>CM076946.1:22966250-23617500 GCA_039566865.1 Aurelia coerulea
TTAACAGTGTACCCACTGTTTCTTGATACTTGTCATTCTATTCATCTAAAAAGGCCTTAGTCAAAGCGCAGTCGTTAAATAAAGGATTGGCTTTTCTTAAAATCGACTTGTTTATTATTCGTTGTTTTTCAAACATTTACATCGGAGTTTTCACTGTATAATGGCTTATTCTCCTGCCATGGTGTGTCATCTTGTTGATGCATTTTCTCTTAGTGCTTGAAATGAATTTTTAAACCACTGGAGCTGAAGATAACACCTCGATATGTGGATCCGGTGGTTGATAACTTTGACGGTTGGAAGATACCGGCGGAGCCAAAAAACCTTGAAACATTTGGCGGATTGTGAAAGAAAAAGTACTTGGCCGATATTCAAAAATTAAATTTTAATCTATCAGGCAAAGGCGAACTTCCAAAGGAGATCTTCTCGCTGGAGTTTCACCCGGGGGGGGGGGGGGGTACTCCAATTGTGACCTGACAGGGGGGTCCAGTCAGATTTAAACAAAAGCTCAGGTTTCCCAAAAGACAAAGCGATTTACCTCTCTGAAGAATAGATTTCACAGCACTGAGTGCACTCAATCAAATTAAAATAAACAGAGAACGCAAAAAATGGCCGGCTGCGTTGAACGTGTGAAATCTATTCTTGAGGCTGTAAAACCATTTTGTCTCAAACAGAACTGCATACTTTGTATAGAGACAATATTGACTCTTGCGCAATGGATGCAGAAAGGCCTACTCTTTTTTGGCCTAACTGAGTTCCAACTTAAAGGCAACACAGCAGTCCTCTTTGTCCCTCTTGTTTCATCATGCCATGTACCAAGGACATAGAAGCGCTGTTGTATGTTATGTACTCAACTTTGGCCCAAGGCTGACAAGCCATCTCTGGGAAATCTTTCGGTGATGCTTGAATATAATCAGTGAGATAACGAATGAATATAATCAACTGCGATTAGAATGCCAGAGGCTGCGGCATCTTGGATGCTTTGTTTTCAGCGCACTGCTACTGAAACTTTCATCATTGACCATTATCACCATATTCTGGGAATGTGACTCCTAAGAAAAAAGCAGTATGTAATTAAAAGTCTATGGTTTGTAAAAAATAAAACAGAAAATTGAGATGACTGTTTTCATATCTGCTTTCAAAATTTTACTATGATAGTTTCTGCAGCCACACCAATCCCCCACCAATCAGGCTGTCAACTTAACTGACCATTTAAACAGGCGGGGAATTACAGTGGCCCTACAGAAAGCGGCAAGGGCAGATTTTGTAGCACAATATCATCAGTTGCACTACATTCATACTGCAATTCAAAGCGATTAGCAATTGTAGACGAAGGAAATTCTCTCAACCAGTAATTCTAAACAAAGAAACCCGCAAGAGTTGCCCCGAAACCATTCGGGCAAACTGTCGCCTCCTGCACGCGAAAGGTGATCTTGAAGAGAACTGAGGAGTGACCATCGAAAGAAGATGGAAGAAAAAGGAAAGATCTGCACGGTGGATTTGTTTATTTCATTTAGAAGCCGAGCAGAAGGCATTGCAATTCTCGCATATTTAGGGCTTAAATGAAACAATTAGTACTCAGCTACCATGACTCATCTTGTCAAACGAAAGTTTGCGGAGGCTCACCTCTTTGATTCATCATCAAAGGTGTAAACAAAGTTCGTTTGTTGTTTACCAACACAAACATTATCAGTCGGTGTACATTTCTTAAATCCAAATGATATACACATTTCTTGATCAGCTTCACCATCGACAGCATATGTTTGTCCAGCTTGTGGGCCAGCCCAACAAGAACCTGTTTGATAAAACATTATTCAAACATCAGAAAGTTTACTTAGCACAAGCACAAGCATGAAATCACACTCATCTTGAGTGAACAAGAAAAAATGTTTGCACTGTGAGCAAACAAATCAAATTGCAAAAACAGCGGGGTGAGTAAAGAAAGTTAAACATTTCAACGCATGTAGTTAATATTCGTTAGATTCCCAAAAAGCTATTTACCATTGTATGGGCAACGTTAGACTTATTAATTTGAGTCCTAGTAATCTCTACCACCCATCCACCCTATTCACTCATACTGGAAAACTTTACATATAGCATGAGCGAGTAGGGGAGTTGGTGGCCGCCGTTACTAGGACTCGACGTAATGAGCCTAGGGCAGCATATCAACTTAGAATTCGGTTTTTTTCAATTCTATTTTTTCTTGTACGCCCGGTAGAATCCTTTTTTACTTTTAATCCCCTTGATAGGAAAAGATGAAAAAATGTCAACAAATGGTGCAGTTGATTGCACCAAAGTTGAGAAGTAGACACATATTTGATTGAACTTTCTTGTTCGTTTCTCAAGCTCCTTTAGAAACTCCTTTTCAAAGCAAAAATTCAATTAACTGCACAACGGTATGCTCAATTTAGGGGAAACGAATTCTTGCTCGTAACTCATGGTGGTTGGGCTACCTGACACGTCCTATTTTGTTTGGGGAAAACCCCTACCTAACTCTTGACTAGTAATAGGTAGAGCAACCAGATTAGGTGTGCTAAAGGCCGATCGAGAGCATGCGTACTACGCGAGCGCGGTTGGGCCATGAAAATGGCCCATGAAAATGGCGACAACAAAGGCCTACCAAGAGACGGCACGTGCGAGGCATGCTGGATGAAAAAGAGCTTTAATATGCTTAAAATGTTTGTTTGAAAATATAAAAAGTAGCCGAATAAAAGTAAAAAAGATTGCTTATGTCAGTATTTTCTTTGTGTGGTCAAGAAAAACGGCAAAATCGGCTTAAATCACGAACGATGCAATAAAATCAAATTCAGAGCAATTTCTATCCAAACACACAATAAGTATCATAGAATGCACCAAATAACACTACTATGCAGAAGAAATTTTAGAATCAACTTTCATTTTTTTAATTGGCAACATTTAAGAATCAATGCTGTTTGAATTTATTTGGCATTTATAATGGACTGTAAACTATTGAAATTGGTGGATATTCTAGATTGTAAATTTCATCAAACGTCGAAATATTCCTTACTCTGTTTTAAGTTCTTTTTACTTTGTTACATAGTAGGCGTGACTTAGCTTTTATTATAGCTATTTGTATGTTTGCCTGCTGTAAATAAATCGATAATAATAATAATAATAATAATAATAATAAGAATGTAGTCTACTTGTTGCAATGTGATTGCTGCAATCAAAAATATGTGGGCAGCACAAAAACCAAATTTCGGCAAAGATTTAATGTGTACAAATCATATTTTCGAACATATGCACGTAAATACAATGATGGCAGTCTTGACAGGGGTAAGGCGGTACCACAGGCGGGTTTCTTTGGGCATTTTTTTAGTGAAGGCCCGGGGGTGAAGCTACCCAAAACCGGGGACGGGGACTTGAGTAGGTCATCTAGGCAAGAGTACCCAAAACCGGGGAGAATATTTTGAAAAGACCACCCAAAACTGGGGTAACTTTTATGATGAAATACCAAAAATTGTGGAATTCCTGTAATCCTGCACCTACAACATATTTCACATGAAAAAACCTTTCTTCCTAATTCAAACTGTGTAGAAGCTCTACAAATGTGTTCTGTACAAAAAGCAATGTGCTGGAGCCAAACTATTATGGACCATTATGAGGGACCATTATGGGAACAAGGTTGCACTGATCTTTTAATGCTTATCCCTGCCATTTTAAACTGGGGCTGTTTTTAGGTTCAATTTTTAACTTTTATATTATATTGTGCACTTGTAATTAAACTGATTATTTTTTCCTAAATTCATGTTACATCAAATTTTTAGTTCATAACAAGGCCAAATTCTAAAACATACATACATACATAGAACAAAACAGCAAAATTCTTGGGTCAACAGGTAATGAGCAAATGCAGAGCTTAATCAGTGGGCAACTTTGGTCAACACTGTGCTGTATTCGTTTTTTCTAATTGCTTAATTAATGTTTACTTTAGTGCTTTACTGCATATTATCTAAATGTCTAAATATCACAAGAAACACAGCAACCTGCAAGATTATTCCATGTATGTACAAAAACTGCACAAGAAATCATCATCAGTAGTGTGCCTTTCATGAATAAGCTTGATGAGATGGAGAGGGATTCACCATGCTGGCTGATCAAGATAATAACCATCTGTTATACCGTTTGGACTACAATTATTGAGCTCTCGCCTCTCTGTTTGCTTAATTAATAATGAGGCAAGATCTGGCAGCCAAAGAAATCTGAGGTTGAGGTAACGCCCAAGGCTAGTAGAGGAGGCCTAATAATTTACATACTTCCCCTTTTCTGTGTGAGTGTGACAGAAAAAATCCTGTTCAGTTATGGCATAATTAGAACTTATAATACAATAAAAGCGGAGACATACCCTCCCTGGTGTGTGGCATTGCTATCTTTCGCCTTTTGTAATTTTGCCATCTCTCCAGTTTTCAAGTTTTCAAAATTTACAACAACATAACAACAACATCAACAACAGCAAGTTTAGTTTCGCGCCCTTTAGGGTGAAAGCGAGGTCATTCGAAAATGACCGAGCAAAATTTTTCAGAATTTTTCACAACTGACGAAAGAAGGCTTTTACTGAAGATTTCATCTCATCTGATGTTATTTGATGGAGTAATCTTGGAGCGATTATAGAATGCAGGGCCTTCCAGGGCCCACTCATTAAATGAATGGCGAATGTCATTAAATGAACGGCAAATATCATTAAATGAACGGCAAATATCACAATGGGACCTGGATTCTATAATCAGGCAGTAATGTTGAATATTTCAAGGAACTTGAAAATAGTGTGCATTAATAATACTATCAACCTGAAACCACAGTAGTAGAGACTTGGCTTGGCCTTTGGGGTATGTATGTGTCACACACACATATCCCATCCAGCATTGATATGATTTCATGCCATGGTAGAACGACAACGATGGATGGCGAAGCATCAGACAGAGCAGGCAGATAACAGTCACTAATTCATAGTAGAGTGCAGATAATGTGGTGTATTAACAAGAGCAGAAATGCTCCAGGAGAAGTTACTACAAAGGCAAAGCAAAGACTTTGTATCAAAGAGAACAGGGAATATATGCTCCACTTCACCAGTAGTGTCAAACCATGTGATATTATGAACTTCAAAAGACTTTGAAAACTGCTTTATTAGCAAAAACAAAAAATGAATTGGCGTGAGTTGTCAAGCATCAGTAACTAATCAGACCTCTAATAGAGATGAGCTTAAACTTTAATTTGTGTTCGACAAGTAAGGAGTGGTAGAATTCCTACCCAAAACTGAGGATGATAGGATCTTCCTGAAAAATAGGTGTTGGTATGAATTTCTAACCCAAAACCGGGGATTGTGAGAAATTTATGACCCAAAACTGGGGACTGATCGGAATTTATGACCCAAAACCGGGGTCCACAAGTCCCCGTACCCCGGTTTTGGGTAGCTTCACCCCCGGGAGATAATAATAATAATAATAATAATATTAAAACAAAACCACCATCAAAAATAACAGAAAAAAGTATATGAAAAACAAAACTGTTAAAAGCAAAACGTTTCGATTATAAAATCTTCATCAGTTGTTTACAACCACAGGACAGCCAAGTATTTATAGGACAAAATAACATTAACATAAAATCGTGATAAAATCCCCCCGAGGCCCCCCTTAAAAACAATGCCAAACAACACACCTAGACTATTTCAAGTTTTCTTAGCCAGCCAAAACTTCCAATTCAAATAAAAGTTCATAGTAAATTCCCTAATCCTTTAGTTCTCGACATCGGAATGGAAGCTCTGCGTATATAAAGTCTCAAGCAAACGAAGAAGCACGCCTCCCAACGACCCTCCTGGGATTTGCTTAAATTGCTAAATCCCTAGATGGCAAGACAGGGAATTCCACCCTGACACCACGTGCACACTGACACGAAATACGAAAGGAAGCATGCCCCCAAGATAAAGCCTAAGACTTATTCAAATGGAATGACTGTATTCAGGCGACCCCACAGGCGAACATATCCAATTCAACATCAGCCGCTCTTTCATTGAGACCGTTGGGTGCAAAGGTTCCCAATTTGTATTGCCAAAATAATTCTTTTCTACGAAGTGAGTAAACATCTGAAGCCCCATCAATGATTTTTATGCTGACCGAAAAAGCACCCTGATGGCCTTCACTAAAAAAATGCCCAAAGAAACCCGCCTGTGGTACCGCCTTACCCCTGTCAAGACTGCCATCATTGTATTTACGTGCATATGTTCGAAAATATGATTTGTACACATTAAATCTTTGCCGAAATTTGGTTTTTGTGCTGCCCACATATTTTTTATTGCAGCAATCACATTGCAACAAGTAGACTACATTCTCCGAGTTGCAATGATAAGCACCAGAGGAGATCGTAAAGCGTCGAGAGTCATTAAAATTTCGAAATGTCTCCCCTTCAACAATGAGTGCACAAATTTGACAGCTTCTCCTGCCATTACATTTGAAAGTGCCCTTTTCAGCTTGTTCATCCGTTTGTTGGTAAACTTTGGCCCGAACCAGAGTATCCTTGAAATTTTTAGCCCTTCTGAACGAAACAAAAATCTTATCCTTGAAAATATGTCGATGTTCATTATCAACAAAGAGTGCATTCAAACAAGTTTGCAAAATGTCGTAAACTTTATGAAATGCTGGATGGAATGTTAAAACCAGGGGTATCCTCGTATCATCCCGGTGCTTTTGGTTCCGATCCAGGAGGGTATTCCGATCCAACCCCCTTACCCTATTAAACTGTCCCTCTATTTCTCCCCTATTGTACCCCCGATCCAAAAGAAAATTTTCCAAGTTTTCCAATCGATTTTCAAAAAATGAGTCTTCTGAGCAGATACGACGAATTCGAAGGGCCTGCCCATAGGGAATGCCCTTTTTCGTATGACCTGGATGACACGAGGAACGATGAAGAAGCTGATGAGTATCAGTCGGTTTCGTATACAGATCTGTGACTATTTTGTTACCTTGCCTAATAACCTGAACATCCAAAAAGTTCACCGTTTCCTTGGAATATTCAACGGTGAACTTTATGGAATGGTGAGCGGAATTCAGAAAATCTACAAATTCTATAAGTTTTTCCTCCCCGTGTGTCCAAACTAAAAATACATCATCAATATAACGCCACCATAACCAAGGCTTATATTGTGATTGTTCAAGAAGTTTTTCTTCCAAAGCCGCCAAAAATAGAATAGCATATGATGGTGCACATTTGGTACCAATAGCTGTCCCCCTAATTTGCTTAAAAAAATCACCATTAAACTCAAAAAAATTATTTGTTAGCACTAAATTAGCCAGTTCCACTAAGGTATCCGTAGAAACCGATTGATTCTCCCTTGAATTAAGAGCAGTACGCAGAGCTTCCAGTCCTTCGTCATGGGGTATACTAGGATATAGACCGACCACATCAATCGTACACAGAATAGCATCCCGAGGAAGTTCCTCCATGCTGGCTAGCTTTTGCAGAAAATCGTTAGTATCTTTGACATATGACCGGACTCTTTTTGCTAAAGGTTGGAGATGATGGTCCAAAACTGCTGAAATATTTTCGGTGAAACAGCCTGAATTCGAAATAACAGGTCTCCCTGGGACACTATTGAGTCTTTTGTGGATTTTCGGTAAAAGATAAAACCTACCCAGCTTTGGGTTGTTGACCATAAAATATTCCAGAGTTTTCTCATCAATGTCCCCTCGCCCCTCAATCTTACTAATTGCGTCCTGGACGACACGTTGTACCAGAGCTGAAGGGTCATTGTCGAGTTTCTGATAAACCCCAGGATCCCCAAGCTGGTTCTCCGCTTCCAAAATATAGTCTTCCCTATCCCACACTACGACCCCTGAACCCTTGTCCGCTTCCTTAATAATAATTGTTCGATCTGATCTAAGATTATTTAAAGCTACTCTTTCTTCTCTAGTCAAATTACTATAGTTACAACCTTCTGGTGATACTTTCATAAGCTCGTCTTCTAATTTAGATAAAAATACCTCGATTGCCACGTCCTTATTCCTAGGGTTAAATTTGCTTTTGGGTCTAAATGCTGGCACTTCTGAAAAATCATCATTCTCTTTAAAAAACCATTAAAGTCCATCTACATTCCATCCAGCATTTCATAAAGTTTACGACATTTTGCAAACTTGTTTGAATGCACTCTTTGTTGATAATGAACATCGACATATTTTCAAGGATAAGATTTTTGTTTCGTTCAGAAGGGCTAAAAATTTCAAGGATACTCTGGTTCGGGCCAAAGTTTACCAACAAACGGATGAACAAGCTGAAAAGGGCACTTTCAAATGTAATGGCAGGAGAAGCTGTCAAATTTGTGCACTCATTGTTGAAGGGGAGACATTTCGAAATTTTAATGACTCTCGACGCTTTACGATCTCCTCTGGTGCTTATCATTGCAACTCGGAGAATGTAGTCTACTTGTTGCAATGTGATTGCTGCAATAAAAAATATGTGGGCAGCACAAAAACCAAATTTCGGCAAAGATTTAATGTGTACAAATCATATTTTCGAACATATGCACGTAAATACAATGATGGCAGTCTTGACAGGGGTAAGGCGGTACCACAGGCGGGTTTCTTTGGGCATTTTTTTAGTGAAGGCCATCAGGGTGCTTTTTCGGTCAGCATAAAAATCATTGATGGGGCTTCAGATGTTTACTCACTTCGTAGAAAAGAATTATTTTGGCAATACAAATTGGGAACCTTTGCACCCAACGGTCTCAATGAAAGAGCGGCTGATGTTGAATTGGATATGTTCGCCTGTGGGGTCGCCTGAATACAGTCATTCCATTTGAATAAGTCTTAGGCTTTATCTTGGGGGCATGCTTCCTTTCGTATTTCGTGTCAGTGTGCACGTGGTGTCAGGGTGGAATTCCCTGTCTTGCCATCTAGGGATTTAGCAATTTAAGCAAATCCCAGGAGGGTCGTTGGGAGGCGTGCTTCTTCGTTTGCTTGAGACTTTATATACGCAGAGCTTCCATTCCGATGTCGAGAACTAAAGGATTAGGGAATTTACTATGAACTTTTATTTGAATTGGAAGTTTTGGCTGGCTAAGAAAACTTGAAATAGTCTAGGTGTGTTGTTTGGCATTGTTTTTAAGGGGGGCCTCGGGGGGATTTTATCACGATTTTATGTTAATGTTATTTTGTCCTATAAATACTTGGCTGTCCTGTGGTTGTAAACAACTGATGAAGATTTTATAATCGAAACGTTTTGCTTTTAACAGTTTTGTTTTTCATAATAATAATAATAATAATAATAATAATAATAATAATAATAATAATAATAATAATAATAATAATAATAAGCACATCTGCAGACAATACTAGGCAGGTATTGATCCCAATGATCGTAATCAACATGACGTCCAGTGAACACTGATGATGTCGGACTGTGATCTGTAAATAATTCTTCTGGTAATGGTCTTGGACTGTTACCATCATCACTATAACATCCAATTTTTGCATATTTTACTTCACAACCTGGTGTGATTCAAAAATAGAAAATAATATTATAGACGTGCATGTAAGGGCACTATTAAAAATTTACAACACATATTTCGGATTACTCTACCTACAAACTACTTGATAATACTACAAGGACTATGCCACGAGGAGCAAAAGACTATGACTACCCCATGGCATGGCAAAAAAGGTAAACTAGAGCCACGTAGTTTACTTTTTTCTGCCGCGTGAATCCAGCGATATAGGAAGATGAACGAGGCCTACCTGATATGGAATCGCAAGTAGTCGCCATTTTTCACATCGTGTTTCCTTGCAGCAATTATATTTTCTCTTGTTTCTCTGCTACTGTTTACTAGAACCGCAGTCAAAACATTTCAAACTTTACTCCAACTCTCTAAGCAAAGATTTACAAAAAAATTTCGATCATAATATCTTCTGCTTTCCAGCCGGGGGTAAAGTTCTAACTGGAGTCAGATAGGCCACAGATCGCCCTCTTCCGATCACGAGGTTTGGCTTCGAATTCTGGGATTCTCTCTCAATGAAGAGACGGGGTGGAAGGTGAAATAAACAAAGAAACCTCACCAGGGGTTTTCTTTGACTTTGGATGCGCGTGAGGTAGGGTTTGAATTAATACCAGGGGGCATTGAAATATGGGAAGGGGGCTATGCTATAGTGGTGCGGTTATCTTGTAATAGACTGTAAATTTCAATTGTAAATTGCCTATGGTGTCATCAAACGAATAAAGAGGCAAAATGTTACTTATCAAACGATAACATGAGATAAATATCTTTTGTTATGTGTATGGCATCCATTTCAATTGAAAACTGCCCTTTCTTGAGCCCTCTGCGGTGGTTCCGCCCGAAATTCATGCGCGAGCTTGCGTGATCGGAACAGGGCGATGGAATGAAGATATCGCGATTTTATCGCTGTGTTTTCAGGCAATGATTTTACAAAAGACGGTCGCTAAATGTACAATAACTGGTTTCTATATTTTAAACTATGAAATAAGGAATAATTCATTAGCATTAACTTTTCCGATAAAATTTACTTAGGCCAAGTAACTCAAGGTTTCTATTCTAGTGATCGGAACAGGGTGATGGGGCTCTATATACAGTTTTACATAAATGCTACATACAATTAAAAAAGAAAACCATAAATACTGTACTGGAGTCTGTCTAACATTAGATGTCAGGTTGGGGCTGTAGAAAGGTCTTGATCATAATATGATAAGAAGTACGTTAGGAAATCGTTTGAAATATTGGTGATTTCAACAAATGGTCGTAATGACGAGGTCGAATGATAAAACAGTTGCGTTTCCTAGATAGATTTTCTTTTTAAAAACATGTATACAGTAGGTTACATTGATAATACCAGAAATATGGAGCAAGAACGTCGCACAAAATCTTCGTTAGCATTTTAATATCGAAGTTTGGACGCGATGCAGAAAAGAGGAACAAGAGAATTTGTTGTCATGATGATGGTGTGACAAGGACAGATTTTGTAACACAATAGCAACAGCTGCTTTTGATTGACACAGCAATTCAAAGCGATTAGAGATTACAGACAAATGAAATTCTCTCAAACAGTAATTCAAAATAAACATTGCCGCAAAAGTTTCCATGAACTGAAACCAGTAGAGCAAACTGTCAACCTGTGCACGCAAAAGGTGGCTTTTAAGAGAAATCAAGAATTTATAGCAAAAGAAGAAGAGCAAATCTAAAGATCTGCATGGAGGATTTTGTTCATTTGATTCAGAAGCCGAGCAGAATGCATTTACCTTCTAGCATATTTAGGGCTTAAATGAAAACAATTACTACCCAGCTTCTTAATCTAATAAACATAACCCACCGGACAGATCTTTAGATTTAACCTTCTGTGTGACTTCGCTTAAAAACCACCTTTCGCGTTCACGAGGCGACAGTTTGCCTTACTGGTTTCAGGGCAACTTCTGCTGCTTTGTTTGTTTTAAACTATTGGTCGAGGGAATTTCCTTTCCCTGCAATCGCTAATCCCTTTGAATTGGGGTGTCAATCAAAAGCAATTGATACTACTGTTTTACAAAATCTGTACTTGTTTGATGGTGCAGCGATAAGAAATTGATGAATTTTGAATTAACTGAATTTCCATACCATAAGGTCCAGTTGGTCGATATAACTGTCCTGCTATGGGTTGAGACACAGAACCACCAAGAGTCAAATGAATTCCATCCATTTGTGCATTTATCACAGATGTCCAACCTGCCAATTGCAGAAGAGAACATTGAATAAACAAAAGTTTGATTACGATTTCACAGCTAAGTCTTAGTTTTATACCTATGCTGGACTAGTTTGGTTTGATCTGTAATATCAACACTTAAAGACCCAAAGTCGACTTTCGTGTGATCCGAAAGTCGCTTTTCAATCGGCCCACAAAGGATCATGGTTGATAATGGGTCTTTAAATGAAAAGTTAACAGCATAGTTTAAAAATATATCCAAAAGAGTAGGACTTTAACTCATACAAAAAACTGATCAAAGATGGCTCACAAAAGTGCTATTAAATATTTATCAGGGCGTCAGAAACGATCTGTCTGTTGCTGTTGCTGCTAGGAGAGACCAAGCTACGGGTCGCTCCCAAAGGAATAGTGCACCAGCAAAATGGTAAGATGCCTCCAGGGAATGGTCCAAGAGCGATCCCACTGTTTTTCCGTAATGGTAAACAAGTTTAGTAGATGGGACAGAATCAGACAGTGGGATGGGACAAACAGGTAACCTCAAGGGAACAAGAAACATAATGGTAAACAAGTTTAGTAGATGGGACAGAATCAGACAGTGGGATGGGACAAACAGGTAACCTCAAGGGAACAAGAAACATAATGGTAAACAAGTTTAGTAGATGGGACAGAATCAGACAGTGGGATGGGACAAACAGGGAACCTCAAGGGAACAAGAAACATCGAAATAACGAGAATCGCCAGGCTTCCTACCTTTTACTATAAATTGGATTGCAAGAGGAAAATGCGATGAGATGCAGAGACCTTCACAAGTAAAATCGACGCGATGAGCAAAGCAAAGAAACCGATGAGGTGGCAAGGAAAGAGACGTGAGAATAAACAATCTGACTGATTATTGACTTTGTTTCATGATTCATTTTGTTGTTGTTAATGTCGCATTATGCAAGTTTTTGTATCTTAACCTTTGTTGTTGTTTGTGTCTCCAAACTATTTTGTGCAGCAACACTGTCTACCCTGTGCTTGCCTAGAACAGGCTTGACCTACTTGATTATTAGTTGCCAAAATGAGCAAACAGTCCCATCTCTTTCTGTTACCAGACAGGGGATATCAAACACTTAAAAAGTTTTAACCAATAATATTTTACCCTGCTGTTGTGCACAGGCTCTAAAAATCCAGACTTCATTCATAGCTATGTATAGCTCTAGCTGGTAAAATCTACTTATTCTAAACAAAGTTTCACGGCGATTTTTGGATGGCCATTTCATTACCGTAACATCGTACATCAGTTGATCATGCAACTTTTAGCATTTCTCAGCAAGTCATCTTAAATAAACAAAATCAGTCAAGGTTTATGTTTGTTACCACTTCAAGTCCATTCATCGATCTCTTGTTAAAACATCTTTTTTAATTCTCTAACGTACTTTGCGCCATGAACACTTGTGGCAGAAATACAAGATGCAGTATAATACTGAAACTTCTCAGGAGTACGGTCACATGACTTGAAATGGGAAAACACCCTTAGCCAATTTCGTCTGTTACTTTATCATTCTTTTCGAGGGGTTGGAGGAAAACTAGGGTTTTCTTTGACAACTGCACGTCGTTTGAAGCATAGACACTGAGCCGTATAGAAACAATACTAGGAAGGCAGAGCTTGTTCTTTCATTTCGATTTCCCACAAAAAGAGTCATGGAAAGGAAATGAAGATTTTCAAGTAAAATGACATGAATGAATGAAATTGTGTTTTCATCTAACGGAACAGGGGTGTAGTCAAAGGTGGTGCAGGGGGTACCACATCCATCAAATGTTCAGAATTTTGGCAAATTGGTCGGCAATTCCAACAATTTATCGGCATTTTCAACAATCAAACCCAAGGAACGCTCAGTTTGTCCGCAAATTCAGGGTATGTAGCCCCCTTAATAATTGCCAGTAGCTTCGCCCCTGTAATAGATTGTTTATGCACCTCATCATAATAACAGTGATGATACAAAGTTCCGAAAAGGTCTGTAAGAAGAATTGTCGTTTATTTCAGTGCACCGAGGGTGCCTATGTTTGTTTCAGAAATCAACTGCAGCCATCAATAAAATAAAATGAACTATTTTTGTTGTTTTAAAGAAGAAACAATCTGATATAAGATCTTTAAGATTTCCAAGAACCTTCTGAAGAACATTCGAGGCTCACAATTTGAATGCAACATCAGATACCTGAACTACAACTGCACAGTCAGATATACAACATTGAAAGGAGAAGGATAGCTAGATCTAAACATCTACCCCACAGCATTTTGTTGATTTGGTTTAAAAGCTGAGCAAAAAGTGCTCTAATCACAACAACAAAATTCGATCATTGAATTGCTTACTTTTCCACTTCAGAGGCAAATAAATGCCTGAAGCTGAAGCAGTTGTTTCTATCGATCCTTTCTCTTTTGATATTCATCATTGTGGGTTACCACAATTAGAGGGGAAAAACCTCTTATTTTACCATTGTTTCTGTTGACAACCATTTTTGAACGCTCAGCAAGCAAGCTAGCCATCAATGAATCAGAATATACTTGCAGTTTAGCTTTGTTTCTTTTTATAAGTTGATCAATCAAGCATAAAAATCCCTTTTTCTGCAGTTGCTAATAGCTTTGCACGGGTGTTTCAACCAAAAGAGACTGATGTTATTATCTGCCCTTATTCCCCATAAACAAAATTGAACAAACAAGCCTTCAGTAACTACAGTTATGGCTCCGCAGTTAAATTCCATTTCGCGAATGGCATTCTAAAATCTCAAGTTTAACAAACCTTCAGCTGTGGCCTACCCATTGTAACTAGAATCAGAATTAGCAATGTAAAATAATTCACTTCATCAATATATGAATTTTGACTTCATAAATTTAGTTTGAAACATTGATGAAACCGATTGCAGATAATTCATACCGGGTAAGTAGAACAGTTTATCACCTGTTTGAAATCCATGTTGCAAAAACCATCAAAGCGATTTGCAAAACTTTAAAGCCATTGTTACAATGCGACTACAAATTAATCACCTTTACTTTCATCATGGTTGTGGATCTGTTATGTCTTGCAGAAATCAATAATTCGCTGAAATCACTTTCCTGAGACCAAAAAGACAGTCTTTCGACTATCCTGGGTTATTTCATGATTATGCTTTGATTATAGATATTTCGTTATTGTTTTATGAACACTTTATGGGATTATTTCATGTTTGGTGTAATCATTTTGATTATCTTTCTATCTTTATTCATTTTCTATGATTATCTTGCAATTATTTTGAAAGTGTACGAGATTGTATCAGTGTTTTGCGAATCTCTGTACAGTACAGTTCATTACTAATGTCTACTGCATCTGAAAATAACTTTCGTAAGCATTTCTTTCATTTGTTATTTTTATCCTTTCATTTTCTCTCGAATCTAAAACATCTTGCTGTCTGATTTCATATATTAACGTTAAATTATCCCATGACTGAACGATGCAACGACATAATCAATCTGATTCCCTTTTCTCGCCAAAACACATCGAAGTCTTTTAAACAATGTGTCCCAATAAGCACCGAAATATCCAAAATTTCCTTCACTCACTTCTTCAGGGAATATAAATTCTACAACAAAGAATGCAGAGAAAGTCAGAACAGGTTAATTTGATTAGAGAGATAAGACATGGTTAGCAATACTTTTTGATTGAAATCTTTTCTAAATTTATTATAACTGACCCCATGAAAATAGATGAAGTGGTTTTGGCAGCTAGGGGTAAGATTCCTCGCATCTTGATAGCCATGTTTGCACTGTTTAACATCTCACAGATGAATGAAAAGGAGATATTCACAGCATACAATCTGTACAATTTAACCACACAAAAGTACCAGCAATTGATGGAACCTAGCTCTTGAAAAATCAAAGTATCAAAAACTTGGATTCTAGATACCGATTCTGATGCCCAGATTCAAGGGCATTTGCAATAAATTCTGCATTTATATAAATGTAATAAAGAAATTAGAAAATGTAGTACCCAAATGACGTTTCGCTGTCGCTACATCAGAAATATAGTACAGGGTGTCCCAAAAATTGTGCCCTGTTTGCCTATAGATTGCAACAAAAGGGCAAAAGATTCTCACCAAACTTTTACATGATGTTGCTCTTCAGATATTCAAATAAAGTTTGCTGACATCCTCATAAAAATCCATTGAAAAATGACGGAGCTATGGCCTTCAGAAAACCAAATTTGCTTGATGACTGAAATCAGCGGAGGGCCATTTTGTCTTACTATTTTGCAGTGATAAGTAGCTTCAAGCGAGGTAAGAAATAATTTCTGTAAGGTCAGAAATAGTGGAACTCTCTGAGGATTATCGGAATTTTCACGAGTTCACGAGAGATATGACATTGGAGGCTGCTGTTTCATTTTCCATCCATGAAATTATTTATCGATGCAAAATAATAAGACAAAATGGCTGACCGCTGGTTTCAGTCATCGGGCAAATTTGGTCTCCTGAGAAGGTCATAGCTCCATCATTTTTCAACGGATTTTTATGGGGATGGTAGCAAACTTTAATTGAATATCTGAAGAGCAAAATCATGTAAAAGAATCTCTTCCCGTTTTTTTTGCAATCTTCAGGCATACGGGGCACAATTTTCTTAGGACAACCTGTACTAAAATGAAATTTTTCATGCAGCGACAGCGAAACGTCATTTAAGTACCGGGTGTCCCAAAAATATTTATACGGATTTGGTTGATTCCAGCGATGTGAATTTTGCCTCAATCAATGTCTAATTACTCTAAAAATGTTCCTCGATTGTTAACTTGAACATAGGCACCTCGTTTATTGGTATTGGTGCTGTGAGAGCAGACATATTAATCTTGAAAGCTCAACTTTGCATCTTCCTGCAAACCAGAGGTTTAGTCTTTTGGCCTAAGCAAATTGTTAAGGCACATCGTATAACTTAACAATATCCTTGAGAAAATTTGAACAATATTAGATATTGTGCTATTTTGTTTTCCAGAAGTCACCCCAAGTCACCCATTGGGCAGTTTCTTAATTTTTCATTAATTTCAGTTCTTAATTTTGATGTGCTTCAGGAACTGGCTTAGGCCAAAAGACCAAAGCTCTGGTTTGCATCTGGACGCAAAATTGAGCTTTCAAGATTGATATTTCTGCTCTCAAAGCACCAATACCAACAAACGAGGTATCTATGCTCAAGTTAACTATCGTAGAACATTTTGAGAGTAATTAGCCATGGATTAAAGCTAAATTCACATCACTGGAGTCAGCCAAATCTGTATACTTTTTTTTTGGGACACCCGGTACTATATTTTCGAATTTCTTCTCCTGCATTTATAGTTACTGAATTATTTTTCAGATTAGAAAATTTATTGGAATATTTCAAAGAACGAAAATCTGTGATCTGCCTATAACAAGCTTCTATTTTCATGAGGTCTGGAAAAGTCTGTTTTTAGGAAGTCCTTATTCCAGGGAAGGTAGAAGGCAAATCAAAGATGGCTGCGAGAAACCTACTATAGCTGCCAAAACGTCTGGTTAGATCTACAAATTATTGGTTAAGATGTTACAACTGGACTATGAATTAGTCTACTTAAAAGCGTTAGTTTTAAACAGTTGAAACTAAATACCGGCTCTCTGAGTTCGAAAACCTTTCAAGCCATATCCTATTGCATGAAGCCGAGCAAATAGCATCAAATTATCAAATGCTTTTTAAAACGATGACCGCCAATCTCTGCATATGCAAACAAAATCTCCTCTCCTTCAAATCATTTACTCATTATGTGTATTATGTAATAAAATGCGTCATCTTCATATGCAAAGAATTCTATCATGAAATGAAGATGTCTTTTTCAGTTGAAAGGCCTTCATGCTCCTGTCTTTAAAATTGAAATGCTTGGAACATTTTCAAAAGTTCTTCAAAGTATTTCGTTTTAGCAAATTTGAGAATGTTCGAGAACTTTTTTTCAGTCTTCTCAATCAATCACTACAGAACAAGGGCAGTCCTCAAGAGAATCTACTTCAGTGCTTAATTTGTGACTGTAAATTCTAATTTCATAGAGAGAGTGAGCTCTTTGAGTATTTTTTCAAGTTGCCGTACATTTTTGCAGCCAGTGTCTTGAAAGCAATTTAGTTGCAAATAAGTATTCAAACACAAGCCTAATTATTATCACGAGCGCTTATCATATTGAAAACCAAGCAAAGTAAATTTTTAAACGGTACCATGACATATTCTCGTAGCAATTGGTTCGACAACAGTGTGCATTTGATCAAATGTTGGCACTTGATAGACATGTTGAGTACTTGGTTCCGTTGCCATAATCTTTAACTCTTCAGGGGCTGCATTTGCGGTAACACCCACAACAAATACTTCTACTCCAGCCTCTTGAAGTTCTCTTGCTGGTTCTACTATCATCTGACTCCAGTTTATTGTCGGGTCGTCTCCTGCAAAAGAATATATTACGTTTGATTTTAGGTTTTACATTAAAGAAGTTTACTTCCAAAATAATTAATTTTACAATAACAGGACATGGTTACAAGACGATCCCACAGGGAGAATGAGAATAATTAGCAATTGGTTAATACAACAAACAAGTTTGGAGTGGAATTCCATTGTTTCGTGATTTTTATTTCTGTCTCATGAATTTTTATTGCAATGAAAATTCAGCCTCGATCCTGTGCTTTGTAATAAACAATAGAGAGAATCGTATTGCATGAACCAATCAGCTTCATGACATATGCCCTTTAAGGTAACTCTGCTTTCCGCTCTAGTGCACAGCGAGATGCCGTTTCGCAAAACCACTCTCCTCAGAAAACAGTTAATTTCTCCAATAATATTCGGCCTATCGAAAAGCGGTAAAAAGGATGTTGTTCTGTATAATCTGGGCAATCGAAAGATGTATAAATCGTAATGTTTCCGTCAACCCTGGCTTCGCAAATCCTTGCTCAAATCTTTTTGCTGATTTCAGAAATGTGGATTTACCTCCAAAACTACTCGAAAAAGTTTCGATTTTTTTTCGCTCCGTCATTAGCTAAGTAGTTGATCTACAACTTTGCCAAGTCTGATTGAAAAAGCTAGGCTAGATTTCCTGCAATCGAATTTTACATTTCTGTTTACTTTTCGACATCGAAGGGGAAAAGCGTTGGTCAACAGTTTAGCCCATGCAGAACGATTTGAACGCCCGTAGAATGTTTTTGCAAAACAATTAGTTCTTGATCTAAGATCTATGCTCATTGTGGACTCTAAAAGAAATTGATAATCTGTGAATGCTTACGAAAGTCTCGAAAGACACCCAAAGCATGGTTTCGTGAAGCTGCTGGTAAAAATCAGTAATTTTTAATCAATAGATGCAAATGATACTTTTACAAGCGCACTAAGGATGTCTTTTGAGACCTGCGTATGGTATTCCCAAAAGATGACGTTCTTTTGTTTGCCAATGGAAAACTTCTGAAAGTTACTTCAAGCCTGAGCTTTTGCAAGCGTGCTTCATAGCATGGTAATCCGTTGACCAAGGTTTCTCCATTTCGCTGTCGAAAAGTAAACAGAAATACGAAATTCGATTGCAGAAAATCTAGCCTAGCTTTTTCAATCAGACTTGGCAAAGTTGTAGATCAACAACCTAGCTAAAGATGGAACGAAAAAAAATCGAACATTTTTCGAGTAGTTTTGGAGATAAATCCACTTTTCTGAAATTAGCAAAAAGATTTGAACTAGGATTTGCGAAACCAGGGTTGACGGAAACATTGCGATTTATACATCTTTCGATTGCCCAGATTATACAGAACAACATCCTTTTTACCGCTTTTCGATAGGCCGAATATTATTGGAGAAATTAACTGTTTTCTGAGGAGAGTGGTTTTGCGAAACGGCATTTCGCTGTGCACTAGAGCGGAAAGCAGAGTTACCTTAAAGTGAATGACCTGAGATATATAGCGCTTGTCTATAAATAGGGCAATTAAACACCTAATAGCTCCATAGTTTTCTTTGGCTTTGCTTTCTTCCGCCACCAAGATAAGGCTCAAATCCTTACTGGTTGCCAGAGCATGCGGAAATCATCCAATTTCATGCTTGTCAGCCAATGAGATCACCGCTTTCTAGCCCCTGGAGACAAAATCGGTCGTTTGAGGTAAATTTTCTAGTACCCTCACTAAAACTGAAATGGATGCTAGAATACTTCAGTTATTCGCAATTTTTTTTGATAAATCAGTTGTGGGGATGTCCGTCCAGAGTTGTTTACATGTTTAGGCACATAGCTTGTTTGGGGCCGGAGCTGCGTTCATTTTCCGGTCGAAGAATATTGACCTTCGTTGAAATATCTATAGAAATCGCTACAAAGGAGATATACAGATAAGAATTTCAGCAATTATGCATACTGACCTCAGCAATAACCCAAACTCCTTTACTGCTATCATATCTCAAAATTGGAGGCAATTTCTAATGATTTCTGGTAGAGATATCATTTGGGCCTAAGCTTGTCCTCGCTTAAAACTCATTCCATTGCACTTAAAAAGTAATGGTAAAATTCTAGAGCTGAATAATGCACTTACCCATGACTCAGGCACCAGTTTGACTTCGTTTGCCTTTTTTACATTAGCAAATTTTTGTAAGAAACAACCAGTTGTGGGTGAATTGCAAAAACTTTCCTCGGTCCATAGTTTTATCTGCACAGTCTATCCGCTTCAAACAACAAACAGTGAACTTTGTATCATAAAAGTCTTGCATCACAAAACATTCCTATAGAACGATTCCATGCGCCTTAGCGAGGCACTCGTGAATTGTTTTCACGCATTTGGTTCAATCAGTCAATGCAAACAAACAAAAGTGCAAAACCGGGTATCTTTTTTAGCGAACCCAAAACAATGTTTTGTTCTTTTTATGTTTTGCATTGATTGAAATAAGAACGAAAAGAACGAAATGCGTGAATACAATTCACGAGTGCCTCGCTAAAGCGCATGGAATCGTTCAAAAGGAATGTTCTGTGATGCAAGACTTTTATGATACAATGTCAAAGTTCACTGTTTGTTGTTTGAAGCGGAGAATCTGTGTAGAGAAAAATATGGACCGAGGAAAGTTTTTGCAATTCGCCCACAACTGGTTGTTTCTTACAAAAATTTGGCAAATTAAAGAAGGCAAACGAAGTCAAACTGGTGTCTGAGTCATGGGTAAGCGCATTATCTAGCTCAAGAACTTTACCATTACTTTTTAAGTGCAATGGAATGAGTTTTAAGCGAGGACAAGCTTAGGCCCAAATGATGTCTCTACCAGAAATCGTTAGAAATTGCCTCCAATTTTGAGATATGATAGCAGTGAAAGAGTTTCGGTTATTGCTCAGGTCAGTATGCGTAATCGCTGAAATTCTTATCTGTATATCTCATTTGTAGCGATTTCTATAGATATTTCAACGAAGGTCAATATTCTTCGACCGGAAAATGAACGCAGCTCCGGCCCCAAACGAGCTGTGTGCCTAAACATGTAAACAACTCTGGACGGACATCCCCACAACTGATTTATCAAAAAAAATTGCAAATAACTGAAGTATTTTAGCATCCATTTCAGTTTTAGTGAGGGTACTAGAAAATTTACCTCAAACGACCGATTTTGTCTCCAGGGGCTAGAAAGCGGTGATCTCATTGGCTGACAAGCATGAAATTGGATGATTTCCGCATGCTCTGACAACCAGTAAGGATTTGAGCCTTATCTTAAGTTACGCTCAGTCATGTAAGCTCAAACCCCGGATGGGTGACCTCTCGGAGGCCTGACAAAGCAACTCACTTTACCGTCCATCGGAAGGGACGTTAAACTAGGGGTCCTAAACCTGGATGCGGTATGCATGCTAGACCTAAATTAGCTGTGAATAGCTAGGAATCCATCCAGCCCACTTAAAATAAAGTACTGAGTGAATAAAAAGCTTCTTTTATCAGGCACCTTTGGCTGCATTTTTGCTTTTCTTGAAAGGTCTTATAAACCCTTTTGCACGGACTTGAACGATCAAAACATCATATTGGCCATAAACAACCTATCTTGAACACACTACAATGGGAACATGAATAGCTAAAAGGAACAAAGCTTTCCAGATCCTTAAATCATTTTCAGGAATGTTTCTTGCTTCAGATCGAAAGCGATGGCACAACAAAGTTCATGTAGAGATTGAATAGATAATGCAATCTCGCGATTGGTAGGCCAAAGTTATTTTCCGTAAATCATGAAAGTAACTGCGAGACGGCAAAGGATTATGGGAAATACGGGGTCATTAAAGGCAATTAATAAAAACATAACATAAAAAAATTTCTTTGAAGAGCTCGGGTGAAAGTTTAAACACTAAGCATGCACGAACAAAAAATAAAAAGCTGAAAGAAATTCAACTTTCATAGTACGGCTTTTTTCGCTAGAAAAATCAATAATTTCAACAAAAACATTTTCGCTTTTCACTTGAAATCATTTCAGTGGTAATTTGCCTACAGAGGCATCTATGTGTCAATGTTTATTGAGAAGATCCCCCTGTGATATCCTAGGCCTCAGTCAGAATAACAACCAATACTTTACCATTAGCTCTGCCATTAGTAATGATTATCATGGCCCTTCTAACACCAGCTCTTGCTGTACGAAATAGATCATCACGTGCCACTTTCAACGCATCGTCTGTTCTCCTTTTCCCAAATGGATTCATCATTAATTTTTGCACATGCACCTTCAGCATTTCTGCATCGTTATAAGTCTCTAAGCGAATAGGAAATTTAGCAATGGTATCGAATTGCACCACGCCGAATCGGGCATATTCACCCATCTTGAAATGATCAATAAGCGATCTTGCAAAGTTCTTGATGTAGCCCCAACGTCCTCTAACTCCTGCTGATGAATCAAGCACAAGACCAATGTCTACTGGATTGCTACATTTCTGGTCTAAAATGACAAGATGGACTCAAACTTATCAGCAAGTTTAGTCTAGCAAGTTGTACCCAATGAATGAAAACAAGTTAACATGTTTGGCAGGCTGTGGAATAAAATGTCGTGGACGATATTCAACATTGAAATGTTAATCTATCAGTCAAAAGCTAACTTAGGTATGACATTTTTTTGGTAAAATCACTCTTCATTTAAACCCCGAAATCAGGAAAATGCTGGTTTGTATGGGAACGAGAATTCCACATTTCATTCTGGTCCATGATTTGCTTTCCATTGAAAGTTAAATTTTTTTCTGAATCTAACAACTGTATTGAATTCTAAATTCGATGGCAAGTAAATCATGGACCAGAATCGAACGTGCAATTCTCGTTCTCATACAAACCCTTTACCAGCATTTTCCTCATTTCTGGGTCTAAAAATGATGTATAATTTTAATAAACAAAGTTTCACATCTAAATTAATCTTTGAATGATAGATCAACATTTCAGTTTTGAATATCGGCCGCATACTGTTTATTCCACAGCCCACCAAACGTCTAAACTTTCTGTTTGACTCATCCGTTATATAACGGGTGAGCCATAAAAAGAATGCTCATTTTTGAAAATTTCTATCATAACACTGCTTAATGGATTGGAGTCAATCGAATTCTGCTTGATTGCCAATAAATTGAAATATTCTTGTAATTTTTCTCACGTTCTTATGAGCATTGGAAATATAGGTAAATTCGATTTTATGAAGATTTCAAGGTTGCAAAATGGCTTAGAGGCTATAAAGCACTGGATGAAATCATACAGAAATTTCTCGCACATTACAATGAAGAAAGTACCATTTGTCATGGATGAGAGATATTGTCTACACATTCACTGCCATGAGATTGAAAATCTTCAGTATTTTTCTTGCGTCAAAATCTATTTCTTATAACTTTTGAGAAAGGTGAAACGCCCTTGCTTATCATTATGCATTATGAGATTTGATCGAGGCCTTTTTCAGGCATTTCGCAACCAAGAAATCTTCGTATAGAGTCGAATTTACAAATATTTCCGGTACTCATAAGGTTACAAGAAAAACAAAAATAGTGGTTTAGTCTTAGACTTATCACGATGAGCCTCTTGCATCCCTCCGGTAAACCTTGCTCAACAGGGACTCATAATGAAACTATAAAAAATCTGACTCTGTAATATGCATTCATTAGTCGAATTATGATGGAATCTCGGCTTCGAATCTCGAATCACGGCCTCTAATCTCGAGTCTCGTCCGAATGTTACAAGTTGTTCGATCGAATCGACAGTTCAATCATATCTGCCGTCACCATAGTAATCCGCAAATCTCGCAATCTGATTGGTACTCTAGGAAGCTCAGAGTTTGGGCCTAAATATGGTCAGATTTTTCAGGGTAATAATACGACTCTCTGTTGAACGAAGCGCCATCATCAAGTCAAAGAGCACAGTGAAACAAGAGACTCCAGGTCATAAGTCTAGTTTAGTCTTAAGGCTTTCGACCAGAATTTGAATCACTCAAATCTGTCAAGTACTATTGGTGCTATGAATTTTCAAAAGAGGGAATTTTTTTCTGGCTAACGCGGTATTTCTTTAAGGAGCATAGAAAGAGCTGGGCAAACGTTTTTACTCCGTACAGTTTGATAGGGCCCAAATTTAATCCTGCCTCCAACAATTGGAAGATTAATACTTAATTCAATCTGAAATAAATCGTTTTTTTTCATTGCATTGGTCAGTTGAAAGAAATTTAAATGCAACGAAGAGTAGGGTACTGGTGGGATTTATAAGGCATATAAGGTTTTTAAATTTACCAAGCAAAATCAATTCATCCACGGCGACCAATGATATTTCATAAACGTATTTCAAACATTCCCCACGAATTTTATGCTGCTTGTTCGTTCAACTTTCTCACAAACGAAAGCGTTTGCCGCGAAATATCTTAACCACTTGCGGAGGTAAATTTCGTACACTGTCGGGATTTATCAGGCAGCTAGTATTTTAATTCATTCGAATCAATCTAGCAACTTGAATCATGTTAAACATGAATAGACCATTTTGACATTTAGAAAAGGGCCTGGGGAGAGCAATATTTTTCTGGTAAATGGCTGCCACAGTTCAGTTTATCGTTGGTGAAAAGCCCTGTGGCAGCCATTTACCAGAAAAATGTTGCTCTCCCCAGATCCTTTTTCTAAATATCAAAATGGTCTATTCCAAAGACTAATTGACTTCAACCTGCTGAATTTCAAGGAAGTCTTGCTTGCACCTTCTCACAGCTTGAGTGTAGGCCTAACGATAGAAATTGGCATAACCTTAAATGTCATGGTGTTGATGTTGCTTGCATGCAGGGTACTGTCTGATATATCCCGCCAGTACAGTTGGTGGACGGATCATCCTACAACCCCCTGGATTTGTGCCAAGAATTGATTTTACTTTGACATGTCAGCAATTTCTCTGTGCTCTATGTCACAAAAACAGTACTGGGAATAAACCCAGTTTCTACAAGGTAGGCACTGTCGATTTAACAAGCAAGATTTGCTGAATTTCCCCCTGAAAATATCCCATTTTCGGCACATTTCTGCTTTTCAGCTTAAAAAATATGCTATTATCTGTTCAGATCTGTTTACAAATCAGTTTAATGACAACTCTTCATTCTGGAATCCTTCAAAATAGGCTAGCGCTTCCGTATACCCTTCGAAAAGGGGCAGCGACTTCAAATTCTTTTGGATCCTTGCTCACATTGATAGACCATTTCGACAATTAGAAAGAAGGCTGGGGAGAGCGGTTTGTTCTGGTAAATGGCTGACATGAATCTGGTAAATGGCTGCCATCATGGCTGCCATGGAGCTTCTACGAATGATAGATTTCCCTCCACAAAACTGTTAGTTTAAATTCATTGTTGAAATTAAGTAACCCTTTTGTGTCCGCCATTTACCAGAACAATCCGCTCTCCCCAGCCTCTTTTTAAATTGACAAAATGGTCGATTGAATCAAAGGCACTCTAGTAACGTTGTTTGACAATGCAATACCACGTATAGCTGCTCTGCCTATTTTCTCATATTTAGTTGTTTTGGATCAATTTGTCATGTAGATGTCCAATTTTGAAGTAATGTTTTTAAATTCTTCGTCAATGTCGTGTGATATCACAAAGAATTTTCAAGAAACCCTTCGAAACAATACTAGTCTCATCAAGAAGTCACTTTTGCCAAAAAAAAATGATACGAAGCTGTAATTTATATTCATCGATAAAGAATTTCTTCCTCTACAACATGTCCAAAATCCGCTTGAATCTTCATACTTTTGGGGTAATTCAATTGTTGCTGAAACTACTATCTATTTCAAAGGATTCTCGCAAACTTCTTTGTGACGTCACAACAAAATGACGAAAAATATAAAAAATAACATCAACATTCGGAATCTGCATGAAAAATGAAACTGAAACAACCACAAACAGCAAATAAGCAGAGCAGTCGTAAGTAGTATTGTGCGGCCAAGAACGTTACCAGGACCAGGCTACCTGTGATTCGATTAGTACGAACAAGGGTGTATCTACCCACAATGAAAATGTAACGCCTATGATACATAACATGAAACTAGCCTGGTGCACAACACGTACCAACAGCAGGTGGAGCAACAGCAACTCCTGCAGCAGCCACCAAAGTTGGTTGAACCTTCGGTGCTGGGTTGATGACGACTGGTGCCACTCCTTGTTGCGGAGCAGCCGCAATTACAGCACCACCATCTGCATGTGGTACGGGAGTTGTTGCATGAGGTACAACTGCAGGCTGCGGAGTAGTTGCATGATGATGATGGTGGTGATGCCACGAGTCTGCAGGTGCGGCAGGAACAGGTGCGGCCGGAAGAGGTGCAGCAGGAAGGGATGCGGCAGGAAGAGGTGAGGGTGAAAGTGCTGCGGCATTATTATGGACATGCTCATCAACGACTGTAGTGGGATGGGCTGCGGCTGGTGCAACATGTGCCACGGCTCCTCCTTGCAAAACAACTGGCGGCTTGATTGTTGCTATTGCTGCTGGCACACATGGAGATGGTTTGGTAGCAACTGGTAGTGTGGGCACTGGAGGCTTGGGATGTTGGCAAGTAGGTGCTGCTGGTTTGCAAGGTGGGCATGTGGGAGCTTCTGGCTTACATGGTGGACATACCGGGGCTGCAGGTTTACAAGGAGGTGGGACAACAGGAGGCGGCATATGTACTGGAGCTGGCGGTGGCGGTGGAAGAGCAGGTAAAGGTGGGCACGGTGGTGCGGCTGGTTGTGTGACTGGATGTACCAATGGTTGGGGAGTAGCTGCAGCTCTGTGACAAAACAAAATAAGTACCTTCACTTAACGGGCAATGATAGATCAGGCGCTAGACCAATTCGAACATTGAAATTATGTTATTATTATGTTATTGCAGGATGTTAACATAGATTTTACCATTTTGCTGATCTGCAATCAATCACTGCAAGTAAAATTTGTCCGGAAAATATCCCAAACCAGTAAACTTATGTCAATAACTGTGGCTTATTTCTTTTCGTTGATACTCCTATTCAACCAATTGAAATTAAGTAACCAAAAGTAAAAATACTTACAACAAATGGTTATGAGTGGTTGGCAAAACAGCAAGATTTGCAGGTGTCACTGTTGGATGCATGTGTACCGCTTGTACTGCAACATCTACAAAGGAAAATACATGATATTATATATTTCGTCATTAAAAGCTGGCTTAGAAGAAATACAACTATCAAATGCATTTGTAACTCTCAAAGTAGGGGAGACCGGGGTCAATTGTAACATTTTTTGAAAAATCAACCATATCGTCTAAATAATGAATAATTACGCTCTTGGAGGTAGATGATGTTGTGATTGCCTCTCTTGGAATGAAATAGACCTTAGTTTCAATCACGTAGAACCAATTTTTGTGACGCCGTGATAGTTTTAAAAACCAGTGGTCAAGTGTCACAACTGCCCCCGTAACACGGGGGCAATTGTAACACATGGTTGGTGCAATTGTTACATATCTTTCAAATCATTAAAGATAATTGTTGAAGGACTCTGCTTTTCCCTAAACAAAATGTAACACCAGGTAGCACATTGTTTCAAAAAGAACAAATTGAAAATAAGACATGGTCTATATTTCTTTGTAAATTTGGATGAATCACGTGACAAAAATTGAATCGACTGAGAAAAACTGTTTTTTGTTTACAAATTCAATTTCTGACTCTTTAATACTGCATGGATGCGCATCGTTCGACCAAATTAGAAATTGAATCAAAACCAAGCCATGGGCCATCTTAAACCGGAGCAATTGTAACAGCGTGTTACAATTGCCCCTGACCTGGTCAGCTATCTTTATTTCCCATTGTCACATCTCACAAGCTGTGGAGCTTAAAAGGTTTAACGTAGTTTAAGTTTAAAGTAATTTGGACCCTAAATAGTTGCCATGTCTGTGATGTGAAAATGAAATTGTTTACTCAAGAGCAAAATCTTTCGGACACAAATTTACAGTGGAAGCACGTTATAACTTTCGTGCCCAAAAACACGCTTTTGTCCTGAAAATTTCACAAACTTGGCTGAACATTCCTGTATCTCAAGTCGTATGTAGATGGTTAAAATAAGCATGTTCTTGCAAAAATCAGATATGTTGCACTTTCCTGCAAGGCACGAGAGCCAATGTTACAATTGCCCGTGTTACAATTGTCCCCGGTCTCCCCCTACGATTTTCTGATAAATCAAACCATATTTCTAAAACGGCTGAGAATGTAGGAGGCAAATGTAGAACTGCTAGCTACATATTAAATAGCTAGTAAAGGAAGAAATGACATATACCAATCGATAACTAAGAATAAAAGGCTGATACAAAAAAGAATTCAAAGTAGCGAAGATACGTCATTGCTATGGAGTTTGTAAATTGTAATTTTGAAGAAATATTTGGTTATTGTTATATATTATCCACAAGGGGTGGAACCACTTTTTTTTGTTGCCCATCCAAGGAACTTGGGACGTCCATAAAGTATTTTACTTGGATTGGTTTGGCAAATAAACTTCCTGAAAAGGATTTCTGGTTTTCGTTCGTACCTAACAATCATCGAAGTGGTAGCAACGAAAAACAGGACAGAAAAATGACATCATACCTATCTCTTAGGTGACATCTTTCTTGGTACATTATTTCAGAAAACTTTGAGCAAACAAGAACACGTTTAGATTTTCCAAGACAGCAAAAGTTTGTAGCTTGGGAGGGTAAAACAGTGGGACCACCCCCTTGTGGGTATGTGACTCACCGTATCCAATACAGATTGTACCACAGTCAATTGTAGTACAGCCATCACAATCGGGACAAGCTCCACAAGTGAGCTGGCACCTAACTCTCACTTCGCTAGGTCCCTTGGCTTTGCAAAGGCCTAACCTCTTGAGGTATTGGCATTTCTCAGCTGGTTCTTTGTCCGTACATTTGGTTTGTGCTAGGGTGTAAAGACCTAGTGTTAGGGTTAAGGTTAGTGGTTAGTGTGTATGCAAGGAGGTAATTCTTAAAAGGGAGATGAATGAATGTTTAGCAGTTTCAAGAAGATTAGTATTGGTTAAAATGGTCTGTACTATAATCAACTGCACTACAATCTTATCAACACATTATTTAAGATATTGGGTGTCCCAAAAAGTGAATATGTTTAAACAGTTGCTGAAGAGAAGCTTTACAGTTAATAATTTCAAAATTTTCATTTCCAAAACAAGGAAGCCTAACTTAAACTTGGATACTTTCTTTTATAAAATCATCATATCATTAGCTGGGATACTACCAATGAAAATTAGCTTTAAATTCATTAATTCATTACAGAGATTGATGATTAGCATGTAAACAAATGTAAGGGTGTCAGGTAGCCCCACTCAACAAGTTCTTAAATGGGCCTTTGCAATCGGCATGCTTTGCAAATGTCTGCCATCAAAGAGATGGCATGTGCAAGGTATGCTGCTTGGAAAGGCCTCTTCAACCTTTGCTCGTTGAATTGAATTGAATTGAATTGATGTAGTTGCTTCACTGAGGGCTTCGGTTCCCAACAATTCAAAACCGGAAAAAATTCTCAAAAGGTAGATCATTTTAATCATCCCAGTCAGAAACGGTAGTTTTAAGAAGAAACTAATAACTGATTTAGGCTCTGGAGGAATCAGAACGGTGCAGATATACTTTGGTAGTGTGGAGAAATCCCATGAGAGAAATGCGCCGAATGAGCCGTATCAGTTCAGCCTAATATGGAAACTAGGAAGATTGAATGGAGTCTAAAAGTCAGATACAAGTTCAAGCAAAGCTACAATCTATGCTTATCAAAATTTGTGGCTTACAACTATCAATAATGAACATGTGCGAGACCTGTTAGACCGTAGTTTTAAGCCCGTGCAACCAAAAAAGGATATGTGATTGGCACAAGGCTGATATGAGGTGTGTAACAGTATGATTATAGTTCACAATGTTGCCTTAATCTCCACCCAAATATAATTTACCAAATATAAATATTTTTGACATGCACAATTTCATATATTGACAAGCACAAAAGTTGCAAATGGCATACACAAAATAGTATTTTGACATGCACAAAATGTAATGTTTTTTGCGGCAACGGCGCGCCATAATATGACAATTCTGTTTTTAATATTGATCATTGCATAATAAAGTTCTTTGAAGAATATGAAAGAACGTGTTTTCAGCAAATAGCGATTCTTCATACGTACAGTAAAAACCGGGGCATAAGAACCTAGTGAATTAAGAACATACAAGCTGAAATTGTCCAATTAGATTACCATTTTATAAGAATCCATCCATTGTATTCAGTATTTTTAGAACCCAGGCTGACCTGCAAACTAGTAGACTCTTGTGCGCGGGTTTTACTGTATGGTGAAGCAAAGTTCTCTTGAGAGGAAGTGAAATTGTTTGGCTTCATCCACTACATTGAAGCTAATACTTGGTCCACTACAAGAGAGTTAAAACGTTTTTTGCAAGAACATTTGAATATTTGAGATGATCGAAAATGAAGCTCCTGCATAGCAATTACTAAAGAGTGCGTATCTTTTTGAAAGCCGGTCTATGGGACAGTATGCAAAAATAGATAGCATAAATATTTAACAAACTTATAGATTAGACGTTGCTCTGTTTAAAGGCGAGGAAGATATTGTAAAAACATGTTTGGATATCGAAAAATACCTTGTTTTGTTTCTGTTGCTTTATGAACCTCTAACTTCTGCTGACTGGCCTCTTGATTCTCAACTTTCACTGAAACGAATTAAAAGGCTAGAAGCTAAAGTACAGCCAAAAACTATGTAGGGTAAAATGGTTTCTGGTCATAGAACTATCATTATTATATTGCAAAACACTGCATGTTCGGTATCATTTAAACATATTTGATAGCGGAATTCAAATCTTTCAAGCATTATGACATTCTATTGATTTAAGGGGTCTCAGTCCCTTGGGGAATTATTTGAAGTTTGTTGTTTATCATTCTTGCAAAACGAATTTGGCGTCCTATGAAACTGTGGTGCCTTCTGATTAGGAATCTGCAAGCAGAATACGGTAAAAGTTATTCCTTATGAAACAGTGAGCTCAAGAATAGCCCCTGGTCGAGGTTATTACTGTCAAATTTCATTAACAGAGTATAGGAGCAAAAAACTGACCACAGTATATTCAGTGACAGGCGACGGTCAAACCAGTCACATTATGCAAAATCTAACTTCATATAACTGTTTGCAAAGACCTGAATTTTCGAATGATGTGTAGGAGGTTTGACAAATTTGCGACCGAAAAAAACTTGCTAAAATTCCCAAGAGGCTAAACCCCACCTTCAGTAAATAACATGCTATAATGCAAGCAAGAATCCAATTCCGCTCGCGAAGCTCTGTCGAATGATGTCTAGATTGCATTTTTTTGGAAAATAATCGTAGTTCTATGGCCAAAAACAGTTTTACTTTACATAGTTTTTGGTTGTACTTTAGAAGTAGCTGGAGCAACATGTCATAAATGAAAGATATAATGTTGAAGGCCTGTAAGAGATGCAGACTCGTGCGGTCAGAAATAGTATCATTTCTCCGTTGAAAAGAATTTAATAACATTGGAAACCATAAAACGAAGGAAAACTGAAGGGTGTGTTTGAGTGGTGATTCCAAAGCTACCAAATTCAGAAAACAGTAGACTTCTCAGAGATGGAAATTCATTTCCCAATCAAACACCAAAACCTGGAAGCGGCACGTCTGACCTTCACCAGCCAGGGTTTGCTGATGAAAACGAAAATCTCTCCCAAGTCTGCCGAGCCTACTGCCTTTTGGAGTAGAAGGTTCAGAAGGCCTTCCAGACCTACCAAACCTACAGGTTAGAGAATTTTCGAGTCAATCAAACACAAATTCCGAGTCTATCGAGTCTACTGCTTTCAGAATTGGTAAGTTGCATGCTTTCAGAGAACCTACTGCATGCTTAAGAAATTAAATGACATATGCCCTTTCGTTTAATAAATCTTTTACAGCCCCTTCATGCAAAGGATTCCAAAATGGATTCATCACAACATTGACCTCTACTTTCACAAGCCTAGAAAGCATAGGCTCCAAATCTTTCAAGGTTGGTGGAAACTTCTATGAACTATTTCTTTGAATTGAATGGCCTGAACGAAACTTTGGCCATTTTGCTATAATTCTACCGTTGGACTTGTTCAAAATCAGCAATATCTTCAGAATTAAAGCAAATGTTGAAAAACCCTCGTAAATTCTAAATTTTTGAGGAAACATGAATTAGCTTTCAAGTAAACCATACTTCATGAATGTCTCTGATATGGTTTCAAACACAAGTCCTTCACTTTTCTGGTTTGTGATATGAGAAGTTTGATGACGTCATATCCTCAAATGAGTTGAATACAGAGCATGCTTTAATTTCGAAAAAAATTATCAAGGATTTCTGAAAAGTCCAATGGTAAAATTATAGCATCGTAGCTAAAGATTCTTTGAATTCAGTCAGTTCAAAGGCATAGGTGATATAATTTTACACCAACCTTTCCAAGATTTGGAACCTATGCTGACCTAAAACAGAAGTACGAAATTGTCAACACACCTTCTTTTTCATTTGCTTTCTTCTGAGAAGCAGCCAATGCAGCAACAAATTTATTAACTCCTTCTTCAGTACTTTTACTTGATGCTGATGTTGTATCCTTTGTTTCCTCTAACTTGGTATGAATTTTCTCCAAAAGAATACCTTTCAACATTGCCAATGCATGTGAGTCAGTCAATGGTTTTCCTATCAGTCTGCTAATCTCAGCAACTTCTTGGGATGCTTTAGTGATGTCATCATCGCCGTAAATCAGTTTACTATCATTTGTAGCTGATTGATTTTCCACTAACGTAGGTTGTACTGCAGCAGTGTTACTTTTGCCATCGCCAGTGCTTTCATCTTGTTTCGTATTTAGAGCATTTTGATAGTCTTTCTGGTTGGCTTGTTGTCGGGAGACCTCCCTCGGACGTGAAGAAGCTAGGGCAGAAACGAAATTGATCGTATTTTGAAAATATTTCGTTTGATAGTCTCAAATCTCAAAACGGTACGTTTGATGGTCTCAAATCTAACAAGCTTTTGATCGACACCTAACCACAAGGTGATTCGCGATTGTAGAAAAAAGGATTTCCAAAGTGGAAAATCTTAGCAGAAAATATAGCAAATGTCCCAAAAAAGGTATAAGCATTTGAACAGTTCCTGCGAAGGAGCCTTAGTTTCAAAAATTTATTTTATGATCTCGCACGTCCAATTCGGGTTTGTATTCGCAGAGTAATGCATTTAATGTATGAAAATTTCTGAGGCAGCCTAAGACAGATGGTGATTGAATTATGCTGCAACGACCAATGCGCAAATTGAAGGAGATCAACCATTAACATTTATATTCTTAAAAATTTCTTGAACAAGTAAACTATAATGTAAACAAGAAAAAGTATTTAAAAAAGATGCAGTTATATTTTGATAGTTCACAGCGTAACTTTCCAAGACTGAAGGAACAGAAGTGGTATCAAGTTAAATGTATTCGGTGTTTTCTACTACTACAGTAATTTTCTCATCCAGGTTTCATTTCAGTTGTGATTGTTCAGTCATATTAAGCTTTTGAATTAGTGAAGAGTAAATTTCACTTTCATAGCTCAACAAACTTACAAAAATAATGTATTGTTGAGCTGCCCCAAAGCTTTCTCCAAGCAAAAACTAAGCTAAGATCCCATCTATACCATAAACTGAAACAACCTAGACTCATTACATAGATCCCTCTAACTTTCGTTGTTGTTGTTGTTGTTGTTGTTGTTGTTGTTGTTGTTGTTGTTGTTGTTATTGCTTCAGTAATTAGCGACAATATAATAATAATAATTTCCTTCTTTAAGGTTGTTTGTTTTCTAGCTAAGATGCTAATTAATGCCAACCGAAACCTTATAACAAATTAAATCTACATTACAAAGAGACTATACAATTAAAAAACTACAGTTATAAAAACCTTAAATTATCAATATACAATTTACATAGTCTACAGCAGCAACCAAAATCGTAGTTTTTAATTTGTCCTTTGAAGTTGTTTATTGTCCGGGACTCTTTTATGGAAGATGGCATTGCATGCCATCTCCTAGATCCAAGAAAACAAGTCTGCAGGGGGGGGGGGGGAGCGAAACAAGTGACTTTATTGGAATGAGTCTATTAACAACCCCCTTGGCACCAGAGCGAGTGAGACAGCTATCCACGTTTGTTTCAAGGTAACTTATGCGGCTTGTAATATTTAGATTGGGGATTTAAAAACAGGCCCACGAGATTCCTTGGCTTCATAATATTGACCATTTTGTATTGATTATCATTATTGCTATTATTATTCAATGATAGTCAATCCCTTTTGCACGTTGTTTCAGGCTGTAAAGCTCATCTGCAACAAGGTACATGTGGAGGCATAACTTTATCCTTGCAACTCTCTTAAGTATCATTGATGGCCTGAGAGACACACACATTTCTGCTGATATTCAAGGCTACCCTTGCCCACAGTTATCATTCGATCACTAAAGCGACCTGACATCATCATAGTCCATCAAAAGAGGATCGTCATCGTTCTAGAGTTAACCTGCAGTTTGTTACCAACATGAAAGAGCATTGTGCAAGAAAGATAGGAAAATACAACTCTACCATCATTGATCTTGAGAAAAAGTACGAGAAGGCAACATTTATGAAGCTGGGTATGAGCGCCCTAGGATTGATATGCAAAGATGGTGATTGAAATGGCATACTGCAAGCAATAAAGAACATCGGACTTTCGGAACTTCCATCAAAAACATTGTTAGAAAAACAATAAACATTTGCATATGGAAAACGTATTATATATTTTGTAGGAAAGACAAGGATTGGACCAATCCTGAACTTTTATTGATGATGGCAGTATTTAACATGTAGGCACACATCTAGATTGCAATAGCTATATCTTCGCTGTAAATTTTTATTCAGAGAATTAAAGTTTTTGTTATTGATCTATTTAAAGTAGGCACACATCTAGAAAATAGCTATAAAAAACTTGACATTGTGACGTGTCAACCAATTGCAATGAATAGTATTGTTACAGCATAGGCGTTGATCCTTGCCAGACTTTAAAATTAATAGTGTAAAATGTTTTTGCCCTATTCTTCCAATTGAATTGAACCAAGGAAATTTTAGGCAATTCCTCACAATCGCGGAGAGACAATTTTAAATATCATCGTTGTCCTCGGTGTTTTGGGGGTTTCTGCAATTTTTGAAATTGTGACATCATCACTAACTCGTAAAGGGTAAAAGCTACCGACTTGTGCTTGCTACCATCTTGTAGACCTTCAAAGATTGATTTTTTCTGGTATTGGTCATGCTGAATTTCCTAAATCAGTTTAGAATTATGGTGTTTTTATTGTTTGCCAAAGCGTTAGATATATCCTGTCGTACATTCCTTTCATAAACATAAAACACTGTAATGCCAAAAATAATATTGATATCTAAAACTTTCTTTCTGGAACAGACCTTCTTACTTGCAAGAAAAGAGGGTTGGATCGAGCAACCAACTTGTATAGTTTGGGGGTAATCCTGTTGAGTACAATTTGTAATGACCCCGTCTCTCATCGATTAATTTTCAATTCCATGTTTTTGGATACTTGCATTCTTAAGTAAGGTGGATACCTGGTATTAAAATATGGAAAATCCAAATTTTTACTGTTTTCTAGTTTTGGTAGTTTCTAAAAGCAAATTTAATGCGGAATCAGAGTATTGACTTAGTTAATGCCTTTTCGTTGTTATTTCTTGCTTATAATGTAAAATAACCTGAGCACTCTTTAAAAACTTCTTGGTAACACCTTAGCAACGGAAGAAGTTGCCCGAATGAAATGAACAAATTACTTTGATCATATTTTTGTATCCCTATGATGCCTAGAAGACTATTTGGTTGGTTTACCTGTGCCTATTGGCCAGCCTTGTATTGAAAAGGAGGCACTAAGTAAATGCTTTCCGACTTTTTAGACTTTCATCATGTACAGTTCATCTGTTGCTCAAAGAACATTTCATAAAGTATTTATGGCATGGGAATTGCCAAGAACAAGCGAAAGAGAGTGACAGTTTCGAAGAAATTACGATTGAAATTCAAAGGAAACCAACATGTTAATTTCCATGTTAAGAACAGCATCCAAGTAGGCTAAGAAGAAGCTCTAACAACCCAACAAGGAAGGAGAGTGGCCTAAACCAGAAAAGGCCTAACGTTGAATCTGCCTCATCTTGTACACCAAAGCGACTAAAAGAAGGGTTTGAGACTGACAAGAAGCTGAATTTTAACTTTTTAATGAGCTTCAAGATCTTCAAGAACATCCTTGAACAGATTTTGTTCCTTCCCCAAATTGATGCTGTCTTAAAACAATTTCCGTTGACACGCACAGTGAAAGGATATAGTATTGAACATGTGTTGAAACTTTAACCTCAATTTTCTCAAAACCAACTTTTTCATCATTTAAATTTTTTTGAACAGTCACAACTTTGGACCAATTCAATCAATTTACATCCAGTTTTCAGTTTTAGATCCCTGTGCAAGTGGAGAAGGTCACTTCACCAGAAAATTTCAAAGTTTATAATTAGAATGATTACCTATTATCGAAAATCAATGATGCACGACCATGAAATATCAAAAATTCCACAATCTATAGATTTTTTTTCAAGAATTCAGAAGTTATCTTGGATTTTTCTGGTGGGGTGCCCTACAGCTACCTTTTGTGCTTATTTCTATTTGAGAATTCCTTTCAAAGGTCCTGTTGAATTTGCAGGGTTTCCGTTCAAAGAGAACAACAATTTTTTCCTAATTATGCAAATTAACACATGATTAATTATGCAAATTAGAAAAAAATGTAATTAATTAACTCAACTTTCCAAGGGCTTTCCAATGATGCATAAAGATAAAGAATAGCATCCTCAGGTAGAAGAATTTCATTCTAATACCAGGTATCCACCTTGTAAATCTTGGCAACGGTTACAAGAATTAAATTACTTTTAAAGTCCTATTTGGTTTGCTCTGATAATCAACGAGAGGTAGGCATTGGAGAGTCTTCTTTTACCTCGATTTTGGGATGTCTTTTCGAAAAAGAAGTCAGTTAGGGGCGTCTGGTTTCAGCTTTCGCACAAACTTGAACTTCAAAAGCTTATAACTAGGTGAATTCTTAGCGGGTTCGCAAGACTCTGGTGTCAAAAATTAAGTTAAAATCTTAGGAACAGGGTTATCTAACCAGGAACCTGTACTTTTTATCGTAACTTTTTAATAATTAATCAAACTTCGAACAATTTTTCTGGGACACCATGTAGAGTACTCGATAGATTCGAATGAATCGAGCTTTGCTTCAAAGCAGAAAGACGGACATATTTTTGTGATTTTTCTCTCATTTATATGAGCAAGAAAAACATAGATAAATAGACCTTTTAGCTATTCTGAAAGGAATCAGAATCGAACAACATTTTGCTACATTTTGTAGAATTTTCGAATGTGTACAATAGTGATAGAAGCGCTAAAGCCACTCGATCGAACGTCGCGTATCAAAATGTATAAAAATAACGCTCGATCCAGGTTGTTTTGTAGAATAGCTAAAAGGTCTATTGAACTTAACGAACATTCGCTTGTTGCGAAATGGCTGAAAAGGGCCTAAAACACTCGTGAGGAATCTCCCATACAGAACGTGGCGCAATGGCGCAAGCGCATTTAATCTCTCGAGAAAATTGTAGAAAATGAATTTCTAAACAATTACTAAGGATTATCAATCCCATATGGCATTAGATGTGGAGACAAAATCCAATACCCGTGAAAAGCCGTAGTTTTGTACTGCTCAGTGTGAAAAGTTGTCTTTGATTTGATCAAGTGTTTAAGCCCCTTCTCAGGCATTTTGCAAACAACGGATTTTCGTATTGTCAAATTTACCTAAATTTTCAGTAATCAAAAACACAATACAAATCACACAAATACTTCAATTTTTGGCATCGATCAAAACTCGATTCATACAAGTCCATTCAGTACCCTAGGTACTACGATTGCTCAAACGTCTTAACTTCTTTTGGCACACCCGGTGCAAGGCCTTTGTTTGTACAATAGCAACAAATATTTTTCAAAATCAGAATAATAGTTTTGCTACAAAAGTTTGTAAGTACATATTTACCATCGGGCACTTTTAATCTTTTTTCACCAGTTTCTTGAACACCTTGTGTGCTGTTTGAACTACCATTTGTTGATTGACTGTATGCTTCTGAAATATAAACAAAAGTTTAGAAATTTCAGTGAGTGGCTGGACGATTTCAAAGTGAGAAGTGGAAAAAGAACGCGTAAAGAATATAAAATAATCGATGGTAGGCTCGTAAACCAATCTTAAGCTGCGGAACTTAAAAAGTTTTAAGGTAGTTTTGGTCCTAAATAGATGTTATGTCTGTGATGCGAAAGTGAAATTTTTTGCTCAAGAGCACAAGACACAAATTTACAATGGAGGCACGTCTTTACGTTCGTGCTCAAATCATGTTTCTCTCCCGAAAATTTGCAAATTTGGATGAACATTCCTGTATCAAATTGTAAGAGGGTTAGAATGAGCATGTTCTGCACAAAAATCAAAATTTTGCACTTTTCTTCAGGCGTGAGAGCCAGTGTTACAATAGCCCTTTGTTTCAATTGTCCCCAGTCTCTCGATGTACTGATTGCTCCCCCGGAATAATGTTTCAATTAACAAATCCTGAGTAGCTCTGTAGCTATATTCATTCTCCACCTTGTTTTCACTTGTTTTACACTTCCCTTACTATTGCTTTTCCTCTAGTTTGCTCTGATCTCATAAAGTTCTTTGTAAGTCCAATTGGCAAGCTTTCAGTGTTGATGAGAATTATTCGGCAAGCGTTTCTAACTTTTAAAATCATAGCACATTCAAAAAATGAGATGAGAATTTCAATTTTCGAACTCTATGGCTACTGCGATATGCTAAGAAAAGCAATCCCTACCCCCATTTTTTCAACTAGGCATCATCCTTAATTAAAAAGTTGCGCTATTTCCTTTCCAGATAATTTTGCAAGCAAAAAGTATCAGATCTAGCTTCGGAATGAACGCAGTCTCGTAAAGCGATTACCGTTTATCAAGATCAGTTTTGAGCTTAGCGAACTTCCATTTCAGTGTGTTGTACTAAAGTTTGTTCTGACAGGAGTGAATTAACGCAAGCATGGACGGCACTGTCGCAGTTAAACTCTCTGAGTTGGAGGCGATTGTACGGCAGTTTATAAACTACACCGTGCTTATTCTGTGCTACCATCGATAGCTTGGGTTTATAAGACCAGTAAAAATAAGTTTAGTAGTACGGCAAACGACTTGTAAACTTAGCCGTAGGATAAATGATTTCTTTGTCGAAATAAATATAAGACGTTGATTTTCAGTGGATTCGAGACCCATCGCAAAGCCAGTTTTATTCTAATTGACAAAATATTTAAGTGATACATCTACGCTAAGAATAAAATATACATAACCTAACTTGAAATTAACAATTAATATACATACATGATACAAACTACACACTACACTACAATGAATGAATTAACAAAGGGAAACATTGCAAGATAAAAGACGTATATAGAGATATTTGAATAAAGAGAAGCTCTCTCTAATCGAGAGACAGCCCCCAACTAAAAATGATGATTCTTAATGGCGCTAAAGTCGACTTTTGTATCATCTAAAGTCATATTTGGCCTAAATTCGTTTGTCTTGCATTTCACTCAGTCCACAAAGGATCATGGTTAACAGTGGGCCTTTAACAACATGTTGCTGCTACAACAGTTGATGTGCCTCAAAAGAAAGGCCTTTACAACGAATAAACTCGTTTAGTGAGAGACATTTCACGGCATTCAGAATCTTTCCTGATCCGCAGAAAAAAGCTGTTGAATTAACATTTTCAAGGAAAAAGCTCGAAATTGATCATCCAGTGATTCTTTTTAACAACGTACCTGTCAAGAAAGTAAATGAACACAAACATTTAGGAATTATCCTGGACTCAAAGCTGTCTTTCTCAGCTCATATCAAATCAGCGATCTCTAAAACGAGAAAGGGCATTGGTTTGCTAAAATATCTCTCCAAATACTTGCCAAGGCATACCCTAAATGAATTATATAAGCTCTATGTTCGACCCCACCTAGACTATGGTGATGCCATTTACCATATTCCTGCCAAAGTATGTGAATTCAGTCAACATATTATTATACCAAATTTAATGGAAAAGCTAGAGTCCGTACAGTATTCTGCTGCCTTAGCTGTGTCAGGTACATGGAGGGGAACATCTCGAGAGAAGCTGTACGCAGAGCTTGGTTGGGAGTCACTGAGTTCCCGAAGATGGAGTAGACGCCTTACCTTGTTCTACAAGTTTATAAATAATCTTAGTCCTGAGTATACAGTTGATCCAATTCCCCCTCTTCATCAGTCGCAGTACCGTCTCCGCGGACAGGATGTCATTGGGCGACTAAAGGCAAGGACAGAAAAATTTAAGTCTTCCTTCTATCCAAACTGTTTATGCGAATGGAATAAGCTTGAGCCTGAATTGAGACTTGCACCTTCTATTGCTGTTTTTAAGAAAAAGCTCTTATCAATAATCCGTCCCCCTGCAAAATCTGTATTTGGAATTCACGATCCCACAGGATTATCCTACCTAACACAACTCAGGGTTGGTCTCAGCAAGTTAAATCTCCATAAATTCAAGCATAATTTCAGAGATACCATAAACCCAATGTGCCCAACAAGCGATGGCATTGAAGACACGGAGCACTTTTTGTTGCTCTGCCCTTCTTTTGATGTTCAACGACAAAATCTTCTCGCTGAAATTGTTGAATTATTACGACCATATGTACAAATCACCAATCTTTCAAATCATTCTTTGACGCAGCTTTTATTGTATGGTGATGAAGACCTTTCTAATGAGTTGAATAGAAATGTACTCGAATTAACTTTACGCTTCATCCACGAAACTGGTCGGTTTGATTAAGATCTATTGAGAATTTAGCCATGCACTAAGCAATCACCAAGTCCCGTACCTTTAGTGTTTCTTTTCCTTGTAAATTCTGTTTCACATCAGATGGTCAGGCATTTTACTTACCTAAATCTACACCAAATGAGTTGCACTCGTTGCATCAACAAATTCATCGCAACACTGACCTGACATCTGGAGTGAAACTGAATCCAGTATAGTATCCTTTAATTTATAAATTGTTCGTAGTGTGATTGTATACGGTTTAACGTTTCGTGTTTTTAGATATTGGCCATGGGGTAGTCATAGTCTTTCGCTCCCCACGGTATCGTACTTGTAGTGTCGTATAGTAATTAGAATTAGGTATAGTAGAATGTAAAGTATCTTGTAAAATTTAATATAAACATTTCTCAGCAGAATCTTCTAATACAGTGGCTTTAAAACGAAGGTTCGCTGTATTAATTTGTAAAACAGCTATCAATTCACTGCTCGAAACAACATTTTCTCCCTTATCTAAAAAGAAATTGTAAGTTTCCAAAAACAAAAGAATCTCCGTTCGCAGAGAAATTTATTCATTAACAACTTGTTTACAATAAATCTTTCGAAGGCCTTACCTGTAGTATTGTTGACCTCGTGATCCGTAGGCTCTTTAGCGGGTACATCACTATGTCTTTTGATAATACCAGAATTAACCAGGACTAAAGTGTTAAGAGCCAGGAATAAACCAACTTTCCATTTCATTCTTGTGGAGTCCTCTCATTCCTGGAAGCAAAATTTCATCTCATTTTAACCTAACAGTAGCAACTTATTGGTTATTTCAAAAATCTTGCAGCGCGTTCGTGATTGTGAGTTCGTCGTTTCAAAGAAGACTGGGCAAGAATATCACTATTCGTTTGAATAGCTGAAGCGTGTAATCTTGCGCCTTGGTGCATGGTAGGTGTTAGGGCTAGCTATAAACAGTTGATAAGGAACCCTGACCTTGCTTCAAACATTGCTTAATATCATTTAAATCTGTTCAGAGTGTTTGGAATGAAATATTGGAAGATAAAACGATTAGCTAGGCTATGCGCATACCAACCGGTTTTGCGTTGTACAGGAAAATATAAAGCCCGAGGTCTTAAAAGTACTGACCGATCTTGCGAGGTCTGTGCAATAAGACCAAGGGCTTTATAATGTTCTGTACAACTACAAAACCGGTTAGTATTAGTTGTATTACCTGATAGCTTTTAATTTTGACTTGCACTTAGTCAAACGCATTTAGTTTGGCCTAAATCAGTTGCTGTGGTGACAAAAACGCGTCCTTGTATCGTAATATACAAGGCAACGGGAAAACCGCGGGAAATGTGCGATTAACCAATGGGATTGGCAGGATTTTTGTATTGTCTCGTTTTTAAACGTCAGTCGGGTAATAATCATGAATAATGCCCTGCCGGGTGAATAGAAATAATTGACGTTTAGCAGTACTTAAAGCATGGTGGATAATCAATGATGTTCTAGTCGAAAGGCTAACTAAGATGAAGAATTTTGATTTACAAATAATCGGTCACATTGATCTGTAGATATGGTCTACTTTAGCTTTTTGAAATCAAAGGAACCAAAAAGTTGACTGAGTTCAGTTTCCTTCTCAATTTTAAAACTATGATAATGGCATCATTTGTCACTAAGGAATCGAAATAAGTAATGCTCAAATTCCGAATTCTGATACAGGTACTGATTTATCATTTGCGTTTCTGCCTAGAGGACAGTCCATACTGTCGTTACTTTACTTAAAGCTAACAAAAAGGACGAAATTTGATCGAAATTTCCAGTCTTTTTTCAAGCATGTTTTGAGACAGTTGCTATTTGCAAAAAATTTTACAGCTTTATGAAATATTCTTTCACTTTTTAAGACTGCCCTTTCATTGCAAAGAAACTTCTTTTAATGTATGCAACTTGGTTGCTGGTTCATGATATTGGCAATCTCGGCAAACTTCGAAACGTTTCTGCTCATCAGGAAAAATACACGAAGAATAAATCTTCGAAAATAGTAAACCAACATGGCATTTGCTATTACCTGTGAAACGAATGAGCTTGTTTTTAACGGGTGGCCGAAAAAGTAACCCCAACCTAGAAAAAGTTCTGAAAAACTTTCCGAATGCAAGATTTTGACGAAAATTTGTATGACACTAAGTACAACGTAAAATACAACTATTGAGTGAAAACCAGTTCATTGTCAGTTATACTTACAGGTTTGAGTCAGATGCTTGTGAAAACTCCTCTAACAAAACAGTAATCATGGAAATAACCCATGAATCCAATGTTGAAAGAACTCCATGTATCATTTCAGTAGGATTTCACAACATGGTCAGTAAACAACACAATACATTGGTAAAAATGGGATTTTCTCTGATTTCAACGTGTTCAGTGATCATTTTTCAATCGCTCTCATTCTGTAGCAGTATTTTGTAATGTAGTGATCGCTTTTGCAAAAAAGTTGCTAGTAGAGCTGCAAACAATGCAGTGACTGGCAAAATTTCTTGCATTGGAAACTTTGTTTGGTCAAGTTGTGCTTTTGTTACAATGGTTTTCTTGGACATTTGTTTTCAAAATCTCCTTTCTCTCATAACACAGCTGATAATGAATTAACTTTCACTCAGTAGGTGCAATTCACGTTGCACTTAGTGGCATACAAAGCTCACTAAAATCTGGAATTAAAATTTCAAATCCAACAAAATGGTCAATGTTTTTTTTTCCAATATCTTGACGAAAATATTGTAACTCATCCGGCATAAATCTTTGGTCAATTCGTGAAAGCACAATTCTTCAAAAGACAAAGCAGTTCTTTTCCTTTATTTGCCCAGCATGATAGAATACGTACTATCTTCGATGATAACATCATAAAGTAAAACAGCTTAACAGCCTACTGATGGCGTAAATCGTTTAATAACATATAATATTACGAATTAGTATCTTTAAAGCACAGTATTATATTACGCTCTATTATCGTAAGTCTAACAATATTTAATTATACATCTAAGTCACGCAGTTAAGTCTCCAATTATGAAGGGTAAGTAAAAACTATCCTCCTTGGTCTAAACGCAGCACCTTCGTAGCAAATCATAATATTATATCTTTTGCTGGATAACGAAGTCCTTTAAATAGATTCCAAGAATCTCACTGTCCCAAATTAGCAAAGATATTCTAAAAAAGCCGCTTAAGGCTAATTTCGAGTCAGTGGAATTTTCCGAGCGGACGGAATCTTCATTGTTTACAGTTGAAAATGTCGCTTTAGAATTGAACAGATAGCTACAGATGAATGATTTTTGATTGTTTAAATTACGCCCGCTCGGAAATTCTACTGACTGGAAATTAGACTTTGGAAGGCTAAAATTATAATTCTATAGTTTTTCCGCCATGGTTGCAAATGCGACTCTCGTGTGAACACTATTCTGGCGGCTGAATATTTGAAGGTTGAATTAAAATCTCTTGGTGCTCCTATGTTTGGGAAAATGATCTGGTCCTTGATCTACTTGGCAAAAAAAAAGAAAATTGAAGATCGGTTGTGTAATCAAGTTTTGGTGATTTTTCAAGCGGGAGTATTTTTTTGGGGACACCCCGTAGTATTTCAAGAAAATCGCATTTCTAGGGAAATGCTACATTTTTGTGATCAAAGGGTTTGTGCACGGTTAAACGCTTGCATTTGCAGAGAAAAAAAATGAAGAAATAACCCTTTCAAATCTAAGTAGCACACGAGCCATGAACAATGGATAACCAAAGAAACAAATGCTGTGCCTGAGTGTTTTCTTTGTTCTATTATAGAGAAGCCTATTTACCATTGCACATTCCCTTTAGATATGGAAGTGCAAGTCCTGAATGATATAAAAGCTTTACTGTATTCGAATTTCGAATCACAGAGGGGCAAATATAAAGTTTCATTAAGGTTTCATCATAATTTTGAAAAATGTTTGTCAAAGAAGCCAAATACTGTAGACAAATATTTTCGAAATAAATCAAGTAAATAGCAGGAGAATAAGCAACCACTTCAATTTGTGGGGTGGGATAAAACTTCAAGTTTATAATCTTTTCTTTTCATTTTGGAGTACGCTTCGAACAGACAACTAGTAAAAGAACGAATTCTCACAAATTGAAGGCCATTTCGAGACTATGCAATATGTCCAAATCAATCCGGAAATACGATTTACATGAAGCATTGTGGCTGAAGAAGGACGGATTTTTTGTAACATTATAGCATCAGTTGCTTTTGACTGACACCGCAATTCAAAGCGATTAGCGATTGCAGACAAAGAACATTGTTAACCAGTAATTCAAAACCAACAAAGCCGCTAAAGTTGCCCTGAAACCAGTAGGGCAAACTGTCGCCTTGTGCACTCGAAATTTGAACAGAAATCATGAATTCATAACGAAAGAAGAAGGGTAGATCTAAAGATTTGCGTCGCAAATTTTGTTTATTAGTTCAGGAGCTGAGCAGTAATTGTTGCATTTAAACCCTAAATAAACGTGGATTGGAGAAATATTTCGAGCCTTCCACTTGGCTTCAGAATAAAAAAAAAGAAATCTGCTGGATAACCAAGTCCTTTAAATAGATTCCAAGAATCTCACTGTCCCAAATTAGCAAGAGCGAACGGAATCTTAATTGTTTACAGTTGACAACTTCGCTTTAGAATTGAACAGATAGCTACAGATGAATGATTTTTGATTGTTTAAATTACGCCCGCTCGGAAATTCTACTGACTGGAAATTAGACTTTGGAAGGCTAAAATTATAATTCTATAGTTTTTCCGCCATGGTTGCAAATGCGACTCTCGTGTGAACACTATTCTGGCGGCTGAATATTTGAAGGTTGCATTAAAATCTCTTGGTGCTCCCATGTTTGGGAAAATGATCTGGTCCTTGATCTACTTCGCAAAAAAAGAAAAAAGAAAATTGAAGATCGGTTGTGTAATCAAGTTTTGGTGATTTTTCAAGCGGGAGTATTTTTTTGGGGACACCCACCCGGTAGTATTTCAAGAAAATCGCATTTCTAGGGAAATGCTACATTTTGTGATTGAAGGGTTTGTGCACGGTTAAAAGCTTGCATTTGCAGAGAAAAAAATGAAAAAATAACCCTTTCAAATCTAAGTAGCACACGAGCCATGAACAATGGATAACCAAAGAAACAAATGCTGTGTGTGAGTGTTTTCTTTTTTCTATTTATAGAGAAGCCTATTTACCATTGCACATTCCCTTTAGATATGGAAGTGCAAGTCCTGGATGATATAAAAGCTTTAGCAGGGGAATAAGCAGCACACGAGCCGTGAACGATGGATAACTAAAGAAACAAATGCTGTGTGTGACTGTTTTCTTTTTTCTATTTATAGAGAAGCCTATTTACCATTGCACATTCCCTTTAGATATGGAAGTGCAAGTCCTGGATGATATAAAAGCTTTAGCAGGGGAATAAGCAGCACACGAGCCGTGAACGATGGATAACTAAAGAAACAAATGCTGTGTGTGACTGTTTTCCTTTTTCTATTTATAGAGAAGCCTATTTACAATTGCACATTTCCTTTAGATATGGAAGTGCAAGTCCTGAATGATATAAAAGCTTTAGCAGGGGAATAAGCAACCACTTCAATTTGTGGGGTGAGATAAAACTTCAAGTTTATAATCTTTTCTTTTCATTTTGGAGTACGCTTCGAACAGACAACTAGTAAAAGAACGAATTCTCACAAATTGAAGGCCATTTCGAGACTATGCAATATGTCCAAATCAATCCGGAAATACGATTTACATGAAGCACTGTGACTGAACAGGAAATATCTTTTTGTAACATTATAGCATCAGTTGCTTTTGACTGACACCGCAATTCAAAGCGATTAGCGATTGCAGACAAAGAACATTGTTAACCAGTAATTCAAAACCAACAAAGCCGCTAAAGTTGCCCTGAAACCAGTAGGGCAAACTGTCGCCTTGTGCACTCGAAATTTGAACAGAAATCATGAATTCATAACGAAAGAAGAAGGGTACATCTAAAGATTTGCGTCGCAGATTTTGTTTATTAGTTCAGGAGCTGAGCAGTAATTGTTGCATTTAAACCCTAAATATGCGTGGATTGCAAAGCCTTCCACTTGGCTTCAGAATAAAAAAAAGAAGAAATCTGCTAGGTACATTTTTAGATTTATCCTTCTTCTTTAGTTGCAAACTCGTGAAATCTCTTAAGAACCACCCTTCGCTTGCACAAGGTGACAGTTTGCCCTACTGATTTCAGGGCATCTTTTGCTTCTTTGTTTGCTTTGAATTGCTGGTTGAGGGAATTTCTTTCGTCTGCAGTCGGTCATTGCTTTCAACTGCGGTTGGTCTCAATCAAAAGCAGCTGATGCCATTGTGTTACAAAAGCTGTTCTTGTTCTGTCACTGCGGATAGACACGATCGATAAACAATGGGACTTCAGCAATTGCAAACTGCGAGCGGCACAAATGAATTTCGGAGAAGAGAGCTGAATCATTACAAAGGGGTCGACCTATTGCTTCAATTCTTGCTTTGAGCTGATAGAGACAATTTCCTGGTCGTGATTAATCAATTTAGATTTCTTATGATTGGTATTTGTTTTATGGCATCCATCACAACTTTAGGAATTAAGGCATTTTCAATTTCAAGGTATGCATCAAACTTCAACACCTTAAGAACAAATAATAGAAAGGTTGCAAGAAATTGGCCTTTCTGCTACGGGCAAAAATATCAGTCATTCATGTACATCAAACACCAAAAATTCACACGCTAATTTCCGAAAATATTTGGAGTCCAAAATATTTAGTGTCTGACAAGTTTGCAGCATTTTAAAATGACAGCAAAACATTTCCACTGGTTGAAAACGTAATGTCTTTTCAAGAGACGTTTTGCATGGAAAAGAAATGTTGCGATGAGAGTGTTAAGTCCCTCTTAGTAATCATTCTCAACACTTTTGAGAATAACAATTTGTGGAAATTTCTGTCCAAGAACCCTTAAAAATGAAGCACGATCTCTAAATGTATGAAATATTTAGTATGAAATATGAGCAAAAATAACTGTAAATATGTCGTTTTTAGTCATCCAAACATTCTGTAAAAACGTCTGAAATTCCGTGAAAAAGTCCGAAAATGTCTTGTCCCAAGTCTATTTGTCCGAAATTTTGGGTATTCAAAGTACGTTAGCTATTGCTTTCCTCAACTAGTCAACTATTTTCGGCGCATCCAGTGATCTATAAGTAGCTACCAATAAATGAAAAAAGGAGCACGATAATCCAACACAGTTTCGTAAAGTAGCAATCATCTGTAGAGTTTTGAAACAGTGTTGGCGCATTATCAAAACCAAAACCATAATTATACATTTAGTTCAAAACTTCCCGTGTCCTTTAATGGCAGTTACATCGATAGCTACCCTTAACAAAAAACATAATTTAAAATCATAATGAAAATTACATATATTATTCAGAGAGTTGTACCAAGCAATGTGTCCTACAAATCCAGCAATCCAACAAAATGCAATGGAGAGATCAATATAACCTTTCGCACTGATAAATACTCAGAGCACCTCTTTTCATAAGCGGTTGTTGATGCAATTATCCAATTCTTCTAATCTGGACCACGTAGCTCCCTTTAAAGTAGCTGAGAGCATAGATATATGAAGATATGTCGGGCCAAAAGAACAGCACTTGTTTTGCTCTTCCCCGTTAGAGATAAATAAAAACAAGGAAGATTCACATATCTAAGCCACGTGTGAACTTATCTCCCTCTCTTGTCGTGTTGTTGTGATTGTTGAGTCATTTCGACGATCTTCTTTCCTAGATTGGCATTATGTTGCTGTAAATATCGAATCATCTCTGTTTGCTTCTCAAGAACTTCATCCAATCCATCTTGATCCCTAATGGCAAAAGAAATTGCACTGTCATACGTATTTCGTGATGTACAGTTAAGCCCGAAATTATTCATACCTATGCCAAATTCTGAGTATTTTGCATCGTTCTATTTGAGGGCCAATTTTACTGTAGCTGAAGTTTCGTAAGAATGTGATAAAAGGCTGAAACAAGTGCTACAAGAGACATTTCAAGGAATGAAATATCTTGTGAATTGGTTAGCAAATATAACGATTAAAAATACTCCAAATTTGGCATAGGTATGAATAATTTCGGGCTTAACTGTATGTGTATGCAGTGCAGTTCTACTTCATTTTATCGATTGTATACAATCTGGTTAACAGAAGATGCCAGGTCAGTTAATAAAAACGATCCCCGTTGGAAAGGCCATGGCACGGCTCCCTGGATCAAAAGAAGATGATATCAGCAAATATAAAATTTAACGGTGGACATGTTGAAATCTTTTTCTTTTATTTATTTAGAATGAAATCGGCCACTCCGTTAAGAAATTATGAGGCATTTTCTCGAGAAATCCTCTTCAAGAACTTTCATACATACCCAAAATCACGACAAAATTTTCCTAACATTTCTGCCGTACACGGGCTTTATGTAAAGGCTTCTACACACTTAAGCACGTGATATCCTCTTGGATGGATGAAATCACCCGAAATAATGCTGTTATGCTCCCATAGATGATACTTTCATACTTTCAAAGGGATAACACGCATGTAAGCGTGTAAAAGACATTGCTGTAGGGCGGGAGATTTGCTTGCGATTTTAGACACGTTATGAGAAGTTTTTAAGTGCCATTTTTGAGAAATTCCCTCATAATTTCAGAAGGGAGTGGCCTATTTAAGTTAAGAAAATCTAAAAATGGATTGGAGCACTTCCACAATATTTATACCGGGTGAGTCAGAAAAGAGAATCCCCGCTTGGAAGGCCACTGCTCCATGAATATGAAAGCAATAATATCGAAAACTGTCTTGTTTTATTGCCAATATGTTCAATTAGGTTGAGTAATTTGCCTTAATCGGCCATTCCTTCCCGTGGATATGGGTGATTTTTTGCAAAAAGCCCCTTTCAAAAACATGCAACAACGAATGAAAACAATGAGCACATTTTCCTTCCAAACATTGGACACTCCCATAAATTCATGTATGTTGTCCATTAAACTATATTTTTGCCGATATCATTGCCTTGATATCCACGGAACAGTAGCCTTTCAAACGGGGATTCTTTTTTCTGACTCACCCGTTACATTTATATATGATACATTTGCGAATACATTGCCTTGATATCTACGGAACAGTAGCCTTTGAAATGGGGTTTCTGTTTTACTCATCAGGTACATTATTGAAATACTTGCAACTTTAATCGATCAAAATCAAATATACTAACAAAACAAAATAAACAATTTGTTTTGATTATATGATGAACTTGGAGGGCACTGACCGGCACTAAATTTGCTCTTGGGACCGTCCAATCATGTTACTAAGTCCTTAACACTTGTCAAATTATCTGATATTTATATTTCGTTGTGTAAACCATTCCAAATCTGTGGCCCAAAAGAATGTTGACTCATGGATCCAAATTTCGTTTGATTGAGCTTAAGGTGGGCTACTTCATTTGGATTCCTTGTCGAATAATTCAAAGAACGTAAAATAGATATGTTCTTCGCAGATGGTGGATTCAAAATGGTTCAATGTTTTGAATATTTCACCGCAAAGGATCCTTTGGAAAGCAATGAGCGTCGTGCATTTATCTGGCTTCAAAAGCAAATCGTTACACGAACACGTATGATCATTCACAGAACCTTAGAGCACGTTCTTGTAACTGGAAAAATAGTGGATAAAGGGGCAATAATCAACATTTGAATATACAAAGCTCTGGACTAGAATCTCTCAAAATAACTCGCAAAACTCTTGGGATGTGCAGTGTTGGTATATTTTAGTGTCAGGGGAAAACTGGGTAAATATCCATGATACGGCTTCACACTTGCTTGAACACAACATTTGTCTGAGTTTTGATTGCACTATCAAAGCCCTTATGAATTCAAAATCTCTATATCACCATAACTTCGAAATGAAGACAGATATGAATGCGATAAATCGTTCCTACGCTGAATTTTTGTACGCAAAACGAGATTCTGGACTCAAAATGTGCTAAGTCTCCAACAATAACCGATTTCTGGCTTTGGTGCCTTTATATTGAGAAGGTGGACTATACCTGAAGCCGATTTCTGGCGACGAGTACATGTCTGCTGAGAACCCGTCGACTACGTTCTGACGAAAGGCATCAGGCAGCCTCCTAGCCTTGTTGAACTTTACCACTTTCACTGAAAAAGATGAAAAGAAGTCGTTCAAAATCAAAGAGCTAGAAATTAATCCGATTAAATGTCAGATAGGCAGAAGATATTTTTGGATGTTTCATATATTTGACTATTTCTTTGGTGTCAACTATCTGCAGTAACGTGGAGAGAAGTCTTCTTTCTGAAACGCCGGCTGAGGTGTTGTTTCTTAATTTTAATGTATATTTTTCCCTAATGTAAGTGGCTGTCTTAGCTGGAACTCAATGATATCATACCCTTCCCAGCTATGGCGACCATAACATATATATATATGTAGTTCTAATATAGTGTTTTCATTGTGTTGAAAGAAAAATACGCAGAAAGCTTGATACTGGTACCATTCTCTCATGGAAATATCACTTGACAGAACTTTCAAAAAAACTGGCTAGAACTTGTGGCATGTTCTTCAAAGTTAGACACTTTTTACCCATAAAAGTTTTGATTTGTCTTTATAATTCTTTATTTTCACCTTTATTACAGTATGGTATTTTAGTTTGGGGTCTCACTTATGAGACCTATATCAATCCTGTGTTTTTGTTACAAAAAAGGGTAATAAGGGCAATTTCGTTTCAAAACTTTGCTTCTCCTTCCACTCCAATCTTTTCTGACTTGAAGATTTTAAAGCTGCATGATCTTTTCCAGTTGAAATTGCTATGTTTTGTTTATGATTGTGTCAATAAAATTTCTCCCTCTTGTTTTCATTCTTTCTTTGAATTAGTTGAATCTGTTCATCTATATCGTACACGGCAAGCAACCAATAATGATATTTTTCTAAATCGGAAAAATACGCTTCAATACGGTCTCAGGTCAGTTCGTTACTTTGGAGCAAAATGCTGGAATGACATACCTTTGGAGATAAAACGTTCACCATCTACTTGTAGTTTTCGTCGTAAACTTAAGACGTTTTTCTTTGAAAATAATTACAAATCGTAGGAAGGTCCCCCATTCAGCCTTCGTCAAAAGTTCAAAGCCTTCTTCACCAACAATTATAGGTAAATTTTATACAATACTCTGAAAGAACTAATCAGTGATATTTAGTCATCTTTAAACAGGGGGTGCTCTCTCCTCGATTAGCTTAGCTACTGAGAGAGCCCCTCCTTAAGAAATTCCCCTACATGCAATTCTTCTGCTTTCATGATGTCGTTTTTCAATTTTATTTCTTCTGTAGTATTTGTCCTGTATTAGTTAATTAGTTTGGTATGTTGTATTTCATTGTAATTAACTTTTGTCTTTAGCATTGTGTGAATTTTAAAATATATGAAACTGAAAAACTACTGAACTGAACTGAAAACCATTTAGCAACTTATGTCAAATTTAGACGGAAAAGCAAGAAGATGGTGGGGCTCTTAGAGTAAGTGTTGAACCATAATTGTCATTTCACTCCACGAAACTATCCATGGAACAGTCAAGGTTTCCAAAGTAACCTCCCGCCCCACTCGCTTACCAGCTATGTTTAGAATTTTAACGGAACAATTAATCTTTTTTTAATATTCACTACAAGAACGAATAATTTAAGACAACACTTACGAACTACTCTCTACAGGGAGCAGAAGACCCTGACTAAGCTATGGTCCCCCTATGGCCACAACATGAAGAATATGCAACTACATTACAACTAACGGTACAACTACACAAGGCTATACATAAGCGATGCTTGTTGATAAGGACGCACACACATAAAACAAGAGTGAAAACAACAGTCCCAAAAAAGCAAGAATATAGCCTGAAAAGGAAGATCGATATTTGATAGAGATTTAGTTGCCAACATTTTTCATAGGAAACGCTCGGTCGCTTCAATCATAGTTCAAAGTCACTTTATTTGATTTTCAGTTAATCCTTTCATCACCTTAAAGAATTACTCTTGTTAACATGAATCCACCCCTGAGTCTTTTGACAGAATCCTGTTTGATAAATATTTAGAGCAAGCGAGAGCAAGTACCATTGCTGCTGTAATTAAGGGATTTTATGGTTGACGCAGTACTTGGTGGAGAGAGATACGCTTTGTCCGAGGAAAATTATGGCTCCCCCGTGCAGTAGGTTCAAGCTCATGCGCAGTAGCGTTTTGGGGTCGAAGCTCTGACAGGCGCATGCGCTTTAACCCACTGCACGGGGGAGGGCACATAAGTTTCCTCGGACAAAGCGTCCCAAAAAGTACTTTTTCAAATTCAACTCACCAAAATAAACTATAGTTGCAATGAGGGCGATACCCAATTCTACAGAAACAATGATCTTGAAAAGATGAACAAGTTTGACTGTTGAGCTTGGTCTATCAAGAATTGAAACGATGACCAGTAGCACTGCATTGCCTGTGAGGAAAGAAAAGTGAAACAAATTCTTAAATGCATACATGCTGTGTATGTAAGATAATAGGTAATAAATGCCCTCAGAACCAACAGAAGTTTCTTAATTTAAAGATAAAAAATTTAGAGTTTAACCGTGCCCAAGTTCACGAGTTGCCTTGCAGTCAGTAGGCTGTTTAAGCAACAAGGCGCGGACTTCTTCGAAGACGGGGACGCTCAGAGGTTTTTGGAGCATTTCAATGTTCCAGCCTTTATATCTCAAAAAGCTGCTCATAAAGGGGAATACTCCTTGAAAATAGTTTATCTTCTCGTGTCTCCTTTTGTTATGAATATGCTCACATAGTTTTTACTTTCCATATCGACGTTCTATTTTTGGTGAGCGGCCTTCAAAAGTACATTTTTCAGGTTGTCGATTTCATAACAGAACTTACACAAAGCCCCAGGAGATTCACAAAAGTGTTGAAGTTGATTTCTGTTTGTAAATTACATCCTCAAACAAAAGAATTATGCTGTCGTCTTCTCGGCTCACGTCTTCTTGCTAAAATAGCCTAGTATGGTGATAACCGGGAGACCACATTGGGTTCTTTGATTACACAATTACGCTCGGTGTTCCTGTAAAAACTTGAGCAACTCTGTGTTTATCTTGGACCACATTCTCCCATTAATTCGAAATCACACTCTGATGAGGACACAAGTCCGAAAGGCCTCAGCGCGTTAAAACATATCTTAGCATTTTTGTCGTCCAACTAAAATCATATTTTAGGGCTCCTACATTTTGGGAATAAGACACAACATTAATTCTTAAGATCCTCACAGCTACGACATATATGCAGATACTGGGTGAGTCACAAAAACGTGGGGCGTTTGGCAATTTTGATTGATGCATTGTACTTCGCAAATTCATTCCTGTAAAACTTCATTGCATAAGAAAAAGGCTAACCTAGATGTGAAAATTTAGTAGGTGGAAATCGGTTTATCCGTTTCCTAAATACGAGCAACTTTAGTACAATTGAGTTTCACAAGCTTCCTGAAATAGGTCCTCAATTAGGGACCCATGCGCGTGTTAATTTCTAAACAATGACAAACGTACTGTTTCTCCACCGGAATTGTTTCAGAGCACAAAGAGAACAATCATTTTGATTCATCTTCTTTTCCTAGGGAACTATTTATTCAACTGTTATTGCTAGGAAGCACAAAGTTCTTGAAGCAACGAAACCTTTTCACTAAAACAGCCATATCACGAAATCGCAAATGATATGGAAAGAAATGAACGATTTCAAGAAACTAAATTTGTATGATTAACTAAATCTTTCTCCTGCATCGTTAAACTTCAACAACATTGTTTCTGGCCCAAATGTGGCTTATTAAACGCCCCATCCCCACCTTTTTTTCTAACTTACCCGGTATATATTAGGCTAAAGTCACACTTTACCAGATTGCTATCAGAGCGGAGCAGACAGCAGTGAGTTTCACCCCCGTAGTGATATTTGGGGTAGCAGTTACACTACACATTCCGCTTGCTCCTACGCCATATTACTCCGCAATCTGTTCCGCAGGGTAGTGTGCTTTTGCAATCTTTCGCATGAAGTGCGCCAAATTTTAGTGTTTGTTGATTTATTTTTACTGAAATTTTATTGTTTCGGAGGGGAGTATATCGGATTCATGTGATGACAACCATTCGTTACGGAGAGACTTCGCAGTGATTTTCGTATCACCTCCAAAGCGGAGTGATTTTCACTCTGCTGATCGTAGCGTTGTGTATCGGATTGGTGTAGAGTAGTGTAACTGAAGGCCCTATCCGATATGAAAGTCACTCCGCTCCCATAGCAATCTGGTATAGTGTAACTGGGGCCTTTGACTAGACGTTGCAGGAAATTGAAGAATTCATGCATTCAGCACTACATTACAAAGTCACTGAAAAATCTGAGAGGAATTTCGTCAGGTTTCTATCAGAAATTAGCAAAAGGATGAATAGAATTCCTAGTATATTCTCCCTCGAATATTGAGAAGAAAAACGATACATATCAACTGTTAATCAAACCTAAGCAAACGCAGAAATTTCAGAGAAAAGCTGGTTTTAAAAGCAAAGTAGAAATTTAGCCCAAGGAAGCTACAAGAAACTATTATTTTTGGACAACGATTTTATACAAAGCTTCAAAAAATCGAACAGTTGTAAGCTGCACGTCTCTTGATTAAAATGGGCGACTGATTTTGACTTTCGGTTGTATTTCTTGATCTGATCAGCTTCTTAGGATAAGGGTCTGTTTCAACCAACATGCCTTGAACGTGCCATCTATTGGTTAGTCTTCATTGTTGCCATTTTCATGGCCCATGAAAATGGCAACAATGCAACAATTGACTTGGCTCGATCCCCCTCCCCTCTTGCCACTGTGGCTCTGGTGACAGCTAAGTTGGGATCGGTAACTGACAGAATTGGGCAGTAAGAAGACAATGCTTACCAAGCGATAAAATCCACAATGGAAGGCGTCGGATATCTTTAGTTTTGGTATAAAAGTCTAAATATCCAAATGTCCTCAGCATTCGATGATGATAATGCATATATCTGTCAAGTAATACCGCAATGAGCCAAAGCCCAACATGAATAGCTGTTAGTAATGCAAATGGTGGGTTAAGGCCGCCAAGAACTTGCACATTCCATACATCACTTAGCAGAAATATTGCCACCTCAAATGCTACCTACAAAACAAAATGGTAATCGGAGTCAAATCCAATGGAGAAATCGCTGCTCAGGTACATAGCCATTACAAAGTCAAAACAGTCTAAAACACACACATATACTAGTATGCTAGAGTTTGCAACTTTCTGTGCCTTTTTACGAAGTAAAAAACGCAACAGCATTCTTACAATTAATTCAGTTAGGAGTATCAGGCCCTGATCTGCAGTGGAAACGGTAGGAGTCAAGCCACTATGGTAAAACTGCACATATGTAATGGCATTCTGCAAAGGGGAGACCTACTGACTGCATTCCATGTAAACTTAATCTCATTCTTTCATTTCTTACATCAAAAATATTTCTTTGTAAAATGGGCACATGCATGTTGGTTGAGCTAATCTAAAACCTGAGACAAATTAGGTCGTTGAACTCCCCAGAGTCGCTGCGTCGTCAGAGTCATTGGAAGTGAATAACTAAAAAAACCCAAGAGGCTGATTGTGTACAGCAGAAATAAAGGGTCGTTCAGCTCGCTAAAGTAGAAGCTGGTTGTATCTCAGCGACTCAGTGATTTGGGGTCGTCAGGGTCATTGGGCAGCTCATTTTCACTGTTCACGCTTAGTCTTTTGGGTATTTGGGTCACCAGTAATTCCAAAGACCCCAGCGACCCCAGTAACAACAAGAATCTAACCGGTGCGGTCACAGCATGTCCGGCAAAATATTTTTCACATTTTCATATTTTAAACATATTTATAGAGGATACAAAATTCAATAAATATTGTTTTACACTTTGGCCCTGTCAAAATTAAAGTCCCTAATAAAATACATATAAACAAATTAGATAAAAATTTACATCTGAATACAAAATATATCTGTACAAAAATAAAGATTTTCGTACCCCATCTGTCTCAACCTTGATTTAAAAGAGTATACCGAGGGGGCTTCTTTGATATTGTCGTTCAACATGTTCCACACTTTTGTACCACGGTAAGAGAACGCCTTTAGGTCACTTACTGTTCGCATTAACGGTACTGCAAAATCATTTTTAGTGTTTCTTAGCTCACAAGTGTGGACATCTGATAGTCTAACGAAAAGATCACTGAGGTGCTGTGGTGCAAGATCGTTTAAAGATTTGTACATCATGGTAGATGTCTCTTTCAAAATCCTTTCTTTGATGGACAACCAGCCTAGTTCTTTGCGTAACGGCACAGAAGGTGCATCATATGGACTACTCGTAACAATTCGGGCAGCCCTGTTTTGCAGTTTTTGTAGAGACTCTATTCTAGTAATACCACTACAGCCCCAAACGGAGCAGCAATAGTTTAGATGTGGTTCTACAATACTACGATAAATGTCCTTCAATGTCTCCATAGATACAAAGTTTGTACAGTATTTCAAAAGGCCAATATTTGCTTGAGAAACTTTCCCTTTTATACTCTCAGTTTGGCACCTCCACGTTAGGCTGTTGTCTATTTGGAGACCAAGGTATTTCACTTTGCTCATTAAATCAATATCAGTGTAACCAATGCCAAACACAGGTAACAAAGCAGGCTGCACTGCCATTTTATCTGCATTTTGCATTGACCCAACTATCATAGCCTGTGTTTTGACGACGTTCAAGGATAGCTTATTACCTTGAAGCTATTTCTCGATATCAACAAGTTCGGGGTTTAACACCATATGTATTTCTTCCAAGTTTTTGGAGGAATAGGAAATCATGGTATCATCAGCATACATGTTTGCCTCGGCCTTCTTTGGTGCAAAGGGAAGATCATCAGTTTGCCTGAATCTGATGATAACTAACTATCTACCGGGTTTCCCAAAAAGTACTCCTGTTTGAAAAATCGTCAAAAATTCGACAATCAAAGGTGTTTGTTGATGCATTAGTCCAATTATTTTAATTCAGGACCATGCAGTTCCCTTAGCCTCATCACATAGCCGTAGTTAAGAGTATTTCTGGGACGCCCGACCATAGCAATTGCTTTTCATTTTTGCAATTTACTTGACAAATACTGGTACCTATGGGGATGCAAGAATGTAGTGGACTTCCTGTAAAAAAATCCCTAGCATTATGCAGACCTAGCTGACCTGAGTGACTGCATATTACATAAATTTGATCTCCTTCTTTCACTTTCTGACATCATCAAAATAGTTCTTTGTAAAGTGGATGCTGGAGTGTTGGTAGGGCAAATCTGTGTTAGCCAAAATTCGAGCCGTTATATTAGTATAAAATTCGATAGTGGCTAATAATTTATCACGCAAACATTTTTTGGATTTTTTGCAATCTTCAACAAATATGAATAATGACATCCTATGGGGATGCAAGAATACATTTCCGTAAAGAAACCCACTCATTTTAAGCTTTTTACAAAACCATCGTTAGAAAGCTTGGTAAAAAATCAAGGCTTAATATAAAAACTTACAATGAAGAAGGCTTGTAAAATTGCTGCCCATGTTGTAGGGATTGAGCTAATGTTATCAGTGCTGGTGAAGAATGATGCTGCTGATGGTTGTTGATCTAATAATCTTTCTGTTGAACCGTGATTGGCTGGTGATGCAATATGTCCATGACCATCTTCCAGATCAGCAAATGAATGCTGCAACAACAACGATAATCAAATCATCAATGAAATGGCACAAAAAGTAAAACAATCTTTTGTCAGCAAAGAATCGACTTTGAATACTTTTTTCAGACATTTAGTCGTAAGCACATGTTCCTTGACAAAGTCTTTGCATACAAATGTTTTTCATCACTGTTATTAGTATTTATATTGATCTTAAATTACATGGTTATCTGTATCTAATTAATTGATTTTAAATATCTTGTATGTAGTAAATTTTAATGAGATAAAACTGAACTGATTCAGGATAAGCAGCAAAGATCTGTGAGCCTTGATCTTGTATGGTACACTGAGTACAACAACCAAAAATGATAAAGAAAAAGAAAGTATGGGACAGGAGGCTGGGGAATCCATACACATCTGAATTTTAGAATTTCAGAGTATAGGTATCAAATATTTTCGAGAATTTTGAAATTAATGTATAAAATGTCATTGCCCTATTTTTACAAGTGGATTGCTTACACCAAATTACCTGCACTTCCCTTCACGTTGAAGGGAACATCAGATACAGTTGTGGCCAAAAATTTGGTCTTAAATTTTTGGACACAAATGCAATTTACCATAACCACAGAAATATAATTGTTCACATTATTATCATTTTCAAAATTATACCGGGTGAGTCAGAAAAAAGGATCCCCGCTTGTAAGGCCACTGCTCCATGAATATCAAAGCAATAATATTGAAAAATGTCTTGTTTTATTGCCAATATGTTCAATTAGGTTCAGTAATTTACCCGGCCTTAATTGGCCATTCCTTCCCGTGGATATGGGTGATTTTCTGCAGAAAGCCCCATAAAAAAACCTGCTAATTCGAATGAAAAGAATGAGCACATTTTCCTTCTTAAAATTGATGACACTCACATAAATTCATGTATTTTGTCCTCTTGGGAGAATGGAATCGCCCTGAATAGACGTGCTAAAGCGTCCACAAGTCATTGATGTAAGGCCATTGTAAGGCAGAAGTGTTAGGGCAATCTGTTTATGATTTTGGGCACGTTTGAAGGCTTTTTGAAGAGGCTTTCTGGAGAAAATCCCTCATAATTTCAGAATGGAGTGGCCGATTTCAGTCAGGTAAATTTCATAGTAGATTTGAACATTTCTACCATTAAACTATACATTTGCCGATATCATTGTCTTGATATCCAGGGAGCCGTGATCTTTCGAACAGGGATTCTTTTTTCTGACTCACCCGGTACAATGTGTTCACTATTCTCCCACAAGTTTTGAAGTTGCTAATGAAATTGCTAAATCACAAATCATAAAAGCTCGTTACCAGCTTCTAGATTCAAAATTTACATCGCTTCAAACATGCTTTTGACTGCCTCAGCCCAGTTTGTTTTTGTGGTAAAGACAATGAAAATAACAAGCACTTTCTCCTGCATTGCCCCCTATACGATGTACTTCGTAGAGATCTCTTTGACCAGCTCTCTGATGTCCCAGGACTAGATATCGCCAGTATCAATAATATAGATGATGATACTCTTTGTGGTCGATTTTTGTTTGGAAATCCATCCTTAGGTACTATTGAAAATAGAGTAATACTGGATGCAACGATCTCATTTCTCAAAAATTCTGGCCGATTTGATTGATCTAGCGATGCCATATTAGCAACAGCAGTTCCCTATTAGTTTTATGTTGTGTTCTCCTTTTCTTTCTTTGTCGTCCCACATTGCTGAGGTAGATTACCGGAACAAACACTGAAATTTGTTTTTTCTCGTTTTACACCTACGAGTTTAAAAGTTCAAATCTTCCTTTTTAACCAGTAATCTGCCTTAGCTTTGTTGTTTTGTTGTCTATTTTGTGTAATGTATCTTTAATTTTGTCGTTTTTGTTCTTTGTTTTGTGTATTGAAAATTAATTTGAATTGTAAGTACCATCCATAGTGAAGACCCGGTGACTTTATGTCTTTCTTCACTATGGATGGTACAGTGTAATGTAAGTATAAATATTGTAGTTTTTTAATCTTGATAGAAAAAAAAAAGATTCAAAATCTGAGGTTTTCTTTTATTGATCATATTGATTTTCCTCAATCAGTTTAGAAATAAGGAGCTTTTTAAGTTTGTCAAAGCTTGAGATTCTTCCCCCTATACATTTTTCATAAAACATACAGATGCCGTAATCCCAAAAACAATGAAGTTTTCAAAAATGCTCTCTCTCGATTTATGGCCAGTTCCCTAAAATTCCCTTCAAGCAATTCATTTGACAAAAGATGGTACCTGTACGAAAATAACCTTGTGTTAGACTGGTTGCAGCTTGGAATCTTACTGATAGCCTTGTAATTTTCTTCCAAAGCTAGTACAAGGTCACAACAAGGTCATAATCCCCTCTACAAGGCTAAAACTTGGCCTGTACAGGGCCAAGTTTAGCCTTGTATTTTTGTACAAGTATTTACATTTTACACAATCATTTTAAAGTTTTGGAAAGATTCAATGCCGGTGCTGATATTAAGGGCCTGATTACATGGAATGGGCTGGCTCTCCTAAGAGGCTTGAAATGATCTGAGAGTCACATGGAGAATTCCAGCCTGGGCTGTAAAATATTTGGCCCCATGATCGTAAAATCTGTTCATAAAGCGCAGGCGTTGCAGAATTCTCAGCCCTCCTTGCCGGGCCAGCTCAGTTTGAAATCGATTACATGAGACAAATGTGCAACCCTCAGCCTGTTTTGCCGGGCTAGCCCAAAGGCAGCAAATGGGATCTCGGTTAACCGGGCCGGCCCGCTTGCCATGTAATCAAAAGTATATAAAACATTGTAGCTCCCTATTGACCCTGGGATCCCGGGTGAAAACATTCATCTTGATTAACCGGGCTAGCCCCCTCCATGTAATCAACCCCTAAGGGCATTATATATTGTTTGAACACGGAAAAAGGCAATTTATATAGGGTGCAAACTTTTGGCTTTGACTTTCCACACCAACAGTCATGTGTACCATGCATACTTTCTGAATGCCCAAAAGAGAGAAAGTCTTGGTCCCTCCTTCTTTCTCCTTTCTTTGCTTTCCCCAATTTTTCCCTAATTCTAACTTTCCTTTAAACTTTCCTGCAGCTGTGTGTGGTATCCACAGTGCACTGGGCCAGGTCGAGAACACAGAACTCTCAGAAATATCAGATATCAGGAATCGTCTGAAATCACATATTCTAAGGTTTCTCCAATTTCCTAGAGTGTTGTGCTTTTGAGAGCATAGCAGGAATCAAATGTCGTCCATGGCTGAACGGCTCGTGGCCATATCCTCCAAAGCCTCATTTTCATGGATCAATCAGACGGCGAATAAGCAAAGAAGACACAAGAAACCCGTGGATTCCCTGTGGTAAATTTTACCTACCTTCATAAAACGCAACCAGGACAAAAACAGCTGAAAATTTCCCAAATTTTTGTGAAGGAATGTAACTCCTCAGTTGCACCAATAAAACAATGACAACAACAAAACCTAAGTGCTCTGTGCGCTGGACATTTCTGATGGAGAGGCCTTTCTTTTTCATAGAGGAGGGCAATGAGTATTTTTCAACAGGCGCTGATCCACAGGGGGCAGGGGCTGGGGGCCATGGCCCCCCAAAGGGTAAGATTTCACATCACAAAAATGTTGCATCAAAAATACCTTCAACACATGTTTATAGAAAAGGAAATTAATTAAATCAAAACTTAGCATAACAGCATAACAAGAAACCAGTTGTATAGTACCTTAGTCCCTTCAAATTTTGCCTGATGGCTTCAATTTTGGCTCCCTTTAATTTTTGCCCCTTTAATTTTCACCCTCCCCATTTGCAGAAGTTCATTCCCCTTAATTTTGCCCCCCCCCCCTCCTTCCCAATTTCAAAGTTTTGGCCTTATGAGTTTCCAATGGAATTGCAGAGCCCGATTATAACCACTTCCATGTGACATGGAACTACCTAAGGCCTTCTGAAGCCTGAAGGCAATCTGAAGCCGAGGAGAGAATTGGCCGATTATGATTTGGATGGATATGGCCCCGAGGAAGAGAACACGGTGGAACTAGAAAACAAAAAAACCCCTCAGACACACAGGCACAGGGGAGGACAATATCATTGTTATCAAAGGGTATTACATGTCTTGTATTTCGTATTACAATCAAAACAAAAGTTCTTATAGAAAATAGATTATATCGCTTCCTCTAATTTTTGCTCCCTCTAATTTTCGCCCCCCAAATATTTCCATAATTCACCCCCTTTCATTTTTGTTCCCCTCCGGGGCAAAAATTAAAGGCAGGCAAACTTGAAGGGGCTAAGGTACGTAACTTACAAACCAAATTCGGTCTCACATTACATGTCACGTGGAAATTTCGGTCAGTATTGAAACTACTCAGTTGTGACAGTTATGTTGCGATCAATTTTTTAGAGACTTTTGAAAAACTTAAACCGTTCAAATTGATAGAGCAGATGAGGAGAGATTAGGCCCATCAAGTGTGCATTTGCTTGTGTAAAAAATACGTTTTTATAAGAAAGAACTTTAACAAGTACTAAAAAATTAAAAGTCTTAAAAAATTCTTATTATTTGAGTACTCAAAGTTTTCAATAGTTTGAAAACTCTTACGTTTATGTCTGAAGATTAGTTGAACTTTTTTGTTGTTGTAATGAAGTTTCTTAACTTTCTAGTGCTCTCAGAGTGAGTTGAGCTTCATATAAAAAATTTTCTAATAGAAAATGCGTTACGTAAATAGTCAGCCAACTGTAGTGCAATAGAAGATCTATTAATTAATATATGAGAAAGGGCGAAAGGTAGAAGGGCAAGGTCACAAAAAATTTTTGTGGGAGCTTCGCCCCCACCCAGGCTTTTCTTAACTAAATGGCCCTCCCTAAACTCCAATGCTGGATCCGCCCCTGCTTTTCAACGAGGCCTCCCGTGTGCAAAGAGAAATTTCTTTCGTTCTTATGAGAACTGCCTATCAAAAGTTCCAATTTACCCGAATTTACCAAAGATTTCTTCGATTTCTATTCTCTATTAATTTTGTATGCCTTTCATGTCATCATCCAACAAACAGATCACACTTCTCCTTTAATCTTTCCTTCTTCAAAAGTTCATCAGTTTTGCTCAAATGGGATTATCTCCTGTCCTAACTTTATAATCCCTTTCTGTTAGAATTTTCAAAACAAGGTACAACAACACAAGACTCACAACAGTGCAAGTGAGATGTCACATGACATCTGGTTCTATTTTGTAGGCCTACTTCATCATAATTTTTGCCAAAGCAAAATCCAAGACCACAACGAATACAGAAACCAACTCTCTATGACTTTAAGCATTACTTAGGGATGTAACATACCGAATGAGTCCGTCCATCACTCAAACTGACCATTCTTTCAGCAAATTTCGAGACTTTCAGTCTTCTCGCTCTTTTTCTGTGCTGTTCGTTCTGTTCGAAATGAGTTTCTTTTTCAAATCATCAAATTTTGGTTTCAAAACAGTGGTCTCGTTTCCATGTGTAGCTCTCAAGGTAAAGTCGCTCCTGTGCAGCCTGTGCAGCAACGCAGATTATCACGTTTATATTTAGTCCTTGGAGCGTCTAGACCCCAGGGGGGGGGGCACTCCGGTATATTTAGGATAGGGGCACTCAGGCTGAGGTACAACGTATCAACCCAAAAGAAGATAATTTCTACCATGAAAATAGACCCAAAAAGATAACTTTACCGACCTTACATACCAAAAAGTTATGGAGTCAGTATCTGAAATCTGCAGAAAAGTGCCCTAACTGATTAGATTTATCATAATGTATCTGGATATTTAAGTTTTTTGATTTTAGTAATGTTAATTTATTCTAATTTTGTTTGTAAATTAATATTTCTCCAATTTTTCTACTTTTTCTCATATTTGAGACCCAAAATGTAAGCCAGAATTTCAGGACCCAAAACAATAACTGAACAAATGATTGACCCAAAAAATAATCCTTGCCCAAATTCTAGACCCAAAAAAGTAGCCTGAGCACCCCTATCCTGGATAAACCAGAGGTAATATGATGCGGGAAATAAGTGAAAATAGAGTAAAATGTGCTAAGGAATTCAATTATTAAAAGATTGTTTCTAGAGTTATTTTTCCCAGTACCAGAGTTGTTTTAGCGATTTGAGAGTTAACTTTCATATAAAACAAATTTGAGAGTTGAGTTTCTATGGAAACTTAACTCAAGGACAACACTTGCCCCATTTGTCGTACGGTTTTGTTGCCAGCGTTGTCATTGCTTTTCACAGTGGTTAATAGTGGTTTCGCAAGAATAATGTCCTTCATTGAGTTGATTTTTAACCCTGTAACTAGCGGGGAGGGGGGGGGGGCTTTCTGCCCGAGGAAAATTTGATTTGCGGCAGCGTCGTCAGTTCAAAAGACAAAGAGCTGAAAGTTTACGACTTTTCCTAAAATATAATGGGCAAATTAAGAATTTAATTTCTTTTTTCAAAATGGTAAGCACTGATCAGTTTTTTCAACACGTGGTCAGCTAGAAAGCTATAGATCATCGAGAATACCATCAGCACATGAATCAAATAAACTCTAAATACCAAAATTACTTCTCTCAATCGTTATAAATAATTTCAAGGCATTTTAGAGTATTTGCATGAGTAATTTCAGGTTTAAAAAACGATCACACACTGTCACTCGTTGTGCGAACTCACTGACTACGAGTCCTTTCCTGCAGTGACTGGCACAGTTGTTGTATTTTCTTGCATGTTTCTGTGATTTAATTGATATTGCAAATGACAAACTGGTGTAAATGAATGATGAATAAGTGATATAAATAATGAGCTTAAATCGATATTCTATTGCCGATTGTAGTTATTGATGCGTTATGATACATTCTAGTGGCATTGTGAAAGAAATTATCAAATAGAAACTTAAATATTGCCAATATTGCAAATAAGAAGCAAATACGTAATATTGCCATTTCTCTCAATTATGACGTCATAGTGACGTAATTGATGTAATGAAAAATTTTAAAAGTGCCCAATTTGTTATGTTTTGAGACTATCTGAGAATCACACGATGATTAAAGACTGCATGTTTAAGAACCGAACATAACTAAATATGATGCAGCGTGACAAGTACATAAATAATATCTTACTGAGTCCTTAGCGTCTCTCTTTTTGCTATGTGCTCCTTCGCATCATCAGAACATAACACAATTATGTAGATTTTGTTATCACTGCACCACTGTACCAAGTTTCATCTTCACATCTGCAATATTGACTTTGGCTAACGGTGTTAATGATGTCACGCACTGATTTACAGAATAATATTAATTTTTTTTTGCTGGCGATCTGTTTCGATTCGCTAAAGCCACATATTTTATGGTAAAAATAAAACGGATAGGGTGGCTCTGCTCTCTGCTCTGGTTGGGATGAAATGTCGATTCGTTTACGCCTATTTATTAATTATCTATTGTAAGTGCTATTCACAGTGGGAACTCGATGACCATGTGACTTTGGTCAAATGTAGTTGATTTTAAGGAGTATAAAAAAAAAAAAAAAAAAAAAAACAAGCTATGTCTTACGAGGAATAATAGAGATCTTTTTTGCCAAGAAAAGGTTTCATTACTCTGGTATTCTCAGAGAACTGTTCGAGCCTTACTTCTGGTTCGGAATTTGCGTTCTTGGTTCCTGACAAAATGATGTATATTTCTTTGGCATCACATACTTGGGGAGGTTAAAAAACATTTCTTACCGTCAAATGTCCTGCCCTTCGAGGTCCTTATGCTGAAATTTATAATAAAGCTGCGCTTTCCGACGAATGTTACCAAGCTTTATGCGGGAAGTGTCAGCGTTGTTGCACTTTATTCGTTAAGAATCTAAACAAAATTTTACACTTTTCAGAATTTGTCAGTTTTGAAGACTACTTTGATGTCCACCGACCTTTTGGGTTACTGTTTGGTTTCAGATGAGCAGAACCAATAATCGAGAACAGTAGCCAAGGGCTCACATCTTTAAAAGGTGAGATAGCTTGAAAGAAACTGAGAATACTTTGCTGTAAATCTACTGTAGAAATCTTTTGAAATCTTGGTTTGTTTCAAAGTGGTGTACTATCATATTTGAGGCTACATTGTCATCTAATTTCTAAATCCTAAACCAGAAGAGAGACGGATTTCTGCTTGCCACCATATTGTACACCTTCATAAACTATGGCTTTCTTGAACATAGTATCAATTTTTCTCAGATGATTTAGGATTTACAACGATTTAAGTATTTCAATGTTTTCCATCAATTATTTCAACAAAAATGAAAATGACACCATTTTGACAAAACTCAACATTGGCAATTTACAGCGAAATACCCTAAGTTCCTTTCAAGCCAGCCAGTTCACACAAAAATATTTATATAATTTTACACCGACCCCCTTAAATATTTGCAAGACTTTCTTGAAAGCTACGTCAAGAACAGTGCCATAATCGAAATGAGGTTGTGCTTCCAACTAACACATTCTTTGCAACCCAATACATCAACTATTTCCAGTGAATTCCAAATGATATTTCTTGCAATGAAATTATCAAAAATATTGAATGGAAAACATTGCCTTTATCAATGCAAACCTCCTGACATCATTTCAATTCAGTATTATCTTATAAAAGTGGCTATGTCCAGTTCTTGTTACAGTTCATCTTTCTTCATTGTTTCTGAAAAAGGAGCATTAATTAGATGGTTTTTCATATAGAAACCAAAACAGAAATTATGATTAGAAATTCCATCTGCACTAACATAACACTATGACATTCATGGCGAGGAAGTGCACGAGGTCATCGAGTACTCACCATTAATGCCACTCACCTTCTAACTAAAGGTTGGACCATAAAGCAATCTTTTAAATAGAGAGAAATAAGGACGGGGACATGCTGCTTATGTGTCAACATTAATGGAACCTTGCCGAGGTTTTAAGGAAGAAAATGGTTCCTTCTTATGTGAATCGGTTTGCAACAGTACCCAAATTTTGATCACGAAACAAAAATTGAGGACATACCGGGTGTCCCAAAAAAAAGGTAACAGATTTGATGGGGACTAGCGATGAGAGTATAAGTCGAATCGATCCCAAATAAGTTTTGGAGTACTCTTCGATAGTTAACTTGAAGATTAATACCTCGTTTGTTGATATTGGCGCATCAAGAGTTGAAATATTAATCTCGAAAGAAGAAATTTGCGTCCATCTACAAACCAGAGCTTTTGGGTTATGGCCTAAACTGCTAACGCTCTGGTTAGGGGAATCTCCTCAGTTAAAGACATTTTTGGACAAGGATTGGTCCTTCGGGTACCCTTTTGAAAAGAACGTAAAAAACTGAAAACTAACAAACAAATTAATGAATATAGTCACCAAGGAATATTTTTCTCCAGTCAAAATGCATTTACAAAAGTACACCAAGCCAAGCACGAATGAGCAATTTTTTATGTTCCCTTGGGCATATACAATTGCTTGTTTCGCAATGATTTCGTGAGAGATGATGCAAAAAAACATTTCATTCAAGTAATGAAGATTGCAAGATAGTCTATGTGTTAAAGCCTACGGGACATATTTCGTTGATGAATAACTTTTCTCAGGCAAGTGTAATTCAAAGTTTTTGTAGAATCAAGAAAGGGGTCCCTTCGGGGCTAAATTCTTGAATCTGATTGTGAAGGTCAAAGTCAAATTTCCACCAAAATTTGTTCCTAAGCACGAGGTTTCTTGTTTGTACTTGGCTATGATTGAGGAGATTCCACAGCACAGCGAGCTAACAGCTTAGGCCAAACCCCAAAAGCTCTGGTTTGGAGTAGGAGGCAAATTTGGACTTTGAAGATTAATATTCCAACTCTTGAAGCACCATTATCAACAAATAAGGTATCAATCTTCAAGTTAACTATCTAAGAGTACTTCAAAGCTTATCAGGGGTCGATTCAACTTAAATTCTTATCGCTAGCCCCAATCAAATTTGTTACCTTTTTTTGGGACACCCGGTAATTTTTTCGGATTAGTGCTGGCAACATCGAATCTGTCATTTGAGAGCTGGTCAAAGAGATTTTGGCTTAGTATGATATATAAAAGGGAGTGCAGGAGAAGTAAACTCGTTCCTTTTAACTAGTAATTTCCCAAGATAAGAGACGGAATTTAACTGAAGCGGGAGGTTTCGTTTTTCGTTTTGGCCTTTTGAATAAGTAACTTATCGGAAATATAATTGGTTTGCTGGATGCAATATGACGTTCTGGTAGGCGATCTCGTACTGTTTCATAAACTCTATACAGCCTTAGCAACGACGTAGCGGAACAAGAAACCACGTAACGATATAAGTAAGGCAGTTTTCACAAGAAAGATCTGGCCAATCTTTTCCTAAGAAAGGATTACTTACCATCTATTTCCACAGTAACTATTTTGTCGGTGATATTTTCCTTAACCACTTTTTCTTGTAACCTCATGATTTCTGCATCTAATTCTGGCCATTCTTCAACAATGCGAGTTGCTCGCTTTAACTTTGGCTCTTTAGTTTGAGGATTATTACACTAAAATGAAATAAACATTAATCAAACACATACTCCATTCACGCTTTAAAGGGGCTGGGTCACGTAAAGTAAACAAACTTCTTTCGAAACGACGATTTTGCAGTTTTTTGACAGGCAATATCAAACTGATTTTCCACTATTTTTCTCAAAATGAAAGTGCTATTTTGAGATGAACTCTTGAACTTCAAAGAGAAACAAATGAAACAACCCTATGATGTAAGATTGCAAAGATATTGGTGGATTTTTAGTAGTAACTTTATTGTGGATTCACCCCATCCACCAAAATCTGTGCAGAACACAATGGCCACGTGTGGGCAACAAAAAAGATTATAGAGATAACAGATTTGTTTACGGTTACGTGACCCAGCCCCTTTAAAGTGAATCAACGGAGCTAAGTAGAGGCAATCTACACATAGGACAAAGAACACTCCTACGCAGGCTATTGTTCCTTTAGCTAAACAATATCCACTAACGTCTCGAAATCATCAAATACGATAGGCTAATAATAGAATACCCAGACTCCTTCCGCGCGGGGCTTTTATCTCCGTTGATTCTCTTTAAGGCCCCGCTTACGCGTTACAATTTTCCTTTCACATCGGATTGGTATTATATCGGATTGGCCTTGTTTTACACGAGACAGTTTTGATATCGTGTAAAAGGTCGAATCCGGTATCAATTCAAAGCGGAACCTCTTAATCAATTCTACGAGCTTCTTATTCATCTGGCGCACTGCGCAGTGGGTGTTAAAACAAAGGTGATTACTCCGCAGCACAAGAAAAAGCGTTTCTGTGTAAACAGGACCCCAATCCAATATGAAATGAAAAGGGTATCGTGTAAACGGGGCCTTAGTTAAGTCAGCTTAAAACTATACTAGGTTATCGAATGGGACCTTCTGATCGGTCAACTCAACAAAATCCAATGCATTCGATTGGTTGAATTTTTCACCTGCTTTAGATAAAGCTGGCTTAACTGTGTCAGTGTGAAGGCGGTAATAGATGAAAAACATTCAAAAGTCGCAAAAATGATGAAATTTCACTTCGTTTTTTCATGGGGAAATTTTGGGGAAACGGACACTTCCCCATAATTTCTTACCAGGGAAATGGAACTGTCTGCTTCCCTTCAATTTTCATGCAGAAAATATAGGGAAATTTTGATATTTTTGCTGTGTGCTAAATCTGAATCTACAAAGTGTCTGACAATACGTTAGCAACACAGCATATGTCAGAAGAAAACAAAATAAAAAGAATACTTTCTACTGTTCTACTGTCCATGAATTAATACTCTATGTAACTCTGGTCAACTCTTATTACAAAGGTATCAAATAAATTAACAAAAGCTTTGAAAAGTCTAGGCTGTTTGCTGGATGAGATTTGGTACAATAGACCTTTTAGCTATTCTACAAAAGAGCCTGGATCGAGCGTTATTTTTATACACGAGGTTCGATAGAGTGGCGTTAGAGATTCTATCAATATTGTGCATATTCGAAAATTCTGCAAAGTGTACTTTGTAGAATTTTCGAATTTGCACAATAGTGATAGAAGCTCTTAACACCACTTTATCGAGCCTCGCGTATAAAAATAACGCTCGATCCAGGCTCTTTTGGAGAATAGCTAAAAGGTCTATTTCTGAAACAGTGTCTTGTTGCCAATTTTGGAAAAAAATTTGAAATTCTGAAAGGGAATGTAAGCACATGAAAGTGGCTCAAGCCACTTGCAGTCAAATTCTAGCCTATATCAGAATGTCAGAATTTCCTGTTGACGTAAATGCAGATTACCCAAGTATTTATGGTGCGGCTTTGACGTGCTTTTTCCATGGCCTATTGCTTTACGACACTGCTCGGACTTATTTTTAAAGGGGTCAAGGGCTTACTAATATGCTGCAACCAAATAATTTGAATTTAATGAAGAGATTTCCATCATTAAGCGGTAAAGAAAAACAGTATTCTTTTTTTCTTTATTGCACTTTACAGGGAAGCAATGGGAAAGGTCGATATACCCCTGTTTGTTAGGTACACTACGAACGATTAACCTAATGGATACTATATTAGATTCTGCCTAACATCAGATGCCAGGTCAGGTTTGTGATGAAATTTGAAAAAGAAATTTGAATTTGTAATTGGAGAGCTTGAAGCAAGTATAACCCTGCAGTGGTGATTAAAATGACTTTTGGGAAGATTTATCTCCATGAAAGCAAGGAAAATTACACGAAAGTGATCAATTTTCATGAAATGGATACCTTATTTTCTGTAAAAATTAGGACAACTAGAATTTTAAAGCAAATAAAAATATGGAAAAGTAAATCATGTGGTGAATAATTTTTCCTAAGAGTTAACAGTTAAAATGTTGATTTTTAATGTCCTAGAAAACAACGTTTTAAAAGTAACAAAGGAAAAAAGAGTTTCACTTGACTTACAAGAACCAAGCGCATAAAGAAATCTTTGCAGCTGATTGTTCAGTCAGCATGATAGCTCCAGCTTTAATAGACTTTCTCGGAAATAGAAATTTCACCTATGATTTCAATAAAGCAGCCCAATTCCTCTCTTTGAAAATAGTGCGTGCTTCCCTCTTGCATACGTTGATAACAGCATGTCACGAACTTTACTCAACAGTCAGCAACATTTCAATAGCTCCTTCGGCTACGATGTACTTCCTTTGGGAATGCAGCATTTTGCCTCGGACTACAAACTATCTGTGAAAAATTCTAGAGTGGCCTCGATCCAATTGAGCACAATTGAGCACTCATTCAAGGTAGGCCAACTTTAAAAATTCACAATGACTACACTTATGCACGAATCTCAAAGAAAATGAGCAGAGTCAACTCAATAGCTTCAGCAAAAAATTGTTGAGGGCAACAAGGACAGATTTTGTAAGACAATAGCATGAGCAGCTTTTGATTGACACCTCAATTCAAAGCGATTAGCGATCGCAGACAAAGAAAATTCTCTCAACCAGTAATTCAAAACAAGCAAAGCCGCAGAAATGTCTCTGAAACCCAGGTAGCTACTTCGCTCGTTGTGCATTCCAGAAATTGTTTTTAAAAGCAAACATGAGCATAGATCAAAAGGAGAAGGATATATCTACACATCTGCCTCTGTCATTTAATTTGTTTGGTTCGGAAGCCGATCGGGAGGCGACTAAATTCTCTTATTTTTTGGGTGTGATTAAAATACTTAATGCTCAGCATCTGAACCAAAGAAATAAGCTGCCCGTGGTAGATGTGTAGATATATCCTTCTTCTTTCGACACATGCTCGTGTTTGCTCTTAAAAACAATTTCTGGAAACGAGCGTGATAGCTACCTGGGTTTCAGAGAAAGTTTTGCGGCTTTGATTGTTGTGAATTACTGGTTGAGGGAATTTCCTTTGTCTGCGATCGCTAATCGCTTTGAATTCAGGTGTCAACAAAAACAACTCATGCTATTGCCTTACAAAATCTGTCCTTGTTGTTGTGGGCTCTTTATTAAAGCTAGGCCCGAACACTTTTCATTTTGAATTTGCTCAAAGCGGTAGCAGCCAATTCTATGGGTGCTCGATTAGTTAAGGCCATTGCCACTTTATGCAGGTTGCAAGATCTTACAAGGAACAAAGAAAGCAATCTTCACAAATTGTTCCTGTCTAAGGTCATGTTAAAAGCACCTTTATCAAATTGGTAGCCTGCTTCCAGCCTCAGTTCCTCATACTTTTCCTTGGACAAGGAGTCGAGGCTGCACGCAGGTTATCAAAATATGTGCTCTTGACGAAATGATTGAATCACTCAATCACTTACGAGATCGATTGTCTTTGCTTTCTTTTTTGATTCATCACTACACCACGTTTCACACCATAACCATTCTTGTGGCAATGATTTGATAGGAACTTGATGAATCATGTTATTTGGGAGATCCTGTAACAAATGAATGAAAGATTTGTTCAAATATGATGAATAGCAAAGGTTAGATTTTGAACTTTGAGAAGTTGACTGCATCAAAATCTCTTAGTCATTTGCTAGAATACCCGTCGAAAACAGATTTCACGGACATCATCAATCGAGAAAAAAATAGTGGATTGAACATTCTGAATTAACTTTCAAGTTGCCGCCTCGGTCAGGCACCCCAGCCAGAAGCTATCCAATTTTTTAGATCCTTTTTACAGCGGCATTTTGAAAAAGTGCATACTGATCACTTCACCAAGGTGTAAAACTGGTACCTTAACGATGAAGGCATATGGCTGCACGAGTCAATAAAATGCTCCTCGGGGAGCATTGAAAAAATAAAAGAAAAAAAAGAAAAATGCCTGAGCTGAGGGGGTAATGGAATTGTAAAGCGCTCATGAATATATGTACTTATAGAGAGGGGCGCTATAAAAAGGAATTACTTTATTTTTCTTTATTTTATCGCTCGGTAGAAATATACCAAAATTGATATCCTCGATGGGCACACAGGGTTTAAATATCTCTATATCTCCCTGGTTTAAATGAAGCCCCACAAAAACAAAAGACGAAATCCACAATAGAATCATGAAACGGAAATGATATAAATTTCATATTTCATTCTTTTAAGGAGGGTTGCCATTCAGCAGAAGCTGTTTTTCAAGGGGCCCTGTGATCAAAACTTAATTACAATATACAGTTAAAAATAAGGAAACCTTAGAATAAAAAAACCATAATGTAAAAACGTATTTACAATTATATACTATGTGCAGTCGTGGCCGAAAATTTAAGACCACATTTTTGTCAACAACGTTTCTTCGCGTGATCGAGATAGAACCCTACCGCTCTGCCTGTTTTACTCTCTTGGAGTTTAAGAGAACTTTTCATGTCGATTCCGACTTTTGATGCTATTTTTTAATTTCTGCGCAATTTTTGCTATGACGTCACAATGAAATCTATAGAAATTCTCCGAAATTATAGTGGCTCTGTCGACAATGGGTGTGACCTAAAAATTGTGTTACTCGGCTGGATTTTACATAAATCAAACAAAAACATCAAACATTTACACTTTGCACGATTTTTCAAATATTGATCAGCCGTCCTCCCCAACAGTTTTTTTTCCTCTTTTGGAAACTGTTTTTGAGGTATAGTAACAGATCAAAGATGTTAAAATAACAAGACCTAGATGTCTTTTCATTTCTGCGGCACAGTGATCCAGAGCATGGAATAAATAGGAAAACATGAAGTTTCGAAAACATGCAAATTTTTACATCCTCGTTAAAGAGGGTATCCTTGGGCTTAACAGAAACCAAAAATTTTCAAAATCGGACTATCCAATGATGAGAAATGGAATTTTGAAGTTTGTCAAAATTTCAAGTGGTTGTTTACATTAGAATTTCCGGTGCAATGTAGCGTTTTGAGCCAACTTTAACGTGTCATAAATCAGCCTAGAAATGACCGATTTTCATGATTTTTGTACGAAATGGTCAGCAATTTAGTTGTGCTCAACATATGTAAAAATGTTGCATATTGAGTGTAAGATCATGGGTAGATGGACACTATTTTGATGCTTACTTTTTACGACAAATTTCGTGAAAAATTGCTACTCAAAGTTGAAAACAAAAAATCTATGTAATTCTATGTGTTAGGTATTAATATATTAAATTACTAGAACCTATTTGGAGCATTCCTGCCAAAGGGCCCGTTTCAGATCGTTCTAATTTTGTCGCAAAAAAAGTTTGAAGATTGCATGTGACATAGGTTTTTCTTTCCTGATTTCCTTTCAAAACTGTAACAGTGCTGTGACTGTTTTCTTCAAGGCAAGAGCTCTAGATTTGCGAAATTGGTTCTCAAGAATTCAAAAGGGGTATTCTCGATGCAATGATAGAAACAATAGCCAATCTTTGTGAGACAATAGCTTAATGCTGTGAAACAATTGCCCTACATTGGAAAACAGAATCTGTTGTCTCTTTCTTTCTGCAAGATCCAACCAATTGAGATATGTTTAATACTTTGATATATGCTATGTTAAAATTCGTTCGATATCTAAATCTAGTGGAACTAATAGAGTCAAAACAGTTTCGCCGTCTCAAGGCGGAATTGTTTAGTTCAAAAAAAGTACATCGAATCAATCACAAGGCTATCATTTGTTGCTTCAACGTATGGTTCAGCAGACTGACGACTTTTCTCAAAGATATCGTGACGGGATTTTGCCACAAGTGGCCATGTGGCCATGAGGTTATCAATATCCACACAATATTGTCTTCGAGGTTGGCTTTAACTGAAGTATGCCTAGTCCTACACCCAGCTCCACTTCGAAAATTCCTGATGTGCTTGTTCCTGGCCTCCAAGCCACTTTCCGACCAAACTGCAATTGGTCCACCCTCAAGCATCTCAAAAGACCTCCCAGTTATGGGCCAACATTTGGTGAACAGATGAGTTAATTCGGACCTATGGAAAATGAAGACACATGTGTATAATTCTTATCCTTCTTAGCCAGTTTAATGTTTGCCTCGCTGTTTCGGAAAGTGTCGACAAAAGCAATATCCTTGACGTCAACTGTTTCAAGCAGCACTGCCATGATACGATGATCCACCTATGTCTTCATTTTCCATGGGTCCAAATTAACCAATCTGTTCATCAAATGTTGGCCCATAACTGGGAGCTCTTTGATATGCATGAGGGTGGACCAATTGCAGCTTGGTCGTAAAATGGCTTGGAGGGATGGGGCAAGCACATCAGGAACTTTCGAAATGGAGCTGGGTTACTCGAATACATAATTGTGCGGATGTTGATAACCTCATGGCGACTTGTGGCAAAATCCCGTCACGATATCTTAATGAAAAGTCGTCAGTCTCCTGAACCATTCGTCGAAGCAGCAGATGATAGCCTTGTGATTGATTCGATGTACTTTTTTGAACTAAACAATTCTGTCTTGAGACGATGAAACTGTTTTGAATCCATAGTTCCACTAGATTTAGATATCAAGCGAATTTTAACATAGCATATATCAAAGTATTACACATATCTCAATTGGGTTGACCTTGCAGAAAGAAAGAGACAACAGATTTCGTTTTCCAATGTAGGTCTATTGTTTCACAGCATTAAGCAATTGTTCACAAAAATCGGCTATTGTTTCTATCATTGCATCGAGAATACCTCTTTTGAATTCTTGAGAACCAATTTCGCAAATCTAGAGCTCTTGCCTTGAAGAAGACAGTTACGGCACTGTTACAGTTTTGAAAGGAAATCAGGAAAGAAAAACCTATGTCACATGCAATCTTCAAACATTTTTTGCGACAAAATTAGAACGATTTGAAACGGGCCCTTCGGCAGGAATGCTCCAAATAGGTTCTAGTAATTTAATATATTAATATCTAACACCTAGAATTACATAGATTTTTTGTTTTCAACTTTGAGTAGCAATTTTTCACGAAATTTGTCGTAAAAAGTAAGGATCAAAATAGTGTCCATCTACCCATGATCTTACACTCAATATACAACATTTTTACATATGTTAAGCACAACTAAATTGCTGACCATTTCGTAAAAAAATCATGAAAATCGGTCATTTCTAGGCTGATTTATGACACTTTAAAGTTGGCTCAAAACTCTACATTGCACCGGAAATTCTAATGTAAACAACCACTTGAAATTTTGACAAACTTCAAAATTCCATTTCTCGTCATTGGATGGTCCAATTTTGGAAATTTTTGCTTTCTGTTAGGCCCAAGGATACCCTCTTTAATGGGGATGTAAAAATGTGCATGTTTTCGAAACTTCATTTTTTCCTATTTATTCCATAATTTCGTCGATCTGGATCACTGTGCAAAATTCGTAGTTACTAGCAATTCGAGGATTTACGGTAATAAATAATGGAATGTGAAAAAAAAATACAAATTACCTGATCTAAGTTAGCGAGACTGTTTGGATCTTGAGACAAACCCTACATGAAAGAAACAAAAGAGAGAATAATATCACAAGAAAGCTATTGATTGCAGGATGCACTTTGGTTTTTAAATTTTTGACAAAGTTTGGCTGTCCAATTAAAGACAGCACTGTTTGCAACGATAAACAAAATTACGGATCATGTAGATGGATAAAAACTAAATCCTTGAAATATTGTACATTTAAAGCACCGGCAAAAGTATCTGTAACGGTGGGCGGGAGGGAAAATCAAAATCTTCTCAAAAATTTAATTGCACAATATGAGAGAAGCAAACAATTTTTGTGACCCACGGCTCATGGATGAAAAGGTTTCATGGAATGGTTATGAAATGTATTTGAACAAATCACAGTTTTTGCAGTTTTATGACACAGTGCAGTGACACACTGTTTCAAAGAGAATTTGTATAACTCTGATGATTTTGAACTTTGAAGTTCTTATGCAGGAAAACAAGAGTTAATCCTCGTTTTAGTTTTCAATGATGCCTCATTTTTACAGCCCATGACAAACGGATCGGCAGTGATAAGGCTTGACTAATAAAATGCAATGACAAACGCTTCACAGCCATTAGAAACATTTTTCACAGATAGTACCGGGTGAGTACATAAAAACAATCCCTGCTTGAAAGAGATTGACCTCTTCACCCGAAGTTAGCTCTGCTCATCATATAGCCTTGGTAATATGGGACCGGCTTGAAGTTACCGATGAAAAGGTCAACAAATGACCAGAAATGTCTCCCTTATAGAGGTGCTAAACTATGGAATAGCCTGTCAGCCGAGTCAAAGCAGGCAACCTCTATGAAAACTATTTAGAAACAGACATTTTTTCTTTCGTTTTGAAAATTAGTGGTTTTTAATATTGAAAATAAGGGTTTTGTAGTTTAATCTAATTTAATTGATAGTTTTTTACTTTGTGTCCTTAGAGTTTAATTATTGTTTTTATTGGAGGGCCCCTTGAAAACCATCTTGTTGAAGGGTAACCCTCCTTAAAAGAATTAAATATGAAATATGAAAAAATGTATGAAATATAATATGAATATATGTAATATGAAAGGCTACTGCTCTAAATATATAAGCAATAATTTTTTGAAATATCTGATTGAATAGCCAACATGTTCAATCATTCTGGAATTGTTCTTGGCTGAAATGACTCACTCAGGAGAAATGACTCACCTCCGAAGAAGACAAAATACATGAACACATTTAAGTGTCATATTGCTAGGAAGGAAAACAAAGGAAATTTTGTTTCGCCGTTTTCACTCGTTTTTGCAGGTTCTTGAAAGGGGTTTCCAGCAGAAAATCTCCCATATCAACGGGAAGGAATGACCAATTGAAACCGGGTAGAGTAAGACGGGGTTAAGTGAACTATTTTGGATGTTTTTCAAGAATATCCCAAAAGAGATTGTAGCTTTGTCTTTGGGTCAGCTGCTGGGTTCTAGGATTGCCCTAAACTAGCGAACAATGATATTCTGGGTAAATTGGAGTGAAAATGACAACGCTTTGCTCTGAAGTTCTCAAAATTTGAGACTAAAACTGAACGGAATGCAACTACTGTTGTTAGTAAAAAGCTCCAGGAAGACGTACATTGCTAATTCATTCAGCTTCCCTTTCAGCCGGCTAAATGCTAATTATTTTTTCAATAGTTTTCGTAATCAAACCAAATAAAACTACTTCAGCTACTACAATTGCAACTGTCTCCATTCCATTGTTTGACAGTATTTTGAACGATGCTATAGATTGGCTTGACTTTATCTCATCAGGTAAAGCGTTCCAAAGAATACTACCTCTGAAGGCAATTGAATTTAAGCCGTTTAAAACACTTCTAGCTTTTGGTAGCTGTAATAGATCTTTTGCTCTAAGGTCGTAAGTCACTTTCTTATGAACAGATCCCACATGAATGTTGGATTTTGGCAATTTAAAGACTTATAGACCTCAGTCATTAGCTTATGGAGATTTTTTACATGGACTGTCTGCTCATTGTTTCTTTTTAGAAGCTCTTCGAATGAGGCTTCATAATCATTGAAAAGTATGCGTAGAGCACGTTTGTGGATTTTGTTTATCTCCCTGTTGGCTGTTTTTCCACAAAACTTGTTGCAGAAAGTAGGTGGGCTATAGTCCACGCAGCCCTACCTAAGCCCTACCTACTCCGCGGGCGGTCCCTCGGCGGTCCCTACTCCACGGTCTTCCGAGAAGAAATCAAATGATGGATAATACCTGGTATTGCCCTCTAAGACGATCACCAGCTGCCATTTTTCTGAACTGTTTCAAGTCAACAACATATAAAGCACTGCAAATGAAAGAGGAAATGAAACGAGAACGATATACTGATACTGAGGGAATAACATATTCAAAAGGATATCAAAAGGATCGAAAGCAAGCGGCAAACAGTAAAATTAAGTCGATCTATCCTAGGCCAACTTAGATTTCAAGACGATGGCTCCGGGCCATTTTGCACTGTATTTCCCCTTATGATGCGAATTACTCCACTTTCTTGCAATTTATTTTTATCGACAGAAGGACGGCAATACAACGGTACAACGACATGCAGTCACACAGTAATCTATCATGTGACAACTACGCAAGACTGCAATTGGTACACTCTCCCAAACAACGATAAGATAAAGATCGGAACCTTGTTTTGCCCGTTGTTTTGCATCTAATAGTTTTCTTATAGAATCAGCTCCCATGACCAAAGCACTGTAACACAGCGTTGTACGCGAGAACGACATGCAGCCACATATCACAGCGTAATCTACTGGCTGTTTTGAAAAGATACAACGAAGTAAGGACGCCGAGAGTGACCGCAGAAATTAATAGGAAAATCAATCATCTTTTAGGCCTAGAAATAAGAGGAAATGGGACTCGTACATACACTTAGATGTACCTGCACGTATAGAGAGAGCAATATCTTAAAAATTTCACGTTCAAATTCAGTCCATGTTTTATTTCTTTAACAGTCGTATATATTCACTACCTGAATCACCTTGGCAAATAAAGTATTGAACAGGCAAGATCTTGATATAGATTGAGGAGAGTATCCTTCAAAATCGGAAAATTGTGAATTAGCATACAAGAAATGTTACTTTGAACACTGGCAAAAAGGGGATGTTACTTTGAACACTGGCAAAAAGGGGATAAAACCTAGGGTTAGGGTTAAAGCATTCTGCAACACAGCTATGACAAGAAAATCTATATTGTATTGGGAGAACTTTATTATTATTATTATTATTATTATTATTATTATTATTATTATTATTATTATTATTATTATTAATTAAATATCTATTTAAAGTAGGCTAGAAATGAATAGCTAAATTGCAGCTAATTAAGGCCTACTATTTACAATATACATAATTTACAATAAAACTATTAATATATATTACAGGACAAATCAGAGTTAAAATCTATCATGTTAGAAACCCAACTTTCGCGATATATTCTTTGCAAAGCCTACAGTTGCATTTTCCACCATTCCAGCATCTAATTCGTTTTTTGAACATAGGAAGGCTGTTAGATTGTTTTATTTCTTGCGGTAAATGCTGCCACAGTTTATTTCCAAGGTAAGTAATGGACTCAACTCCAAAGGACGTAGTTCGTACTTTTGGCAGTTGAGCGTCACCACCATGCCTTAGACAGTACCTAATATTTCGTTGCATGAAAATATCCTTCATGAATGGTGGATTCAGACCGCCTTTTGTAGTATGTAGCGAAGAAATAGATTTAATCGAATTATGCGGTGTCACGCGATATAGCAAAATACATATTTATAATAGACCTATTAGCTATTCTACCAAAGAACCTCAATATTTTTATACATTTTTACACGAGAGGTTCGATCGGTTCGATAGAGTGGCGTTAGAGCTCCTATCACTATTCTGCACATTCGAAAATTCTACAAAATGTATCAAAATACACTTCGATTAAGATTCTTTTCAGAATTCGTGAAAGGTTTTATTCCCTTACCTGATGTGATACGGTCTTCCAGCTAGATGAGATCTCCAGTATCCGTGGTTCCAAAACCTTAATTAAAAATGTATGCAAGATGATCAATCACCAATAAACTGAACGAAGATCTTCTGGGCTGATCAAGGAGTTGTAAAGTTATGTAACCAGGTATCTCAAGAAACTATCTGTGCCGTTCCAATAGATAAGAAAAACTTCAATAAATCTCGAAGTGAAGGAACTCTTTTAATTTTGGATGCGAGTTGCAAAACGTTTTTGCAATGTATTGCTAACCCAAATAATACTAAAGAAAGCAGTTTTGTTTATGATTTGGTTTATTCTTGTAATTCTTGGTTCAAAAAGTGATAAATATTAACATTCAACTTTATGAAAACTTTAAAGTCTACAAGAAACCTTTACCATAAGGAATGGACCCAAAAATGAACTTCCTTTCTCTAAACCCCAGAGCCAAGTTTTGTTTACAAAACAAGCGTGATTTTCATACATCCAACAGTCTAACTTACAAATCGACACCATGACATTTATTAGTCATTTTAAGGAAATTCTGACAATTTTCGAATTAAATTTTTATCATTTTGAAACATTTCCATCAAGGAACATAACGGTGGAATGACTGTCTGACTGTCTATTATCTACGCAATAACGTTTGAATATTTCTATCGGTCAATCACTTTACTTTACGCAGTCCACCAATTATTCTCTCGGTAACCTTTTCGCTAAACCCTGTAGTTTAACCCTGCAGCTTAGGCTGGAGTGGGGCAAATGGGTCACTGGGTTGAAACAGAGTGTCCTTAGCTATATACTTGCATTCTTTGCAATGGATAAAATTGTGCTTTACTATAGAAACTAATTTCTTGAACAAAAGCACAGTAACGGTGAATTTCTGCAATTTGTCAATGGCCCATTTTATCCCATGCTAACCCATCCCTTCCCACCCTATACAATAGAATACGAATCCAATATTTTTGATAATTCCTGTTTGAAAAGACTCTTCTATGAACTTTCTTCAGTCTTACCATGAACCACGCAAGGCTCAAAGAGACAATTGATCAAATAATGATAAGCTACATTACCTAAATCCATCCATTTCTGTTCTGTCACTACAAAATGGTGTATATGCGTACGGGGCACCTTCTAAGTCCATCTCCATTAACTCTTTCAAATCGGTTCGCACAACCTGAAAGCAAATTTGATGTAATGAAGAGCATTTAGCAGGAGGAAAATTGTCATGGTACAGAATATTGGATTCTATGAAGATTAAATTTTTGGGAAATGCTGTCCTTAAATCGTCATCTGAAAGTCTCTCCATATGAAAACCTTTGAAAAAGGAAGACATAGTTATTTTTCAATCTATATGTGAATGGCCTTCAAGATAAACTTCCATCTAAAACCATTCAGTATGCTGATGACACAACGGTTTATGCATCTTGCAAGCCTACCAAATTACACGAAGCAGAGAGAAACTTGAATTCATCACTTGAAAGTCTTGAAAAATGGGCCAATGATCATTCTCTGGCAATAAATGCAGTAAAATCAAAGCATATGATCTGTGCATCACAACATCTATATCACAGAAACAAGCTGAACGAAAAATCTGTTTCATTGCTATTAGGGAATGACACCCTTGTTTTGGATGAAAACCCGCGACTCCTTGGAGTTCACTTAGACAAGAATCTAGATTGGACGAGCCATTTACAAAAATTGCTATCAAGTTGCTATGGAAAAATAGCCGTCTTAAGAAAACTGAAAAACTTTACAACATTAAGGCTTCGGAAACAGCTAATAGAGTCCCTTATATTTTCGAAAATAGACTTCAACGATTACGTTTATTCTCCATTAACCAATGTGCAACTAAACAGTCTACAACGTCTGCAAAAAGTAGCAGCAAGCTTCGTACTTGGTAGATATTGTTCAAGAGATGATATTGTAAAACTGAACTGGCTACCAATTAAAGAAAGGAGAGAATTCAATTATCTGAAGCTAACACACAAAGCTATTCACACTAACAACTGGCCAGATATAAATAAACTGGAGATCAAAACAACGGGTAGAGCATTACGAAACAGCGATGAAATAAAGCTTCAGACATCATTAATCAACGGAACTTTCCAAGATGAAGCAAGCAAATACTTTAATCAGCTTCCAACAGAAATAAGAAACGCTAAGAATCTTTCCGCATTCTGTTCAGCCTTGCGGAATCATTTATTTGCGAGGATCAATGAACAATGAAAAGACGCCATTAAGTAATTTTTATCAATCTTTTAACATTTTAATATTTTTAACCAATTTTCTTTCGCGATATCATGTGTAACACAATTTAGTTATTTTCGATTAAAAAAAAATTGTTTTTTTTTTAAGAGATGAAGAGCCACAACTGTTGTGGATAAGCTCAATATTACCATGTATGTATGTATGTTTCAAGTGATGTTTTAAAGTAATACTTCAAGATTGTTATGAAGAAAACTAAAGTGCAGTCAATAGACCATTTCGCAATTTGGAGTAGGGACTGACATGGCACACAAAATATTCAACAGGCAGTGCCCTGAAAGCCTCTGGAACAAGTAGAGTCAGAGGAATCAAATTTCTAGGTATAACACATGAAACAATAGTAGTCTCGACATCCCAAAATTCTGGGCTTCCAAGCTTTAAGCCCAGAAAGCTTAGTAAACCCTAACTAAAACACGACTCCCAGGAAGATTGTACCTCAGCCTGGATCCAATCCTAGCTAATCCCAAATTTTTAAATTTTGTTTTTCATTATTAATTTATGACGCACTTGCAAGTCTTGCATTTTAATTTTGTACTGATGGAATATGGTGTAAAAACATGAATTAATGAGAAATAAAAAATAAAACCGAGGAGAGCGCGGCTAATTCTGCCAGCTTTGGCAACAAGTAAGAGGTCTGAGGCATCCTCTCCTTTACAAGGACAAGTGTATGGCCTGCGGCGCGGTCGCATCTCTGGCATCTCTGCTCTGTGGAAATTGAGTTACTTTCTATTTATCTACACATGATACTTGCCTGGTACGGTAAGTGCTTGCTTTGAATTATATGGATGCATTGCCAACCTTTCGCCTATCTGCGATTATATTTTGATCTACTTAAATACTTAACTTCAGGTGTTTAGCCTCGACTTTGAAGCAGCACAGTTTACACCCAGCCGACCTACAACAAATTTTGTCTTTTTCACTTACCCCCAAAAATAGTAGTCCACTTATAAAGCCCCATGAAAATAACTCAAATTTTCAAGGACCCAGAAAATAACGTCAGGACAAATTTGAAGCTTAGAAAAATAAGAGAATCCCTCCCCAAAATTTTACAAGCGCCTCCATAGGGCACGAAGAAAGATTTTGTTGAAAGATATTTGCCTAAAAACGCATAACAAGGTGAGAAACACAAACCAATACATTTCTAGACTTGCTCCAAGTCTATTCCGTGGACTATCAGCATAATAATATAGAATCTCATGCGAGGGGCGTAAGCAACTAAGATGACGTTGCGAAGGAGAAACGAGAAATCTTAGTTGCTTACGCCCCCGCAGGAGTAATCATATTCTTTCAATGCTGATAATCCACGGACTAGATTTGGAGCAAGTCTAATACATATCTCGTGCTCCAATTGCCGACCCTGAATCGGTTTAGTTCTAACGAAACTTTAGAGCATCGGAGAATAAGAACCTACAGACTGATTTTGTAACAAGAGCACCCAGAGATAAGAGCCAAAGACAAACTGATTTCTTTCCATAGGTTCTTATCAGGGGATGCAATTATGAAGAATAATTAAACTTGCAAGCCTCCAAAATCATAAATTTCAATGAAAAAGCAAAAGATGCACAGCAAAATTGCTTAAAATTTATTGCCTAAAATAATCAAGTTCGTGAAGCTCGAATTTGAGTATCTTTTTTCCGTCAATGACCATATTAACTTGTAGAAATCTTTTTGCTCGAAACAATTCAACACATTTCAAGGGGTTAGCAAAATATTTGGTGAATTATGTAACGTAATTTCTTTTCCTTACAATAGATTACTATTTCATCCAACATTTAAATACCATAATGTGTTCTCTGAGTTCATTACTGTATTTGTTGGGGATACGAACCATCAAAGTTCCAAGCAACGGTTATCCCCCAAAAAGGAAACCTGTGATCATGCGCAGAAAGCATGTTTGGTTTGTGAAAAGAGTGTGGGTGGAGACTCTAACCACAACCCAAACAAGGATTAGCAAAGAAACAAAGAGATTCTCGCGCATGGTAATAGGTTTCCCAGCTGTTGATCTGCTTAGAACTTTACCAGCATAACAAAAGGCTTAGACAAAAGGGGCAGTCCTCGGTATCCTCAACAAGTATAGCTTTCTATTCATAATAGCCATAAGCGCCCTTGGGATAAGAACTTCACCCTGAATGCAGGAAAAGCACCATTTTCATAAGAACATATACTCAGTCTGTTTATTAGAAAATTATGTTCTTGTTTGCGGGGTTTTGCTGTGAGCAAGAACAATCCGTTGTGATCATTATGCCTCTGTCAATCAAACTATTTTCTATTTATGAAAAGAGAGTAAATTACCTGATCCGCATCGACGAAGATGACTCTGTTTAAGTTGAGTGGAAACAAGACATCAAGGAATAGAATTTTGTAACTACGAAAAAAGGGTAAGTAGATCATTAAGTTCTGACTGGTTGATAGAGTGCCATCTTCTTTGAATTGATACCGTCAGATTTACGAGAAAAAAGCATGGGAGACATTATCACCAGAGCTGAATAATTCAGGCTCCCTTTAACCCTATCTCACCTGGGCGTTTTGAAGAGGTCAATACCTGAGGGCGGGGGGGTGGGTTCCACCCCCCTCTTTTTCTTCGCTGTTATAGTAGCTACAATCTTTAAACTTGGTAAATATATATACTTTGATGCAAACAATCAAAATCACATGATTAAATCAAATTATCTCTATTGTTCTCGTTGCTATGACAATAAGAAGATTTTAAGTTATGATTATCATGATTGTTTCCAAACATGATTGAAACAATGAAATGAGGCACTAAATTGAAATCTTTAGTTTCAAATTGAGTTGGATATCATCAAATACATGTGTAAGTATAATTTGGCATATATTTGAGATTAATATTTGCAACAATTAAAAAAAAAGTATACAAATTTTGTTGACTACACAGTAAAACATTGGTTGCCATGGCTACGAGGCTATATTTAGCATCTTGAAATTTTCATCATTCGATACAGTATAGATATAAAGTCAAAGTAGCGGAGTCTTGGCATTCTGCACTGCATATTCTAGCATAGGCGAATAAAAGTTTGGTTGGGGGGGGGGGGGTGGAATCCACCCCCCCCCCAGGTGAGATAGGGTTAAAGCCCAAACATGCCAATTCGGCAATTGTAGATTATGTAAAATATTTCATCCTAGTTTAGGTTTTTTTACCTTAAATCATTTTACCAATAAAATTGTATTTTTCTAAATAGTTGCCTGGCCTCAATTTGCAATTATAGCTACAATTACGTAGCTAAAAGAAAGAATTAATAATAAAATAATAACAATAATAACTAAGCTCCGACCAAAATCTGGTCAAGAAATGCCCCCCCCCCCCCCTCCCCGGAGACTGTAATCTTACCGTGAAATTTTTGACATCTTGATTACTTTCATGAATCTAATGGAACATATTGGCATTGAAACAAGACAGTTTTCAATATTATTGCTTTGATAATCAGGGATAGCCTTGTCCACAAGTTGCTCGAAATATCTCGAAAAGTTGCTCATAATTTCCTGAAAAGTTGCTCAAAAGTTGCCAATTTTTCAAAAAGTTGCTCAATAGTTGCTCATTTATTGTCATTTTTTTAAGGCCAAGTGCTACAGATGTATGAATAATTGACAAATGTGCATAAGATTAGCTCCAAGGATGCTTCGGAGAAGTGTCTTTCTATTTCATTTCAACATTTTGTCTTATGAGGCAACTGCAGTTTCCTGGAAGTTTGAGCCTTTTGATGCTAATACTGTTCAGGGCCTCCGACGACGGGGGGGGGGCGAGGGGCCATGGCCCCCCACTTTTTGGCAAATAATGCCGTTCTGAAAGGTAGCTCATCACGTTGTATTGTGGTAAATTTTTTGTTTCAAGTTTGGCCCCCCCCCCCCCACTTTTCTGATGTCGTCGGGGGCCTTGCTGTTGGAACCATGTAACATATCTTCAATGTTTCAACAGAAACCATTTTTTGCTTATAACAACAACAACCACAACAACAACAATTATTGACGATTGATAATAATCATCGTTGTCATCATCATCATCGTCATCATACTGGTCATAGTCACAAATCGTTAATTTCAAAGACCAGTTCTTCACAAACCAAGACGCTTAATCCCAGCCTGACCAGAAAACAGATCCTTTCCATGCCGAATTTTCATTACTGTTAAACAAAATATCATAGAAATTGTTCTAATATTGCTAAAATAAGGACAAATTTCTCAAGGTTGCAAAAGTTGCCGAAATTCCTAAAGGTTGCCCAAAAGACCGAAAGTTGCCTGAAAGTTGCCGAGCAACTTGTGGACAGGGCTAATCAGGGAGTAGCATTTTTTCAAAAGCCAGGCGTTTATGACCCACACGCTGCTTCAGCATGCGTTTTCCTTGACGTGTTTCAGAAGATTTACGTAACTTAAACGCCAAAAAATACGCTGATAATTATTTCAGATACGACTAAATCATAGGGAATTTGCGAAGATCTTTGAGTTCAAAGTGAGTTCATGGAGGCTCTGCCGCAAATACCAACAAAATTGATCATAGTTTAGCCAATCATTGGCTTAAGTGTTATTGTCAAATGGCTTTGGATTTTCTTTTGTTCTTATGGTGTTAAATCGGCTTGTTTGTATCGTTAATTTGTTCTTCGCACGAAACAAACTGACTAGTGTGCGATCAAACGCGTTTTTGGTTATTCAACGTTGCTCTTTATTGCAACTATTAACTTATTTTCTCTCCTTCAGAGTTTCAGAGTCATTCGTTGTTTCTCTTGCGGGATTTAACAGTTTTCTCCCTAGCTACAGGTTAATTTTGGTTGCTATTCTTTTACAGGAGTTAACAGTTTTTTTTCCTCAGATTACAGTGTCTAATACCGGGTGCGCCAAAATAAACTATGCACGTTTGACAGGCCACAATAAATCGTACACTGAACCGATTTTGAAGATTCATGACTTAATCTTTAGCAAAAAGCCTGAATTAGATTCCAGAATTTTTTGCAAATTTTTCTGCTTTCAGTTTTTAGAGCTAGACGCGAGTTTCTTGAAAGTTTCGTTTTCAAAAACACTGAAAACGATCAAAAAACGTCGATCAAATTTTCTAAAGAATCGACATGAATGGACAAAGAGAAAACTTGTTCTTGGTGATTTGGGATTTAAAAAATCGATCAATTAATCGATCAAATTAATCGATACAATTAATCGATACAATTAATCGATTTCTAAATCCCAAATCTGTCCATTCATGTCGGTTCTTTAGGAAATTTGATCGAAATTTCGTGATCGTTTTCAAGGTTTTTTAAAACGAAACTTTTAAGAAACTCTCGTCTTGCACTAAAAGCTGAACGCAAAGAAAATTTGCAAAACATCCTAGAATCTAATTCAGGCTTTGTGCTAAAGAGTAAGTCATGAATCTTCAAAATCGGCCAAGTGTACGATTTATTGTGGCCTGCCAAACGTGCATAGTTTATTTTGGCGCACCCGGTATTGCGTTTGTGGGTTTAATCTTGACATAAGCGTTCTGGCAAGACAACTTATCAATATTTCAGATCTGCAGATGCTTTCGTAATGACAACCTCTCCTCTGATGTACATGTTAAGAACACTTTAATCACAGAAAAAGCAAAATAAAATGATGTCACCTGAAAAAGACCGCAAATAAACCAATAAGAGAGTTTCGCATGAGCAATTTTGCATTGTTTTAAATGTCACGCGACACCTAACTTGAGACAAACTTTAACAGACCTTTAGCTATTCTGCAAAAGAGTCTGGATCGAGTGATATTGTTATACATTCTCATGCGATAGGTTCGATTGAGTGGTGATAGGGCTTCTATCACTTTTTTGCACATTCGAAAATTCTACAAAATGTATCAAAATATCGTTCGATTTGCATTCTTTTGTTGAAAAGCAAACAGGTCCATTGAGAAGTCATTGCCATGCCTTAGATGGTAGCTAATATTTCGTGTCATAAAATATCCTGCATGAGGGGTGGATTTAGATCGGGTGTGGTCATATCGAGAAAAAGAGCCAAGACACTGCTTCCATAAGCTTAGCTTCTTAGTGTCCTAAAAATACCTTCAGATGCTAGGTAGAAGTATAGAAGTTTGGTAACATACCCCCATATGATTCTTTGTTTGTCTGTTTGTTTATGTAACCAGCTTGGCCATTGGTATTGAACCAGCGCATAATCAAAGTTGTACTCTTTAGCCATGTATGGCAGAAAACTCTGCATGGATGGAAGGAAAAAGAAATTACAGTGGTAAAAAGGTGTTGGTTGGCCCCTTAAACTCCATGAAGTTTTCCATATGCATTGCGTTTTACAAACAACATTCAGCAATATTCTCTAAAGGGGGAACGGGACTTCCGATGCCCTTGAAATCGATCAAATATCTTCTTTTTCAACTCAACAAAATATCCTCCCTTGTCCAAAAGGCCTTCTGTCATATTTGAGACGGCGTAACCATAGGGACGACGTTGCAAAATGTCTTTTCAAAAGCCTCCAACAACCGTTAACAGCCCTCGTAGAAAACACTTTGAAAAAGTTTTGTCTTTTTTTCTCGATATGAAAGGTTACTAAACCTAGAAAAGATCTTTGGAGGTTACCCTCTTCTCAAGATAAGTTCTTGAAGCTTAGTAGCACGTCTTCAGTACAGCCTCTGGAAGAACCCTTTGATAAGGTTCTTTGAAAATGTTCAGGTTGAGTTTAGATCACCTTCTTCTTCACTATTTTTCTTAAGGTAGCATGCACGTACTTTTTATAAGAAACTCTCTGTAATGATTTAAACCCACAGATCACCAAAGTTGAGTGCTGGAAAAATATTACCGAGCAAAGATTCTTAATTTGTCTGAATCTTTGTTAATTTCATACAAAGAATACATTCGCCTGCCTGTTGTACGTTATTACTCGTTAAAACATAAATAGTGTATAAAAAAAGACGCGGTTTGATAGAACTGGCTATGAAATTTTCACGAAGGCTCAGGAGATCCTCCATCGATAAACGCAACATCAATTTGAGGAACATTCTAAGAAACTGTCATGGAACTTTCAGTACTTGAAATATGATGATTTCAAAAGAATTTCGGTTATAGGTCAGTTTCTTAGTTTCTTGACAACATTAGTCTTTGCATAGATATGAATTGTAGCAACTTGAATTCGGATCTGTGGTCTGTGATCTGTGATTAACTCTGCAATGATGGACGCAGGCGGTGCCTAAAATGGCTTCCTTTGACAATTTATCAGGAAGAAAATTCAAGAAAAAAAAGATTCTAAATTGCTCTACAGTAAAAACCTGCGTATTAGAACCTACCTTTACAAACCAAGCTGTTTTGGCTTTCGTGAAGTGGGTTCCTAAATTTTCCTCAAGAAGCTGTTTTTACAATCATGTGTCGCTGTCTAGCAGCCCTTAAAATGCCTTTGTTTAAATGAAAATACTGCGAAAGAAGCCTCTTCGATGTTTGAGGAGCAAATTAATTTTTGACTTTCACGCCATGATCAAAGCAATGTTTTGGATTGTCACAGCTGTTCAAAATAAGAACCTATACGAAATCAGTGTGAAAAATTCTTACAAAAAGGAGTAAATGTTGAAGATTTCAGGCTGTGTGTTCTTATTTGAGGAAGGTTCTTGTTTGCGGATTTTCTGTAAACTACAAGTCTAATAACGATCCGAGATTTTCAAAGACCGCGTGCACCAAATATAGGTCAAATGTTTGAGAATTCGTGGATTTGAAGCATTTTTGAAAAATGCTTCGATGCGAAATGCTTAAAATGAGTCGAAAAACACTCGACCAAATCGTACGGAATCTCTTGCATGGAAAAATACGAAAGAGCATTTAATATCTCTTATTTAATATCCATTTCATATCTCTCAACAGTTATAGGAATTGAATTTCTACACATTCCTGAAGTTTGCGATCCCATGGCAATCTAAATTTTCATTGTTAAATGTTAAATGCATTCCATTAAAAATGTTTAAGGATGATTCTACCTGCAAACTACTTTACAGTTACGATACGATGAGGAGCGAGGAACGTTGATTAACCCATGATCATTACGTTAAACTACATGCAATTACGCGTAAATACTACAGACGACTCGAAAATAATATGTACTAAAGTCCGTCTCAAATTGGATGTCACCTGAGATTTGCGATAACGCAAAATTCCTTTGCAAACACTTTGTTATTCACGCGCATTTGCAGGTGACATCTAATTTGAGACAGACTATAGAGCCTTTCAAACAGTAGATGTCAGGATCAGGGCTGTGATAACACAAAATAATATCGCAAGCAAAACGTTGTTCTTTTCATGAATAATTCTGGGGGGGGGGGGGCAACATGCACTTTTGTATTGTTCTGTATGGAGAGATTCTTTACAAGTTGATCGAGTGTTTACTTTCGGCCCACTATCAGGCACTTAACAGCCAAGCATTTTTAGTAAATTCCAACTTACCAAGAATTTCTGGCTCGTAAAACAGGATAAAAATCTCTAAAGCACTTCAGTCTATCTACTATCAAGCAAAATTCGATTCATTCAAATCCATCCAGTACTCTAGGTACTAAAATTCTTCAAACACGTGAACTTCGACAGGGTGAGTCAATAAAAAGATTCCCTGTTTGAAAGGCCATGGATCCCTGAATATCAAGACGATGATATCGGCAGATATATAATTCAATGGTAGGCATGTTTAAATCTATTTTAGAATTTACCTGACTGAAATCGGCCACGCCGTTCTGAAATTATGAGAGATTTTCTCGAGAAAGCCTCTTCAAGAAACGTTCAAAACGTGCTCAAAATCCTGAACACATTTCTCTAGCATTTCTGACTTGCACGGGCCTTACAGCAATGACTTCTGCACGCTTTAGCACGTGCTATCCTCTTGGAAGGATGAACAAGTTGTCTCCCTGGTATCAATAACCTATTCAGGGGGATTTCATTCTCCCAAGAGGACAAAATACGCGAAGACATGTGAGTGTCATCATTTTAGGAAGGAAAACCAAGGGAAATTTGCTTTCATTCGTTTTTGCAGATGTTTGGAAGGGGCCTTCTGTAGAAAATCTCCCATATCCACGGGAAGGAATGGCCAATTAAAGCTGGGTAAATTACTGAACCTAATTGAACATATTAGCAATGAAACAAGACACTTTTCACTATTATTGCTTTGATAGTCAGAGAGCAGTTGCCTTCTAAACGGGGATTCTTTTTTGACTCGCCCGGTATTTGAACACCCGGTAGTGCATCCGGTCTAAGCGACTTAACTGTCCTATTCTGTCGAGCTTTAATCAATTGTGCCCCTATCCACGCCATTTGATCAAAGTTGGCTTTTAATACACACTTTATATCAGACTTTACTTACCGTGAAAGTAGAAGAAAGATAATTTTTCAAAAACCAGAACTTGACAGGATTTTTCGTGTGCTTTAAAACTGTCAACATCATGATTCTGAAATGCAAAACAAAGAATGGTGGATTTAAAGAAAAAGAACCCACTTTTCAACAGCAATGTCAATACGAGGAAAATAGAATCTCAGAGCAAGGACGGCTATGAAAAACAGTATTTTGAATCTGTCTTGAAATCATAAGTTCTTATCACATGTGCAACAAGTCCAAATGATTACATACCGGTTTAGTAAAAAACTTTATACTCTTTGAAAAATGACAAATCTTGTTGAGGGTTTGATTTAATTTTGAGAATATATTCACAATTTACAATGTCCTTTATTATATGGCGTTCGAATACGGCTCCCCGGACCGGCAACGGAGCAATTCGATTGGTTCTTGATCGGTCCGTAAAAGCCGTATTTTTCGTTCGAAGCCCTATTGGAACGGGCGTTGCCTTCAAAATCAAAAACAAGGGAGGAGCTTCTTGTGTAGGCTTAGGCCGCAAGAAGTGTCAGGCAAAGTTTAGCTTATTCATCGAAGATTTCTTTTCTGTAAACTTTGAAGACGAACTTCCAATTATACACGAAGAAAATGCCAATGTAGTTAACATCGAAACGAGCAACTACAGTGATGCACAAGATCAAAGACACAACAGTAAAGGACGATCTATAAACAACGTTCTCAAAAGGTTCTGCAATATAATAAAGCCTTTATTAAACGATTAGTCGATCCATGCTGGAAATATTTGGACCTTAGTTCATTGTATGTACGTCAAACTGCGATCCAAATATTTTCCAGCATGGACCTCGTAATCGTTTAATAACCGCATACTCGTCAACGCTGAGCATCAAAAATTCAAGACTTCAGTGATTGTGAACAATAAATTTTCAGCTGTTTTTTATTGGCATATTGAGAAAAAGGACTTTCGGCTAAATCCAAATTTTGAAGGAAATGATGCGCCTAAAATTACGAAAAAAATCTCAAAATAAGTTGAAGCCTCGGTAAAAAGATGGTGGACTTGAAATTCTACAAAAAGTTCTCAAACGATGGATAAATATTTCTAACTCACCCGGCACAACGCACCTAATTCAAGAGGCTAAGCTATATCAAAACAGTACGGTTTGAGCCTTCCTTTGTCCAACCTGGGCAAGCCGGTTGGGCGAAATTTGGATTAATTAGATCACGTGCATGCTAGTGGGAATAGAGAATAGTCGAAAAAGGGCAATAACGCCAGAGAAAAATATCATTAAAAACTGGCAAAACCAGTTTAGGTAGGATACAGAAAACAAATGGAAAAACAAATCACACCTGTACAAAGGGAACTAATGAAAAAGGAAAGACAAAGTTGTCAGTACATACCATACTATTAGACTGATTACGATGAGTCCCAGTAATCGCTATCCAAAACGAGACTATTACGCCAGACCGAGACCACTCTTACTGGGACTCATAATATTACGGCAATATTTTTGGACTGACTTTTTTCACTTTTGAACGCCCTTGAGAACGAGGCTGCTATACACAGTCATGTACAAAGTATACAACAAATACAACGCCATTAGAATTTCTGCAGATTCGATTGATTGATATTGACCAACGGAAACTCGAAGCTCAAAGCAGAGTTTCAAGGAGTTTGGCCGGACAGAACAAAGTCTTACGAACAAGAATGCTATGAAAACAGTTGGCGACAATATCAAAGTTTGTACGTAAGTACTATTTTGCTGCTTTCGCTAAGCATTAACTGATTTATTGTGAAGTTTTCAAATCAATGTGTTTTATTTGAAAATTACAAATTTTTGTGCTTTTCTGCCTAGGCCCTTATCGAAACGAGGCAGGCATAGTCATTTCAAAATAATGGCGTTTGATTATGAGTCGTAGTTAGGAGCGTCCAGCAGTATTTCAATAGCGATAACTACGCCCATATCATCAGTCTACCATACTATTTGCAAACTTAAAAATCTGTCTAAAACCTCTTTCCAAATGCGAGACGAATGCAAATGCTGGTCATTTTTCTCAGCCCATTGTTAGACGACCAGACCACGAACATCATATTCATAACGAATCACGCGGGAAGGCTATGGAATAGGACTCCGGGGGAGACCGGGAGGTAAAAGATGTTTATCTAGGGATACCAAATTATTACTCCATGGAAAATTCAAACAAGGCATCCATTGTGTTTGGACATAAGGGGATCCACTTTTGTTACTCATTGATTGGCCTTGGGGATTTTTCAATCAAAGCCTAATTCTCTGTATTTACTGAAAAGATACATTTTTCACAAAATTGGAACGGAATAGCAGATTTTAGCAAACTAAATTTTTATAATAAATTCAATCTTTCCCTGCTTTGTGACAGTAATAACGCATCTGAATAATCTCCAACGCATGTGAATAATCTCGCACCAAAATATGACCTAATAAACACAGCACGTTTCGAAAAACTACTAAAAACTTTTACAACAAGAGGTCGTTAAAGAAGCCTCAAGACGTGGGGCGAAAGCTCCTGCCATTCCAGCAAAAACAATACAGTGTAGCGAATGAAGAAACTTATGACAAGTAGAACTACTGTAAAATCTATCAATAGTTTAGGATACAACCATGTATACAATAGTCAGGATCAAATGCGAATTACTTTGAATTCGATACAAACCAGAAGAGCTAATAGGATAGTTCAACGGAAAATTTGTCATCAGGAATCATCATGAGATTTTCAATAAGATTAAACACAGCTGAACAACAGTAAAAAATACGATTCCGCAAACTGAAGGTGGTTCTGTCCAACAGCGCTGTAAATTGCTTTTAAATGATATCTGAATCATAACAGTTTCGTGCTCACAGTACACGTATTACCAGGTGCGTAAAAGTACACTCCCTTTTTGAAACGTTTGTACGTGAGTAACGTAATATTCTTGTGTTTCTCGTTTTCTACCGAGTCAGGAAAATGTAAGGGTCCCAAGATCAAGGCGGAAAGAAGGTCTTTTAAGAACAATCCGATATTGAGGACGAATTCTACCCTCTTTTAATCGCAAAAGTCCCTTTATTTATTCTAAACCTGCCAGGTGTCTCAAAAAGTACTCCTGTTTGAAGTATCACCAAAATTTGATTGAAAGGCCGATTCTCAAATGTCCTTTGCGCATATAGATAAAGGATCAAATTGTTTCCAAGGTATACCGTAAAAGCTCTATTAAGTCCCCCTCCCCGAAGGTTTACTCAATTTCGGACACTCCAGAGGGGGCCTAACACAGAGGGGGGCCTATTAGAGAAGGGGGCTTATTTACAAAATCAATGGACCAGGATATGATAGCTTTTCAGTTCTTTTACCCCATATTTGGTCGATTCAACATACAATTTTACGAGTCAGATGCATAATTTCGACACGTTTTATCCCAAACCATATCAAAATTAACAGGCAAACTTGTTTAGCTAAATAAATGGGAAATCTATGGTAGCCTCTGGAATTTGATATAAGTGGAGGAGGGCTGAATAGAGAGAGAGGGGCTTATTAAAAATTTTGGCTCAGAGGGGAGGGGCTTACCACAGATGGGGCTTAATAGAGAGGGGGCTTAATAAAGCTTTTGCGGCAAGTTGATCTCGTAAATTGGTGTAGAAATTAGTAAGTTTAGCTCTTTTTTAGGGATTCTTCGTTTTGGATAAGCACTGATGATTACTAGATCGATCTATACTTTTGTATTTCAAGCTTCTAAATTGGTCATAAATAACAAAAAAAGATCATGTTATCATTGCAGACTGCAACTCCTGGGCACGATTCATTACATGGTGTCCCCAAGATATTGTGGCCCATTGCGTGGATTGTGTGGACCAGCTTTATGCCCTATTTTTCTGTTCTTGATACAGTTGCAAAGGATAGGCTTCCAATTCGATCTTGAGACCTGGTTTTAGCAAATTGGACAAGTGGTTGTTTATTATTGGCACAGGAAAATAAAATGCAAAAAGTGCTTGCTTCAAAAACGGCACTTTCTCCCTTTTCCAAAAATGTCAAAATCATGTACATTTTTAAAGAAAGGGTTCTAGTGTTATATTTGCATTTTCTACATTTGAAAATAGCCCGATGTTATTTTGCTATCAGTTAACAATACATAAACCCTTCTAAATCGTAGAAAAAATTCCAATCCAGCAATGATACTTTTTCTCGCAGTATCTGACAAAGGGGTATGCTTTGTTTCAGCATTTGTGTCAAATTTCACCATGTGAAATTTCATTATTTGCCTACCTTGGAATGCCATAAATCTCTCTTATTTTGCACTGACAGCCTTTCTCAGCCATATTTGATCGTCATACGTTAAGCTGTCTGTAATATGTGGTGGTCTAAGGGGCCACTTTCAAATTAATGATATTTGAAGGTGTGGTGGTGCAGTGTGTGGTGCAGTGACTTTGCAGCCAGACAAGTGAGGTGGAAAGCGTTCTACTCCAAAGCCCCACCACTTGAGCGTCATAATGATGGGTAACGAACTCGATTGGGTCTTCTCTACTACTGCGAATCCGGCGCTTGGTGCTAAAAACCACAACTTCGCCTTCAATCCAATCCCTCCTGTGCAGTTTTGTCCTTTGCGATGTTCTCAAAATATCAAATCCACTTGAAAAAGTTTCCAAGGATCTAGGAAATTCATTGATGGACTATCTCTGCAAAAGTAGACTTACATACCTGAGGAATCTTTCATAAAGACGACCAGTTGCAACTGAAAATATATGAACAGTTCCATTTTTCCCAATGTCAGCATGGTCTTTGTTGACGTAACTAAAAAAAATAGCAATAGCCATTACAATACCGGTTGTTCCAAACAACTCCACCATTTGCAATGTTGCTGTGGAGGAGTCTTCTTTTATATTTCTAATTTCATTTATGACGACAGCCTTCAACTACGAGTTTGACACCTTGCGTGCCTATTTCTCTTCAACAGTCGCCGATTCATAAAAAATTAAAGCCAAACTTTAAGTTTACCGTACACTTTAAAGGCAAACTATCCCTGTGTAGTGCAGTGGTGTAATCCTCTGAATTTACAGCCAGAACAGTCAGGCGGACAGGGTTCGATCCCAGCCCCACCACTTGGATGTCAAATCAACGGGTTGCGGACTCGATTGTCTTCTCAACTTCGGCTATCTACGCGCTTGGCGCTAAAAACCGCAACTTCGCAACTTCACTCCCCTGTCAAGGTTTTCTTTGGCACACCCTCAAGGTTATTTTCAAGTAATTCTCAACAAAAAGATTTCTTACGCAGTGAGTCAAAATTCCGCTGCAACGAAACATTGTAAAAGGACTCTTATATGTTTCAAAAGCCATTTTTCATTCATTTTTTCATTTTCAAATTCTTTATACACAAAAACTCCCATCACGTTACCAACACAATACATAAATAAGAAAATACATGTAATCAAGAAACCAAATGTGCCCTCCCGGTTATCACTATACTGGCTGCATGGCAACTCGTGAACTTGGGCATACGATGTACGGCTACACATTTTTGGTAGAGGGCACATTTGGTTTCTTGATTACATGTATTACGCTCGTTGTTCTTGTGACAACTTGAGCACTCTGTGTATATCTTGAGACACATTCACCCATTATATTATGCTCGTTGCTCTTGTAGTAACTTGAGCACTCTTTGGTTCTTGAATACCAAAAATGTGTAACCGTACATCGTGTGCCCAAGTTCACGAGTTGCCATGCAGCCAGTATGGTGATAACCGGGAGGGCACATTTGGTTTCTTGACTACAGGTATTACGCTCGTTGTTCTTGTGACAACTTGAGCACTTTGTGTATATCTTGAGACACATTCACCCATTATATTATGCTCGTTGCTCTTGTAGTAACTTGAGCACTCTTTGGTTCTTGAATACCAAAAATGTGTAACCGTACATCGTGTGCCCAAGTTCACGAGTTGCCATGCAGCCAGTATGGTGATAACCGGGAGGGCACATTTGGTTTCTTGATTACATGTATTCCGCTCGTTGTTCTTGTGACAACTTGAGCACTCTGTGTATATCTTGAGACACATTCACCCATTAAATAAGAAAATAAATATCATAATTACATTAACACAATCTATATACAGTTAAAGCTAAATTATGTACAGTAACCTATCTAATAGCAGCTGCTCTTCCAGGGCGTCGTGTTTTAGGTTGTGATCAGCTGGTATAATAACTTTTCAATTGCTTTTCGAATCTACTAAGTGTAGGGAGCTCTCTGAGATTAATGGGTATATCGTTCCAAGCTTTCAGAGCCGAATAGTGAAAGCCTTTCTTAACATATTCAAGACTATTTCTTGGGATTTATAGGTTCTTGCAATTCCTTGTTCTGCAGTTCGAGTGCTGGGCCCTATGATGGTATTTATCCCAAAGGCTTTCGGGACATTGCCTGTTGATTATTTTGTATGTCATAACTGATCGATCAAAGTTTATTAGCTGAACAACGATCAACCAATTATGAGACTAATTGTCTTTTAGTCTGGCCTTATCAATAATCGAATGGGCTCTGCCCTGCAGACGTTGGAGGGTATTCAATGTTGACTTAGGAAGACTCCCCCAGATAACATTCGCGTATCGCAGATCGCTTCCAACAAATGCACGGTGCACATGGTCAAGCTGGGATTGTGAAACAAGATTTTTCAGTTTTTTTAGGGACTTAAGAGCTAATAGACAATAACAATTAGGAGGCTGCTTCTGTCAACGCTGATCCATTAACTCGATATTTGAGAAAAATTCCACACATGGGAAGTCGATTGTCTATAAATGTCACAAAACGACTCAAAAGTCGTGGAAAGATGTGTAACGAAAACAGTAATGTGTTTCAGTTTTACAGAAGAATGCGAGAATAAACGGGAAGGCAAACAGCTGAAAGCAAATCAAAAGCACACATTCTGCATGCTTGACGAAACCAGCTTCCGTTTCTCGCATCATTTTGGATGCAATTCGCCTCTACATATATCATCAATTCAAAAATTTACTGCAATTGAAACTTACTGGCCACCTTATTGCGTCATCGCCCTCTTTTCGAGATATTTTCGCTTCAAAATGTTAGACAAGTTAGACAAGTTCTGCAGAAAATATTCAGTCTCAACATACGATGTTCAAATCATGGAGAAAGCGAGTGCACAGACGCAGTTGACTTCGGTAGCCTTGATGGTATAGGGAAAACTGACGTCGCCCTGATGGTACAGGAGAAACTGAAGTCGCCCTGATGGTATAGGGAAAACTGACGTCGCCCTGATGGTCGAGGGAACACGGAATTTTTTTGTTATCCCCCCTTAGAGACGCCTTGTCTTTCAGGTAGACATCTTTATCACCTAAAGTTTGTTGCTATTGCTTGATTTAATTTTACAGTTACATATGGAAGCTTTCTATTGGCTTCTTCCAGGTGAGTAAAAAATGTATAGCAGCCCTCAAATAATTTATCAGGTCCCTATAAACTAATACTACCAATGTAGCTAACATATCAACTTAGATAAGAAAATTTAGCTAGTCAATACCGGTCATATACTTCTCAAATTACAAGGGATTTTATTAAGGTGCTGCGCCTTACAGCTTCACCTAGGATTGAACCCTGTCTGCCTGATTGTTCTGGCGGGACGGTCTAACTTAAGATCCAAGATCCCAAGATCCAAAGAACCAAGGACCCAAGCTTGGAATTTAAAGAGCCATTGTCACCCAGGCTCCTTTGCGGGCATGTTGTAATTTCAGATTATCTGAAAATCAAATTTGGCCTAAGCGGAAAATATGGATCTGCACTGCAGTAGAAGTCATTGGTTCCACCTGTCTGAATATGAATAATCCCTCAATCTGATATGATCTAATGGTAATTCACTGGATTTGTTTTGATCAAAGCTTGGGAGTCTGCCTTTAGAGGTGCAGCACAATGGGGAAGACAAAGAGGAACCAAACACTGTTGTTTTCATGAATACGAGCTGGCTCCGAAGCTTGATGCAGATACTCCACAAGAATTTCAACGAAACTTTTGATGCTAAATCTAGATATCTGCCTTCGTTTTCATTTCCCTTTGCAATCATCCATACAAGTTTGTCGCCATTGCATCTTCTCTCTTCTGCAAGCAAGCAAGCTGTGTTTGTGTTATGTTTTCCTCTCCACGGTGCGCAAAGGATCCTGGGTGACAATGGCTCTTTAAGATCCGATTTTCGGAATTTATGATCCAAATTTAGGAATTTAAGATCCAAGTTTGGAATTCAAGATCCAATTAAATTTTCGGAATTTATGATCCAGATTTCGGAATTCTAAGAACCAAATTTCAGAATTTAAGATCCAAGTTAGGAAGATAATTACGACAAGGATCGAAAAAGGACATTCCGTGGAGGGTGAAACCTCTGTATAATGGTATAATGTGAAGATAAACCCATTATGTATAAGAAACTAAGGTCCGGAGCTGGCAGGGCTCTATTTTCCCTGTGACCGCATGACCATTGGTCACAGGAAATCCCACGAAAGGAATTTTGCTCACAGGAAATTTCGGCCATGTGAATGAAATTTGACATTTCCATCCACTTCACAGGAAGAAAATTCATTTTGAATGAATAAGATCCTCACACGAATAAAAAGTACCTCATGCACACTAAAGAGAGCTTAAATCAAACAAGTTAAGCAAATATATATAGTTTCTTTCCACTCATTTTCTCCTACTGATTTCATTTCGCAAATCCAAGATTAATGATCTTGCAACAGTAACTTAAAGGACAAGTCCGATGTGGTGTGATTGATGTATAAACAGCACGATTATACTGTTCTGAATGATGTATCGTACTTTTGCCACCATTTTTCGTTTTTCTCTTCGAATTACCGATTAAAATAGGCGACTGTTGTGGGGTGACTACATCACGCGCAAAGATCCAAGAGAAACCTTTACGCATAATGACGTCACTCTGCACAAATCTCCTATTTGAGTGGGTAATTTGAAGAGAGAAAAAAACGAATGACGAAAAGAGTGCGACACATCATTCATAACACGACAATCTTGTGTTTCATCATCAATCATACCAACCCAAGACTTGTCCTTTAAAGTAGGAGCTGATGTGATTTACGATGCCCCAACATTATGCCCGAACATGTACCTTGAAAATAAGAACTACCTTGTAATTGAGTCCCAGATTCCTTTGGATTTGTCATCTCCTGATAATAGATCTTCATTATCTTTACCAGGATTACGTGAAACCTGTAACAAATTTATTAGATGTAAGAAAATAGATCATTCTCGATGAGGTCTTGATCAAAAGTTCTACTTAATACCCCCCATTCACTCTTGTAGGTTTAACCAGCTCAAACCAAACCATGTCATCACATATTGTTTTAATTGGTCAATCCAACAAATCAAAGTCATTTGATTGCTCGAGATGTGACCTGCCAGCCTTAGATAAATCTGTGTTAACTGTGTCAATGTGAATGGGATTGGCCGTTCAATGGAAAATTTGAGGTAAATAACTGGGGTAACTTCAATTCTTATTCTTGCGATTTTTTGCAAAAGTGTTTCGAAAATCAGTACGATCTTGTCTTTGAAGAACTGAATGGGCCTCACTAAAAGCGTTGTCCCCAAGAAGCGACTATTCCGTCAATTTTGTTTAGTAAACTGTACTGTACATCAACAAACAATAGTGTTTTTTGGCCAAAATCTTACCTTGTCTGAAAGTTTGTCATATTAAAACTTTTGAATGCGCCTAATAGACCTTTTAGCTATTCTAAAACAACGTTCGAATCGAACGATCTACTGATACATTTTGATGAATTTTCGAATGTGCGCAATAGTGATAGAAGCTCCAACGCCACTCGATCGAACCTCGCGTATAAAATTGCATAAAAATGACGCTCGATCCAGGCTCTTTTGTAGAATAGCTAAAAGGTCTATTCTTCTACCGGGTGTCCCAAAAAAGTACTCCTGTTTAAAAAATCACCAAAAATCAATTATCAAACCTATGATGAAGTTTTCTTTTTGACTTACTTTGCCAAAGGCCCAACAATATTTGTAGATGATAAAATGTTTGTTTTTGATACAGCAAGGTAGAAAAATTACACGTTGAAAATCCTTACTTTGAGCTATAGTTTTTAAGCAACATACTCAATCTTGCCTAAGAGTCCAATTTTCAGATTTTTTGTCATCATTGAAGTCTCCAATGATAGTGTGCATTTATTTCTATCATTTATGACTAAACTAAAAATTTAACATGCACAAGGAAATTGATCTGGCAATCATCAGTGCTTTTTTGCAGCATGATTCAAAACCAGGTAGCCCTAAAAAGAGCTTAATTTGCTCATTTTTATACCAATTAGAAGATTAGCTATGTCTTGGAAAATAATTTGGTCCTTGGTCTATTTGACAAAAAAAGAAAATTAAAGATCGGCCACGTAATCATATTTTGGTGAATTTTGAAACGGGAGTACTTTTTTTTGGGACACCCGGTACGATGAGCTGCAAATTACAGTTATCAAGACATTCTATTCTCGATGGTTGAATATGGTTTATTACCACTTTTTTATAAATATTCTATCGTTTATAAAAAAGTGGTTAAACAATTTTACAAGACAAATTGCTTATTACGCTACCTATTCATTATTCTACGAAAAACTATGAGGACGACACCATGGGGAGCAATATATTATGACATCCCATCCCCCCTCCGCAAACCAATATATGAAAAGACACCGCGCAAATCAGGACAAATCTACCACCCGCCCGCACAGTCGCACCCAGAGAGCCATCTTGCAGATTCGCAAAATTTGGTGTAGATTAATCGATGTGTCAGCCTTCTTAATATGGGACATATCGCAAGTGATGATTTTCAATTAGCTGTTATGAAAGATGGATCCTACACCAGAAGATCACATTGCAAATCTTGATCATCAATGTAGAAATAAATAACACTATTTACCTAGCTTCTAAATAATTGAGCTGTATTTGCGACCTGTTCTGGTTGTTTCCTTTCAGAGAAGCGTAACCTTCACTGTTAAACAAATCTTGAGATGCTGTCCGAAAAAACATCTTTCCAATCGTAGTTGCTAAAATCTGTTGGGAATTTTTTCCTTGAAGTATTTCTGATTAAAGAGCCATTGTCACCCAGGGTCCTTTGCAAGCACAGTACAACTTCGCGCTGTCTGAAAATCAAACTTGCCTTAAGGCTGATTTCCAGTCGGTGGAATTTTCCGAGCGGGCGGAATATCTATTGTATTCGAGAGAAAATGTCGCTCTGGCATTGAATAGAAAGTTACGCCTGAGCATGAGCGACCTTTTATTGTCTAAAATTCCGCCCACTCGGAAAATTAGCCTTTAGAAGAGAATGTTGATCCACGCACTGCAGAAGTTGAACCGATAAAACAGGCCCATAGAAAGCGGGGGGGGGGGGCAGGGGGGCTCAAGTCACCCTTAATAATTTTGAAAACAATGGTGCTATGACATAAGAATTAATTAGATGTATTGTTCTCTATTGTATTAAGAACAATCCCCTCAAACAGAAGCTGCTTCCTACGGTCTTGAGAAAATCCAATTACAGCCAAAGTTTTCTGTTAGTTCAACAACTGCATTGCGGATTCATATTTTCCGCTTAGGCCAAATTTGACTTTCAGATTGTCTGAAATAGTAGCTTCCCAACAAAGGACCCTGGGTGAAAATGGCTCTTTAAAATTCTTTTTCCAAATCTTAGTTGTTAATATAAGTTTAACTATTTAGACACGTACCTTTGCTTTGAGAAAGCTTCCTTCAAGACTGTCAACAGTGACAGTGAAATGGCCTTCGTCTGCATGATCATCACTGCCCTCGATACTGCAAGAAATAGACAAATATCATCGCTGGAAGGTAAGTCTTGTGAGGTGATAGACTATGTGATGCAATACCTCGTTAATAACTACAGTAAGAACCTGCAAAATAGAAACCACTTTTTAAGAAACCTCAGGCTGATTCTTTTGAGAAATGGTACTCCCATAGAAGAAACTCCTGGAAGTTTCAATGGGGAGTCCAAACAGGCTGCTTGACAAATATGGTTTCTACTTTGTGGGTTCTTATTGTATTTAATTCGATTATGTTGATCAGAAGCGTAGCCATAACACTGAAAGTTCAATGCACGGTCAACAGCGATAAAAGATGCACGTATTTTTTTATAAGAAACTAAGAATTTGGGCCAGTACTGAAAGTTTCTTAACATTATCATATTTTCAGTACTCAGAGTTTCTTACGAGTTTCGTAACAATCTTCATGTTCACTGCCTCTACCCTCGTGAACATTTCAAAACAAGGTTTTCTAATCCTTTCCAATGCCTAGACATTACTCAAGTACATTACGAGTAATATGATACAGGAAACAATTGAAAGTAAAGTAAAAATATTTCAAGGATTTCCTTTATCGAAATAAATAGTTTCTTAACTTATATTTTTCCAGTACTGGAGTTTATAAATTTTTTGGCGATCTCAGAGTTGAGTTTCTTATGGGCAGTTTCATAAAAGAGGTACATGTGATTATCATTTTTCGAGGATTTCAAATCAAAGATCCATCATCTTGAAAATATTAATCGAAAACAACGAAAAATAAACTGTTTGAAATGCTAAAACTCTCTCGACATTACTGCAATAGCATCGGCAGACGTTACCTCGCCTTAATCTCCAACTACTTTTAGAAACTGATGCTAAGCTTCTTAAACTGATGCTAAGCTTCTTTTTAGAAGGCATTCAGTATACTGGTAGAAGTGGAAGTAGAGATTTTGAGCGATTATCTGGAAAAGCTGCTGCAAAAGCCGTCAAAAACGGCTGAAAATTATCGTTGAATTTCGTAAGTTTCTCTCTACCTTACAGCAATGATAATTAGAAAATAAAAATGCAATGAACAGGCTCCATGGAAATAGCCCTGTCCCGATTCATGAAATTCATTTTAGACACAAAAAGCTTGTAAATAAGCTGAATATTCACGGAGTTACCATGACAATTCGAATCGAAACCAAGCAAAGACTTGTAGCAAGTCAACGGAATTACAAGCTTTTGAAGGTCAAGTTTTTGCGACAGCTGAAACCAGATGCTCCTCAGTAGCATGCATGGCAAAAGTAGTTCACACCATGACAATGCGAATCGAAACTAAGCAGACTTGTAGCAAGTCAACGGAATTACAAGCTTTTGAAGATCAAGTTTGTGCGACAGCTGAAACCAGATGCATGCTCCTCAGTAGAATGCATGGTAAAAGTAGCATTGGACAATCGTTTGCTTCGCAGCGTTTATTCCAGAGCAAACCAACTGGGATTGGAAAAAATTTCGATAACTTTTCGAACTTTCCAATCTCTCATCAATTAAATTTTCATTTACAGTTTTTTAGGTACTTGCATTCTTAAGTAAATTTTGACAATGGTTACAAGAATTAAATTTCTTTCCAAGACCTCTTTCATTCACTCTGACAATATCGAAAGGCATGACATTAGATAACCTTCTTCAATTACATTTTCAATTACAATTACAATTACATCAATTCTTAAGTTTTTTTGGATTGCAAGGGTTAATTTAGTTTTCGCACGGAATCGATCTGTAAAGCTTGTATCTCATTGAATTTTCAGCGGATTGCAATATTCTGCTGTCTAAGATTAGTTCAAGATCTTAAGGACAGGGTTATCTTACCATTGTATCACAATGTTTAATCAAATTTCAAATTCAATTTGTTGGGACACCCTCTACTAAAAATCTTCTTTTTGCGTATACTCTCGAGTACCGAACAATCGTCCCCCCCCCCCCCCTGCTTGGAAGGCCACTGCCCCATGAATGTCAAAGCAATAATATTGAAAACTGTCCTGTTTTATTGCCAATATGTTCAATTTGGTTCAGTATTTACCCGGCCTGAATCGGCCATTCTTTCCTTAGATATGGGTGATTTTCTGCAGAAAGCCCCTTACAAAAACCTGCAAAAACGAATGAAAACAATGAGCAAATTTTCCTTCCTAAAATTGATGACACTCACATAAATGCATGTATTTTGTCCTCTTGGGAGAATGGAATCCCCTTGAATAGGTCATCAACACCAGGGGAGGACTTGTTCATCCTCCGAAGAGGATAGCACGTGCTAAAGCGTCCACAAATCATTGCTGTAAGGGCAATGTAAGGCAGAAATGTTAGGGAATTTTGTTCATGATTTTGGGCACGTTTTCAAGGTTTTTGAAGAGGCTTTCTCGACAAAATCCCTCATAATTTCAGAATGGAGTGGTCGATTTCAGTCAAGGTAAATTTTATAGTAGATTTGAACATTTATACCATTAAACTATACATTTGCCGATATCATTGTCTTGATATTCCGGGGAGCCGTGACCTTTCAAACGGGGATTATTTTTCTGACTCACCCGGTAAAAAGTCTTTCCCTATATCAAATGAGAGAGAAAACGCTGTCTGTTTCAAAAGCCATCGCTTTGTAGACATTCTCCGAATTTTTTCGCAAATCCTGCGAAAACTAAGACCTTGAAATAAATTAGAGAGCTTACCCAGTCCAAATTAAATCTTTCATTCTTAAATTATAATAAGTTTTTTCAAGGTCTCACCAGTCAACAACGTAATTGTTGACCAGTAACGTGTAGAGCATCTGCTGATTTGGTAAGTTTTGAAAGAGACCTTTTTCGAGGTGGATCACAATTTTTGATATATATCCACTAAAAGATTGCAATATAGATTTACAAGCTACGCTACTTTATAAAATTACTATACAACTGTACAATACTACTGGAACGATACCCCGGGGAGCAAAACGATATGACTACCCCGAGGCCATTTGGACACAGAGAAGTCTGTCTCAAATTACATGCCACGGAAAATGTCTGTGATCGAAACAACTTAAGTGTTTGGATGGGTAATTAAGACATTATCGCAAATATTGCGTGGTATCTAATTCGAGATAGACGTTAAATAAACGTCTGAAAGAAAAACAAAATAAAAACAAAAAAAGACAAAACCCTTAAAAGGGACATGATGGTTTTTGGTTGTGTGGCTTATAAGGGAGTGTGAAATTTTCCAAAAAAATCAACCAAATTTGTGGATACATTGTGGAGTAAATTCTTATTAAGTTCATTGGCAAAATTTTCATCATCATACAATCAAATCTGCATCAGAACATTATTTTGAAGATTTGGAGATCACAAGTTCAGAATAAAGATCCAATTATCAGAGATCTTGTGGATTAAAGCTAGCTACTTCGGTGATTGACTACGAAGATACAGCCATTCAAATGAATGTGAGTGTTTCCTGCTCATTCGAGTCCCTGAATCATTGAGTGATGAAACGAAAACGAACGAAAAAGAGAAATTTCAACTAATTACCAAAGGTATAAACCCCCTTATGTTACCAACATTTCACACCCTCACAAGAATCGAGTTCCACTCGCTAAGCACTTCAAATGATACCTAGTTTGTACCATTTTTCAATAAAATATCAGTTCCATGGCCAAAATCAAATTTGGTCTACACAATTTTTGGAGTACTTTAATATACTTGGGGAGTTCGTAAAAATACCTTCTACTTGATAAGTCAATTATCTCGAATAAGAGCGCAACTTCGAAAAAGCCCATATCAGAAATTCGTATCACAAATAAGCTTCCGGTCGTTTGCTCAATGATCCACAGTCAGGATTTAAAAAACGGGAAGGCAGTTCATAACATCTTCACTAAAGAATATATTAGCATCTTTGGTGCAATGATGAAACAATTCCATGCAGCACTTTCCTACGCTGCTGAACAAGGACAGATTTTATGACACCATAGTATCAGTTGCTTTTGATTGACACCGGAATTTAAGAGATTAGTGACTGCAGACAAAGTGAAATCTCTCAACCAGTAATAAACAAAGACGTAAAAGTTGCCCGGAATCCAGCAGGTCAAACTGTCACCTTTCTTTATAACGAAAGAAGAAGGATGAATCAAAACATTTGCTGGGAGAATTTTCCTTATTTCATTCAGCAGCTGTGGTTGTTTCATCTAAGCCCTAAAAATGTGAGAATTGCGATGCCTTCCCCCTCTAATTCTGAATAAAATGAACAAAGTCTGCCCTGTAGATCTTTAGATTCATTCTTCTTCTTTCATTGTAAACTCATCACTTCTCTTAAAACCATTTATCGCGTGCACAAGGCAACAGTCTACCCTGCCGGTTTTCAGGGTAACTCTAGCGGCTTCGTTCGTTTGAATTACTGGTCAAGAGAAATTCCTTGTCTACCATCGCTTATCACTCTGAATTCTGGTGTCCATTAAAAGCAACTGATGCTATTGCGTTACAAAATCTGTCCCTGATATGCTACTGGAAATATCCAAAATACGAGAAATAGGTATTCCTACCTGTCAATTTTGTAAATGTCAGAGGAGCTCCCTTCACGAAGTTTCAGCGAAAATGAGCCAGGGAAAGCTTTCAATTGGAAGTATCCCTAAGTGGAAGAATTGGAGGCAATTTAGTTAAAGGTAATGTGTCCATGTAAGTACAGCGACTTTGCTATTTTCACGAGATATTTCATGTGATCATTTAACCATGATAATAACAAGATAGCCAGCTCTAATATAAGCAGACTGATGACTTACTTGCGGTTGCGATTCCAGAGCTGAGCCCGAAGTCTCACAGCAGGCAGCCTCGTTGTGAAATTTAAATTCTAGTTTTGCATGTGATCAGTTAAATTCTACCAATCACAGTGTGCTCTTCGAGGCTCTTTATCAGCATCGCGTCAGCAAATTTTGACAAGAGTGTATACGCAGCTGTACTTACATGGACACATTACCTTTAATAGCTCATTAGCAGCTATCGAGAAGGGTAGTAGGAATGCAAATCTCAAGTCTGAAATAAAATAAGGATCTGTTCATAGTGGGGCGCGCAAGCCCGCTTACCGGGCTGGAGGTTTTTGCCGAGATCTCACCTTATCCATGTTTCCCATTCGAAGTTTTTGTCTGTTCATATGAGCAGGCGGGCTGGCCCGGTAGGCAATATCTCACTCAAGTACTGCCGGGATCCCGCTTGGCGGGATCAGCTGGCCTGCCGAGACGAAAACGTCTCTACTGCGCATGTTTGGGCGTGCAAAACAATCCCACCAACGATGTCACGTGATCAATTCCAGCCCTGTAGGCGGGATGGATTTCGCCATATGAGCATAATGCGAAATCCTATCACTTAGCGGGCAAGCTCGGTAGGCGGGTTGGCTCGCCTCCATATGAACAGGTCCTAAGATTCTAACGCGCGAGTAGAATGAAACCTATATAAGTTTAACGATCACCAAAATTAGATTATGTTACAGATTTTTAAAGCTCTATTGCGGGTAGTTGTGTCAAGGAGAAAATCGATCTAATACAGGGTGTCCCAAAAAACATGTGCGCCGTTTGAATGGCTGCTGTGGAGGAGCTATACATCTAACTTTCCTGTTTTTCAGATTTGTGAATAGAAGAGATTTCAACTTAGAGTTTGGCACCGAGTTTATGTAAATCTGACAGGTGGTTGCTGATTTATTGAGAAAGAAAGTCACAATCATTCGTTGCTTTATAACCAGAGGATTTTATCTCCGTACTTAACCTTATAACTTGAATTTTAACGCTAAATGAACTTAAACTGTACAGTTATGCCAGGAAACGCATTTGGGAGTAATTAATGACCATATTCTTCAATAATATTGACCAAGCAGCATGCTGAACGCAATATTGTTGGTTTAAAACGACTTTATCACTTTTGATTTTTAGTATATTTCGCTAACGGGATGTGCACTCCTTTCCGGATATCGTTTTCGCCTCTTTTTCTAACACCGGGTATCAAAAGGAGGCAATTTTTCTAAAGCCGGGTGAACAATTGTTTCTTGCAGTGCACGCCCCCGTACACTTGAAAGTCAGTTGCTTTTCTCTGCTTTTTTTTTCCTTCTATCATTCCTTCTAGACAGATTTTGCTTACCCCTTGAGTAGAGCGTTTGGTGTGACCGTAGAGATTCAATATTTTGAATCTACAATTTGCGGTTTCATATGAAATTGTCGGTGCTATACGACAGAAGAACTTATAAATGACATGAGCAACTAATTCATGTGGTAATGTGGATTTAACTAAATAAGATATTAATTCCTTATGAATTTGTAATATGCTTAAAAAACAAAGTAGCTTCTGAAAACACAAATTTCGACAAAAACCCAAAGCGATTTCAAGACTTTTCGAGAAATCAAAAATCATTTTGACTCTCTATACCATGTGCAAATAAAGCAATTTTCAAGATCAGCAATATAGTGAAATTGTATTGATTATGTGAAACGTTAAACTTTTCTGGGTTACCCGGTAAGTCACCTAAATCTGCACCAAAATCTTTTAAATGACTATGACCCAAATCTGGAAAAAATTAAAAACTTTCTGAACTTAATGAGGCAGTATGTCCAAAATGCCGAGAATGCGTGCCGTATCCTTGAAACTAAAGGCGGATTTACACTAGGCGAATAAATTCGTGCGAAACGAATTTTTCGATGCATATGCGCAGAAAATTTTGCGCAGAACCCTTTTTTGAGAATTCACTTCGAAATCGCAGCGAATTTTTCGCTTCCTAAATCTGCATCAAAATCTTTTAAATGACTATGACCCAAATCTGGAAAAAATTAAAAACTTTCTGAACTTAATGAGGCAGTATGTCCAAAATGCCGAGAATGCGTGCCGTATCCTTGAAACTAAAGAGACAATACAAGACAACGTAAGTTTGGAACTTACAAGATTTGCCATGACGATGGTATCAAACATTTCTGGTTTACTTTTTGTTCCAAGGGTAAATTGTAAACCTCGCGGCGGGGCACCAGACAATGTCTCTTGGCAATGGCCTACAAAACAAAAATCGAATGAAGTAAATCCAAAAGAGCTGCAACGTGTAGAGGATGGTACAATGCCTGCCAAAAGTCCTTGCAACACTTGTGCCATTTCTTGACAATCCGCAGTTCTAACCATAGCGATTAGGCTTAAACACCCCCTCAGCCCCGAAACAATGTTGATTTGCAAGGTTATTGTCCCAGCATTCCATCAGAGCCGCGAATCGTCCTGCCATGCCCATTTCATCATCACAGAAAAGCATTTTTCAAAGGGGGAGAAGGGGAAATCGTAAAAACAGGCAAAAATAGCAGCAAAGGTGTTCCAAGACTTTTGGCAGGCATTGTAGATGCTGGTCTAATACATCGGTTTTAAACCTGGTTGCTTTTATCTACCTGTTGATACAGTCTTGCAACGAGTTAGCCCCAAATTGAACACATGATATCAGCATAGGTTCAAAATCTTTAAATTGGTGTAAAAAGGTGGGTGTAAAATTATATGACCTAGACATATTTATATGAAAATGCGACAACAAAGGCCAACCAAAATGGCATGTGCAAGGAATGCTGGATGAAACAGACCCTTTAAACTGAATGGCTTGACGTTTAACACGGGCGGTGATGAGAATCTATTAATCTAATTTACATGACCTAAAAGGCACACTGTCCCCTCGATAATTTGCTTCATCCAAAGAAAGCAAAGTCATTCATGCATAATTTTTATGGCCATGAAAATTACGCATGACTGATCCAGCCTTCGCTGAATAAAGGAAATTAGCGTAAATTTATGGCAAATTCAATAGAGATCTTTATCGATTTCTTTCATTCATCAAGGGGATAGTGTGCCTTTAAAGACTCTGCGCTAACCGATCTAGTCTAATACACCACACCAATGGAACACCAATGAACACCAATGGAACACCAATGAACACCGATGAACACCAATGGAACCCCAATGAACACCAATGAACACCAATGGAACACCAATGAACACCGATGAACACCAATGGAACACCAATGAACACCAATGAACACCAATGGAACACCAATGGAACACCGATGAACACCAATGGAACACCAATGGAACACCGATGAACACCAATGGAACACCAATGAACACCAGTGGAACACCAATGGAACACCAATGAAAACAGCGAAACACCAATGAAAACCATAGTCACAAGAGACCATGTGAAAACAGAACAACAACAAACAGAACAACAACAAGGGCAGTGGAAAATATTGAATAGCAGTTTTCTCAGTCATGGTGAAGGAAGGCTGCAGCATTTCTTGCATTTAAACAACGTTTAATTTATATTCCTTCCATGTAGCCTGGATGCGTTCAAAGCTTTTGAAATAAAGCCTGGTGCACACGTATCTTTTATAAGAAACTGCTTATAAAAAACTTAACTCTCAGACTGCCAAAAAGTAAAAACCTCTGGTACTGGAAAGACATACATTAAACAACTAATTTTGATACAGGAAATCCTTTGCATAATTTTCTTCATTTTCACTTTTTTCGTGTATCATTACTCCGAAGGTACTTTAGAAATGCCTGAACACAGAAAAGGTTTCAAAAACTCTGTTTGGAATGTTCACGAGGGCACCAAAAGGGTGGTGTCCTGCCAAAGGAGCTACAGCCCTTCGGCTGGAAGCATCTAGTACCCCCCCCCCCCCATGGGAGGAAATACTGAGTTACTTTCGGAGTAAATTTGGCAAAATGATGCAAAAATTAAAAAGTTAAAGGAAAAAGTGCAAAAAAAATGGAAAACACCTCTATATTTTAGCGATTCATGCAAGGTCGCCAGACCCTGATTTAACTTCATGCAGTCAGAATGGGGACAAAGGTCACTCCTCAAAGGGCTAGATGCCTCCAGCTTTGATGAGTGTTGATTTTGATTGAGATCGAAACTTGAGAGCGATGCAGTTTTTTGGTATAATTTGTATTGTGTAACGCATTCAACATTGTAATGATGTGTCGTTGTATAGATCACTTCGCTTTAACTAATAATGCGTAACACATCCAGTCTGAGCTGTTATCATTAATTTCTTATCTTGGCAAAATTTTATTTGTCATGGATACAAGTGAGATTACGAAACTTGAATCATTTCTCATCAAAGAGAAATTCCTCAAAAATTTAGTCAGCGTTCATTGGTGTTCAACGTTGTTCATTGGTGTTCCATTGGTGTTCATTGGTGTTCATCGGTGTTCCACTGGTGTTCATCGGTGTTCCATTGGTGTGGTGTTTTAGACTAGACCGCGCTAACCGGCAGTCTTTGCAGGCGGCATTCTTTGCAAGATAGATAAACAACCTTGTGCAAGATGACACGTGCAAGGTATGCAAGTTGGAATGGCTCCTTTGAAATTGGAGAAAGGGAAATATCAAATTTTGGACTCTACAGCATTTTCTATGTAACAGCAACATTCAGTTGGAAACTTTATCAGAGATTTGTTTTGTTATCAGGAAGAACAGCATTTAAATAGGGATTAAAATGCAATTTTACATCACAGTTAATTCGGGCAAAGAGGTCGTGTGTCATGGCTTCTCTAAAAGGATGGGTATCGGTTATTGTACCCCTGTGTACCTGCATGAAAACACCCCCTGCCGTGCTTGGTGCCTTAGAATGTTATTTGGAAAATACTGAATGATCAAAGCCCCTGTGGCCTTGCAAAACGAGGTTCAATATTATTCAGGGAATTTCCGATTGTTCCCTGGATGCGTACGTGCGTCTTAACATGCGTCTTAAACTTATATAAAGGCATTTGCAAATTAGCATTGTTTTCACACTTTGATTTCAACATTGAGAATGCAAACATCTCTGGTTATCATCGATAGGCTGGTGGCTGATTTTCGCTTGTCTTCTGACAAGCGGGGTGAGATCTACTTCGATTCATCATTTATTTACAATTAATTCTTTCTTAGCTGAGAACAGTGAGAGCGGCAACGGCAGAATAGGATGTTTAGCGGGCACGGATGAATTTGATATTAAATAAAATTTTAATTGGTTCCTTTGGCAAGGCCACCTTAGGCCAGCAAGGCCTAAGCTTTATTCTTTGCACGAGGAGAGGAATGAAGGGCTAGAATTCATTCAGAAAGTATTTGGACTTTGAGCATCTCCTTGTGCTGTTGGCCAAGTGCCTATTGCTAGAATCGAATCTGTATTTGTATCCGGATCTCTGTTATTTGAGTAGTAATCAGAATCTTTTCATCATTTCTTCATATCGGCATGCAAGTAAGTGGCTGCTCAAGCACGTTTATATTATTCGGAAATTTAATTCATATGGTGCCATCTTCAATGTTTCTTTCTTTTCTCTGGTCATACATTTGTTTTGTTTTGTTTTTGTTTGTTTTTGCTTTTTTGTTTTTGTTTTTTGTTTTGTTTTCGTCTTAGCAACTTGACATACCACGCCCTTCCAGTTTACGGATATATTACTCGGATTATTGGATATTTACAACTAGTTTTGGTTATCTTTGGGTTATATGCTTGAAAAACTCCTTGGACTCACCCCTCCCCTCGTATGCGTGTGTGCTGTGTGCCCCTCAGGGGTTTATTTGCAGGGGGTATGGCTTGAGAGATGAAAAGGGTTCTCTCGTATCAGGTAAGCTAGTTTCCAGTCTTAGTTTGTTCATTCGAATTGGGATGGATGGTGGACCATTTTGAATATAGCTAGCCCCTACTATGATTTCGGTTGCCCCTTTGTTTTTGCAAATTGATCGTTGTTTTTTCTTATGTTCGTCTCAAAATCGAATCTTTTCTGTTTTAAAAAGGAAGCTTAGTGTGACAGAAGCTTTTCTTAACCAGAATTTAAGCAGTTTGGCAACATGCCATGAATATGAAAGAAAAATATCTCTGGTGTTGATTTTTTCGACGTTATTTTGATGATTGCCTTTCCCTTTCAGGTGAACTAGCTTCAATCCGAATCCTTCGTGCTGGTGTAATTTGTCAAAATCATACAAAAAATACAACCAAAAGTCAGAGCGGGTTTCAGTTTGAAGGGAACTTGCTTTTTTCTGTTTTGTTCTTGGGGCTAATGCCGAGGGTGGTAACTGCTGTCTTTATTCTTATGATTTGCAACACTGTTTTCAAGTTGTTGTGCAGTGTGGAAATAGTATTTGTACTTGTTTTTTATTTCAAGTACTTGGAAAAGAAAGTTTGGAAGCTGTCAAAAGTAATTGAAATGGTCAGAGAATGTCTTAGCAGTCCCTCTTTTAGAGAAACAAACATGGTCGGGCGTGGTGAACTCTTTAGAGGTGCATCTAAAATGAAAACAATAACAAAGATTCCGGGTATTAGCTATTATAATGACGGTGACAGAGTCGGTATTGGTTGAGGGTCATTTGGTGCAAGTGGATAGGTTTTATTTTCATAACTGGCAAACGGCGAGGAATAGCTTTTGTAATGATATTTTGGCAAGAAAACTGGGCTATAGAAAAACGGGGCGAAATAAGTATAATAACAGAGACAAAAGAAAAAGAATTATCACAATCTTAACGACACTGTAGTGTTTTTTTGGAAAAATTATTCGTGGATTTTTTAGGCCTGCAAAGTTGTGTTATAAGATATCCAGGGATTCGAGATCTTATAAAAAATCTGTTTTAAAAGGCTAAGCTGCCCTACGGGCTGAGAAAGGAACAACCAAAGTCTATAACACGCTACCAGTCGTCTTATACAGGCAGAATGAGCAATTTGGACAGGAGCATCAACTACTAAATTTAAAACTTTTCAAAATCACATCATCAGATTTATGATTGGCTGCAAGCTGCAAGATCATGTCACGAGAGAAAGTCTACGATCCCAAACGGAACTAAAACCTGTATCAGCTGTTATCAAAGTTAAAATGTTTTTGGCCTTATAAAACGGTCATCAATGGGACTACCTAGATCGGTCTTAGGAGGCTCCGCCAATGGTGCAAGGAACCGGGAGGAACACCGAACGTCGCTGGATTGACGACATCAAGACCTGGATTGGGTCGTATTTGTTTTAAACGGAAAAAACGGAACACAAGTATCGCACTCATGTGAGTACTGTAGTCATGGACTATACAGATGCGCAATAAGGGTAGCACGTGAAATACACATGAATGAAGGTCTGGTGCACAGTATCTCCTGTAACGATTCAAGGAATTAGTACTAATTTACTGTGGATGCAGAGTCAACTGGTGAACCCCATTGGTCGCATGCAGGGTCAACTGTCGAGCCCTATACGTCTGTTGAAGGGCCATCAATGGGACAACCTAGATCGCTCTTAAATGCTCCGCCAATGGTGCAAGGAATCGGGAGGAACACCGGAACGTCACTGGATCGATGACATCAAGACCTGTATTGGGTCTTGTTTGTATAAATGGAGAAAACGGAATACAAGTATCGCACTCATGTGAGTACTGTAGTCATAGACTATACAGATGCGCAATAAGGGTAACACATGAAATACACATGAATGAAGGTCTGGTGCACAGTATCTCCTGTAACGATTCAAGGAATTAGTACTAATTTACTGCGGGTGCAGAGTCAACTGGTGAACCCCATTGGTCGCATGCAGGGTCAACTGTCAAGCCCTGTACGTCTGTTGAAGGATCAATTATCGGTTTCACAATCAATGTGGTAAAATTTATTTCGACGGACATTAATTAACTATAAGTTAACTGTAGGAACCTCATGTCAGATAAGGGGTCAACTGTTGGGCCCTTGTGTGAAGGGTCAGCTGTCAGATCCGGGGTCACGGGTCACCTGTCTGACCCTGTAAGAAGGTATGGGTCACCTGTCGGACCCGGAAGAAAGTATGGGTCACCTGTCAGACCAGGAAAGAAGGTATGGGACGCCTGTCGGACCCGGAAAAAAGGTAGGGGTCACCTGTCAGACCCTGTAAGAAGGCATGGGTCACCTGTCGGACCCGGAAGAAGGTATGGGTCGCCTGTCGGATCCGGAAGAAGGTTGGGTCGCCTGTCGGACCTGAAGAATGTGTGGGTCGCCTGTCGGACCCGGTAAGAAGGTATGGGTCACCTGTCGGACCCAATTCATGTCAGTCGATTGTGTATTGTGAAGTGCCAATATATTGTCGTTAATTGTTTGTTGTTGTTGTCTGTTTGTCGTCGGCATCAGAAAATTGGTTTGTAAATTCAAATTCAACAATGGCAGTGTCGGTGCCATTGTCCATAAGGCCCTGTGAAATGCTTGAGATATGCAAAAGTCTTTCGGCTTTGTCAATATATGTCTGTTTTATCATGGCAAATCGTAAACAAGGCGGGACCCATAGCGTTTCCAGGTAGTGGTGTTTCTCTCATTCTTCATCGGTTTCTTGGCATTGTTGTTGTTGGGGGTTGGGGGAACACGTTGTGTTCTGTGGTGGAAAAAAATATGGCTTATTTCTTGTAACCCCCAACTGGCAAAATTTAGGGGGTTGAGCTGAGTGCAAATTTGGCCAATGCACTAACAGCCCAAACTTAGGCCCCGATGATGAGAGAATGAGAGAACACCACTGTTGGTTATCGTTGGGAAAAAGCAAATCACTTTATGTTTGAAAGTGTGCTTAGAAGCTCTGAGGGGCCTATTATCCTCTGATCCCAAGAATTAAATAGGGATTAAAATGCAATTTTACATCACAGTTAATTCGGGCAAAGAGGTCGTGTGTCATGGCTTCTCTAAAAGGATGGGTATCGGTTATTGTACCCCTGTGTACCTGCATGAAAACACTGTGGCCTTGCAAAGTGAGATACAATAAATTTTGGGAAATTTCAGAATGTTCCCTAGATACAAGTTAGCATGCTTCTTAAACTTGTATAAATGCATTTGCAAATTAGCGTTTTTCTCACACTTTGATTTCAACATTGAGAATGCAAACATCTCTGGTCATCATCGATTGTGACTGCTGACTGATTTTCGCTTCTGTCATCTATTTTGTAAAATTGTTTCATGCTGGTGTTCCATTGTCTCTTTCGGAGGCATGGATCATTGGCATGGATATTTAGTGCATTGGTTTGTGGAAAAATATGGTTTATTTCTTGTAACCCCCAACTGGCAAACATTTAAGGAGTTGAGCTGAGTGCAAATTTTGCCAATGCACTAACAGCCCAAACTTAGACCCCGATGATGATGAGAGAACACCACTGTTGGTATCGTTGGGAGAAAGCAAATCACTTTATGTTTGAAAATGTGCATAGAAGCTCTGAGGAGCCAATTATTATCCGGTCCCAAGAATTAAATATCATCAACTGATAAACTTAAAACTTGAAAACAAAAAAAAGGAAGCGTAAGCAAGCCTAACCACTCATTTTGCATTAAACTCCAGCGTCTTCTGGATGTTTTCCTGAAATATTTCGTTGTGAGTCATTCAAATTAACTGTCATAAATTCTGTCAAAATCGTTTTTTAAAAACATGATGATTATGATGAATACTTTAGTTAGGCATCTTTTTTTCAATTCGAAATTCCCAGAACAGCTAATCTACTCTAGCCTGCGCGCTGTGCGCAGACTAACCCACTATCGTCCTTGTCCACTCTTGTCCATTCGTTCGAAACTCCTCCGTTAAGGTTTCTCTTTTTTTGCCAATATGACAGATAAATCACCATCAACCTTGAATAAGATGAAAACATCGCATGGTTCAGGCCATGATGGCATTGCGAGCTTTTATTTGACGATTGCTTTGCCAGTTATCAGTTGTGTGCCTCTCCATTCACATCATGGCATCCCCCACTGTACTCCAGATGCCTCCCCACACGGTACTCAGAGATGCCTCCTCATTGTACTGAACATCCCCCACTGTACTGCACATATTCAACCGCACTGCACACGACAGAGCAGAAACTGCGCGCGCATGCACGAGAATTCGTAACTTTGATCTCTCCCCCCACCCCCTACCCCTAGCTCCCTGCAACAGATCCGAAATGAATTTGCAAAAAGGGCTTTCATTACGCAGCTCTCAAGTCATGGAATGATACACCTGCCGAAATTCGCGAGTTACCGACACTTATCGTTTTAAAAAACAACTTAAAACGCATCTAAAGAACTAGACTCTCGAGCCAAACACAACTCCCTGGAAGAACAGCAAGGATTAAGTTTCATAGGGCTTTAGGTTTTTATTCATAAGGTTTCATCATTGTAAATAGATGTTATATATTTTAATTTGCTGAAGGGTTAATTTGTGTATAAATAATATTAAATGAAAAAAATGAAAATGAAATGAAATTAGGCAACACCTGCTATTTTTTCCTTGGGCCGTAAACTCTTGATTTCTCATTTCAAAAAGCGTATGTATCCAAGCACTTCCTTATATCAACAGATTGCTCAATGACCTCATTTCACGCTGTTTCTGCTCTGTCACTACGTCGCTGCACACATACGTTCCGAGGGGCGGGTCCACGCATATCATTATCTCGTTTCTTTGAAAAATACACCGACACGTTTCTTGTTGTTTGCGTATTCACCTGTTAGGCCTACATAACAACTGAGACACAATATCATGACAATTATTACGCATTGGTTTCATTACTAAGTCTTGTGAGTCAACTGCTTGCTGGACAGAGGCATAGCCACATCCCAAAGTTTTTTTAAAGAAAACGTTAGAATTAACAAAATTAAACATCTTCAGGAAAACTTTGCGGCAAAATCTTACAGAGAAACGGTTAATTATAACTAAAACATGGAAAACTCAAATAACATAACAGAAACATTAAGGCAATTTTTCGAACAAGATAAAAGACCCAGTTGGTTCCTCGTTACGCCACTGTCTCTAAACGCTCAACTCAATAGCTCCTCCTAAGGTCTGTCTCGTAACATATGTTAGGTTAGATTCAGGATAAAGCAAAAATACTAATGCAAAGCTCATTAATTATTTTTATTTGCAGATACTTTCGGCGTTTGAAAACGAAATTGTCTGCCATCAAGAGTTTCTTACCCTTTCCGCCTTTTTCATTGGCCATCAAGGCCATACATAGCGGGGAGCAAGAGGGGCAGTTGCCCCCCAGAAATTTTCAAAGATAAATTTTATCGTAAAATGTAGATCACATTCAACTTCTGAAGTCATGGAGATATTTGAACTTACCAGCAACGTATACAAGTATTTTTTTATAACAAACTAAGAATTTGGGCCAGTACTGAAAGTTTCTTAAAATCATCAGATTTTGAGTACTCGGAGTTTCTTACGAGTTTCTTTGAGTTTCCATAACAATCTTCATGTTCACTACCTGTGCCCTCGTGAACACTCGAAAATAAGATTTTTTTAGCCTTTCCAATGTTTAGACATTACTCAAGTACCTTAAGAGTAATATGATACAGGAAACAAGTGAGAATAAATTAAAAATAGTTTGAGGATTTCCTTTATCAAAACAAATAGTTAGTAAACTTATATTTTCCCAGTGCCAGTACTGGAGTTTCTTAATTTTTTGGCGATCCGAGAGTTGAGCGCCTTATGGGCAGTTTCTTATAAAAAAATACGTGTATTTGCCGAATAATATCATCTAGAATAATTGGATTAAACGAACTTATAAATGGGATTATTACCAATAAAGACAGTTTCGGAAGTTTTGACCTGCAAAATCGATGTTTCATTCAGCTGAATTATGACCTTTGATACTTCGATTGATGACTGGTGTGCAGAGGTTGAGTTATGTATGAGTTGCATGCCCTAGTCATACTCCTAAAGAATAGAGTAACTGTTGTTTTGCTTAAAGATTTGCAGAACACCATATAAACAGTACAGTGGCTTATCGGAGATGCTTTTCACCCTTTGTGAATCAATCAAGAGTTTTGAAGCCTACCGTAAGCCAACACCTGACATCGAAAATGTAGTGTGTGTGTAAGGGCAGTTTTAAAAGACACGCATTAGTGCAATCAATGTTAAAGCTAACAGGTCCCTATTGCAAATTTTTTTCGATATTAGAAGCTGATCTGCTTTCTGGGACACTGTAAATGCTCTTGAACCATAACAGCTTTGTAATGGATCCAAACTGTGCGGGTACAGCGCAAAGACGGTCTGAGTATTGTCTCTACCGCCAGTTAGAAACGGCATATCGGAATTTGATGACCCAGGACGCAAGGTGGGACCCGGGACGCAAATGGGACCGGGGAGGCAAGTAGAAACAAAGCAAAACAGGGGTCATCAAATCTTCATCTACTTTTCAGCAATTGTAAGCAGCATTTTACAATATCCACATGTAGATTTAAACGCTTACCATTTTTGCTACAATACGCCTGTCCTACTTACAGAAATGGGGTTTGATACACTCAAGACAAAATTCGTTTTTAGGAGTATCAGTGATGTCGAGATTAACATAAAAATATAAGAAATCATATAATGTGGCCTATTGCACATGTTGATGTTGTAAAACGTTGCTTACAAATGCTGAAAAGTTGATTCAGATTTGACGATCCTCCGCTTTTGGTTCCGTTACTCAATTTGATCTAACTAGTTCTCATTTAGTAGCTGCATTATTACGCTTTTTAGAAATGTTTTATTTGTTTTTGCTAGGATGAGCAGGTCGAAAGGTATCTGAGTTTAAAACTGGGAAGCTCTTTACGAGACACCCTGCATACAAAACTGCTTACCTTCTACCACGATGTACTCAAGCTCGAAATCACCATAAACATTATTATCAACCTATAAATTGAACAGAAAAAATCGTTACATCGAATTGGAGACAAATATGATGGAGAAGGACACACAAATTATGCCTACAACAAAGCGCAATAGGATGCATGGATATTCATTTTGGTGAATAAACGTTAAAATTTGATGTAGTCTCTGCTTAGTTGAGGTTATGCACGGCTACAACAACAACAGCATGAAATGTGTCACTGCAGCGAATGCAGGGGGATGGCAGATTAGAGGACTCCACCTTTTCCGTCGTTCACCACGGTGGCATATTTTATGCTGTTGTTGTTGTAGCCGTGCAAAACGTGCTGTCATGACCGGCGGCCTACGAGTCAGTGCTCGACTTGCACAGGCAGACAGACATACATCACACTATAACGTTTATTCACTAAAATAATTATCCATGCATGCTATTGCGCGAGCTACAACCAAACATAACAGCAGCTAAAACAACCAAATATAATAGCAGTTAAAACCCCACCGTCAAATCTTGCAACAATCAACACCCCCCCCCCCCCACTGCCCACGAACTTTGCCTGCATTCTTTCTGATGAGGTCCGCTCTTATACGAAATTCCCATCTGTTGAGATCATAACCAAAGGTCCACAAAATTGAAGGATAACACTTTTAGAACAGACTTCAATTGCGCACGGAAATTACATCACATTTTCGACAACGTCAGCTTGATTACAAAACATCAAGCACAAAGCCGAAAAATGTCATGGAAGTATGGTTAATTAAAAACGTTTCCTTCACTGTTAATAAGAAGGGATTTTGGAAGAACATGCTGGTAAGATGACTAAATTGACTCTTTGCGCTCAGAACCATTGCTTTAACTGAGGTCGCTCAAAATTAAATTCAGCTAAAAATATCTGCGTTAGTAATCAACGAGGTTTGATTGTCAGGTCACATCTTTGCAAAACCGAAAATGGCGCATTAGATGCCAGGTGAAGATATCCGCGAACAAAACAATCAAGAGGTGTGCATGTCCGGGGGAAGGGGTACTTGACTAATTTTTGTACCGGGCATGTACCACTGAAAAGGGTATCGTTTTCAGCCATTTTGCACTCATACAGTGCATCCATTATCTCAAAATGTGGTTCCGAAATGGTGCACAATTCCCAATTACCTGCTGCTCTTGACGGATTTTAATCTGCAATTTGCAATTTTTCTTTTGCCTTCCTGCCAATTTGCTCCCAGACAGGGTAATCAATTGGAAAGAATTGCTCCAGCACAGGGTAAAAATCTCATTAACCCAGTGGTGCACCCTCGTGCATTCATAGGTCTCATGACCCCCCCCCCATAGCCTGCGTACAGACTCGACTGGTTTCTTTCACTGAAAAAAAATCAGTCGAGTCTGCACGCAGGCTCCCCCCCCCCTCCGGTGAGCAAAAGCAATTTTGCGTTATCGCAAAAATCTCACAAAGCATCAAATATGAGACAAAATTAGTGATAAAAATGTAATTGTCTGAAATAGGTTGGTCAAGCAATACCAACATTACACAGAATATTAACAACAGATTTTTCTTTGGTAGATGGTCAACCGGAGCCACCATTTTACTGCAAATTACCCAAAAGTCCTAACCTCGTTCCCAAGGGTATCTGTTGTTTTCAATAAGAGGCTAGACCTCAACAGATACCCTTGGGACCGGTTGCCAAATTTTGGCAATCTTGATCGGAATAATTAGCATAATTTGGCAGACAGCATGTCCTTTCGAATCCCACATTCGACATTTTCGAAATGTATATTCCATGGTTCGAGCACCACTCATTGTAACCAAAGCCATTCGAATGTTCTTCATTTCGACTGAACTCCAAGTTTCGAAGGTGAGAAACTTCTTTTGTTTCGAAAAGAGCCAATAAAATTGCATAATAGCCTGCATTGACCATGGAGCCTGTTAGGCTATTATGCAATTTTATTGCCTCTAGCCGGTTTTCCACTAGGCGGATTTTTCAGCGCGCAGCGGAGCAGCTGTTGTATTTGCATTGTTTTGACAAACAATGACCACGTCTTATCGCTCCGCTACACGCGTACTTGAAAGTCGGATTGATTTCAACTTTTCCGCCGCGCTCGATGGCGCCAACCAATCAAATCGCTCGAAAGCTTTGACACATGACATCAAGAGAAAAGCCACGAGCAAGACAGGGATTGAAAATGGCTGATCAAGATGAGGACAAACGGAATCCCTACGGAATGTGCATTGTTCTAAAAACAATAGCCGCTCCGCTGCGCGCGGAAAAATCCACCTACTGTAGTGGAAAACTGGCTTTACAGGCTCCATGGTCAATGCAGGCGTTACAGTTTGCGGGTACGAGGTTGCAAAAGTCCTTGGCTGATGTTCAAGGGCATGGGCTCTAGATATCAACCGGAGAGAAAACATGGTTTACAAAGTTCAAATCTTTGCAAAAAACATGGTGGCGGCGCCTGATATCATTACTGTTAAAAGGAAGCGGTTTCAGTTAATCTAAATTTTGGAGATTCTTATAGCAGATGAGTAGGGAAAAACGCACAGGGGCCTCTAAAAGGCACAGCAATGATATTTGCTTTTATCTCGTTGAATGACCGACATGTCTAATCAATTTTGGGAATGTTTCTGGCTGAAATTCGCAACTCTCTGCCAAAAGCATGAAGGATTTTCCTGAGAAAGCCGCTCGAAGAACCTTCAAAAGCGGATAAAATTGTGATCGAATTCCCTACAATTGATGCTTCACATCAATGACTTGCATATGATTTGGCACGCGCTTTCCTCTTGGCAAGGTTAAAGTTGTCACCAATGGTCTGAGCAACATATTGAGGGGGATTCCATTCTCCCAAGACGACAGAAAATATGCTGTTGTTAGGGAGATAAAATGACGAAATATTTTGAACATCTTTACAGGTTTTTGCAAGGTGCTTTTCTGCAAAAAAGTTCCCATAACCATGGGAAGGAATGACAGATTAAATTCCTAAATCTAATTAAAGATATCGGCTCGAGGGAAGATAAGTCTAACCCCAAGATTTTGAAATAATTTTAGAGACCAGAATCTTGCAAATCCGTTGAATATGTACTGAGTTGCGAGCTTTCAAAGATCAAAAAAATATGCAACAGCTGAAACCAGAGACTCTTAGATCACTTGTAACGCAAAAAAGCTACAAGATCGAGGTAAAACATCATTATCCAATGTCATACCTCTTCTTAATATCAGAGCAAACCAAATAGAACTTCAAAAGTAATTTAATTATTATAACCATCGTCAAAATGCGCTTACGAATGCATGTATCCAACAAACATCACGAGACTGAATCATTTTCAAACTTTGCTCAACAGAATTCCTCAAAGCATCCATATGTTTGAAAGTTAGGTTATTAAAATTATTTTCAAATTCCATTGGGTTTTCCCTGAAATAAACGAGAAACAAAAGAAACGATAGACCATTCTTCTTTTACCATAGATGCCATTTAGAGGCATCTGGTTTCAGCTTTTGCACAAACTTGTACTTCAAAAGCTTATAGCTCCGTGAATATTCAACAGATTTGGAAGATTTTGGCATCTAAAACTAACTAAAAACCTCAGGAATCGACCTGTCTCATCATGGAGTCCCTTCATTATATCGTTATTTCTAACTATTCAGTCAAACGCCGAACAATTTTTTGGGACATCCTATACATGAATGTGGTTTAATATATTTCACTTTTTAATGATCAAAGCTGCTAAAGACTGTGTTTTGGCAGACGATTTTGCTATTTAATGTCTAACTGTTCAAATGCACAAACTTGTACTACTTCAAAAGCTTGTAGTTCCATTGAATATTCAACGGATTTGGAAGATTTTTGTGTCTAAAACTAATTAAAGACCTCAGGAATCGACCTGTCTCATCATGGAGTCCCTTCATTATATCGTTATTTTTAACTATTTAATCAAACGCCGAACAATTTTTTGGGATATCCTATATATGAATGTGGTTTAATCTATTTCACTTTTTAATGATCAAAGTTGCAAAAGACTGTGTTTTGGCAGACGATTTTGTTATCTAATGTCTAACTGTTCAAATGTACATATGGTCTCCGATCAACATAGCTTCAAAATGGACAATATGTGTCAAAATTCGTGTCATTTAGCTGCGGTAGCAAGCAATGAAGCGCACACGTACGCACGTACGCATACACTCACGCACGCACATAAGCACACACGCACGCAACCACGCAACCACGCAAGCAACATTTATTTGGCAGCTGTAGAACTGATGTTTCTGGCAGTTGTAGAGCTGATCTGGGTATACGGCACTACGGCTTGTGCCCTCAGGTTTACCTCATAGTTACCTCAGAGTTACCTCTGACTACTCAGTTACCGACCTCGGAAGGATGGACAGCTGAATTGGCTGATGGCTCGTGGTTTGTAGCAGGGAACTAGACACTACTTTGTACACTGCTTTGTAGTGTATTGGTACCTGGTTTGTAGTTCTAACGACGGGATTCAAACCCATGCGGGTAGACGCCAAGGAGATTCAAACACTGCGCCTTGAAGGACAATTATGGAATTTGTATGAATAATGCTACCGGGTGTCCCAAAAAAAACGCAACAGATTAAAAAAACTCTGATGCAAGCTGTTTAAAATCAATAATCAAATGATTATTTTTATCTGAATCTGCACTGATTAGATTAAATTTTAATATATTTTTCAGAATTTTTGGTGACTTGGTTGCATCAACAAACTTCAAATTTGCTGGCAAGGCAAAACCAGAGCTACCAGCATTAGTGCCAAGCAAAGTATACTGTAAAAATTAAAGGCATGCCAAAATCTACAACTTCACATGATTACAAACAAGCACACAGCTTGATTAAGAAACTGTGACAAAGGGATCCCTTGCTGATTCATGAGTTATCCAGTCTCGAGGGAGCTCTCAGTGTTCATTTATAATTGAAAGTATAAATCAAATAATGGCCTAGTCATTTTTAGAAAAAAAATTAGCAACCATCATGGACACTTAAGGAGCACAACTGTGTTTTGACAGAAATCTTCATGAAAGTATCTGTTCAATGTGCAATTAAATTGTGTGTTTGCGTGTTTGTCAGCAATTCTTTGTAATCGCAGGAATTGTCATGTGTTATAAGTTGACATTATAATTCACCATTGTTAATGCAGCAGCTTTGGTTTTGACCTTGGGGCAATTTTGAAGTTTGCTGATTTTTAACTCTACAACCAAGTCACCAAAATACTGACAAATAGATCAAATTCAATCTAATTATTGCAGATTTAGATAAAAGTAATTGTTGGATAATGAGTGTCACACAGTTTGCATTAGAATTTTTCAAATCTGTTGCATTTTTTGGGACATCCAATAGAAAACAAACTTACCAACTGCTGACGCAAACTATCAGATTTGTTCACATTTTGATGTTCGTAACAGTTGTAGATTCGCTAAAAATTCTGCAAATTCAGGCCAAATATAGTCGTGTTTAGTCGCCGTTTTTTCGATAAGCACACGATACAGAGGCTAGCAGTGATCAAGAGGAGGCAAGAAAACAAAAGGGTTGCCTCGTTTTCGTTGAGCGTGACGCCAGAAGGCAAAGACTTGTTGCGCTTGGTGACGTCACTATGCTCTGGTCGCTTATTTGAATACGCAATTTCGCAGAGAAAAGACGAAAAATGATGGGAAATAGTACGGGACACCGTTCACAACAGTATAATCTTGTATCTTATCACCAATCATACCAATGGCGAAATTGTCCTTTAACCACTTGGCCATGCCGCCAGTGTGCAGACTCCTGGACTGAACGGAATCGAGGGAGAACACTAGAGTCTGCGAAAATGATCCACGATTGTTATTCAAAGGTTTCTAAGAATCAAGGATCCAAATTTGATTGGCTTGGGGGAAATTCTATCGGTTTCCTTTGTTTTCAAAATGTCGCCTTGGAATAAAACAAAGTCGTACGATTGGAATTGGGGAAAGTTTGACGCAGAATAAAAAAAATGTTTGCAATGCAAACTCGCCAAGCCACCTCCAAAAAGTTCTTCATTCCTAAAGCTAGAACTAAATACAGACGGAACTTCATTTCAAATGTTGGCGTTAAGATCTGTAACGAATTACCCCAAAACCTTAGAAATTTACCGTCAAAGAAAATTCGGAAAGCATTATAAGAAGTTTTTGCTCCAAACTTCTTGATGGCAGACTACCTTCCTTGAATCTCTTTCTTGGACTCCCTATTCCATTTCTATTTCTTCTATTCTTTACAACTGGTTTTTTGTAGTTATTAGCAGTTATTACAAAATGAATAAATTATTGTGTGGTATTCTTCTTTCCAATTTTTTGTCTCAGAGTTTGCACGCAGACTAGTTTCAACTTGAACAGCATACTTTAACTGCATCTTAAAAACACATCGGAGAAGTAATCATTGGCTAATAGACCTTTTAGCTATTCTGAAATGATTAGAATTGAACTGCATTTTGCTACATTTTGCAGAATTTGCCAATGTGCACAATAATGATAGAAGCTCTAACGCCACTCGATCGAACGTCGCGTATAAAAATGTATAAATATAACGCTCGATGTCGGCCCTTTTGCAGAATAGCTAAAAGGTCTATTACCGATTTCAGAGAGAATACATCAAAACCTCGTTGGTATGAAGGATTTGACTATCATACGAACTTTTTGCATGGTTTCGCAGTATACAGTGTTTATGTATGTATGTATGTTTAAATTTGCCACGTATAATAAAACAATTTACAAGAAATAAATATAATTTACAAGTTTTAAAAAGCTAAAGAATAGATAAAATACGATGACAATGTTCATTAAATAAATACGTTAAAAACACCCCTAATTGTAGTGGCAGGGATAGCATTAAAAGGTCATATTGACCTTATTTCCATAATGGTCCCCTTAGAGGTGGTTGCAAAAGAAAAATAATAAAAGTAAACAACAGATGTTAAAGTGATTTTGGATGGAGCATAATTTAGTAGGGCCGAGTCATATATATGGGAGAGGAGGCGTGTTTCAATAGAAACAGTTTCGGTCTACATACCTCAGCAAGATGAATATTATCAAGATCATACGGTGAATTTTTTGCCTCTACCATCCAGCTTTGGGGCGTGTCCATGATCACTGTCAGAAGGGCAGACTGCGGCATATTCCTAAATACAGCAGGTGCAGTATTTGAGAGGATTCCATCAGCATCAAAAGTCAGCTCAGGACTCAACACATACCGGTAGAACCTACAAAAATAAAAAAGAACAACTATAATCAATAACCGGCTAAATATTTCTACAAGGCAGTTTAAGATAAGCGAATTTGCAAGCGAAATATACTGTATAAGTCTAGATATACCAGGTGTTCCAAAAAAGTATATGGTTTGGTTGGCAATCAATAATGGCTAATTGCTCTCAAATGTTCCTCGATAGTTAACTTGAACATAAACATAGGTACCTCGTTAGTTGATATTGGTGCCTTAGCTCAAATTTGCGTCCATCTCCAAACCAGAGCTTCGGCGGTTTACCTAAACAAATTCTTGAAGCACATCAAATGAATGAATGATAGCCTTGATAAAATTTGAATAAGATAAGATCATATTACATTCTGGTTGCCAAAAGTCACCCATTGTGCAGTTTTCAATCTTGCTTCAATTTCAGTTTTAAATTTTGATGTGCTTCAAGAATTTGTTCAGGCCACACGCCAAAGTTCTGGGTTAGGAGGCGTCAAGATTCAAATTTCTGAGCTGTCAAGATTCAAATTTCTGTTCTCAAAGCACAAATATTAACAAACAAGGTATCTATTTTGAAGTTAACTATCGAGGAACATGTTGGGAGTGATAAGCTATTGACTAAAGCGAAATTCACATAACTGGACCCAACCAAATCTGTTTCTTTTGTCTAGGACACCAGCCATAAGGCAGGATTTTTGAGAGAATTATATCAGCATCAAAGTTCAAAATTCAGCAGGCGGTTCAACACAAAGTGGTAGAAACAACGAAAACGATAAAGAGAATCTATAATTGTCAATAGCTTTAAAAAGAAAATCTGTGAGCGAATGCAGATGGCAATGGCTAAACTGTACTATATGTTCCAAATATAGAAATCGGGGTATTTGAGAGGATTCCATCATCATCAGAATTTAGCTCACGGCTCATAAAATAGTGGTAACACCAACGAAGATAATAAAGGACACCTACAATCAATAGGTACGATCCTCGCCAAAACCACTTGTCACAATGTTGGGAGTGATAAGCTATTGACTAAAGCAGAATTCACATCACTGGACCCAACCAAATCCGTTTCTTTTGTCTAGGACACCAGCCATAAGGCAGGCTTTTTGAGAGAATTATATCAGCATCAAAGTTCTACAGTTCTACAGGCCAGTTTAAGATAAGCGAATTTGCAAGCGAAGTATACTGTATAAGTCTAGATATACCAGGTGTTCCAAAAAAGTATATGGTTTGGTTGGCAATCAATAATGGCTAATTGCTCTCAAATGTTCCTCGATAGTTAACTTGAACATAAACATAGGTACCTCGTTAGTTGATATTGGTGCCTTAGCTCAAATTTGCGTCCATCTCCAAACCAGAGCTTCGGCGGTTTACCTAAACAAATTCTTGAAGCACATCAAATGAATGAATGATAGCCTTGATAAAATTTGAATAAGATAAGATCATATTACATTCTGGTTGCCAAAAGTCACCCATTGTGCAGTTTTCAATCTTGCTTCAATTTCAGTTTTAAATTTTGATGTGCTTCAAGAATTTGTTCAGGCCACACGCCAAAGTTCTGGGTTAGGAGGCGGACGCAAGATTGAGGGCTGTCAAGATTAATATTTCTGTTCTCAAAGCACAAATATCAACAAACAAGGTATCTATGTTCAAGTTAATTATCGAGGAACATGTTGGGAGTGATAAGCTATTGACTAAAGCAGAATTCACATAACTGGACCCAACCAAATCTGTTTCTTTTGTCTAGGACACCAGCCATAAGGCAGGATTTTTGAGAGAATTATATCAGCATCAAAGTTCAAAATTCAGCAGGCGGTTCAACACAAAGTGGTAGAAACAACGAAAGCGATAAAGAAAATCTATAATAGTCGATAGACTTAAAAAGCAAATCTGTGAGCGAATGCATATGGCAATGGCAAACTGTACTATATGTTCCAAATATAGAAGGCGGGGTATTTGAGAGGATTCCATCATCATCAGAATTTAGCTCACGGCTCATAAAATAATGGTAACACCAACGAAGATAATAAAGGACACCTACAATCAATAGCTACGATCCTTGCCAAAACCACTTGTCACAATGTTGGGAGTGATAAGCTATTGACTAAAGCAGAATTCACATAACTGGACCCAACCAAATCTGTTTCTTTTGTCTAGGACACCAGCCATAAGGCAGGCTTTTTGAGAGAATTATATCAGCATCAAAGTTCAAAATTCAGCAAGCGGCTCAAGACAAAGCGGTAGAAACAACGAAAACGATAAAGAGAATCTATAATTGTCAATAGCTTTAAAAAGAAAATCTGTGAGCGAATGCAGATGGCAATGGCTAAACTGTACTATATGTTCCAAATATAGAAATCGGGGTATTTGAGAGGATTCCATCATCATCAGAATTTAGCTCACGGCTCATAAAATAGTGGTAACACCAACGAAGATAATAAAGGACACCTACAATCAATAGCTACGATCCTCGCTAAAACCACTTGTCACAATGTTGGGAGTGATTAGCTATTGACTAAAGCAGAATTCACATAACTGGACCCAACCAAATCTGTTTCTTTTGTCTAGGACACCAGCCATAAGACAGGCTTTTTGAGAGCATTATATCAGCTGCTGCTCTCGAGGGCGTCGGCCATCGCAACCAGGGGAAACGTTTCAAAAACATCAAGATTATTTTCCATGTTTTTTATTTTTTTGACCGTTGTTATTCTGGTGCAATGCCAAACCTCTTGAGGCAGCAGATGTAAAAGTGTTGCAACTCAGAACAATAGACATATCAAAATGATATTTGCAATCGAAAAGCCCGTACTCACAATGCCAAAACTGCTATGAAATCGTTTTTAATTTGTGTGCTTGTATTTTTCTCAATTAGATTTGCTTTTCTTTCAATTTTTTATTGTTATGTATGCCGATTTTTCAAAAGCTCGCTCACAGGATGTTCGTTTTCCAATGGCCAAAGGGATAGGAGTTGTTATCAATGCCCATAGGTATTGAACAGTGGCGTGCAGGAATCTTTTGTAAACGAGCTATTCTCCGCGTGAGGGTTTTCTACCAAATCCCCCTGTGCAAGATATTGGTCAGTTCCTTGTGTTCTTTTGCTCACTTGTACATTATCATTTGGTTGTCAGTAGTAACTGTTCCGCTTTCAATTCTTCTTGCGTCCGGAATGATGTTTGTTCCTGATGTGGTCCTAGCTGGTGCGCCATCTTGTAGAATTCAGGAACTGCGATGCCCGATTCAGAGATATATTGAGTTAACAAGCTCCTTAACCAATCTCTTCCCTTTATGTGCATGGTTTTTAATGCGAGTTGCCACAAATGTAGTTCATATTCACGGATGTTCTGTGTGCTGCAGAACCATTCTAAAAAGATCTCATTCTATTGTCTATACCCTCTTGATCTGCCAGTTCTTAGAATTTCTATCGCCTATGGCTGATCACCATTTGAATATCCTTCTTTTAGTTGCCGGTGATGTAGAAACCAATCCAGGACCTCAACAAGAAAACTGTTTAAAGTTTTTCCATTGGAATTTGAATAGTATATGTGCTAGAGGTCGAATTAAAATTCCCTTGATTGAGGCCTACAACTCTGTGCATAAGTATGATGTCATTGGGTTATCTGAAACTATGTTGGATGATACGATTAGTGACGAGGATATTCGTATTGAGGGTTTCAGCAGGGAAATTTACAGAAGTGATCATCCTAGCAATACCAAAATTGGGGGTGTATGTCTTTACTTTCGTGAAGGCTTGGCAATCAAACGCAGGCAAGACCTTGAGATAATACAAGAAATGGTTGTTTCCGAAATGTGCATAGCACGTAAGAAAATATTTTTTGTGGTACTTTATCGTAGTCCAAGCCAAGGCAGCGCAGAATTTGAAAGTTTTATGGATAGACTACAACTTGTGGTGACTCGCATTCAAAACGAAAACCCTTACCAATTGACTATAACGGGTGATTTTAATTGCAGGTCTAATCAATGGTGGCCGGAAGATATTGAAAACCCCGAGGGGTCTGTTCTTGAGGAAGTCCTTGATGTGAATAACCTGCACCAGTTAATCGAGGAACCGACGAATATAAGAGGGGAGAGCATGACATGTATTGACTTGATCATTACTGATCAACCAAATCTTTTTGTTGAGACAGGTGTCCATCCATCCCTAGACAATAACTGTCAGCATCAAATTATTCATGGTAAGCTTAACATCACATTACCATCTCCACCCCCCTACAAAAGGAGCGTCTGGGATTACAGAAAGGCGAACACATGTACTATCAAAGACTTACTTAACGATATAAATTGGGAGTCTAAATTCGATGGGCTAGGATCAGAGGACATGGCAGTTGTTTTTACGGACAATCTACTCTCAGTCCTTTCTGCAAATATTCCCAATCGGGAAATCAAATGCAACGACAAAGACCCACCCTGGATAACACCCGCTCTCAAAACTGCTATAAAACGTAAGCATAAACTCTATCGAAATTTTGTGCGACGTGGTAGAAATGCAGAAGACTGGGAACGAGTTAGAGCTGCTCGTAACGAAACTTCAAAACTAATCACCTCTGCCAAAGAATCATATCTCTTAAGCCTTGGTCAAAAGCTATCAGATTCAAATCAAGGGAAGAAATCTTATTGGTCTATCTTGAACAGACTAATAAATAAGAAGAGTGCCGTTAACATTCCACCTCTGCTTGAAAATGGATTATTCGTAACTAATATCCAAAGCAAAGCAACTATATTAAATGACTATTTTGTAGAACAATGCTCTGCAGTTGTAACTGGTAGCACATTGCCAAATTTTCGAAGGCAGGGCACCTGCTCTCTGACAGAAATACCCATAGATAAAGAGAAAATATTGCGGTTAATTCGCTCTTTGGATAGTAATAAAGCTCATGGATGCGATGGTATCTCTATTGCAATGTTAAAAATCTGCGATGACTGCCTTGTTGAGCCATTGTCTTTGATTTTCAAACAGTGCATTGAAACTGGGGTCTACCCCTCCAGCTGGAAAAGAGCAAATATCATCCCAGTCCACAAAAAGGGCAGCAGACAAAATAAAAAGAACTATCGCCCCATATCTCTCTTGCCTATCTGTGGAAAGATTCTGGAAAAAATCATCTTTGACGAAATCTATCAATATTTATCTACCAATCAAATGTTGACACCTCATCAATCTGGTTTTCGTCCTGGGGATTCTACCATCAACCAACTTTTACTGATTACGCATAAAATATATGTTGCTTTTGAAGAGGTGCCTAGCAAAGAAACTCGAGCTGTATTCCTTGATCTGTCGAAAGCATTTGACAGAGTTTGGCATGATGGGTTGCTTTACAAACTTGAAATATCCGGAATATCTGGAAAGCTTCTTGTTCTTTTGCGCAGCTTTTTGTCAAATCGTAGCCAGCGTGTCTTGCTAAATGGTAAAAGCTCTGAATGGAAGGTGGTTTCTTCAGGTGTTCCACAAGGCTCAGTCCTGGGTCCTCTCTTTTTCCTTGTTTATATAAACGATCTTATTGAAAATGTCCACAGTGATATCAAACTGTTTGCAGATGACACATCGCTTTTTTCTGTTGTGAATGGTGAAGGAGAAACAGCTGAGGGTCTAAATAGGGATCTGGAGAGAGTTAGACTATGGGCATGGCAATGGAAAATGCAATTCAATGCAGATAAAACCGAAGAGGTTATTTTTTCAACAAAAAGAAATAAACCAAATCATCCTGTGCTAATATTAGGAAATGACGAAGTGTCAAGGAAGAACGAACATAAGCATCTCGGTATTATTCTTGATGACAAACTAAATTTCCAAAGCCATATCAAGGAAGCTATTGCTAAGGCTCGTAAAGGTATTGGTATCATTAAATACTTATCCAGGTACGTCAAAAGGGAAGTACTCGATCAAGTTTATAAGCTTCACGTCAGACCTCACCTTGACTATGGTGACATTTTGTATCATAAGCACGATCCTGAAATGAGGCAAAGCTTCACTAAAAAGCTAGAGCAAGTGCAATACTCTGCTGCGTTAGCGGTATCAGGAGCGTGGAAAGGTACAAGTGGGCAAAGGATTCTCAATGAACTTGGTTGGGAAAATCTTTACCAAAGAAGATGGTATCGACGACTGTGTCATTTTTTCAACCTGCGTAAAAGTATGTCCCCGGCTTACTTGTTCAATGAAATCCCTTCAGAGCGAGAAGTGCCATATCATTTAAGGTCAAGTCGTTCATACGCGCAGCCTGTAAGCAGAACAGTTCGTTTTTCCAATGCATACTTCCAAAGTACTCCCTGCGAATGGAACCTGCTAGATGAAGATACCAGAAATTCTGTTTCGATTGGGGAGTTCAAACGCAAATTGCTTGCTCAAATACGTCCTCCGTGTAGATCCGTTTATAATGTGCATAATATTACCGGTATAAGAAATCTAACAAGACTTAGAGTCGGTTTTAGTCCCCTAAATGAGCATCGATTTAGGCACAACTTTGATTGTTTAAGTCCCTTGTGTATATGCGGTGTTGCAAATGAGGATAATGAACATTACCTCCTGCACTGCCCTCTTTTTGAAAATGCTCGCAGAGATCTCTTTGGCCAGCTTGGAGACATCCCGCTATTGGACGTTACAGTTTTGGATAACGAGGCACTTGGTAACCTCTTGTTGTTTGGTGCTGAGAAATTAAACATTGTCTCAAACAGAATGATTTTGGAAGCTACAATTTCGTTCATAGAGAAAACTAAGCGGCTCCATTGAAAAAATCTCAGCATGCTAATATCCACCCTGTGTAGCATCCTTTTCTCGGCTTTTGTCTGTCACGTTTATCTGTGTTGTATCGTTGATGTGTTGTATGAATTTTTTTTTTTTTTTTTTATTTATTTTTTTTTTTTTTTTCATTCATTTTTGTTTATGAAATTGACAGTTGAATTGTAAGTGTCATCCATGGTGGGGACCAGATGACCTAGTGTCTTTCCCCGCCATGAATGGCACATGTAAATAGTATTTCCTTTTATTTAGAATTAGGTTTTGTTGTTATAGAAAAAAAAAAAAAAAAAAAAAAAAGTTCAAAATTCAGCAAGCGGCTCAACACAAAGTGGTAGAAACAACGAAAACGATAAAGAAAATCTATAATAGTCGATAGACTTAAAAAGCAAATCTGTGAGCGAATGCATATGGCAATGGCAAACTGTACTATATGTTCCAAATATAGAAGGCGGGGTATTTGAGAGGATTCCATCATCATCAGAATTTAGCTCACTGCTCATAAAATAGTGGTAACACCAACGAAGATAATCAAGGACACCTACAATCAATAGCTACGATCCTCGCCAAAACCACTTGTCACTATGTTGGGAGTGATAAGCTATTGACTAAAGCAGAATTCACATAACTGGACCCAACCAAATCTGTTTCTTTTGTCTAGGACACCAGCCATAAGACAGGATTTTTGAGAGAATTATATCAGCATCAAAGTTCAAAATTCAGCAGGCGGTTCAACACAAAGTGGTAGAAACAACGAAAGCGATAAAGAAAATCTATAATAGTCGATAGACGTGAAAAGCAAATCTGTGAGCGAATGCATATGGCAATGGCAAACTGTACTATATGTTCCAAATATAGAAATCGGGGTATTTGAGAGGATTCCATCATCATCAGAATTTAGCTCACGGCTCATAAAATAATGGTAACACCAACGAAGATAATAAAGGACACCTACAATCAATAGCTACGATCCTCGCCAAAACCACTTGTCACAATGTTGGGAGTGATAAGCTATTGACTAAAGCAGAATTCACATAACTGGACCCAACCAAATCTGTTTCTTTTGTCTAGGACACCAGCCATAAGGCAGGATTTTTGAGAGAATTATATCAGCATCAAAGTTCAAAATTCAGCAGGCGGTTCAACACAAAGTGGTAGAAACAACGAAAGCGATAAAGAAAATCTATAATAGTCGATAGACTTAAAAAGCAAATCTGTGAGCGAATGCATATGGCAATGGCAAACTGTACTATATGTTCCAAATATAGAAGGCGGGGTATTTGAGAGGATTCCATCATCATCAGAATTTAGCTCACTGCTCATAAAATAATGGTAAGACCAACGAAGATAATAAAGGAAACATGCAATCAATAGCTACGATCCTCGCCAAAACCACTTGTCACAAGCACAAACTAGTTTTTTAGCATTTTCAACACACAACTACAAACAACTACAACTTTAGCTGAAATATTCCCTCCTTCCCCCTAAGTCGATGTTGTTTGTCTTAACTCAGGACACTTGTTGCATGTTATTCTTCCAAGTTAGAGAAATCAGCAACATTGACTTGGGGGGGGGGGGGTAAAGGGGGTATTTGCTCTTCAGATCTTTCTTTTGTCTTTTTGTGACAAGGGTTTTTGCGAGGATTGTAGCTACAGACCCTTTACACCGATTGACGACCCACTTAAACATATCATACGGAATGATTCAGCTACCTTGGTCTTAAAACCAGTAACTGAATCTCAGGTCCTGAAGAGCTTAAAACAACTCAAAAATGACAAAGCATCTGGGCCTGATAAAATACCTACAACCCTGGTAAAAGATGCAGCCAATTTAATTTCATACCCACTGACTCTTATCTACAATTCGTCAATAAAAAAAGGTATATTCCCCGATCTTTGGAAAATAGCTAGGGTTGCTGCAATATTCAAGTCTGGGAAAAGATGCAACAGTAATAATAATAGACCGATCTCTGTGCTTTCAATTTTCTCAAAGAGTGTTGGAAAAAATTTTGCATGATCAATTACATGAGTTTCTCAATGCAAATGGTATATTGACTAATTATCAATATGCATTTTGAAAACTCTATTCCACGATCATGTCCTTGGTAAATAGTACTGAGCAGTGGCTTGAAAATGCCGATAATCGGAAATTGAATTTTAACAATATTTCTGGACTTAAAAAAGCCTTTGATACCGTTGATCACAAAATGTTGATAGATAAACTTGTCAAATATTGTATCAAAGGAAAGGAAACAGAATGGTTCAAGTCGTACTTAAGTGGACGAAAACAGTTCTGTTCTCTAAACGTTCAAAGGTCAGAGACCGAGGAAGTGGGGGGCCTTTTTCGCCCCCCCTGTTTTTCTCCGCAAGTATAACAGCTATGACAATGAAACTTGCACTGTGTCATAATTGATCAAAGGAGAATCTAAAAATAGCACCAATCAAACAATAGTCACGTGATTGGTTGCTAGGCAACCAAAAACAATGCAAATTTTGAGAAAATCGAGCTATTTGCAGAAAAGGCCCATTATTAGCAAATAGCCAGGCCTTTCGCATTCAGAAATTGACGCGAGCGGTCAATCGCGCACGTCATTTCAGTTGCGCGCGCTATTTATATCGTGTACGACTGATCTTTAACTCATGAAGGAGTTGTTCATAATAATAAGCAATCATAAATAAAAGCGTTGTTACTTGTTAATCACACTATAAAATAACTATAAAAATTAAATGCATCAAACATGCGATCTAACAGTTTATTCAATGTCTAGTTCCTCTGCAAATAGTTCAAACTCTCTGTCGTCATCGTCGCTATCATCTTCATTTTGAGCAGTGCTGCAGAGCAGTGTGCAAGCATTGATTTTGCAAGAAACACATGTCAAACAAAGCTAGTATTTTCCCTTCCAGCTCCCAAGACAGTAAAATAGTGCAATAGGCGGAGTGATGAAACAACTTTTAGAAACGTGACACCCTAAAGGCGGCAATACACTATCATCTTCAGGTAAAAGTTGCTCCACATTTTTTCTGTGAACATACAATGTGATAGTGTAAAGCGCCTTAAAAGTTGCTCGTAGTTGCTCCATAGTGTCTTTAATCCGCTTATTTTAATTGGCCATCACAGAAAAAAAATTTGATCTCGGATCAAATTTTTTTTCTGTGATGCAAGTTTTTCAAAGGAGCCGACAAATGACGTAACGAGCTTGCCTACACGAAGTACTACATCGTTGGCAGGAACCAATTTGGCGCGCTAGATTTGGAAAGGAAAGTTGTGCAAAAAATGGTAGACGAACAAGACGATGATCGAGAAAAGGCACTCGCTGCACTTTTACTCGGCTGTGCATTAAAATTGAAGCAAAGATCAACGAGAAGGAAAGAGAAGAGATTCTGGATGAAGCCTTGGTTGAGTCGCAGAGATGAAGGGAGCATCTACTCGAACCTCGTGAACGAATTGAGGCTCGCCGACCGAGGAAGAATCTGGAAGGAATCTAGGGCGCCAAATTGGTCCCGCCAACGATGTAGTACTTCGTGTAGGCCAGCTTGTTACGTCATTTGTCGGCTCCTTTGAAAAACTTGCATCGCAGAAAAAAAATTTGATCCGAGATCAAATTTTTTTTCTGTGATGGCCAATTAAAATGGGATTAAAATAAGCGGATTAAAGACACTATGGAGCAACTACGAGCAACTTTTACGGCGCTTTACACTATCACATTGTATGTTCACAGAAAAAATGTGGAGCAACTTTTACCTGAAGATGATAGTGTATTGCCGCCTTTAAGATTTTTAACGTTGTTTTGACATTATGTCTTTGGGTCAGTTTATCAAGCAAAAATATCTTTCAAATCTTTTTCCATTGTCTCACAAAAGAGCTTTCTTTGGCGACCGCTCTGCCTAGTTCACTTTACCCCAGGCCGGGGTAAAGTGAACTACTTAGCAGTTGTTCGATAAAACCAAAATGATGCTGGTAAAACCCGAAAACATGATTTATTTTGCAACTCTAAGGAGTTCTTCGCATGCAAAAACGAAATAAACCCAAAAATTTCACAAAAGTGATATTTAAAAAAAATAAACGGTGACCTACGTTGAAAACGATCTTTGCAGATGAAATATCAACCAAAAACTATTGTTAAAGTCACAAATTCGAGTCAAATTGCAAGAACTGAATACAATTCGATGAACAATAATGGAAATATACTTGGAAAATACTATATTACATATAAATACCAAATCACCACAAAGAGAAACACTATTTTCAAAGTAGTTCACTTTGCCCTGAAACCTCCACCCAGAAATAAAACCAAAAATAGTTATAAATCTATGACAATTATCAATATTCTAATTTCACAGTGATGGCCATTTATCCTTTCTATGTCGATAGGTATACTTGCTTCATCAAATCCCAATGAAATTCTTAGATCAGTAACCGCATTTTTGAATGAAGGTCAAACTTAGGCTGTCAAATTTTTGGAGGTTTTTCAGGGAGCTGGTATCAGAATATATTTCTGTGTCATCAGAGCAAAAAATTGTCCTGCAAATTATGATTTTCTGAAGGCAGAATTATGAAGCAAATGAGATGAAATAGGTTTTCTTCATCTGACTTAATGTTCATATGAGAAAATCAAAAATCATGGGTAGTTCACTTTACCCCGGTCGAAGCAAAATATCGACTGAACGGTAGATCTTTTAAAGTATTATGTTAGCTGACAAAAAAGTCTTTCTTGGCCCTTTTCTTTTGGGAAAAGTAAACACATGGCATGTGCTTCAAATCGATCAAAACAATTTCATTTCATTTTAAATTCTTTAAACAGGGTTAAATATACAGTTAAATACTGATTTCCAAATTGCCCTGTAAAATAATAACAAAATAAAGATATCTAATCAAAATTTACAAGTAACGATAAAGATGAAAATAAAACTGGTATGTAAATAAGGAGTTCAACCGAAAAGATTACTGGCTGGTTTTATATGCAGCTTTGAATCGATTTAAGGTCGACGCTGTCTTGACATCAGCGTTAAGGTTATTCCATAATCGTGCTCCTCTATAAGCAAAGCACCGTTGACCACTGGACGTTTTTAGGAAAGGCAGCTTCAGGTCTGTATTTGTATTTCGAAGCACTCTAATACTATTATCCGACAACCTCTCGAACAAAGTTGCAAGGTAATTGGGAGCTTCCTCATTAATTGACCTGTACACCATCCTTGCGGTTTCCATGTCAATAAGTTCTCTGACCGTTTGCCATTCTAGTTCCTTCAGAAGTGGCTGTGAGGACGCATCGTAAGGGCTGTTTGTAGCTATCCTCACGGCACGGTTTTGTAGTTTCTGTAGTTTGTTTAAGGCAGTGGTACTACAGACTCCCCACACGGAACAACAGGATCGGAAATATGGCTCGATAAGACTTCTGTACATTGACTGAATCGTAGTTAGAGGGAGATATGTTTTCGCATAACGTAACATTCCGATTCCTTTTGATGTCTTTTTAATTATAGCGGAAATATGATCATCCCAATTTAGAAATTGGTCAACTTCGATCCCCAGGTATTTTGTGTGCTTAATCTCCGAAACTGGTTCTTCACCAATAACAATTTGCACTTTTTGTGTTTCAGAGTTTTCAATGTCTTTCAACTTCTTTCTACCTCCTATGAGGAGATTTTGTGTTTTGGCGACATTGAGAGATAACTTATTTGATTCCAACCAGGTTTTTAAACAAAGAAGGTCGGAATTGACACTTTCGTTTATGGTGGGGATAGAATCCGATGAAAACGAAATGCTAGTGTCATCTGCATACATATTCACCTCAGAGTAATTTAGTGATAGGTGTAGGTCGTTGATGTAGAGTAAAAAGAGGAGAGGCCCTAAGCATGAACCTTGTGGAACGCCACATGTAACGTCCTCAAGTTCAGAGATCTGCCCATTTACCTTACAACATTGTTTTCTGTTCGAGAGGTATGAATGAAACCAGCGTAATTCCTTATCTTTTATTCCATACAGGGAAAGCTTCTTGAGAAGAATCTCATGATTAACTGTGTCAAAGGCCTTCTTTAGATCTATGAATGTTACTGAAGTGAATTTGCCTTTGTCTATGTTCAGATACCAGTCATTCGTGCACTTTAGTAAGCAAGTTAAAACTGAGTGCAACCTTCTAAAGCCTGACTGCTTCGAGTAAAGAAGCTTGTTATTGTTAAGGAAAGAATACATCTGGTCAAATATAAGTTTTTCGAATAGACGAGAAACAACAGGTAAAACAGAGATGGGTCGATAATTTGACCGATCATCAGCTGGACCAGCTTTATAAATAGGGGCAACCCGTGCAATTTTCCAACTGTCAGGAAATAACCCCTGAGACATAGATAGATTGAACAATTGGCTCAGAGGACTGGCAAGGATCGGCATCCCAATTTTGAGAAAATAGCTGGAAATGAGGTCCAGACCAAAACTTTTAGAGGTCTTAAACTTACTCATTGCTTTGACAAGTTGTTGGGGCGATATTGGAGAAAATGAAAACGACACTTTTTCAGGATTTACAGTAACCTCTCCTTCTAGGAGGGAGTTCTTGGTATTTGGGATTTCCTGACTTAGTTGATCACCAACATTGCAAAAGAAATTATTCATCTTGTTCGCTATGTCTTGGGGATTTGAGATGCGCTCGTCACCATCAGACAAGCAGCTAATCATTGTCGATTTAGATCGTTTATTAACTACCTTGTTAATAGTTGCCCATGTTTCTTTCAAGTTTCCTTCGGATGCTTTAATCTTGTCAGTATAATATTCTCTTTTTAGTGTTTTACAGGTATTATTCACTTTGTTTCTAAGTTGTTTGTAGGCTGCCATGAGAGCCTCTGATTTTTTCTTGACGGCTGCAGTCTTTAGTTTATCTCTCGATCTACACATACGTTTCAACTCAGAGGTAAGCCACGGGCTATATCGCTCGGAGACGCGTCTTTCAAGAATAGGGGCGTGCTTCTGTATAATCATCGCAAACATACTGGTCCATTCCTCCACGATAACATTGATATCAGTGGAACAATGAAGCAGTGACTGCCAATCAACAGAGGCAACATCTGACAAAAAGAGCTCCTTATCAAAATTTTTCATTTGCCGCGTTTTTATTACTTTATGCTGTTTTTTAACCCCACCGCGGAATTTTCTGACAGCGTACACAAGGTAGTGATCACTAAGAGCTACCCTATATACACCAGACTCAACAATATTATAGATATTGCTCACGGCAACGTGATCGAGGAGGGTGGCAGTCTCTGTTGTTTCTCGTGTAGGTTCTTTAATTACTTGCTCAAGTCTAAAAGATTGATAGACATCATTAATACGTTTTACATGATTTGGGACCTGAGGCTCTGAAGAGTCAGACGAGTCTTCAGAAATGAGGAGGTCGCAATTTGTATCTCCCAATAAGATAATCTCCTTTCCCTCTGATTCGAGGAATCGTAGAACTTGCTCCATTTTATCGAAAGTGCATTGGGCATAAATCACGTTTTATCATTGCATGTTTACTTTTGGAGAGAAGCGCGAATGTTCTGAGTAGTTCACTTTACCCCGTAGTTCACTTTACCCCGTCTTACCCTACTTAACCATCTAATCTCTTTAGTAACGAAAACACTACCTAACAACGAAACGTTCGATGAATACAATTCGCTCTTCAATAAAGGTTAGCGCGCGTGATTTATCGCTCCCGTGACACTACTGGGGCGCGTGCCTGCGCGCTATCGCGCGCGTCCCATTGAAAGCACTGAATAGCTAAATAAAACTGGCAAAAAACCATCCAAATACCTGCTTGATATCATTAATTTGTAGTTTCATATGGTTTCATATGGATATTTGTGGTTTCTAATAAATTAACTAATTAAATAATGAAATTTGATTCAATGCAAAATTGTTAGCTCAATAATTATGATTTAAAACCATTAATTTCGCATATCATTGGTGAAATCAAGTACCTTCATCGATATTTGAGGTAATTCCATCAGTTTTGCATGAAAAATTACTCATTCATTAAGAATATGACGTCATAAAGATTGATGACGTCATAGAAATAATAAACTGCTGATGTCAGCATATATGAATAAATTATACATCAAATGAAAGTACTCATCGAGACGAATCGAATGGTATATATTTTGTTGAGATTTAGTAACAAAGGAAGAAATTAGAGCTGTTTTAAAGAAATTCTTTGTGACCACTCTCCAAATATGGGCATGTGGTGGTCACGTGGTCAAACAATAGGTATTGAAATTTCTATTTTCTGATTGCCAACTAAATTTTAGGAAAAGTCAAGAAGTTTCAGCATTGTAGGTGGCATCGTTTGGGAGCTATTAAAAAAAAATCCGATAGGGGAGCGAAAAAGGCCCCCCCCCCCCCGGTTAAAATAGGGTTAATGACTTTAAGGGTTGCTTGGACTTCTCAAAAGCGAACAGGTATGCCGATGATACGCACACAACAATCGTATCTGACGACATTAAAGAGCTCGTACGCATGACAAAGAAAGAGCTGTTAAATATCAGTGACTGGCTGAGGGTAAATAAACAAAGTGCGAACCCAAAAAAAACTGAATTTATGGTTATTGGTCACCAACGTAGGACAAATGAAATTGACGACCTCCCTTCACTCGAAATCAATCATTGTGAATTAAAACGAATGGAGAAAACCAAGTCTCTTGGTGTCATTATCGATGAAGGGCTGAAATGGAAGGATCAATATAAATCACTGACAGGCAAGTTAGCAGGTGGTTTATCATCTTTGAAAAAACTTAAAGACATTCTTCCCCAATCAAAGTTATGTGATGTATATCACGCTCTGTTTGAGAGTCACCTACGCTACGGAAACGTAGTATGGGGCAGCATCTCTTCATCCGACCTTCAAACACTTCAACGTTTTCAAAACAGAGCCCTGTCAATTATAGAGAGCGCAAGGTTTAAGGACCCATGGCCTAAAAATGGCTAAGCGTTGTAAATCTTATTCGTTTTGATCGCTCTGTTATGGTATATAAGATTGTAAACATGCTATAGAGCCTTTGGAATATGTTCCAACAGAGATGCTCTATATCAAATCATAATACGAGGAATGATAGAGATCTCCATATTCCCAGGCTAAACCTTGAATTTACAAAGAAGGGATTTCGTTACTCTGGCATTAAGGCTTGGAATGATATTCCAATTAATATCAGAGAACTGTCATCGCTTCGCCTGTTTAAAACACATTTGAAAAGGCATTTGATGAGCATTGATAATTAATTCAAGCCCCCCTCAAGAACGACTCCCCGGAAGATCAGGTTTTATTATCTATTTTGTTTATATTTCTTCTAGTTTCAGATCTGTAAGTTTATATTTGTTATTTATTACTGAAGGGATATCGTTGTAAATGAGTTATATATATATATAAAGACCAGTTTTAAATAAGCGCGCTTGTGAGTGAACTCGAAGGGTAGATCGCAGTATATCAGCCATCTTTGAAAAATGTCATCATATGCTTGTATCTTGCATATTTCGTTCTAAACTACTCATTGCAACTTTTCGATATTTTTTAGGATTTGATGGATCATGATTGCAGTAGCCTAATAGCCAGCACAGCGGAAATTCGTTGCTGTGCAGGGCCGGGTTGTGCAAACCACGATTAGCGCTAATCTGGGATTAAAGGCATGATTCTGTAGTCATTTGAATAGTCCTAATCCGGTATTAGCCTAATACCAGTTTTAAACAACCGGGCCCAGGAGCATATATATCCGTTCCATCAATTAAATTATAAACATGTTGTTGTTATTGCGATAACTGGAAACTTGCTTGAAGTCTAAGTTCTGTGAGATATTTTGGAAGTTTTCCCAGCTGTGGGTGGATGGTGGGTGGCTCTGTTTACGACAGCTGATGACGCAACTGGGAACGTCAAAATCATATCTATATCATGCTGATCTTCTGTTCTTTGTACTACGCAAGAAGCCACTTTCAGGACACGAGGCTGCATCATGGTAGCGAGGTCATAGATTTGGTAACTGGGATGTGCAAATAAGGTCTCAGGTTCGGCTTAAATCCTGAATGGAATAATACCTTTCATATCTTGAGTCGTGAATATGGTTTTTGTGACGTAACGGCGACACAGTGTTCTCGTAAGCGCTCGGGGACATTTGGCCCGTGGTTGGGAAATTATTCGGATTGCAACTTTAAGGCGTTATATTTCAAGAACGGTTCTGAATAATCGAAAAAAAAACTGTTTGATTCGAATTCTGCACATCAGATTCTATTATCAAAAATAGTTTTAGCGTTTCAGTTCTTCTTTTATCAAGAGGTTTTACACCTGACTTGAAGTAGTTTAAACAAGCTTTGACAAGCCTTAGCCGATTTTTCCTATCGGAGAGCCGTAACTAATCAAAACCTGGATATATTTTAACTGGCATCCAAACTTGTATGCCCAAACATCTGGATACTAGATTCTTTCAAAAAATTTGGGAAATTTCAAGTGGTTTTTTTCCTGGTTGCGTTTTATGAAGGTAGGTAAAATTTAGAAAATCTCCATAGGTTTCTTTGTCCTCCTCGCGTATTCGCCGTCTGATTGGTCCATGAAAATGGAGCTTTGGGGGTTCTCGGCCATATGGGCCACTAGCAAAAGTTGGCGGAAACATTTGATTCCTATGCTACAGCACAGTGGAATAGATACTCTATGACGCTGACAAGAATCTTTGATATACACAATTGGCCGTATGCTATTTACAAGACCATGACAGAAATGAACTTGGCAGAAATAAACACTTACAGTCAAAGAAAACATTCCTCTGAACAATGGTGCTGCGAGCCGGAGGTCCACCATTCATTATACATCTGACTCTTAATGCAGCTCTACGGATACACGTATTTTTTCATACAAGAAACTAAGAATTTGGGCCAGTACTGAAAGTTTCTTAAAATTATCAGATTTTGAGTACTCAGAGTTTCTTGAAAGCTTTTTAGAGGTTCCATCACAATTTTCATGTTCACTACCTGTGCCCTCGTGAACATTTCACAAAAAGGTTTTTAAAGCCTTTCCAATTTTTAGACATTTTTCAAGAACCTTACGAGTAATATGATACAGGAAACGAGTGAAAATAAATTAGAAATATGTGAAGGATTTCCTTTATGAAAAGGAATAGCTTCTTAACTCGTATTTCCCCAGTACTATGGAGTTTCTTAATTTTTGGCGACCTGAGAGTTGAATTTCTTATGGCCTATGGGCAGTTTCTTATTAAAAAAATGCGTGTATTTTGAAACCGCAAGACTGGCTGCAAGGACCGAAAGTGCAAAATACAAGAAATTCGTACATTTTATTTCATGTTCATATTTAATTATCTTGAAGAGGAGCGTTGCCCTTCGGCATATGCTGGTTCTCAAGGGGCCCTCCGATAAAAACAATAGTTACAATCTATAATAAAAAGAAATGTAAATTAAAACTCTATGGAGCAAATCAAACTATAAAACCCTATTTATAAGAGGATTGAGACAATAAGACAGATTACATTCTTTGTTGTTACTTAGAAGACTATATTCTTACACTCTTACATTCTTTACTGTTTTAACAAGTAAAGATACAAACAACTTTTTGTCAAACCCTTTTCACATTTACAATGTTTAAAACTTACGTACAATAATTTCGAAATTTACAATCAAAGAAAGAAATATCTGTTTCTAAATAGTTTTCTTAAAACTATACAGAGACGATGCCTGCTTTGAATCAGCTGAGAGGCTATAGGCTATTCCACAGTTTTGCACCTCTGTAGGAGAAACATATCTGGCCATTATTTGAGCTTTTCTTGGGTAACTGTGGTCGGTTCCTGCATTACGAAGGCTGTAAGATGAACATGGCGACTTTTGCACGAAGAGGACAAAGTTTCCCTCGGGAGAAAAGACTTGGCATGTTCATGTAAAAATAGTTTTGTTCAAAAAAGTTGGAAACAAACAAAACATGCAAGATATTTGAACAAGCTACTGTCCATAAAATAAAAAAGCAATTATATTTGCTAATGTCGTGTTGAATGTCCGACACGTTCAATTGATTTTAGAAATTCTTTACCTGGCTGAAAATAGCCTCTCCATTCCAAAGACTCTAGAAAATCTTCCAACATTTCGGAAAAGGGTGGTTGATCAAAGCCCCATCAAAGCCGGATAAATTTCTGACACTAATGGAACATATAGATGTTAATGGAACAATCTGCTAACAGTACTGCTTTAATAGTCCGGGAGTAGCATAATTTCAAACGCCGAATGTTTTTTCCTTATCATGCCCTGCAGCAGATCTTCCACTTATACAGCAACAAATCTAGCATTTGCTCTTGTTTGTTAGCACACATGCCTAAACGTTTGGCGAATAATTATTATGGATTAAAACTTGCGTAGCAAATAGTCTGCCATAGCAAGGCGCATCCCAAAAGAGCGTCCCATTATGTGGTTCTCTAATGGCTTAAATTACAAGCTACAATTTACGTAAGGCAAAGTGTCTCTGTTTTGCAGTTTAATCACTCGAAAGTCTCTAGACAGACGTTGCTGATGATTTTGAAGCAGTATGCAGCTTCAAGAACCTGCGTATCTTAAATTCATGAATGTCCATGCCATCAGCCATAGAAGAAATCACCAAATAGCAAAGGAATCCCTCTCTGACATATGCGATGAGAGAAAAAAACTGGCTGAAGGTGCAAGCCTCCTGACATTTTGTCACCCTGCAAGTGATTTTGACAATAAGAGTGTATTACACATCATCGTTATTGTAAAGCCAACGCTTAGTCCACCAGGAAAGTTGTCATGCATCTCAGTTCGATATAATGCTGCCTTGAACAACCAAAGACGTTCTAATGAGCGACGTACCAGTTTTATTTGTCGCACATAGTGCTTGATATGGTTTTGAGCGTTCCAGACAATCATAATCCTTTAGAACGTACGATATGATACCGCATTCTTTAAGATTTCTCTGTATGAAAATAAAACGAAGAAGGTTCCTGAGTTTTAAGCATTCGTCTTGGAATGTTTCGCAAACTCCCCCTCTCCGACCGGATCTATGTGAGATGCTGAATTTCTCGAATTCACATTCTTCTCCATCATTAAGAGCCTGATAGCAAGTCTCTACTTTATCTTTTGTCTTAAAAACTGATTTCATTGCGAATTTTACCATCTTTGAAACGAATCCAGCAGTAGATTATCGGTGATATTGTTGCTATGACTCCAAAGCCAAGTCCAAGGAGCACAGCGTAAGATTGACCAGCAAGTTCTAGAACAGTCAAGCGAATACTACAAAGAACAGACGCAAGAACGTTTTAAATCAGTGACCTCAACTGTGAACGTAATAATACAGCTGCTTTCTATCTGAATTTCGAAATTCACCTCGAAAGCACCCGGCAAAACCTGTAACTAAAACAGCCCGCTGATATCTCAAGCACAGTAGCTAATCATCGTAGCCAGGGCGAAACGGAGGAAACACTCTGTACACTCACTCTGGTTCCAGACCTCTCAAATGCCGGCAAACTTTGACCAGGGGCGGACTGGCTACAAAATTAGGGCCCGAGCCATTTTGGTAGAAAAGGGCCCAGAGATCACAAGAAAGCCAAGAGAGCTGAAAAATTAAGGTGTCCCAGGATACTAAATTGAAAACCTTGCAGAAATTACAGAACAGAGCTGCTAGAATTGTTACAAGTAGCCCTTTTGACACTCCAGCTGCTCCTCTATTGCAGCGGCTTGGATGGCCGACAATTGATAAACTGAGTAATCGAGAAACATGTACAATGGTATATAAATCTTTAAATTACCTCGCACCTGAAAACATAGGAAACATTTTCTCCAGATTGTCTGATGTTCATACCAGGGTTTTACGCAATACCAAGTGCAATCTTGCTGTACCAAAAATGAGAACAGCTTACGGCCAAAAATCATTTGCGTTTCGTGGAGCCAATGCATGGAATAAACTCGACTCAGAAATTAAATTAGCCCCTTCGATTCAGTCATTCAAAACGAAACTAAAAGCTTTGAATTGAGAATATTCAAGGAAAGCTGATCTGTATCGAAAGTATTATCTTTATTTTTCTTTTTCACATTTAGTAGCTATTTAATAGGAAAATTTTGTAAATAGGTTGTATCTTTAGGTTTATTAGCTATTTTGTTTTGTTGCTGGGTCAATTGGAAAGCAGTTGCTTAATTATTTTACTGAATTGTATCCCAGGGTAAATATGTTTAAAATGAAAAATGAAATGAAAATTCCCCGGAAACCTTTTTGTGATCAGGCCCTCTAGATTGGCTCGAAAAGGTAATGCAAATACTTCCAACAATTCAAAAGGGGCACTTGCAAACGACACTTGATACCGCTATTTATCTCTCCATGGAATCTTTTAACAGCGACTAATTTTCTGTTCTTAGTTAAAGTTCCAGTTAAACAGCTTTCAGTCAGTAGAAAATGGCATCCTGGACAGTCAATGGCGGCGCCAGCCGAAAATGTTTCGAAGAAACATCTTTTTTTCTCCAGAAATGCCCCTTTTCCGTCAGGAAATGACCTTTTCCCTCAACGCTCTCTTGACAGGACTGGACGAATTCTTTCGTCCTAGACTTATTTTCCCCATCCCAATCCTGCCAGCCATATCCTGGGTACCATAGCCAACAAAAATAACAAGCTAAACCAGGGTAATCCTGCATGGCACCGCCAAGGGAGTACTGCGATATTTAAAAATTCACCAATTATTTTCATAGCTGGGTATTTCTTTGCTCATTGCTGAAAAGCAGTACAACCTCGAGCTGCATTTTTCCCAACATGATCCCATTTCCAACTCTGTTTTGTCTCTGGCATTTGCAGAGAAACCCCCTGTCACACTTCATATGTGCATCAGATATCAAGCAGTCGTCAACAGTGCCACGTTTTAGAGATATCCTGGATCCTTGGATCGGAATATTTCGCTCAAAGATTGGACGCTGCATAATGGGTTTGGCAGGATGCAGGATTGCCCATTTCTGATGAAGAGGACACGGGATGTGCGATTCCTGGCTATACGGGAAAGGCAAAAGCAGCGAAATCGAGATTAGAGTATTTTACACTACGCGATGCGGGTTATGTTGAAAAATGTTGCGGGACTGCGGATGAGCGGACCCTGTTGTGCACCCTTAGATGGGGCCCCACAACTTTGGAAAATGATCAATTTGAATTAGTTTTTGCTTGCGCGTTATTTCTATCGGTACTCCATCTTGCTTTATGGTTTGCATTGAGATTGAGCCAAAGAAGATATTCATCATTTGAGTATGATGAGATTTTTCACAACATTAAAGTGCGCATGGGTCCCAAGATAGGTAACGTTGCCTTTGGGTAATGCAAAAGAATGATATTTTCCTCAATATAACAACTGACGAAGCCACTGACAGCAAGAGAGGCTCAGGTGTAGCGACTGGTAAAGAGGGTCCCAACTGAGCTAGTTAAATTGCCTCATCATAGTAAAATTCAACTTTTTTTTTTTTGGATAATTTCGAGAGGGCCCACCGGGCGATCGCCCGGCAGCCCGACTGGCCAGTCCGCCTCTGACTTTGACATATACATAACTAGCGGAGCCTCTATTGTTTAAAATAAAAAAACATGTTAATCAACAATTAGTTAGGACATATATACAGATTTTTTTTTTCAGTATTTCAATATTTACAATGTTTAGTGCATAGTCCATAATTCCTCTTTAATCTCTGGAGAGGGTATCAGGCCTAAGGCTCTAATCATGCAATTAAATTAACTGCTGTCTTCCCTTAGCTGCACTGACTGGCCTTGAACCAGTTCTTATTGGCTCCTTGTTTTCAAGATAATATTCCTGATATACATAAACGATCTGCCCTTTGCTCTTAAAAACAGCGACGAAACGATGTATGCCGATGATACCAGTATATCATACTCTTCTAGGATACTGGCGAGCTTAATGAAAACCTTAACAATGATTTAGACTCCTTGAAGCAGTGGCTTGAAGGTAATAAGCTGTCCTTGAATGAAATTACAACGCAAGCAATGGTTATAGGCTCAAAGCCTAATCTAAAAAAGATATCAGAACAATCAGTACCGACCCCGTCTTTTGCCATTGGTGACTCGCAGATTGATGTTGTCGATCATGCAAAATACTTGGGAGTACAGCTTGATAAACATCTTGTGTGGGATGAGCATACTAAGGCTTTACGCTCGAAAGTATCTCGCTCTTTAGGCTTCCTAAAGTATGCTAAGAAATTTATTCCAAAAAATACCCTTAGTCAGATGTATAGAGGTATTGTTGAACCCCACTTCCGCTACTGCTGCTCTGTTTGGGGTACCTGTTGAGACTCTCGCCTGTTGATGCTACAAAAGTTACAAAATCGTGCTGCGAGAATAGCTACCAACAGTAGTTTTGATGCACCAGCAGCTAAATTGATAAAAGAGCTCAAATAGCCGACAGTCCAACACATGATCAAACAAGAGACGGCTACTATCGTTTTCAAATCAATAAGTGGTCCTGCGCCCATTTACATCTCAACTCTATTCACGAGAAACTCGTCTCGAGAGATTCTACATTTGAGAAATTCTGAGATTGACTTGCTTGCTCCACGAATGAAAACGAGCAACGGCCAAAAAGCATTTTCGTTCCGTGGATCAACAGTTTGGAATCTGATGTCAAGCTAGCCCCCTCTCTGTCTACTTTCAAGCGTAGATTGCGCTGCAAATAGCTTTTAATGTTTTAATTCATTCTGTCTGATTCAATATTGTAACTATTTCTTTTCTTTTCTTTTTATTTATTTTAACACTGTAATTAGGCTTGGCCCTTTGAAAAGCAGCCATTCTTGGCTGATGGGGCCACCGTGTATAAAGAATTTAAAATGAAAATAGAAATTCAAAAAATTCAAAATCTAAATGAAATAGATTGTACCATTAACTTGTATTATGTTATGCTGAAGGGATTTTGTGTTATTAATAATTTAATGTGAAATTTCGATATGAAATATAATTCAAACTAAGCTTCGCAAGCTGTCATTTCAAGTTGCAAGTTGCACCGCTTTAAAAAAAGGTCACGCAAACCTTGATATAAATGTATAAAAACAAGCTTTAAAGATTTGTACAAAAAGCATACTGAACAGAGCCCTGCACATGTTAAAATATTTTTCTAACCCACACAGTAACAGTAAAGTAAATGATTTGAGGCAAAAAGAAAGGCATACCTTTTTAGAGGCATCTCAGAAAGCTTATCTTTGCAGTTGAAAAATATCCGCAAATTTACATTCGTCACATTGATGATTACCTGAAGAAAGAAAAGTTCAATACCAGAGAAGATCCTAATTCAACTACTACAAGGAAGTAAACAACTACTACAATAATCTATTATGATGCATCCTCCTGTGACTGGCGTAAAAGCTGTTTTAAGCCCCCTCTCTCTATTAAGCCCCTCTCTCTATCAAGACCCCCTCTCTAATAAGCCCTTCTCTATTAAGCCCCCTCTCTATTAAGCCCCTCTCTCCATTAAGACCCCTCTCTAATAAGCCCCTTTCTATTAAGCCCCTTCTCTATAAAGCCCCCTCTCTAGTAAGCCTCTCTCTCTATTAAGCCCCTCTCTAATAAGCCCCTCTCTAATAAACCTCTCTCTATTAAGCCCCCTCTCTATTAAGCCCCCTCTCTAGTAAGCCTCTCTCTCTATTAAGCCCCTCTCTAATAAGCCCCTCTCTAATAAACCTCTCTCTATAAGCCCCCTCTCTAGTACGCCTCTCTCTCTCCATTAAGCACCCCTCTCTAACAGGCCTTTCCCCACGGAACCAAAATTTTATATAAGCTCCCTCTCTTTTAAGCCCCCTAACTTATATCAAATTCCAGTGGTTACCAAAGACTCCCCATTTATTGACCCAGATAAGCTTTGCATGTTTAATCTTGATATGGTTTGAGATAAAGTTGTGTCGAATAAATGTATTTGACTTATGAAATTGCATATTGAATCCGCGAGATATGGTGTAAAGGAACTAAAAACCTATCATCTGCACCCTTGTCATTTGATTTTTTGAATAAGCCCCCCTCTCTAATAAGCCCCCTCTCTAATAAGCCCCCCTTCTGGAGTGATAACATAACACTAGATATAACAACAGTCAGCGAGTGCTGCTGATTAGTATTTGTACCAAATGCGACTGTAGCGAGGTCAATTTTATAGAAATTAATTGAATGATTATCGCTAAGGAAACGTGTATTATGTTTGAATTTACAGTTGGGTAATGGTTCAAAAGGTAAATGATTTAGAATATTGAGTTACTCTCCTCCGCCGGTTTCTAGTTCCTGAGTCCAAGGCTCTTGGTTCCGTAGTTCTGTAGTCCATGGTTCTGTGGTCCGTAATATTGAGTTCTGCATTGTCAGAAATAAACCTTTGTCGTCCATTGACGTAGTTAGGTAGTTAAGTAGGTAGGAAGAACTCATTATCTTTTGTTGGAGAACTTTTGTCGTTGTTTGTTGGATAAATGCTCACAAGCCGCGAGCCCGCGAACCGCAGCCGTGAGCTGGCCCGTCTATCTACAAAGCCTGACGGCAGACAGACAGCAGGCAGGCAGACAGACAGCAGGCAGACAGGCTAATTTCGCTCGCTGATTGAAGCAGAATAGTTAGGCTGCCTTCGGCAGCAATAAAAAAAAGAAATTATATACTGAACGACATATTTTACAGGTGCATTCATATAACGCCCAGTCATTGAAAAGGCTAGACTCAATACCTGTATTAGTTTCGCTTTTTGATCACATTGATACCACTAAAACTACGACTCGTTTCTCTACACTTGCATTCAATAGGCCTCAATATGGTCTAAACAGTTGGGCGTAACTCACTTGCAATTTTTTTCTCTCACAACCTGCAAGCCTAAAACGCCCCAAAAAGCAGTTTTGCAGAACTTTTGTACCATAAAACTAGCTATCAGTACTTAGAGGAATGTTTCTTCAAGCCATAATTGCAAAAACCGCCTTCCTCCAAACCATAATCTGATTTGCACACGATATCGATGAAAAACTTTAGCTGATTGACTGAAAAAGGGCTAAAACCAATCTTTGTTTTTGTTCCACGGATTTGCGGTTCTCGAATATTTTCAAGCAATAACAACGAATTTCTTAAATATGGATTCTGATGCACATTTCCAATGCGCTTTTTCCCGATATTCGACCTAAATCAAGAGTAACTGGGTGTTGAAACTAACGAAAAAATCACACGGTTTCAGACCATACACTCGCCATTACTTGTTCAAATAATTTGCAGGAAAATGACTTGGAAATTAAAGCATGCCCGAAAATATTATTTTACAAGTCATTCCACTTTGAAATTGACAAATAAAAATATATCTTTAGTCCTAATGAGTTAAAGTCAAAGGGGTTGACTGCTTCGTCTATCAAAAGTGTAGATTTCCAGGAAGGGGGCGTGTTGCTATTTTATGTTAAGGGTCATAGAACCATATCAGTTGGACACATGGGACGAACTGAAATGGCAAGCGCTTTGCAAAAACCGAGGCAAAAACAACGTTACATAAAAATAAACTATCGAAGCTAAACTTTAACTGAACTAAGATGGGCAATTCTTACAACCATTGCTCTGGCATATCAGATTGGCACCATCTCAAGATTCTGTCCTCCAGTATCAGCGCCCTTTGATCGTCTGTTGCCTTGAACCCAACGAATTATTTGGCACTGTTCCATCGTTATCGTCATCTCGTTGTCCTATCAAGATATCATCGTCTTCAGTGAGTTGGAAGCCACATTAAAAATTGATGAGTTTGCCTTTATCGCCATTGTTCCATTTCCCACTCTAGAATTCGTAACAAAAAGGGCACTCGCTGATTGCTGGCAAAATGCATTCTGAATCTGTGTGAAATGAGTGGCCACAACCATGAAAGATTCACTAGCAGGACTCATCACATAATATCCGGGTTTGTCATATTTTCTGTGAGATGCAAGGTAGTATTCTTGAAGTTCAGTAAACCTTGAGAGCAGGGTTGGCTCCACAACTCCCATAATCCCATATAGCTACAACAGACATGCAGTCTAATGAACAAAAACAAGGACGGGTAAGTTTTACATTTACTGTGATGAAAGTTTTTTCGTTATAGTTTGCAAAACTGTCCCATTCATGGTAAACAATTTTAAAATCGCAGTTAAAAGTACACCAAATCAGCAGAGTGGAGGACGCAATAAGAATTATATTTCGTTGAATCAAAGTTATTGAACCAATTTGACTCAACTGAAATCGTGGAAGAAAATGAGATTTTGCATTCCAAGGGCCACATTCGCAACGAAATTTGTATAACAAAAAGGTTGAACTAAAATTTACAACTAGAATATCTAAAGGGTATACGCGTATCTTTTTAATGCAAGAAACTGCTTGTGAGAAACTGCAGGCTTTATTTGTTTTTCAAACATTATGAAACCCACTACACACTCGGATTCAAAAAGCTACGAACGTTTTTAATTCAAGTTAAAATTTTCCTAGGTCACCTGAAAGTATTTTGGTACTGTGTAGTACTGAAATATTTCTGAATTTTTTTTAGTGCAATTTCTGTTAATACTTGCTTTGGAACTTCATCATAAGGTACTCCCAAGACATAAAGAGACTAGTCACAAACTTTTGAGTAAAATGGCCTAAAATTTAAGAAACTGGCTAAAAAATGTGTGTAACCACTCATCCTCAATGTGTGCTGTGATCAACGATTTTAATCAAAAAAGCCATTATGGTGATCACGATGAAATTTTACAAACCGGTTCAACCAACTTGGTCATTGCTCTCGTTGAAGTTTGACCATCTTTTGCCAATTTTTTGAACACGTTCAGTTGCTTTTGGAGGCGATTAGATTTTATATTAACAATCTCCGTTTCTGTATCATTCTTTATTCATACTTCATGTAAGGGAAAGCGATTCCCACATTTCTGTAAAAATCCTCCAGGCATCTCGCAAACTTTTTCCGTAAACACAGGCATACTTCAGTCTACAACATTAGGCCAAGATTTAGCCGGCACAAGAACAAAGATTTTCCCGCCAAAACTTTCCCGCCGAAACATTCCTATAAAATTTCGCTCCCTTGGAGAGCTGAGCTGGACAGTGAAGGGGTATGCGAAGAGTGAAAAACGCACTTTGGTTCTTACAGCAAAAAGATCGAGTCCCCTTGTCAGAACATGTTTTGCAAATGTTAGATAGGCTAGAGATACACTGTTTCTATAAGCAATAAAAATCCACTTGACCTTTGTTGGCTCCTTCACAAATTGGGATTAAAACATAAATTTGAAAGTGTCAATTTCAAGGTCGTATGACATGTAAACTAATCTTTTCGGGCTTCTTTTGATTTCCAAGTAATTTTCCTGCAAATTATTTGAACAAGTAATGGCGAGGGTATGGTCTGAAACCGTGCGAATTTTTCGTTAGTTTCAACACCCTGTTACTCTTGATTTAGGCCGAATATCGGGAAAATGCACATTGGAAGTGTGCATCAGAATTCATATTTAAGAAATTCGTTGTTATTGTTTGAAAATATTCGAAAACCGCCTGTTAGCTGATTGATATTTGTGTATGGTTTTACAGCTCTAGGGAAATAAGGCCCTCATTGAAGCGAGAACAACAACATCCATTCAATTCAATTAGATGAGATAAGCACAAGTCGAGGGTCCTTATGGAGCGAGGCTAGTCTTTGATCCTCTCTTTGAAAGCCTTTGGTCCTCCTTTTCAAAGCCTATTTCTGACCATAGTGCCAGTACGGAAAGCGAGCTAATAACGATGGCAGCATTTGGAATTATTGATTTTCTTATTCTGTTCGTAGCACAATTATTAATCCTTTATTTGTTTATTTTCAATGAAAAATTTTGCAACACGCATACAAGAAGATTGTTTGTGCAACGGTATCAGTTGCCTTTGATTGCACGGGGAGAGGGGGGGGGGGAGGTTTCTTGGCTAAATTTTGGGTGATAGACTAATATTGGAAAAATGATACCCTTGGCTAAATTCATTTCCAAGCCTTTCAGGTTAACATATATCTCAAAATCTTTGGTTTGAACTCCGAAATTTCAAAACGTCGATTTGTTTAATGTACTAGTTTATCATCAACAAAATGGGGTTGTCAGGATGAAATTCCTAGACCTTTTAGACCGTTCATTAGACAAATATTTTCAAAATTGATACCGTTGGCTAGAGAGTGGCTCTATCAAAATTGCAAAAATATACCCTTAACTGGACTAGAAAGTCTGAAAAAGTATACCCTTGAGCGCGGCACATCCCCAGGTACCTGTACCGCGGAAGAATTCCCCCTCCCCCCTCCCCCCGTGAAAGATTTACACACTATTTCAAAGCGATTAGCGGTTGCAGAACAAGAAAACAGAAAAATATGCACCCTCCAAAGAAAATTGACAACAGATGACATGATAAAAATGTTCAAATCTGCACAACGTTTACTCGAAAAAAATGTTTTCTCTTGTGCAGTCTACATGCACACTAAAGCTACATGAGCCACGCTGCAGAGCTATCAAAGCTACAAGCTTCGATCTTTAAACGCCTAAACTTGAGCAGTTGATTGCAGGAGCGAAAGTTTTGTGGCGTGTATTATAGCTAGAACATTCAGGACATCCAAAACATTCCTCTGACACTGTAGCTAGAACATTTGGGCGGACAGCGTTCGAAGCCACTACGAGCTCAGCCATTTGAGCGTCATGACAAGGGGCTGCAAACTCGATTCGGTCTTCTCTACTTCTGCGATCTCAGTTAGACTGATGATATGGTCGTAGTTATCGCTATTGAAATACTGCCGGACGCTCACGACTAATAATCAAACGCCATTGTTTTGAAATGACTATGACTGCCTCGTTTCGATAAGGGCCTAGGCAGAAAAACACAAACATTTGTAGTTTTCAAATGAAACACATTGATTTGAAAACTTCACAATAAATCAGTTAATGCTCTAGATCCCAGTGCTTGGCGCTAAAAACAGCAACTTCACCTTCACCCTCATCCTCACTTACACATTCACCTTCCCTTTCACTATTGTAGACCTTTCTGTTGAAGATATTTTGTCGTCAATCTTTGTCGTCAATCTCCTACCAGGCCTTTTAGCTACTATCTTAAAAAGCTTTGCTCGAAAGGTCTTATCGAGCGACGTTGGATCTTCAATGTCACTGTTGTTTACATTCGAGAATTCCTGCAAAATGCATAAACACATCACTCGATTCAGACTCTCCTACAGAAGCATCAATTCTAGAATAAATATTACCACAAAAAAATAGAAATAATGTACCGACACAAATAGGCAACAAATGGAAAGTATACCATCGGTGCTGTGCTTTGATGACAAGACAAAATTGTGCTTTTTTCATATTCAATATGAAATTTTACAAACAAAACAATAAGGCACTATGTACGAACTACGTTACAACACAACAAGGATGATACAACGGAGAGCGGGAGGCCATGACAACCCCGCAGTCATTACATAAAGAACACGCAACTAAACTAAAATCACCATACAGCTACGAACGGATACACATAAACAATTCTACTGATAAATACTTAAGGACCTGTTAATATGGAGGCGAGCCAGCCTACTTACCAGGCTGGAGGCTCTTGCCGAGATCTCACATTATCCCTGTTTCCTATTCATGTTGTCTGTTCCTATGAGCAGGCGGGCTGGCGCGGTAGGCGAGATCTCACTCAAGTAATGCCGGGATCCCGCTTGGTGGGATTAACATTTTTCCATATGAACACTCCAGTCCGCCTGCCGAGACGAAAACGTCTCTACTGTGCATGAGTGGGCATGCAAAACAATCCCACCAACGATATCACGCGACCAGCTATAACGGAAAATACACAGCAAATGTATTCATCGACCTAAAGAAAGTATTTGATGCCGTAGATCATGACATTCTCCTTAAAAAGCTAATTAGGTATGGTATAACTGGTCTGGAACATTCTTGGTTTGTTTCATATCAGAACAACAGACGGCAATACTGCAAAGTCAATGGTGCACTTTCGCAGACTAAGGATGTCACTTGTGGTGTTCCACAGGGCTCTTGCCTTGGTCCCCTACTGTCTTTAATCTACATTAACGACCTCCCACTTGCTCTGCGAAATTGCAACGTGACTATGTATGCAGACGACACCAGTCTTTCATATGCATCAAAAAACATAGAAGAGATTAACCAATGTATGAACGAAGATCTAGATTGTTTAAAAGATTGGCTGCAGGGAAACAAACTTTCCTTAAACATCCTTAAAACTCATGCAATGATAGTTGGATCCCGTCCAAAGCTGAAAAAGATATGTAATGAAGTCGTTGACCAGCCTTCCTTTTCTATAAATGGCACACAGATAGAGACTGTGGAGAGGACTAAATACCTTGGTGTCCAGTTGGACAGTAATCTTGTCTGGGATGAGCATATAAAGTGTATGAGAACTAAAGTATCTCGAGCCTTAGGTTTTCTTAAGTATGCAAAGAAATTTCTCCCTGAGGAAACGCTCAGTAAGATGTACAGCGGAATTGTTGAACCCCACTTCAGGTATTGTTGCTCAGTTTGGGGATGCTGTGGTAAAACCCAAATTGACACTCTCCAAAAATTACAAAATCGAGCTGCCAGAATTGTTACAAATAGCAGCTATGATGTTTCAGCAGCTGGTCTGATCAAAAGGCTGAAATGGCCAACTATCTTAGACATTATTCAAAGTGAAACAGCGACTATAATGTACAAGTCAACAAATAGTCTTGTGCCCGAATATCTGTCTGAGTTATTTGTGAAAAATTCAGCTCTCAACACAATGAGACTAAGAAATACCGAAGCTGACTTGCGTGTTCCTTTCTTCAAAACGTCAAATGGGCAGAAGTCCATTTCATTTCGAGGGCCTAAGGTTTGGAACCAATTAAGTTCAGATGTCAAACATGCACCCTCCCTTTCAACTTTCAAAAGAGGCTAAAAAAGAAATTGTAGAGGGGTTTTGGTTTTTCTTTTTACTTTTCTTTTGATAAATTTAGGAACATTTCTATTTGTATTTATTATTTACTTATATTATACCGGGTGACCCAGAAAAAGTGACCCAACGCAATCTGTTACAGAAAATTAACTAAGTGGCCGATTGAGATGCTTCAAACGTTGTTTTGTCGCTAAAAGACCAGCCTACATTATGAGTATTTTTTGCAATTTTTTTGGGCACGGGAAGGTTTCCGAATTAAGGATTTTGAGGAAAAGGGCAGGCTTCAATTTCTCAAAAAGTTGTCAAAAACCAGGGATCGATTTGAAGCCATTTCAGATCTTCGAAACAACGAGGAGCGTGTTTCTTTCTGCCTGAGAATATTTTCAAGTACCTAGGGACTATAAACTTGCTCTGAAGACTTCCGACTGTGTTACCTATTCCCAGTTTGAAATGAAACACGCTCCTCGTTGTTTTGAAGATTTGAAATGGCTGTAAATCGATGCCCTGTTTTTGACGACTTTTTGAGGATTTCAGGCATGCTCTTTTCCTCGAAATCCTTAATTTTGGAAATTTACCGTGCCGAAAAAAATGCGAAAAATACTCATGGCATAGGCTAGTCTTTTAGCGACAGAACAACGTTTGAAGCATCTCAATCGGCCACTTAGTTAATTTTCTGTAACAGATTGCGTTGGGTCACTTTTTTCTGGGTCACCCGGTATTAATTGTAAATAAAGCTTAACTGTAAATAAGATTTTAAATTTGTTTTAATAGTATTTTGACCATTTCCAGCCCATAGTAGGCGGGATTTATCTTGGCTTATGAACAGAGTGCGAAATCAGCTCACTTAGCAGGCCAGCCCGGTAGGCGGGCTGGCTCGCCTCCATATGAACAGGTCCTAACGCTAGCTGGTTTCACATTGTATGTTGAGCTGACAAGGCTCTATGCCGAGTAACATGACCCCAGCTGAGAGAGCAACGCTGCAGTCACTGCTCACAGTCCAAAGTCTCTGTCGCTCAAGATCATCAGCCCATGTTATCAGTTGCTGTATTGCTAAACTTGTAATCAACGGGAATGGGCCTGGATAAATTTTTACATCTCCGTAGCAAAAATATGAGCGAAAAAACAATTTACCATCAGGATAGGAACGATCTTTTGTGCATCTATGAAGAAGAGATGAAAACAGATTAACAAAAAAAATTTCATCAATTAACAGACCTTTCCTTAAATAACCTCTGTAAAGTTCTGTGCTGGTAAAAAGCATTGTTTTCTCTTTGCCCCTTCAAGTTCCCTGTTTTCATAATCTAATCGATGATTTCCGATCAATTTAGGCTGTTATCAAAGCAATGATTTTCAAGGAATCGCTTTTTACTCAGGAAGTAGACCGTGAAAAACCAACAATAAATTGCCAAGTAGTTTTTGGGATTTTGACTAAAGAATAAATCATCAATCGTCGACATCGGCCTTGTGTTCAATTCATCGTGGCTTGTAAAAAATGGATAGTTTTCTTTGCCGCACTCGATATATCTTGCTATCATATATAGAATTTCTCGAAAATTGTTTTCCAAGAGGGAAACCTGACAAGTAACCTCTCCGATAAATGGTAGACACCAAAATGAACCGGTTTCTTCAAATCAGCGTGTTTAATAACCCAGTTTGAAATCAGGTGCATAGGCTCTTCGGTCGTACTTTTTTATTTATTAATTTATTTATTTATCAATTTATTTAAAGTTGGTTCATCATCAGCTCTAGTTCTACATTACATTATTACAATAATGTGAACTAATTTATACCAACTATTTACAAGAAAAATAAACCTATAATACAATGTAATGCAATGTAATGCAATTTACTAATAATCATTATCTACAAATTTTACACTGGCATTTGTCTCCACTCCAATTTTTTAAGTTTCTCTTAAATATAGCAGCTGATGAAGCGCTCTTTATTAAATCAGGCATGCTGTTCCATAAGAGGCTGCCTCGAAACTTAATAGAATCAATGCCAAACATAATACTTTTCGTTGCAGGGATTTGTAATAAATCTTTCGTCCTTAGGTCATATTTGGTGTCCTTTCTAACAAAACACTCCTGCATGAAGGACGGATTGGTACAGTTAAGTGTTTTGTATATCTCAATCATAAGCACACGAAGGTTTTGGATGTGAATAGTTGTTTCATTGTTCTTTGCCAGCAAAACTTCAAATGTGGATTCATGATCATCAAGTAGCAAAACATGTTGCGAAATGACTGAGAAAGGATTCCACGTCGATTTTTAGATTTGTTTAATGTATTTCCCAGTTGGAAATCTCGCGCGCAAACCCTTTTAAAACTATACGACTGATGTTTGCGCAATCAATTTTCTCATCTAAATTAGCTTTTCTACTGTCAAATGACATGTCTATCGTTAAGGTCGATCGTTAATTCAAGACTGCACCTGTTGGTAAGTGTTGAAATTCCCAGCTATGAAATTAGGGTTGTCTGCATGACAAGGTCTGGAATTAGGATTAACTATATTAAACTAGAATGTGCTGGCTTAGATGGAAACCTGCTCTCGCTGCTTTGTAACTACTTTACAAATAGAACACAGCGCGTATAGTATTGAATGGCAAAAACCCATGATAATAATAATGAATAATAACAATTTATTTATTTACAGTTGGCTCAAAGATAACTATTTGAAGCTAATCAAAGCCAACTATTAACAAAAACGAAAATTCAAAATTAAGTAATCCTATTTACATCTTAACTGTAAATACAGGATGTGCCAATATTCACTGAGGGGATTTACCTCCAAATAACATAAAATAACATTTTGCATCATTTAGCTTCAGATGGTTGTCAAAAAACCACTTGGAAAGTCAGCTGGTATCTGCCTCTAGTTTATGTTGATAATCTGCATAATTGCAAAGCTCAGTATCACTCACCAAAAAGGAAATATCGTTAATAAATATATTGAATAGAAGGTGTCCCAAGACTGAAGCTTGTGGTACACCTTTTGTTGATTCCTTCCATTCATTGAATGATCCATTTACCTTGACCCTCTGTAATCTTTCATTGAGGTAGCTGTAAATGAGCTCAAGTCTACTAAAACCAGGTCCCTAGGTCCCTTTGTTAGGTTGTTTCTTTTGTTACCCTTTGTAACCTAGGTTTTTAGGTAGGTCCCCAAGTTATTGTAAGAACAGTTACTGAAGAAGATGAAATTCGAAACGTTTACAAAACCGTAGTATATTTCTGAATCATCTTTACAATTGTATATGCTTAGGTGAATTGGCTCTTGAATTATCATCTACTAAAACCATATGCATAAAGCTTCGCAACGAGTAATTCATGGCCAATGTAATCAAATGCCTTAGAAAGGTCCATAAGAAGTGCCCTTGCGTAACCATTTTTATCAAGAAACTTGCTACGTTATCCAGTAAGTGTCATAAGTGCATGTAGAAGTTACAGGTTCCATAAAGGCAACTATTTGATCTTGCATAGTTCTTTCGTAAACTTTGGAGACCACAGGTAGCACAGTTTATAGGTCTATAGTTTTCTTAATGAAGGAATCATCGCTTTTAAACAAGGACGATAGTTCTCCTATTTTTTACTTAGCAGAAGACGTTGATCTGCACTGCAGAAGTTGGACTGATAGAAAAACCAACAAAAGCCACATTTTCTACAACTTTGACTATTGCAGCCTGGATTTAACAACAGCAGCGAAAGTTAGAGGGACTTACGTAATGAGTCTAGCGTGGATCCATATTTTCTGCCTTGACCAAATCTAACTTTCAGACAGTCTGAAAATTCAGTATGCCTGCAAAGGACCTTGGGTGATACTGGGCTCTTTAAATTGTGATGGTCGCAAAGAAGAGAAAGAAAACGTAAAATATCATGAAAACTATTACCTGCAGTAAGTGGGTCAATAACAGCAACGACATCATAACTAATGGAATTCTTTCTTGTGGGCTCTACGTGCAGTACACTAAGGCGAAGAAATATCAAAATTAAATAGATTAACTAAAGTAACTACGTAAGCACATGTTCCAAATCCTTAAAAAGGTTGGTGTGAGATTCTATGACCTTTTCATTGAACTGAATGGCTTCAAAGAAATGTTAGCAATTTCGCCATATTTCTAAAGACATTCTCCAATAAAGCCAATTGCAGCAATCGTCAGCGATCATCGCATTTTGAGCATGCGCAGTTCATTTGTTCATACCTTCAGGTCGGTCGCCGCGATTCTTACATAAAAAACAGCTTAAAAAACTTGTGATTTTCTGTAACAGGCTGAAATGGTTCCTATCTACATGATACATTACAGGAAAACAGCCTCAATGGGTTCTTAGCCCTATTCCACCTGGGCTTTTCGAGTCAGAGCTCTGCTCGAGGGGACAAAAAATGCCCCCTAGTTATCTCCAAAACCATAATTATTATGTCATTGTAACTTCGTACAACAGTAATTAGATCTATTAGGAGTCCAATTATAGAATCTGGTGCTAATTGGTCACGTGGTTTGTTGCCCAGCAACCAAACAATACCGGGTGAGTCAAAAAAGAATCTCCGTTTGAAACGCCATTGCTCCCTAGATATCAATGTTAGAAACATCGAGAGAAATATGACGTCATCAATTCGAATGACGTCATGGATTCTACAATTTGCTAATGTCAGCAAATATAGATAATGTATCTATCAAAGGAAATAATTTTGCAAGGGCAATCGTTTGGTACCAAGCACGACTTAATCACAGTTGAAACAAACAAAATATGATTGTTTTTTTGTGATTTTTACTGACCACTCTCTAAATATGGGCATCTGCTGGTTCCACGTGACTTAAATTATTACAATGAAAAGCCTAAATTTAATCATCAATTAAGGATTAGGAAAATTCATTACTGTTTCAGCTGTTTCAGCTCTCTATCCTCTCTACTCTATATTTTATAGTCAAAAGTTTGGGTGGGGGGCATTTTTGCCCCTCCCCAAGGAGAGAATAGGGTTACATCGGTTACTAAATGATTTTGATCGTATATAGTGGCTGGACCAAATAATTCTATTTTTCACGTTTTTGAAATTTGTTTAAAAGTTTGATTTTTCGTACTGGGTGAGTCAATAAAAAGGCCCGGCGTTTGAAAAAAATCTACTCCCTCAATATCAAAGCAACAATATGAAAAACTGTCTTGTTTTATTCCCGACATGCCAAATTAGGTTCAGTAATTTACCCGGCTTTAATCGGCCATTCCTCCCCATCGATATGAGCAATTCTCTACAGAAAGCCCCTTTCAAAAACCTGCAAACACGAAGGAAAACGATAAACGAAATCTTCCTTTGTTGTCCTTCCTAGCAATAATGACACTCGCATGCATTCGTGCATTTTGTCCTCTGGGGAGAACAGAATCCCCCTGAATAAGTTATTCATACAAGGTGAAGACTTTCTCATCCCCCAAGAGGATAGCACATGCTAACGCGTTCTCAAGTCATTGCTGAAAAGGTAAACACACGAGGAGGGAAGCTTGCTTATGATCTTAGCACGTTTTTGAAGGTTTATCGAAGGGACATTTTTTAAAATCCCTTGCAAAATCTTAACGAAGCGATCGATTTCGGCCAAAAAAAATTCTAAAAGTTATTGAACATGTTAGCTATTCAACTAGATATTGCAAATATCATTGTTTATATATTCAGAGAGCCGTAGCCTTTCAAACGCCGGGCCTTTTTTTTACTCCTACCACTAGTCTATGCATGCATTATAATGATTTAACACATATACATGGGTTTGCATCAGTTCACTTCTCACTTCTCACTTCTCACTTCTCACTTCTCACTTCTCACTTAAAGAGCTAAATTTTGATTGAAACGCGACTCCCTGGAAGAGCAGCAAATACCGGGTGTCTCAAAAAGTACCCCCTTTTGACTGGAAATAGGAACAAAACAACAAGATATCATTACTCCACGAGTTCACAGCTACATTTATCAATTTTCAACTTAGATGCACATACCTTGCATTTAGAAATCGTCCACCACACACTGGAGATACAAGTTCGCAAAGTCAAAATTTACAATGCACCCAAAACCAGAGATTTTGAAAAAGGGCCTAGCCATGATTTGTATCATGGACATTTTCCAAAGCACCTGTAAACTTTAATTTTCCGTTTTTTGCTTTTGAAAAGAATAAAAGACGCATGGACATGGCCTTGATTAAATGATTATAATAAAAATGTGGTAAGAATGATAAAGTCGTGCCACATCTACAAAATAAACGTGCATGTGCTCCTTTTCCTCTTCTTTAATACAAAACACTTGGGATGGAATGCAATGCAAGGACCGATTCCTCAAAAGAAAAGTCACTTCAAGAACAATTGAAGTAATTCAAGGTACAAATCTTTTCAAAAGTAAAAACTAAAGGTCAAAGTTGAAAATTCTTTTGCAAAATGCCTGTGTGTGGTGTCAAATCATGGCTAGGCCATTTCTCAAAACCTCTGGCTTCAGGTGCACTCCAAATTTTGATCTTGTGAACTCATATCTCCGGTGTTTGGTGGTCGATTTCAAAATGCAAGGTATGTGCATTTAAGTTGAAGATCAAAAATTGCAGCTGTGAATTCAAAAGTCGCGACGTGTTATTGTTTTGTTCACTTGTTCAGTCAAAAGAGGGTACTTTTTTTTGAGACACCCGGTAGGCCCCAACAGTTTAAAAATTATTTTTCTTTTTGTAGTTTATATTGAATTATATTATTGGCTGTAACTTCAAGTTGTATTATTTCATGCTGAAGGGATTTTGTGTGTAGATAATTTAATATGAACATTGATAAGAGTGTTTCGATCTTCGTTAATTTTTTGTATAAGAATCAGTAGCATTTGCTAGGCTGAAGTGGTTCTTATGGATAAGGTGCATAATTGCCCAAAATTCTACAGTAAAAACCTGCATAAAAAACCTGCGAATTAAGAACCTCCAGGCTGAGTTTTGGGCAATTATGCACCTTATTCATAAGAACCACTTTTTACTGTAAAACGGATGGGCCAAAAAAGCCCGGGGGGGGGGCACTCCCATACTTGACCTGACGGGATGTGCCGCTCAACAGGGTGTCCTTTTGCGGTAAAAATTATGCGACAGGGTATTATAATAGGTAAGAAAATTATGCGACAGGGTATCAAAAGCAAAAATCGCGTTCCACTCATTTTTTGAGAGGCAACATTTTTATGCGACAGGGTATACTTTTGGCCTATTTTTTATGCGACAGGGTGCAGGGTGTGGAGAGGCCTTCCTCACACCCCCGTCACTTCCCTACTCAAGTACCCCCTCCGGGAAAAAAGTAACCGCCACGACAAAAGTTTCTCACTGCGCTTCTGAACGCAAGATTCTATTTCTGAAACAGCCAATCGTGTTGAATTTATATATTTCAATGGCAAGTAAATTATGGATCAGAATCAAACGTGGAATTCTCGTTCCGGCATAAACCCCTTGCCAGCAGTCTCTAAATTTATGGGTCTACAAAACGTGTGCTATCACCAAACAACATTTTCAAATCCAAGTTAGCCTTTGATTGACAGATTTAAGACAAATGATGGACATATATCCATCTTGTTTAAAAATAGAATCGACTAAAGCCAAATGACGGACATATAGCGATCTAGTTTAAGAATAGAATCGACTAAAGACAAATGACGGACATATATAGATCTTGTTTAAATATCGATCTTGTTTAAAAATAGAATCGACTAAAGACAAATGACGGATATATATCGATCTTGTTTAAAAATAGAATCGACTAAAGACAAATGATGGACATATATCCATCTTGTTTAAAAATAGAATCGACTAAAGCCAAATGACGGACATATAGCGATCTAGTTTAAGAATAGAACAAAAAGAAGGCTGTCAAACCTCTATTTGTCCAATTGTTTTGATCGTCTATTGATATGATCAAATACAATGGAATACCATAGGCTATAAAGTGTACCGTTGAAGAGGGCCTAACCATTCGATAGGCTATATATATATATATATAATTTTCCCATTTTTCTCTATTCGTCGAAAATTTTAGTATCAAAACTATGGTTAAGAAAATGTAAGTATCAAAATAGTATATATATATATTGGCAATAAAGAAACGATAAAATGGATACTATATAAGTGCGGATGAAGAACGAACGAGAAATAGACAAAAATTTGATGTTTTTTAGCACACTAAGGCCTTTCAAGTCATTACTATCATCAGAGTGTGACTGACAAACTATCACACTCTGATGATAGTAATGACTTGAAAGGCCTTAGTGTGTTAAAAAACATCAAATTTTTGTCTATTTCTCGTTCGTTCTTCATCCGCACTTATAGCATCCATTATATATATATATATATACATATATGGAGCCTGAAGAGCCTGAAGAGTCTGCGTGAACAGACGAAACTAGTCGCGTGAAAATATATGATATTTGTGTTACATCTCAACGAGTTTGTTGTCATTTCTGTGTTTCGACTTATATATATACATATATAGATTGCCCAGACCCCTAACTTAAGTGGCCTCTTATCTCAGTCATATGCCTTTGACATCTTGGTTTTGGATATCGGCGACGTACGCTTCATTCCACAGCCCACCAAACGTTTTAATTTTTTTTACTCATCCGGAATATTACTCACAAGTTTGACACCTTCACAGCCTATTTTGAAATATGGTTTAGAGGAATTAAGGGTATCAATCATCCGCAGTTTTTGCCATATAAATGTCACATGTTATTATTATAGCTCCCTGCAATAGGACGATATTACCGACAGCTTATGTATGTTGAGAAATATCCTGCTAGCAAAGAGAGAAGTTTTAGCCATGACATCGCGTTCATGCTGTGAGTTTTAAGAAGATAGTTTCTTCGTTCAAGTTGTAATCGCCGTTATGTTATTGACTTACAGTCGTGAATTTGTTATTGTGCGTAAAACTCCTGACTTTAACACATCGTTCCTTGCAGCATTGCTCTGACTACATACAAAGACCTAGATGCAAAAAAGATGTTCTTGGTATTATTATCAGAGCCCATGCTGTTTTAGTTATGTTTTTCAACTCACTGACTGTGGGCGTGCAGTGTTTTGTAGCAAAATTTGTCTTCAAAAACGAAATTACGTACGTTTGCCGACTTCCATCGTGTGTTTCGGCTCCGGATCCTCTTTAAATATGCATCATTCAACTGGTCGCGCCTATTCACAAACGTGCACTGACTGCCAGCTGTGGCTTTTTGTCGAAGATGTTGCATTTTAATTGATTACAACATGGACTCTTCGGACACTACTGTTGTAATTTTCGAACTAACCATGAAATAATAATGAAAAAAGATAATTTACTAACGATGAAAAATATTGTTTGCATTCCGTTGACAACATCGTGGCTTGCGTAGGCCAGGCCAGGCTTATAACTAAGCAACAGACAATAACACTCCGCCTCCCAAACTCACACAAACGATTATTTCATGGTTAGTTCGGAAATCATAACAATAGTGACCGAACTGTCCATGGTTTGCATGTTAATTGTGATATGATTCGGGATAAAACTGTGTCGAATTTATATATTTGACTTGCAAAGTTGTTTGTTGAATCGGCAAAATATGGGGCAAAAGCCCGGGGTGTACTTGAATTAAATGGGGAAGGGGTGTGTTCACGAATTTTCCTTTTTAACCTACTCCAGAATTTTTTGCTCTAACTGATAACCGATTCTAGAAAAAATTGGTGAAAAGTGTACTCCGAAACATGAAAATTTGACCGAAAAACGACCAGATCTAACAAAATATCCCCTGTTTGACATGTTTTGACAACCTGCTCTAGAAAAATTGATTTACTTTGAAACCTTGTGATTAAAAATTGGTGAAAACGATACCCTGAAAAACGGCACATCCCCGGCGGAAAAATATACTAAGTACGCCCCCCGGTGGGCAAAAGAACTGAAAAATTATCACAGATATCCTTGTCATCTGATTTTGTGAATAAGTCCCCTCTCTAATAAGCCCCCTCTCTTCTAAGCCCCCTCTGGAGTGCCCGAAGTCAAATAAGCCTCCCGGGGGCTTACTGGAGCTTTTACGGTAAATAGAGATTTACTTCACGAGCTAGATAGCACATAGTTTCTTGAAAACAAATGTTATGAATACAAACGAGGTATCAGCATGTTGCTGAAAGGCTTAGCTATCTCTTGAGACGATACTTGATCAGTTTATCAATTGTATAAGCTAGAAGACAACAGAAACCCGTGAAGACTTTGCTACATATTACCGACCTTCACAAAATGCAATCAGAGCAAAAACTGCTTGACATTTTCCGAATGTTTTTGAAGAAAACTATTCTGCAACAATTAGGGTATTCCTGTGTAAATGCCCGTTCAGGTATCTCACAGTTTCGAGGAGTTACAGCGACTCCCAACAAACAAAATCAGACAAGGATTGTTTATACCGTTGCCACAAGCATTACGGTTGCTTAGAAAATCTGGAGGGGGGGCTTTTTTGCCCCCCCCCAATGAGAAAGTGGCGCTTGATTTACCCGTGTAGAAGCTTAACTGATCATTCGATAAATTCCCGAATTTTTTCACCCGACATCTATTTTGAGACTGACTTCAAGTTAATCGTTTACTGCCACAGGGTTGTTATGTAATTCCATGCTCCCTGTGGTACCTTTGCGTAATGTTTTTGCCATTGTAATTATTCTATGAGCATATAAAACAGTGCTTCAGAATGCAAAGAATCTACACCTCTAATACCGAGTAGAAAGTTAAGTCAAAAATTCAATTAAATGTGGAATCATTTCGTAAAGCTGGTTTCTAGCCAGTGGAATTTTCTGACCGGGTGGAATTTTACAGCATCAAAAATCATTCAACCGTGAACTTCTATTCAAGCACAAAGCGAAAATTTCTTTCGTAAACAATAGAATTTGGGCCCGCTCTGAGAATTACACTGACTGGAAACTGGCCTTGAGCGCTTAAAGGAGATTTACCTGTGCTTGTCGCCATGAAAGTTCAGTTTTGTTCTAACTGATTGCTTTTTTGAGCTTAAAATCCCACTGATTTTCATCACCATATCTGATCGATATCTACGGTAAATTAAGTGTTGTTAGAGATAAAGTGAAGCATTTGGTTAGTGGCGTAGTGTAAATGTATATGCAGGGTGTTTCGCAAAAAAACGCTATTCAATTACATCCTTCCAATGATAAATGAAGTTCGGATGCAAAGAAGACAAGATATTTAGCACACTGAGGCCTTTTTTACTTGTGTCTTCATCAGAGTGTCACTTACAAAACTAAAATGCCGGAGGGGGGGGGGGTACTTCACATATTTGGGTACGTATATCCGACCTTATACTTATACCAAAATCGCAAAATTCGATACCGTTCCCTGTTTTACAATCAAATCTGAACATCTGCTTGGCAAAGTTAGAGTTCCCTAAAGAACTTAACGCTGGCGACGTCAGTGCTCTCTTTAAGAGCACTGATACATTAAGCAAGAAGAACTACAGACCTATTACTGTACGTCCCCCTATTTCTAAGGTATTTGAAAGAATTATGTATGAGCAAATGATGACTTTTGTCACAAGTTTCTTGTCAAATTTTCTTTGCGGATTTAGAAAGGGGTATAATACACAGCACGCACTTCTAAATCTGATAGAGAAATGTAAAAGGGTTTTAGACAAAAAAGGTTACGCTGGCACAATTTTAATGGATCTCTCAAAAGCGTTTGATTGCCTTGACCATAAACTCCTGTTAGCAAAACTTGACGCATATGGCTTCAGCAAAAGTGCGCTGCGTTTTATCCACAGCTATCTCACCGGTAGAAAACAAAGGGCAAAAGTGAATGGAGCATTTAGTGAATGGCAAGAGACAAAACTAGGTGTCCCTCAAGGCTCTGTCTTAGGACCCCTCCTCTTTAATATTTATATTAATGACCTGTTTTATCTACTAAAGGACACAGATATTTGTAATTATGCCGATGATACCACTATCTATGTATGCGATAATCAGCTTGAAAACATTCAGAATCGGTTAGAACAGGATGCTTTAAAACTCTCTGGATGGTTCCATGAAAACTACATGAAGCTCAATGATGATAAATGCCACTTACTAGTATTTGGTGACAAAACAAATTATGTCTCTGTGACAGTTGGCAATTCTCTGATAAGAGAGAGCATTGAAGAAAAACTTCTTGGTGTTACAATCGATAAAGATCTTAGTTTCAAAACCCACCTAGATTCTCTCTGTAAGAAGGCCAGTCAGAAACTTCATGCACTAGCGCGGATATCAAAGTTTATGGATACAGATAAAATAGTTCTGATGATGAATACGTTTGTCATGTCACAGTTCAGCTACTGTCCCCTAATTTGGAAGTTTCATGACAGACGTATCAATAATAAAGTAAATAAGATTCATGAACGAGCTCTATGGATCGCATACAAAGATAGTCACTCTTGTTTTGGATCCCTTTTAGAAAGGAATAATTCTGTGTCTGTTCATCAGAAAAATCTGCAGTTGTTGTTGGTCGAAATTTTTAAAACTAAGGAAAACCTGAATCCAAGCTTCATGAAAGATATCTTTGTTGAAAGAACGGAAAACTATAATCTAAGAAGTGGGAATACTCTGGAGTTGCCAAAAGCCAGATCAACAACATACGGAATCGAATCTGTATCATTTCTAGGCTCACTGCTTTGGCATACATCAGTATTCAAACGAAAATTAAGGAGCTTGAAAGGACTGGACTGCAACTGTCGACTTTGTAAAATATACATCGCAGATTTGGGGTATTTATAGTTGATTTTTAAGATTTTGTACTTGTAGAAGTTATCATGTAAAAAGGTAAATAGTTGGCTTTAATTAGCTGTAGTTAGCTATCTTTATTCTGTTACTTGCCAATTGTACATAAATCATTCATTATTATATTATTGTTATACCAAAATCGTGAAAATCGATACCGTTCCTTATACCAAAATCGCAAAAATCGATACCCTTCCCGATGGCACGTCCCCGTACCCAAAATATGTAAAATACCCCCCCCCCCCCCCCCCGGGCATTTTAGCTTTGTAAGTCACACTCTGATGAAGACCCAAGTCAGAAAGGCCTCAGTGTGCTAAATAGCTTGTCTTTTTGCATCCGAACTTCATTTATACAGTTTATTCGTACAACTCTCTGCCACTATTTCCAATGATATGCAGTCTGGATGCATTGATAGTTTATTAAGTATGGCAAATTTCAAAGTTAGCTTGCAGTAAGAGCAAAATCAAGACATTTTTATCATAAAAAGCTACAAATAAGATTCAGTGGAAACATTTCAGGCTTAGAAGCACTTGAGGTGATGCTCTTTGGTATGAAACGCACAATGTACTCCCTTGAGATAGATCAATTAAAACTTTGAGATGTTTTAAGAAACCTGTCCTAAAATCAGGCTGAGAGGTTTCTAATACGAAGGCACCATTTTTCACAGATATCAGCTTGGGGCTCCTCATAAAGTGGTTTGTATTTTGCGGGTTTATGCTGTTCTACAAAAACACCACATTAGGAAGAAAGGAAAAGCATGTGCACTGCGATTTATAAAAAAAGTAAAGGAAACTCCGCTTTCCAACCCGACAAGCACGGAAAACCGGACTCCAGTGAGCAAATTAAAAAAATCACAAATAACGCGAAAATAATCAGCCCACCGTTTTGATTTGATTTAATGCACTCTGGCGTGTAGAATACATGAAAGGCAAATCGTGCTGTCAGTCTGGAAACCTGAATTCTTTATTTTTCAAAATGTGTACTTTAGAGAATGCAGTAAGAGACTGTGTACGGTACCGCACGACAGTCAATATATAACCGATCATTATGAAATGATACAGGTAACATACCTATCGTGACCATCTGTTGGCATGTTAACGAACTTCATATCTTCAACCTGATTGAAGAGAACAAGAAATTAAAAGTTACTGCAGGACATGAAGATCAACTGCCAAAATAGCAACAGTAAATGAATTTATTAACAGTACAATAGGAAACTATTTTGTAGTAGCATTGTTAAGTTTCTTAAGGGAATACTGTTGCACGATCTCCGTGGAGGCGTGCTTAGTAGGCAAATATAAAAAGCTCTTCAAGGCGTGGAGAATCACAGGTCGATAGCAAGTACTTTTATGAAAGATAGGATCCCTCCCACCCATCCCCTCCCTGTTTTCAGAGAGTCAGGTTACATGTATCAAATGAACGTACGAGCGATAGGAATAATGTGCTTTCCGTGTTAGCTCTATTTGGCACACCTATATACAATCTTGCTAGACTGACCTCACTACTATATGTGTATTGTAGTTTAGTTAATAAATAAAGTTATTTTCGGTTGAATGCAATGAATTAGAAAATAATAAAGCATAGTCGATTGCTCAACATATCAGAAAGCCTGTAGGCGTGTTGCAATTTTCGTATTTTTCAGGGTGTTCTTACGTCAAACGCGGGTTAAGAAGTAGAAAGAAGACATTACATGAAAAACACTTACCGTTAAACTATATCAGTAAAAGAATTGTTGTTATAAATGGCCTCTCAGAAGGCAGTATTCATTGGAGTGGGGAATTCATTTAAGTTTTGATCTCAAACTAAGTAGGTACCCTCAGTGGAGATAGGTTATCACAGGGGAGAAAATTGTATTGACTCGATTCGGACACGATCAATGAAGAAAGAATCAGATTAGATTTAAATGAATGAGCTTAGGAAGTACTTACGATTCGATGAATTTTTGAAGAGCATCTGTTACTTTCAAAAGATTGCAATAAATCGAAATCATCCAATGTGAACAATGAAGACTCTTTCACTGGGCCTATAACCTGTATAGATAAAACGATTACCATGCAAAATAACTTAGTCAACTTGATTCTTCCACCCTTTCTTATATTAAATCACCAAAACAATGAAAAGAAAATAAGAGGGAGAGAGATGCAGCTCAGTTCATTCGACCAGCTGCTAAAGTATAATCTAAAGTTGCTGAAATGATGCGCCTGTTCAGGGTGCAGTCAAACCTAGAAGTCTCCATATAAAAAGGTATTAAAATTGCACTCTGAGGTAAATCGTTTATATTGATTCCCATTTCAGGCAAAACGTCAGATACCTTGCCAATTGCCAATTACCAATGACTGATCTCTTGCTTCTTATTCCAAGTTCCTGCTCCTAAGCAAATTCGAAATTCGGCAATTTCACATCTTTTAAAATATTGACTGGAAAAGGATGGGGAAGTTCGAGAAATGAACGAATTACCACATTTTTGAAACAGCTTCTTCAGAAGGCATTTACAGCTTAAACTGCCCAAGAAACATCTCAAAAGATAGCTAAGCCCTTCAGCTCATGCCTCCTTTGTGCTTATAATATTTGCTTTCTGGAAGCTAGGCGTCAGATAGCTCGTGAAGTTTTTTTTTGGGTCATCCAGTACATTACATAGCATTTACATAGATTTGCATCGAGGCCTGGGAAGGCAGGACAATTGTGATATATGTGTCTATTGCTATCAATTTCTATCAACAGTATCCACGTTAATTTCTTTCAATCTTTAATAGGCAAGTGATGCATTAATCTGTAAAAATGAAGAACAAGGAGTGATTTGGATCTGCTATTGAGACCCTAAAGCAACACATGGTAAATTGGATATGATCCACGTTTCAGTCATGTCAATGTGAAGGATGACAGATGGCAAATTATTACTGCAAAATGAAGCATTATTCTGTGAAGATGAAGAACAAGCAGTGATTTGGATCTGCTATTGGGACCCTAAAGCAACACATGGTAAATTGGATATGATCCACGTTTCAGTCATGTCAATGTGAAGGATGACAGATGGCACATTATTACTGCAAAATGAAGCATTATTCTGTGAAGATGAAGAACAAGCAGTGATTTGGATCTGCTATTGGGACCCTAAAGCAACACATGGTAAATTGGATATGATCCACGTTTCAGTCATGTCAATGTGAAGGATGACAGATGGCACATTATTACTGCAAAATGAAGCATTATTCTGTGAAGATGAAGAACAAGGAGTGGTTTGGATCTGCTATTGGGACCCTAAAGTAACACATGGTAAATTGGATATGATCCACGTTTCAGTCATGTCAATGTGAAGGATGACAGATGGCACATTATTACTGCAAAATGAAGCATCATTCTGTGAAGATGAAGAACAAGGAGTGATTTGGATTTGCTATTGGGACCCTAAAACAACACATGGTAAATTGGATATGATCCACGTTTCAGTCATGTCAATGTGAAGGATGACAGATGGCACATTATTACTGCAAAATGAAGCAATATTCTGTGAAGATGAAGAACAAGGAGTGATTTGGATCTGCTATTGGGACCCTAAAGCAACACATGGTAAATTGGATATGATCCACGTTTCAGTCATGTCAATGTGAAGGCTGACAGATGGCACATTATTACTGCAAAATGAAGCATTATTCTGTGAAGATGAAGAACAAGGAGTGATTTGGATCTGCTATTGGGACCCTAAAGCAACACATGGCAAATTGGATATGATCCACGTTTCAGTCATGTCAATGTGAAGGATGACAGATGGCAAATTATTACTGCAAAATGAAGCATTATTCTGTGAAGATGAAGAACAAGGAGTGATTTGGATTTGCTATTGGGATCCTAAAGCAACACATGGTAAATTGGATATGATCCACGTTTCAGTCATGTCAATGTGAAGGATGACAGATGGCACATTATTACTGCAAATGAAGCATTATTATGTGAAAATGAAGAACAAGGAGTGATTTGGATTTGATATTGGGATCCTAAAGCAACACATGGTAAATTGGATATGATCCACGTTTCAGTCATGTCAATGTGAAGGATGACAGATGGCACATTATTACTGCAAAATGAAGCATTATTCTGTGAAGATGAAGAACAAGGAGTGGTTTGGATCTGCTATTGGGACCCTAAAGCAAGACATGGTAAATTGGATATGATCCACGTTTCAGTCATGTCAATGTGAAGGATGACAGATGGCACATTATTACTGCAAAATGAAGCATTATTCTGTGAAGATGAAGAACAAGGAGTGATTTGGATCTGCTATTGGGATCCTAAAGCAACACATGGTAAATTGGATATGATCCACGTTTCAGTCATGTCAATGTGAGGGATGACAGATGGCACATTATTACTGCAAAATAAAGCATTATTCTGTGAAGATGAAGAACAAGGAGTGATTTGGATCTGCTATTGGGATCCTAAAGCAACACATGGTAAATTGGATATGATCCACGTTTCAGTCATGTCAATGTGAAGGATGGCAGATGCCACTTTATTACTGCAAATGAAGCATTATTCTGTGAAGATGAAGAACAAGGAGTGATTTGGATTTGCTATTGGGATCCTAAAGCAACACATGGTAAATTGGATATGATCCACGTTTCAGTCATGCCAATGTGAAGGATGACAGATGGCACATTATTACTGCAAATGAAGCATTATTCTGTGAAGATGAAGAACAAGGAGTGATTTGGATTTGCTATTGGGATCCTAAAGCAACACATGGTAAATTGGATATGATCCACGTTTCAGTCATGTCAATATGAAGGATGACAGATGGCACATTATTACTGCAAATGAAGCATTATTCTGTGAAGATGAAGAACAAGGAGTGATTTGGATTTGCTATTGGGATCCTAAAGCAACACATGGTAAATTGGATATGATCCACGTTTCAGTCATGTCAATGTGAAGGATGACAGATGGCACATTATTACTGCAAATGAAGCATTATTATGTGAAGATGAAGAACAAGGAGTGATTTGGATTTGCTATTGGGATCCTAAAGCAACACATGGTAAATTGGATATGATCCACGTTTCAGTCATGTCAATGTGAAGGATGACAGATGGCACATTATTACTGCAAATGAAGCATTATTCTGTGAACATGAAGAACAAGGAGTGATTTGGTTCTGCTATTGGGATCCTAAAGCAACACATGGTAAATTGGATATGATCCACGTTTCAGTCATGTCAATGTGAAGGATGACAGATGGCAAATTATTACTGCAAAATGAAGCATTATTCTGTGAAGATGAAGAACAAGGAGTGATTTGGATTTGCTATTGGGATCCTAAAGCAACACATGGTAAATTGGATATGATCCACGTTTCAGTCATGTCAATGTGAGGGATGACAGATGGCACATTATTACTGCAAAATAAAGCATTATTCTGTGAAGATGAAGAACAAGGAGTGATTTGGATCTGCAATTGGGATCCTAAAGCAACACATGGTAAATTGGATATGATCCACGTTTCAGTCATGTCAATATGAAGGATGACAGATGGCACATTATTACTGCAAAATGAAGCATCATTCTGTGAAGATGAAGAACAAGGAGTGATTTGGATTTGCTATTGGGATCCTAAAGCAACACATGGTAAATTGGATATGATCCACGTTTCAGTCATGTCAATGTGAAGGATGACAGATGGCACATTATTACTGCAAATGAAGCATTATTATGTGAAGATGAAGAACAAGGAGTGATTTGGATTTGCTATTGGGATCCTAAAGCAACACATGGTAAATTGGATATGATCCACGTTTCAGTCATGTCAATGTGAAGGATGACAGATGGCACATTATTACTGCAAATGAAGCATTATTCTGTGAAGATGAAGAACAAGGAGTGATTTGGTTCTGCTATTGGGATCCTAAAGCTACACATGGTAAATTGGATATGATCCACGTTTCAGTCATGTCAATGTGAAGGATGACAGATGGCAAATTATTACTGCAAAATGAAGCATTATTCTGTGAAGATGAAGAACAAGGAGTGGTTTGGATCTGCTATTGGGACCCTAAAGCAAGACATGGTAAATTGGATATGATCCACGTTTCAGTCATGTCAATGTGAAGGATGACAGATGGCACATTATTACTGCAAAATGAAGCATTATTCTGTGAAGATGAAGAACAAGGAGTGATTTGGATCTGCTATTGGGATCCTAAAGCAACACATGGTAAATTGGATATGATCCACGTTTCAGTCATGTCAATGTGAGGGATGACAGATGGCACATTATTACTGCAAAATAAAGCATTATTCTGTGAAGATGAAGAACAAGGAGTGATTTGGATCTGCTACTGGGATCCTAAAGCAACACATGGTAAATTGGATGTGATCCACGTTTCAGTCATGTCGATGTGAAGGATGACAGATGGCAAATTATTACTGCAAAATAAAGCATTATTCTGTGAAGATGAAGAACAAGGAGTGATTTGGATCTGCTATTGGGATCCTAAAGCAACACATGGTAAATTGGATATGATCCACGTTTCAGTCATGTCGATGTGAAGGATGACAGATGGCAAATTATTACTGCAAAATGAAGCATTATTCTGTGAAGATGAAGAACAAGGAGTGATTTGGATTTGCTATTGGGATCCTAAAGCAACACATGGTAAATTGGATGTGATCCACGTTTCAGTCATGTCGATGTGAAGGATGACAGATGGCAAATTATTACTGCAAAATGAAGCATTATTCTGTGAAGATGAAGAACAAGGAGTGGTTTGGATCTGCTATTGGGACCCTAAAGCAAGACATGGTAAATTGGATATGATCCACGTTTCAGTCATGTCAATGTGAAGGATGACAGATGGCACATTATTACTGCAAAATGAAGCATTATTCTGTGAAGATGAAGAACAAGGAGTGATTTGGATCTGCTATTGGGATCCTAAAGCAACACATGGTAAATTGGATATGATCCACGTTTCAGTCATGTCAATGTGAAGGATGACAGATGGCACATTATTACTGCAAAATGAAGCATTATTCTGTGAAGATGAAGAACAAGCAGTGATTTGGATCTGCTATTGGGACCCTAAAGCAACACATGGTAAATTGGATATGATCCACGTTTCAGTCATGTCAATGTGAAGGATGACAGATGGCACATTATTACTGCAAAATGAAGCATTATTCTGTGAAGATGAAGAACAAGGAGTGATTTGGATCTGCTATTGGGATCCTAAAGCAACACATGGTAAATTGGATATGATCCACGTTTCAGTCATGTCAATGTGAAGGATGACAGATGGCACATTATTACTGCAAAATGAAGCATTATTCTGTGAAGATGAAGAACAAGGAGTGATTTGGATTTGCTATTGGGATCCTAAAGCAACACATGGTAAATTGGATATGATCCACGTTTCAGTCATGTCGATGTGAAGGATGACAGATGGCAAATTATTACTGCAAAATGAAGCATTATTCTGTGAAGATGAAGAACAAGGAGTGATTTGGATCTGCTATTGGGATCCTAAAGCAACACATGGTAAATTGGATATGATCCACGTTTCAGTCATGTCAATGTGAATAATAAAAGATGGCACATTATTACTGCAAAATAAAGCATTATTCTGTGAAGATGGAGAACAAGGAGTGATTTGAATCTGCTATTGGGATCCTAAAGCAACACATGGTAAATTAGATATGATCCACGTTTCAGTCATGTCAATGTAAAGGATGACAGATGGCACATTATTACTGCAAAATGAAGCATTATTCTGTGAAGATGAAGAACAAGGAGTGATTTGGATCTGCTACTGGGATCCTAAAGCAACACATGGTAAATTGGATGTGATCCACGTTTCAGTCATGTCGATGTGAAGGATGACAGATGGCAAATTATTACTGCAAAATAAAGCATTATTCTGTGAAGATGAAGAACAAGGAGTGATTTGGATCTGCTATTGGGATCCTAAAGCAACACATGGTAAATTGGATATGATCCACGTTTCAGTCATGTCGATGTGAAGGATGACAGATGGCAAATTATTACTGCAAAATGAAGCATTATTCTGTGAAGATGAAGAACAAGGAGTGATTTGGATTTGCTATTGGGATCCTAAAGCAACACATGGTAAATTGGATGTGATCAACGTTTCAGTCATGTCGATGTGAAGGATGACAGATGGCAAATTATTACTGCAAAATGAAGCATTATTCTGTGAAGATGAAGAACAAGGAGTGGTTTGGATCTGCTATTGGGACCCTAAAGCAAGACATGGTAAATTGGATATGATCCACGTTTCAGTCATGTCAATGTGAAGGATGACAGATGGCACATTATTACTGCAAATGAAGCATTATTCTGTGAAGATGAAGAACAAGGAGTGATTTGGATCTGCTATTGGGATCCTAAAGCAACACATGGTAAATTGGATATGATCCACGTTTCAGTCATGTCAATGTGAAGGATGACAGATGGCACATTATTACTGCAAAATGAAGCATTATTCTGTGAAGATGAAGAACAAGCAGTGATTTGGATCTGCTATTGGGACCCTAAAGCAACACATGGTAAATTGGATATGATCCACGTTTCAGTCATGTCAATGTGAAGGATGACAGATGGCACATTATTACTGCAAAATGAAGCATTATTCTGTGAAGATGAAGAACAAGGAGTGATTTGGATCTGCTATTGGGACCCTAAAGCAACACATGGTAAATTGGATATGATCCACGTTTCAGTCATGTCAATGTGAAGGATGACAGATGGCACATTATTACTGCAAAATGAAGCATTATTCTGTGAAGATGAAGAACAAGGAGTGATTTGGATTTGCTATTGGGATCCTAAAGCAACACATGGTAAATTGGATATGATCCACGTTTCAGTCATGTCGATGTGAAGGATGACAGATGGCAAATTATTACTGCAAAATGAAGCATTATTCTGTGAAGATGAAGAACAAGGAGTGATTTGGATCTGCTATTGGGATCCTAAAGCAACACATGGTAAATTGGATATGATCCACGTTTCAGTCATGTCAATGTGAATAATAAAAGATGGCACATTATTACTGCAAAATAAAGCATTATTCTGTGAAGATGGAGAACAAGGAGTGATTTGAATCTGCTATTGGGATCCTAAAGCAACACATGGTAAATTAGATATGATCCACGTTTCAGTCATGTCAATGTAAAGGATGACAGATGGCACATTATAACTGCAAAATTAGGCATTAATCTGTGAGGAGGAATAACAAGAAGTGATTCGGACCAGCTTTTGCGACCCTACAACAACATATGGTGAACTGAATATGATCCACGTTTCAGTCATGTCGATGTGAAGGATGACAGATGGCAAATTATTACTGCAAAATAAAGCATTATTCTGTGAAGATGAAGAACAAGGAGTGATTTGGATCTGCTATTGGGATCCTAAAGCAACACATGGTAAATTAGATATGATCCACGTTTCAGTCATGTCAATGGAAAGAATGACAGATGGTACATTATTACTGAAAAATGAGGCAATAATTAATCTGTGAATATGAATAACAAGAAGTGATTCAGACAAGCTTTTGGGACCCTACAACAACATATGGTTAATTGGATATGATGCAAGTCTCAGTCATGTCAATGGAAAGAATGACAGATGGTACATTATTACTGAGTAATGAGGCAATAATCTGTGAATATGAATAACAAGAAGTGATTCGGACCTGCTTTTGCGACCCTACAACAACATATGGTGAACTGAATATAATGCAAGTCTCAGTCATGTCAATGGAAAGAATGACAGATGGTACATTGTTACTGAGTATTGAGGCAATAATCTGTGAATATGAATAACAAGAAGTGATTCGGACCTGCTTTTGCGACCCTACAACAACATATGGTGAACTGAATATAATGCAAGTCTCAGTCATGTCAATGGAAAGAATGACAGATGGTACATTATTACTGAGTAATGAGGCAACAGTCTGTGAATATGAATAACAAGATATGATTCGGACCTGCTTTTGCGACCCTACAACAACATATGGTGAACTGAATATAATGCAAGTCTCAGTCATGTCAATGGAAAGAATGACAGATGGTACATTATTACTGAAAAATGAGGCAATAATCTGTGAATATGAATAACAAGAAGTGATTCGGACCTGCTTTTGCGACCCTACAACAACATATGGTGAACTGAATATAATGCAAGTCTCAGTCATGTCAATGGAAAGAATGACAGATGGTACATTGTTACTGAGTATTGAGGCAATAATCTGTGAATATGAATAACAAGAAGTGATTCGGACCTGCTTTTGCGACCCTACAACAACAAATGGTTAATTGGATATAATGCAAGTCTCAGTCATGTCAATGGAAAGAATGACAGATGGTACATTATTACTGAAAAATGAGGCAATAATTAATCTGTGAATATGAATAATAAGAGGTTTATTTGGACCTGCTTTTGCGACCCTACAACAACAAATGGTTAATTGGATATGATGCAAGTCTCAGTCATGTCAATGGAAAGAATGACAAATGGTACATTATTACTGAGTAATGAGGCAACAATCTGTGAATATGAATAATAAGAGGTTTATTTGGACCTGCTTTTGCGACCCTACAACAACATATGGTGAACTGAATATGATCCACGTTTCAGTCATGTCAATGGAAAAATGACAGATGGTACATTATTACTGAAAAATGAGGCAATAATTAATCTGTGAATATGAATAACAAGAAGAGATTCGGACCTGCTTTTGCGACCCTACAACAACATATGGTTAATTGGATATGATGCAAGTCTCAGTCATGTTAATGGAAAAATGACAGATGGTACATTGTTACTGAGTAATGAGGCAATAATCTGTGAATATGAATAACAAGAAGTGATTCGGACCTGCTTTTGCGACCCTACAACAACATATGGTTAATTGGATATGATGCAAGTCTCAGTCATGTCAATGGAAAGAATGACAGATGGTACATTATTACTGAGTAATGAGGCAATAATCTGTGAATATGAATAACAAGAAGTGATTCGGACCTGCTTTTGCGACCCTACAACAACAAATGGTGAACTGAACATGATGCAAGTCTCAGTCATGTCAATGGAAAGAATGACAGATGATACATTATTACTGAAAAAAGAGGCAATAAACTGAGAATGGATTCATCAATGAGGCTATGTAATTTTTAATTTTCAGATAAATGAGAAATACGAAAGTAGTGAAAGAATCTTACCCGACCGTTGCAAATCACAAAGGATTGCTCATCAGTATATTCAAAGCTCTTTTCCATTGTATATCTATAAGATGATAACTTGTTAATCGTTCTCTTTCTTGCACTTTCTTCCGTCAATAGCTCCAACAACTTGTTCTTGTTGAAACCCTTAAAACAAAACAAAAATTATAGATCCAATTCAATTTCATCTACCGGGTGTCCTAATAAAGTTGTGCCCCGTTTGTGTTGCTGCTGTGGAGGAGCAGTAAATTCAGTTGTCCCATTGTTTACATACTTGCATAGCATAGGCTTCAACTTAGAGCTTGAGACCTTGTCAATCTGACCAGTGGTTACTCGTTTATGGCACAGAAAAGGCAAAATAAGTGGTTGCTCCTTACTTCAAAAACAGTACTTCCATTGTGCTCAAACAATGTCAAAATCAAGTAAATTTAAAAGAATGGGTTCTAGCGCTGCATCTAAATTTCGTTTACGCTTTTTAAGGGCTAAGTGCTGTTTATGTGAAAGAGGGCCAGCCCTCTTTGCCGAGATCTCAAATTCAGGCATAATCCTTTATAAAATTCTTTTCGTTTATATCAATAGAGGGCTAGCCCGCCTAGGCGAGATCTCGCTATTGAATACCCGACATCTCACGTAGGGGGGGGGGTGGACATTTCCCATGTAAACGAAATCAAGAGGGCTAGCCCTCCTAGGCGGGCTGGCGGAAACAATAAACTCAACTTGGAGCAATAGGATTAGAACAGTTGGCGCCATCATGTCTAGCCCTCCTAGAAAGGGATAGCTCTCCATGTAAAGGCAAAATAAAACCCAGCCCTCGTAGGAGGGCTGGCCCTCCTCATATAAACAGCACCTTGGTAGTATCGTTTATCCATAAGACAACACTATCAACCCTTTGTAAAATGAAGAAAAGATTTGAATACAACGCTAAAAGCTTTTCTAGAAATATGTCCTCTCTATCATATAAACTCCACTGAGTACTATGTACGCCGTGAGTCCAAAAGTACTTAATTTTGACATTGCTGGAGAACAAAAGAAGTGCCGTGTTTCAAGCAACCTCTTATTTGACTTTCCTCCGCCGTAAATCAGCAACTATTGGTCAGATTGACTCAAAGGAGGCATCAAACTCTACGTTAAAAACCTAGGAATAGGGTTAGCTCCTCCACAACAGCAACACAAACAGCGCACAACATTTTTGGGACACGCTGTACGAATGTCCCAACATGATAATCCCTTGATCGTAAAGTTACAAGTGCGCCCAAAAAAAACATATTTCGTACGTCTAGAGATAAATGGCAGAAATAGTGCCATCAAGACCGACTTAATTCAAATTTCAAATTCTAAATCAAACTTTAGTAAAACCTCAGCTGGATGAATACTACGTTATTAAAGGGGCTGAGTCACGTAGAGTAAATAAAGTTCTTTTGAGACGATGATTTTGCAGTCTTTTGATAGGCCATTTCACACAGACTTTCCACTATCTTTCTCAAAATGAAATTATTTTGAAGATGGACTCTGGAATTTCGTAGAGAATCAAATGAGCAACTCATATGTGGTAAGGTTGGAGAGATATTGGTGGATTTTTAGAAGTAAGTTTATTGTGGATTCACCCTATCCACCAAAATTTGTGCAGAACAGAATTCACACGTGCTGGCAACAATATCGATTATAGAGATAACAGGTTTGTTTACGGTCACGTTACCCAGCATAGCTTACCTTTGCGTCACTCGCAAGCTCTGCAACTGAATCTGGATTTTGAGCAAGTTTTTCAAAATCATTCGTTTCATCGATGGCTTTAAGAATGAATTTAGCGACAGGAGAAACCATCTTTTCTCTGGTGTCGATGATTGATTGCAAAACATGATTCAATGTGAATTTTCTCTGTTCTATATTTTCTTTGCTGGGGCAAAGAACCAGTGCTAGTCTTGTTGTCTTCGAGTCATTCAGCTATGAATTGAGAACAAGAGCAAAACGATAACTCAGATCTATCACTTCCCTCTACCGGGTGAGCCAGAAAAAAGTTCCTACGTTCGAAAATTAGTAGCACCACAAGTCCTGCATGGATCTGAATGATTCAAATTCTAGTTAAAAGTCGAAAGATCGAAGTATTTTTGCGATTTTTCTCGCCTTCTTACGAGCACTGCAAATGGAGGTAAATTCAACTTTACACAAATTTCATGGTTGCAAAATGACTGAAAAGGGGCCTAAAACACTTGATCAAATCGTTAAGACTCTTCTCACACAGAACAATACGCATGGGCGTTTCACCTCTCTCAAGAGTTATAAGAAATAGATTCTCAAACAGATACTAAAGATTTTCAATCCCATGGCAATAAGTGTGCAGACGAAATCTCTCACCTATGGCAAATTGCATTTTCTCTCTGTTGTTCTGAGCGAGGAGTCCTTTATGATTTGATAAAGTATTTTAGGCCTTTTTCAGTCATTTTGCAACCACAAAGGTTTTGTAAACTTGAATTTACCAATTTTTCCAGTGCTCGTAAGAAGGTGAGAAAAATCACAAAAATATTTCAATCTTTTGGCTGTCAAGCAAATATTGATTCATTCCAATCCATTCAGTACTGTTGATGCTATGAATTTTCAAAAGTGGGAATTTTTTCTGGTTCACCCAGTAGTAAGAATATCACTACAGTTTCACCATCATCATTCATTTATTTTCAGTAGGCGAGATAAAATAGCAATAACAATAGCTCGAATTACAACTAATTTTAAGCTTACTTTTAATTTATATGGAAGTTACAAAAGTATTGATATAATTAATTACACAAGGATAAAACAAAAGTTTAACATTACTTCAAGTCAGTTTAATGGTGTACTCTATCAAAAAGACATATGTTTTACCACCCAGTTGAGTTTAAATATATCGCTTTGCATAAAATATAAATGTTCAAAAACTCTTGAAGGTTATGAGAGATTTACTTTAATGTGAAAAAATAACATACTATAATACATAAATAAAAGCAATATTTTGAGATATTTTTGTGAATGGGATCGCAAGATTTTCAAAGCTTTATAAGACACACTGACCTTTTTTGAAATAATCTTTAAAAGTACGTCGAAAAGAGGACAGAACGTCATTGTCCTGTTAAATGGTACATGAACTATCAAGCACTGTGATCAATTTTACGAAATTTTGATCTTAGCCAAATGCCCATAGGTAACAGGTTTGATCAGGACTAGCAATTCTAATTTAGCTCCGATCCATTCACAATAACTTTAAGCTAATCTCCAAGAGTTAAATTGGGCATAGCGTGCTGGTTGATACTTTTGCTTTCATAGCTGAAATATTAATCTTGAAAGTTCAAATTTTGCCTCCAGCTCAAGCCAGAGCTTTATCGCTTTGATATTAGTTGTTTGCTTGTACGGGCGGTTACACTAAGCAATCGATACATAAGATATCTTTAAGTGCAGTTTATAGCCTAGATCTTAACAGCAGGGCATGACAAAAAATGTTCTTCCTGCGACCGGAAAAAAATCTTGCATACATTTCCTGCAGGAACAGACAAATGTCCAGCTTGCAAAAAGAGCTCAGGATTCAGAGATAGCTATGCTATGCCATAATATGTAACTGGTTTTATGTAAATGCATATCAGGCATCAAGAAAACAAACCGTATGAAGTTGGGAATGATAAAGCTCGGCACCTTATAAAACAAACCATTATGATTTCTGAGAAGCATGAAGGAAATCTAGGACTTGCTAATCTTGCAATTGTTGTATACTTGCATATCACTTTGTATCAGTATGAGTATCTGTGAAAGTTTAATCGTTGAGACCAACTTTAATTTGTGTAAGATACGATAGACGTGGAAGAAAAGAGTTTCCTTTGCTGTGAAATATCAATTAGATTCAAATACAATTCAAATCCCCTTCAAATCACAAAAAGATGAGGTACAAAACCTTTTGCACCATAATCTCTGAAAATAATTGTGCAGTACTCTTCTTTGTCTGACAGATGCTCTGAGCAGCTAGACGTTCCGCAAAGTTCAATTGCAGTTGGAACTGTGAAACTATCATTTTAAACAGTGAAATTTCTTGCAAACCTGCCCATAATTTCAATAATTAAAGCCTCCTTATCTGGTACATTGATTGCACATTGTAACAGAGATACAATCTATGTCAGGTGACCTTTGTTTACTTAGTAAGTTGCTTTCCTTTTTTATGAATTAGTAACAGAGTGATACATAAAAAAGGGATAAATGTTGGAAAATTTCCTACAACTCGTTATGAATTAAAAATTTCCTGTGACCACCCGGTCGCATGGTCTGATGGGTTTTCATGCCCTGCTTAACAGACTAAACATTTCGGGCTGAACCCTTCATCAGTAGTAAAGAGAGAAAAATACGTTAAGGCGTTAAAGCTGTATTGCTTTGGCCTAGCAAGTTCCTGAATCAAATCAAAATGTAAAATAAGAATTAAAGGAAACCTAAAAGACGCACAACAGGTATGCTATAGCAAATACAGTATAATGTAATCCAATCTGTTTCAAATTTATCGAGGCTACTATTGACTTAATAGCTGTGCTCCATGAATTTGCAAAGGCCAAAACGCCAATGTTCTACCGGGTGTCTCAGAAAAAAGTACCCCCTTTGACTGGAAATGGGAAGCAAGCAATAAGATATTATTGCGCCCCGACTTCACAGCTAAATTTATCAATGTTCAACTTAGATGCACGTACCTTGCATTTAGAAATCGTCCACCAAACACCGGAGATACAGGTTCGCAAAGTCAAAATTTACAGTGCACCCAAAACCAGAGGTTTTGAAAAAGAGCCTAGTCATGATTTGTATCGTGAACATTTTCCAAAGTACACCTGTAGACTTTAAGTTTCCGTGTTTTGCTTTTGAAAAGAATAAAAGATGCATGGACATGGCGCTGATTAAACAAATACAGTAAAAATGTGCGTGGTAAGAGTGATAAAATCATGCCACATCTCCAAAATAAGCGTGCATGTGTTCCTTTTCCTCTTCTTTAATACAAAACACTTGGGAATGGAATGCAATGCAAGGACCATTTCCTCAATAGAAAAGTCACTGCAAGAACAATTGAAGTAATTCAAGGTATAAATCTTTTCAAAAATAAAAAGTAAAGGTCAAAGTCGAAAAATCGTTTGCAAAATGCCTGTTTGTTGTCAAAATATGGCTAGGCCATTTCTCAAAACCTCTGGTTTCAGGTGCACTCTATATTTTGACCTTGTAAACTCATATCTCCGGTGTTTGGTGATCGATTTCAAAATGCAAGGTATGTGGATTTAAGTTGAAGACCAACAAATGTAGCCATGAATTCCAAAAGTCCCGAAATATTATCGTTTTATTGACTTGTTGAGTCAAATGGAGGTACTTTTTTTTGAGACACCCGGTAGTTTGGAGGTGAAGGCAAATTTTAGCTTTCAAGATCAAACTTTCAGCTTCAAAAGTATAAATATAAACCAGCATCAGCAACGTATCTATGTTCAAGTTAACTTTTCAGGATTAGCTTAAAGATTATTGCGAATTGAGTAGAGCTAAAATTCGTATGGCCAGCCCTAATCAAACCCGTTACCTTGTTTTGGGACACCCAGTAAATAAATTACATCTTCCCACTGAGATGAGGAATTACGTATACTGCAAATTGGTTGTCAGATTTTGCAAAATGAACTACTGAAAACTGGATGAATTTTAGGAACATGAAAAGTGGCACGTTAGATCTCTCAAATAATGATATTTACAAACATGGATAGAAATTGTAACACAATAGCATCAGCTGCTTTTGATTACACCGCAATTCAACGTGACTAGAGATTGCAGACAAAGGAAATTCTATTAACCAGTAATCCAAAACAAACAAGCCGCAAAAGTTGCCCTGATACCAGTCAAAGTTAACACGCGAAAAGTGATTTTTAAAAGAAGTCAGAACTTTATAGGGAGCTTTGTTTGTTTTGAATTAATGGATGAGAGACTTCCCTTTGTCTCCAATCACTAATCGCTTTGAATTCCTGTGTCAATCAAAAAGAACTGATATTACTGTGATACAAAACCTGTCCTTTTTATATATACGTACAATGAACTCAAGAGCAGATTTAATCATCTTTCTCCCACTAACGGTGTCTGCATCAGCTACAATCCATGTCGTGACTGCACCTAAAATTAAACCCGAATTTAAAAAATCAACGATTAGACTTTTGACGCGAGCCATTTACTTTTCTACAAAACGACTACCCACCAATGCTCAACAAGGATCCATAAGCACACTTTTCAAAAAGCAGGACAACCAATTTTTAGACTTATTACCTGGAGTCTCTTGTTTCCCTATGCTCTTTGACTTGATGATGGCGCTTCCGTCAACAGAGACTCATTCCCCTACGCTTGTAAAAGCGGAATATCTCCTGTATGGCCTCTACAATACACTTGTTGACTGTTCTACAAAAGGTTTGATTGAGTGGCGTAGGAGCTTCTATCACTATTGAATACATATAAATGTTTTCTAAATCTATTTATATGTATAAATATTCTACAAATGTATCAAGCTATCGTTCGATTCGGATTCTTTTTTCGAATCTTAGCTGAAAGATCTATTGGGCCTAAGTCAACTGCTACTTTTTTCTCAAAACCACTGATCTTGAAATGCCACAAAAGCAGCTTTCCAGGCCTGTTGTACCATAAATCTTGCTATCAGGACTTATATAGATGTTCATTCCAGCCATAAATGCAAAAAGTGCCTTCCTCTAAGCCATACTCTAACCAGCACATGACTTTGCGACAAAAACTTGTCGCAGATTGACATCTTTGTCCAGTTTTACAGCTCTATGGCCATAGGCCCTCAGTGGAGCGACAACAACGACAACAATTCAACTCAATGAGATGAGCGTAACTTGAGGGTCCTTATGGAGTGAGGCTACCAATCTTTGCCTTGGGAAAGCATAGTATGCCTGAGAAGCATAGATTTGACACCTCTTTTTTCTTATCACTTAAAAGTTATTTTGATCTCACTCAAAACTGTCAAAAAAATTCCATAATGCCGTTCGTTAGTTGAAAAAGCGTATTCAAATATTTTTCAGAATGAAAACCAACACGTTCTCAAAACTGTCAGTACATTTGAAGGCAGTGTTTCGTGGATATGACTGGCTAGATCTTTAGATAAAATTAACAACAACGATCAAGTAATTAAGAACAGACCAAGCGATTTTGCTTTCGGATCATAATTTCTCTCGTGAATAACGAGAGATAGACCATCCTCATCTTCGAGGCATCAGGATATTACTGAAACATGTCTAATAGACCTTTTAGCTATTCTGAAAAGAATCAGAATCGAACGATATTTTGCTAGATTTTGTAGAATTTTCGAATGTACACAATAGTGATAGAAGCTTCAACGCCACTAGATCGAACTATGCGCATAACAATGTATAAAAATAACGCTCGATCCAGGCTCTTTTGTAGAATAGCTAAAAGGTCTATTATATTATTCCCGTGTGTCCCAATAAGCTCTACCACACACTGCCTTTAAAACACAATTACCTTCATCATTTAAAAAATATTTCACATCCTTCGATAAAACTTCTACCAGTTGGTCAGAAGGAAGCAATTTCATGTTCTCGATGTCATCTATGCGATGTTCTGCAAAAAAGGAAGAGCATTCAAAAATAAACTAAAGTATTTTGTAACGTTCCTCAACTTTAAACTTCCTTTGTGACTGGAAAAAGAAGCTATTCAAACTAATTTGATCAAAATCTTGGAAAATAACCCAGCAACACAAAACGGGTGAGCCAAAAAATGCATGCCGTATACCAGGCTACTGCAACAAGGACAGATTTTGTAAAACAATGGCATCAGTTGCGTTTGATTGACAAACAAGCAAGGCTGTTAAAGTTGCTCTGAGACCAAGGTTGCTAGCTCGCTCGTTGTGCATCTAGAAATTGTATTTTTAAGAGGACACATAAGCATAGATCGAAAGAAAAAGGATACATTTGAATATCTGCCTCGGGTATTTCATTTGTTTGGCTCACGAGCCGATTGGGAAGCGCTTCAATTCTTGTATTTTTTGGGTGTTATTAAAATATGTACTGATTAGCTTCTGAAACAAATACTGGGTGAGCCAGAAAAGAGTTCCCACTTCCAACCGGTCAGGATAAATCACACACTGGACCAATTTGACATATTTTTGATTTAATCTTTTATCAGTATCCCAGGGCTTTCAGTGGGGGCACACGATAGCGCGCGAGCGCGCAGGCACGCGCCCAATGGTACTATTGGGAGCGATTGATCGCGCGCCCGGTAATAAAATATTTTCCTCGAAGAGAGCGATGTCAGATTCGGGAATTCACACTGGAAAACTTTGTGGGAAAATTAATTTCGGTTTCAAACATACTTTCTGCCTCCCTGGTGCTGATTTTAATGGATGGATGCAGTTGAGTTACTTTATTTGCTCATTCCACCGAAGTTCAGTTCACGGAACGTTTAGGCCATCTCCTTCCGAGAAAACCATTTGTCTTAATTGTCAGACTTCTCGAGCAGGTTGAAGTTTAAATGCGTCTTGATGTCACAAACAATTTAAAATCACTTCCTTTAATTCAATTGGCTTGACTTAAAGACAAATGACGGATATTAAGCGTCTTGTTTAGAAAAAAAACAAAAGAACGCCACGTGTGTCCATTTGTCCAGTTCTTTTGATAATCTCTCGAGATCATTAAATACAATGGAATACAATAGGCTATATTTAGATTTCCCAGGCCCCTGACTTAAGTTGCCTTATATCTCCGTCATTTGCCTTTAATGTGAAATAAATACGTGCTTGAGTAATATTTAGGAGTTTAAGCAAAATTTGGGGGAGGGGATTACCCATAATTTCTCAAGAAATATGACATATACCTTTGTTGCCGTTCGCTATTTCTTTCGTGCGCCCCATACAGTTCACGCGAATTTTTGGTCGCGCGCCTTAATTTCTGATCGTGAAAGCCCTGGTATCCTATATTATTCTTGGTTATTTTTTTGTTGATTTTGTGCCAACTTGTTTACGATTTCTTTAAATTTTCTCGTCTGCAAACTGACCAAAAAGATTGAAAAACAGCCATCAAATTTTCTAAACACAGAATTTGGCAGAACTAAGGGAATGCTCCTCGAAATGACTAGGGATTTTGGAAATGGGTTATTCGACGATTGCACAACTTTAGTATAACTTTAGTATTTAGTATAACTTTTATCAATACAAAGACTTCCAGCTTTTTATCATTTCTTTCAAATGATACTTGCTAGCTACTGTAGTTTGTGCATTTAGGGAACTAAAAAATATTTGAAACAAGCGTGTAGATTTAGGACTTTTTGATGCAAGCCCTACTACCTAATTCCCTACATGCACAAACTACAATAGGTAGGTAGCGGGGATGATTTCAAAGAAATGATAAAAAGTGAAATATTTGAAATGATAAGAATGATAGTAAGGTTGTGCAATCATTAAACGACCGCTCGTGCGACATGATTCATTTCCAAAGTCCCTAGTCATTTCGAGGAGCAATCCCTTTCTTCTCCCAAGTTCAGTCTTTAGAAAATTTTTCTGGCTCACCTGGTAGACAGATTTTTCATTTTATTCATTTTATAGATTTATCCTTATTCCTTTGCTATCAACTCTTGATTCCTCTTAAAAACCACTTTTCGAGTGCAGAAGGCGACAGTTTACCTGCTGGTTTCAGGGCATCTTTTGCGGCTCTGTTTGTTTTGAATTACTGGTTGGCAGAATTTCCATTGTCTGAAATTGCTAATTGCTTGGAATTGTGGTATCAACCAAAAGCAACCGATGCTATTGTGTTACAAAGTCTGTCCTTGTTGGCTTCGGCTCCTTAGACATCAAAATAATAATCCTTCAAATGAGAGATTGGCCGATGATTTCAACCAAGAACATACAGAAAATAATTGAGCATTTCCACGATTTGATGTCAATCAAAAAATGATAGAGTTTTAAACACAAAATAAAATGTTCTTTTCTCAAAACACTGCAAAGGCAAGAGGACAATCTATCAGTGTATTACTAAGCCTTTCAGATATGTTACCTCGTATCTTTCCGTTGAACTCAAAGATATTTTCAATGTTCGCAATCAATTTCGTCTTCCTTATTTCCATCATTATGAAACAATGTATCTTCCTGATCTTTTTTTTTGTTATACTTTCCATCTCAACTCAGCGGAACAAGGACAGATAATGTTACAATAGGACTTGCTACTTTTTATTGACACCTAGATACAAAACGATTTGTGACTGCAGACAAAGGGACTTCCATGCCCGGTTGGTCAAGTCATAAAAAACATAGTAAGCCGCAAAAATCACCCTTTAGCACAGATCGAAAGAAGAAGGATATATCTAAATTTCTGCCTCGGGCATTATATTTTTGTGTACACAAGCTGGCAGTAAATGTTTTAATTACGTCTAAAAAGTACGAGAATTGAATCCCCTCCCAATTGGCTTCTGCACAAAATAAATAAAATGCCCACAGCAGAAGTTTAGATATATCCTTCTTCTTTCGATATGCCCTAATATTTGCTATTGACAACCATTTCTGGAATGCACAACGAGTGAGTTAGCGACCTGGCTTTCAGGGCAATGCTTGCGGCTTGCTTTGTTTTTGTTTATAACTTGAGCAACCGGGCATGGAATTTCCGTTGTCTGCAATCACAAATCGCTTTGTATAGGTGTCAATAAAAATCTGCGAGTCCTATTGCAACATTATCTGTCCTTGTTACTCAGTGATACTTTTTGCTTGTCTCCTTTTCATCTTAAATCTTATCGCACTTGCTTTTCATTCTAAATTTCATCGTATTTCCTTTCCATTTTAAATTTCATCGTATTTTCTTACTGTATTTTATCCTCGTTACAAAAAAAATTTTCATTGCTATATTTGTCTTAAATTCGTCTTTACCTGGGTGAATGCAAATTTTAATTTGACGGCAAATGAAACATAGATAGCTGTTCATTAAGATATCAACAAATATTAGTATTTTGTGATATTCTGACAACAGTAGCCTTTCAAACGGAGTGCATTTGACTCACACTGTCGCACGAAATCTGCGAGCAATTTGACTGAAAAACGTAAAGAAGAAAAACAATCTTACTTGAATCAGAATTGGCCATGGACAGATATGGCCCTGCTACTGTCTGTATAGATGGATTTAATCGCTTGACAACATTTGATTCGGACATGACGTAATCGTAGACGGTTGGATGGTTGTGAATATGACCCTATGAAGAGAGTAGAAATCACGAGTAAGAAACTGCAAAGAAGCCTTCCAGTTTACTCTAGTTTACCCTTACCCTTACCTTAATCTTTTTCGAAAGCTCATTTACCTGTTTCATCAGCTGATATTGAACTGATTTTCATTCAATAGGTGTATTTAAGTTGTACTTAATGCCATACAAATGTCATCAAATTCCTGCATTCAGAAAGATTTTTCAGAAATTTTTTATCTTGGGGGTTGCTTTGTTTTGGCCCACCCGTAATAAACTTCGTGATGAAAGAAAGATCTTTGGAAAATCGCTCAACTTAAAAAACACATTCATGGAAAGACAAATCATTCTCTATAAAGAACAACAAGTCATGACAATAATTGAATCCACATTCCATTAATTTACCACAAAAAGAATGTTTTCATTCTGTATTTGTCAACCTGAGTTTATAGATTTCTTAAACGAAAACTAAAATTAGAAGACTGGAAGAGGGTTATGGTTGGGTTATCGTGAAAACCAAAGCAACAGAATCGTTAATAATCAAAAGCACAACTTGACCAAATATAGTGTCCAATAGAAGACACCTTTCCTGTCACTGCATTGTATCCAAATTAGCTCGTATCTTTTTTGAAAAATAATCACAACATTACAAGATACTGCTACAAAATGAGAGGCGTTGAACAATAAGGATCAAGCATGACCAAATTTGGAAAAGCTCCATTTTTACCATAATTTTGCGTTACGTAGGGACCACACTGTGGTATCCTAATAAAAACATAAATTAAATTCTTTCAACATCGCAAGAAATCAATTTAAAAAGCTATCTCTTGCAAATAAGAGAAATTAGGAAAAATATGTTTTGGAGTCGGACAGATATCATTAATTAATCAAATAATATGTTGATGGGTTTTGTTGAAGATTGGTGACTTTGTTACAGTGGTTTTCATGACCACACTACACCAGACAATTGGCTGATTTTCACTCAATAGCTGCACTTTATGTAGTACGTAGTGCCACAGATATTTCATTAAAATCTTGTTTTCAGAGAGTTTTTCAGAATCTTTTTATGTTGGGGTTGTACTTTTTTTGTCCAACCCGTTTTCTTCACAGAAACTGGTCCAAGTAGAGGACACTGACCCATAGAATGGTTCAATTACCAAGAAAAGCATAAAAATAGCTTTCAGGATACTTGGTCAGAAAATAGATATCACTTGGCATGTATCCAGTTTGGAAAACAAAGAAGTAGGAAATACAAAGTAACCCTGTATTTGTTGAAATAAAAAGTAAAGATAGGGCCAACAGAATGTTTACAGAATCATACCATGTACGTTGCTTGTTGAATTCCTGGTGTCAGTGCCAGTATTTTCTCAACCAAAGACTGTTCAAGTCCCTTCATCTAGGAAAGAATTATGTGCAATTTTCAAAAGGTTCATAAAGCTCTTTGTCCCAGTCCCATTTGCAAGTGCTTTTCGAATTACCAGTTCTAGCTTTAAGAAATATATTTCAATCTAAGATTGATTAAATATACTCAATACATTGGATGAACTCCAAGAACAAATTGCAGTCAATAGGGAACGTCTTGGACACGAAAATTAAATCATGGAGATATTCACTTGTGCCTAAAAACAATGAGTGCATCTTTTACATTCTTGCAGGAAAGATGGTAGTGTTTTTGACATGCGACAGAATGACTTTGATGGGACATCTAATGTGCATCAGCGTAAAATTGGCATCGATAGTGAGCTGCCCTGACCTATTGTTTATGTATTTTGAATTTATTCTTAGTTGGTAGTGCGCTACTTAATCGCTGGTCTACTTATTTATTTCTATTTTGCAGTGAGCTACTGTCTGTATAGCAACAGCCATGTGCTTACCACAGGTTGCAAAATGCTTCTGATAATTTTGTGCTCACAAATTTGTCTAATTTTGCTTCATTTTAAGAACGGTACAATTGCTCTTACAGTCTTCGAGATCTTGCATGAGCAATTTTCATTGAAACAGTAAATGCTATAACATTGTAGCCTCACTCCATAAGGACCCTCAAGTTATGCTCATAGCATTGAGTTGAATTGATGTTGTTGTTGTCACTCCACTGAGGACCTTATTTCCCAAGAGCTGTAAAACCAGACCATTCTCCAATCAGAATATGGCCTGGAAGAAGGTGGTTTTTGCATTTAGGGCTCGAAGAAACATTCCTCTAAGTTCTGATAGCAAGCTTTATGGTACAACAGTTCTGGAAACTGCTTTTTGTGGAATTTTACGCCTGGTAGTCGTGAGAAAAAAGTAGCTGGTGATTTAGGCCCAATATATCATGCGTTATCAGTTAAAGCAAAAAGCGAAACCAGACATCTAATTGAGTCTAATAGCATTAAAAATAATAAGAATATCAACAATGTTCATGGTAGAATCAAAATAAGTTTCGAAGGGAAAGTTTAATCAGCCAGTTCTAGGGTTTATGAAATCAATATTGCAAGCAACCTGACCAACCGTTGAAAAACAATTGTACCGGGTGCCCCAAAAAAACGCAGCAGATTCAAAAAATTCTGATGCAAGCTGTTTGAAATTACTGTAATGATAAAATGATTACTTTTATCTAAATCTGCAGTGATTAGATGAAATTTTTTTCATATATTTTCAGAATTTTTGGTGACTTGATTGAAGAGTCAAAAATCAACAAACTTCAAATTTGCCGTCAGGGCAAAACCAGAGCTACTAGCATCATTGCAAAGTATACTGTAAAATTAAAATCAATATCTAAAAGTAATATCTAAAACTTCACATAGTTACGGACAAGCACACAATTTCATTAAGAAACTGTAACAAAGGGATCGTTTACTGATTTGTGAGTTATCTCGAGGTAGCTCTGTGTTCATTTATGATTGGAAGTATACATCTAATAATGGCCTTGTCATTCTACAAAACGTAAGCAGCCATCATGGACACTTAAGAAGCACCGCTGTGTTTTAACAGAAATCTTTATGAAAATGTCTGTTCAATGTTCAATTAAATTGTGTGTTAGCATGCTTGTCAGCAATGCTTTGCAATTGCAGGAATAGACACGTTTTACAATTTGACACAATGATTCACCATTGTTAATGCAATAGCTCTGGTTTTGACCTTAGGGCAATTTTGAAGTTTGCTAATTTTTAACTATGCAACCAAGTCACAAAAAATTCTGACAAATATATCAAAATTTAATCTAATTATTGCAGATTTGATTAAAAATAGTTATTGGGTAATGGTTATCAAACAGTTTGCATCAGCATGTTTCAAATCTGTGGCGTTTTTTTTTTGGGACACCCGGTAATGTTTTCCACATTTTTACATCTGTACAGCTATCAATTCGTTAAACATTTTGCATACGTAAGGTCAAATGTAATCGCCATTTGCAAGAGAACACATCAAGCAGCCTCGTTCAAGTTCAATGTGACGTCAAAATGCTCTGACCATGGCTATGACATTGTGCTTAATGAGCTTTCGCAGATTGTAATTCGTAATTTCGCAGAAAAAAAATACAAAAAGTTCGATGAAAATACACCATTCATAACAGTATAATCCTTCATTTTGTCATCAGTCATACCAAGCCAGGAATTGTCTTTTAACAAAATCATTTTAAGGATTTGATGCCTATACTGATATAATGTAAGTAGAAATAATGAAAATAGGAGTCAATAAAACTCACCTCTTCCTCGGTAAGCATATTGCCATTTATCAAAACTTGAGGCATCACTTTTAAACCAAGTTTGTGAAACAGTCGATAAGAATCCTGAAAAGCAACATCATAAGAGTTAACATTCTTTAATTCAGCCACTTAAGGCTAACATAAAAATTAGTTTGGGGTAAAAAATGGGAGAAGAACGACTTGAGCAGTTGGTGCTCATTAGCAGTGGGTGCGATATCTCCAATTTTGCTATCAAGCCAAGAAAAGTTCCCCTTTGACCCTTTGAGCATTATCAATGTTACAGCCTGACTTCATTAGACTACATACTTTGGGGAACTTGGATTCAAGATCAAATGTATATTTCAGATACATTCTCATATAACTCATTTTCAGTTTTACTATTTGCAATACTTGTTGTAAATTGCAATACAATTAAAAAGCCTTGCATCGAAGTTTCTCACATGCATATCAATGATTTCATCTGTCGTTTTCTATCTAGAAAAAAGGGCGTATTACTATATTCAAAAAGGGCGTTTGCCTATGATCTAAAGGGCTTGGTCCCGAAAAATTTTCCGGGGGCTTCGCCCCCGGACCCCCCTCGTTGTTTACACCCCCCCACTTCATGGCGGCTGGCACTGCCGCTGGGTAACTGGATTTAAACTCTTGGCGTGAGCATCTTTAAAATACCGGGTGTCCCAAAAAAATGTATACGGATTTAGTTGACTCCAGCAATGTGAATTTAGCTTCAATCAAGGTCTAATCACTCTACAAATGTTCCTCGATAGTTAACTTGAACATAGATACCTCGTTTGTTGACATTGGTACTTTGAGAGCAGACATGTTAATCTTGAAAGCTCAAATTTGCCTCTTCCTGCAAACCAGAGCTTTACCCTTTTGGCCTAAGCAATTTCTTAAGGCACAGCATATAAATCAACGATAGCCTTGATAAAGTTTGAACAATATTAGATCTTGTGTTATTCTGTCTTCCAGAAGTCACTCCCCAGTCACCCATCATGAAGTTTCTTAATTTTTCATTAATTTTAGTTCTTAGTTTCGATGTTCTTCAGGGATTTGCTTAGGCCAAAAGGCCAAAGTTCTGGTTTGCAAGTGCACGCACATTTGAGCTTTCAAGATTGATTTTTCCACTCTCAAATCACCAATACCAACAAACGAGGTATCTATGTTCAAGTTTATACAGGTTACTTGGGAAAACGGGAATGACAATTTAAGAGTCAAGGACTCAAGTCCAACAAGTTGAAATAAAAATCCAAAATATGGAGTTCAATGATTGAGCAACAAACCTTTCTAAGATCATCATAATCTGTGTTAGGAGACATTGCGTCATTCAAATCATCCTCTCCATACCATCGCTTGAAAAGATCTGTGACGTCATTTGGAGCAGGAGGTCTCTGCTCAGCTGAATTCAAAGATCAACTCGATGCCTGCTCTCTGAGGATGTTGTCCCTCTTCTTCATCGTTCACTATATACAAATAAGATATGTATCACTGAAGAAGTTTTCATAACCAACAAGTTTGTGCAAAATAACAGTTATATTTTTTACTTCATTTTTCTGTTGTCACTGAGGATGGTTCAGTTTATTATAAGATGTTTATCATTAAATATGATTTTAATTAAATCGTAATTCATCACCAAGCATTGTCTTGCAGCATCAGTGATACTGCTTTACAAGAGACTAAAACGGCTTTGTACCAAAAATGTGGGGAACGTACGAACATACAGCGCAAATGGCTTTTCTTATCAATCAAGCTAGATTAAAGCAACGATCTCTATTTATCACTTTGCTGGATCTTCGTAACGCCTTCGGAGAGGTCCATCACAATCTTATCCAAGAAACACTCCGATTCCATCATGTTCCAGTTGAAATCCAAAGCGTAATAAAGGATTTGTACACAAATTCTAAAACGTCCATCATTACCACAGGATATGCAACACCCTTCATCCCAGTGACTGAGGGTGTTCTTTAACATTTTCATTCAACTAGTACGAAAGGAAGGATACTGTCAACTAGGATACAAACATGATGCATTCTTAAAGCCTAGAAATTGGCTCCAATTTGCAGATGACGCATGCGTAGTAACCGGCCAAGAATATCGAAATCAGATCCTTCTAAATTCTTTCACAACTTTCTGCTCTTGGGCAAATATGGAAATGAGGCCAGACAACTGTAAAGCATTCGGTATGATGAAAGTCAATAAAAATTGTAGTCAAGTCAGTCCAAAGGTGTTCGTCTCCAACCACCGAATCCCTCCTGTTTTATCTACTGAATCATTCACTTACCTTGGTAGAAGTTTTAACTTTGAAATGGAAAACGAAGAGCATAAGAAAAAGTACATTTTTAACAGTACGGTCAAAAGTCGTTCTTTGAGCAAATAGGTTGATTCAATCAATTCAATAAAGTCTCGAGCGAAAACAACACATCAGGGCATAAGTCTAGCTCATCCCATCTGATTATTCAACTCTGCTCAAAACTATTTGTACCAAAGAAATCTTGAAGACCAATTCTATTGATAATTTATGAAACTTCGTGACAATGCATACCTCAACTACAAAGTCAAATGCCTCCTTTGGTGATTTTTCTCCTTTGATGAAACTGAACGCTCTCACGACACCAACGCCTGCATCAAGCCTGCCATCACTGTCAGGAGATCCATTAGCAACAAATAGAACGCCAATTCTGTAAAATAATCAAAACATTCGTTGTAGGATACCATGTTCAATTCAAAGTTACTTATCGAAGTTGTGATCTGGTTTGATGGCAAGTACCTTCATGTACCAAGTGATCAAACTGAAGTATTATTGTACAGCCAGCTGTGCCAGAAAAATATCCACTTTGGACAGGCCATGACAAATCGCACGCTAGATCAATTTTGATGATTTAATCTTCAGCAAAAATCCCAACAATAGTCGGTAATATTTCTCGATTGCTTGCATTTCGCGTTATAAGCGTCTTTTTCAAATTCTTTGTCTGGAGGCAATCTAAATATGTAAAAAAACATTGATAAAACTTATGACGACGGAGAGGAAACTCTTGGGAATTAAACTTCCATTGGTATCATCAGCTACAAGTGCAGTCACTCCAGCATTCCAAAGTCTCTCAGTATAACTTTTGTCAACTTCAGAAACTTTGCCTTTCATAACTTTAATGAAATTTTATGTTTACAAAATGTTTTCTCTTCATCCTTTCAAGTTCAGGCTATGCAAAATGTGATCGATCAATACAGACTGTCTCTACAACAATGATTTTAAAGGAAAAACTTAAAGCTGAGAAATTAGGGCGCCGCACAAGACCAAACAAGATCATGAAGTATCATTTGGAATTTGTACTAAAAATCAGATCAACAGTCATAAAAATCGGCAGGGTGTACAAATTATCGTGGCCTGTCAAAAATGCATAGATCTCCTGGCGCACACAGTATTCTACTAACCAAAAAATTTTCTCTTTGAAAGGTAAAATTGTGTGAAAAACAAAATCATTTTTCAGAGGGTTTAATAGTTTACTTTTGTGGGTGCAATACATCCTACGATACTATTTCTGCTACCTTAACAAGCACTGGATGCTTACACGAAGCGAATCTAAAAATGGCAGCCTTTTGAATAGCTGCTGCTCATTCCTGATATATACCGGTTGAACCAGAAAAAAGTTCCCATTTTTGAACATTCATAGCATCAAGAGTACTGGATGGATTGGAATGAATCAACGTTTGCTTGACAGCCAAAAGATTGAAGTATTTTGTGATGTTTCTTGCCTGCTTATGAGCACTGGATAAATTGGTAAACTCAAGTTTACAAAAACTTGATGGTTGTAAGATGAATGAAAAAGGCCTAAAATACTTGATCAAATCATAAAGGACTCCTCGCTCAAAACAACAGAGAAAATGTCATTTCGCATGGGGGATAGCTATTGTCTGCAAATTTATTGCGATGGGATTGAAAATCTTTAGTATCTGTTTGAGAATCCATGTCTTGAGAGAAGTGCAACGCCCGTGAACATTGTTCTGTGTGAGGAGAGTCCTAACGATTTGATCAAGTGTTTTAGGCCCCTTTTCAGTAATTGTGCAACCATGATTTTGTAAAGTTGAATTTACCTACATTTGCAGTGCTCCTAAGAAAACCAGAAAGATCACAAAAATACTTTGATCTTTTGGCTTTTAACCAGAATTTGAATAATTCAAATCAATGAAGGTACTTGTGGTGCTACGAATTTTAGAAAGTGGGAACTTTTTTCTGGCTCACCCGGTACTTTGGCTCCCGCATTGCTTAAGAGCCACTATTCTGAATCACCTTAAAATCATGCCTGATTGAAATCAGCACTCTGTTCCGGAGTTGTGATAATAATTTTCGAGAAGAACATCTCCTATAACTTTGGAAAGGTGGAGATGATCTAAACCTGGTAACTATTTGAATCTAATTGAACAAATCGTCTATACATTTGCGTTTATACATTTGAAATATTTTTGTTTTAAATATTCAAGGAACAATTGCTTTTTGAAACGCTTTTATGTCACGCTCCCAGGACGCTAGTTAAGGTGGATAACCTGAGTTAAAGATTAGATTTCTTGGTTTGAAAATAGCCTGTTGAGTTTCATAATCTGACGCATGCCCCAAGAAAGGAAAGCCAAAGAAACAATACTATGCTTGGGTTTTCATATGTCCCATCTCATTTATAGAAATGCGCCATGTCAGCTCAAGTCATTCACTTTAAGTCCTTTATGCTACATTACCATCTACGTTGAAGATTAAGGAATAGCCGAGGTTGGATCGTTAAAATAATCATTTGCCTAAGTTGTTCAAAAGGCACCAAATTTCAATAAAATTTTGCATTGTGATTTTTCAACCAATAATGAAATAATGGTACTTACCGTGCAGGCATTGAATTTGAAACCAGATCTTGAGCTTGGTTGAATCTTTTGATGCTGTCGAAATCAGTTGGGTTGATGCAAAATACCTAAAACGAGCAATACACATTAGCAACACTGGCAAATAAATGATTTCAAGTCAGTCTCAAATTAGATGTCAAGTGAGATTGCGATAACGCAAAATGACTAATACAAAACACTTCAACTACAGTGTGTCCCAAAAAAAGTATGGGACAAATTTAGCTTTATCCAGCAATGTGAATTTAGCCTTGATCAATAGCTAATCTCTTTCAAAATGTTCCACGATAGTTAACTTGAACCGGGACACTTTGTCTGTCGATGTTGGTGCTTTGAGATATAAAATATAAATATTGAAATATTGAAATATAATCTCGAAAGCTCAAATTTGTGTCCACCTACAAATCAGACATTTGGCGTTTTGGCCTGAACAAATTCTTGAAGCGCATCGAAGATGAAAACTGAAATTAAAAAAAAAATCAAGAAACTGCACAAAGGGTGAGTCCTAGCAAACAGACAGAACATAATATGATCTGAAATGATATGAAAGTGAATGATCCAATAAGGAAAGGTCGCTTCGAATCACTTACCACATGAAAGATATTCTTTGCAATGTATCGCAGCATACCAGGAAAAGTTGGTCGCAGTATCTAAAGATAAGATGTGTCATCTCAAAATAATTTCAAAGCAACAGCACTTAATCTTGCTACTGAAAATCTCCACTAAGCTCCCTGGAGCTTATCGAACACCGTTTCAAGATTAAATATGACAGGGCTATCATGATTTATAGATAACTAATGATTTGTGCCCTGGCAGCTTGAAAGGAAGATTTTTAACAAGGTCGCAGCTTTCTTAATATCCGTTAAAGAATTCGTTAGATATCGACGTGCCAAGGCAAAATTTGGAATTTTCAAAGAGGAGCTTCCGTTATTTTGGAGTTAAAGTTTGAAATAAAATTCCATTGAACATCAGAACTAGTCCTACAATTTACACTTTCAAAAAGAACTTGAAGGATTCCTTGCCAAGTCGGCAATGATTCCCAAAGCACGTTCTCTAGGAAGAACAGCATTCTGTAGATTTGTATTTTAACTTTTATATTATAGCATTTAGCGTATTATGGTTTTGTTGTTGCTTTTAGTAGCTGATAGGGTTTTCATGCATAAATATTATAAATTGAAATTAAATTGAAAAATTGATCACATTTTGGAGACTCCAGAGGGAGACATATTAGAAAGAAAAGCTCATTCATAAAGTCGAATGACAAGGCTAGATACATGATAGCTTTTTAGGCCTTTACCTCATATTTTGCAGAATCAGCATACAATTAAAGGAGTCACATACGCAAATTAAACGCAATTTGATCCCAGACCATATCAAAAGCAATATTCAAAGTTAATTCAGCTAACTTAATCTTTCTCCTGTAAGCTCTATTAAGCTCCCTGGAGCTTATCAAATTTCGGAGACTGCAGAGGGAGACAAATTAGAAATAGGGGCTTATTCATAAAGTCAAATGACAAGGCTAGATACATGATAGCTTTTCAGGCCTTTACCTCATATTTTGCAGAATCAGCATACAATTAAAGGAGTCACATACGCAAATTAAACGCAATTTGATCCCAGACCATATCAAAAGCAATATTCAAAGTTAATTCAGCTAACTTAATCTTTCTCCTGTAAGCTCTATTAAGCTCCCTGGAGCTTATCAAATTTCGGAGACTGCAGAGGGAGACAAATTAGAAATAGGGGCTTATTCATAAAGTCAAATGACAAGGCTAGATACATGATAGCTTTTCAGGCCTTTACCTCATATTTTGCAGAATCAGCATACAATTAAAGGAGTCACATACGCAAATTAAACGCAATTTGATCCCAGACCATATCAAAAGCAATATTCAAAGTTAATTCAGCTAACTTAATCTTTCTCCTGTAAGCTCTATTAAGCTCCCTGGAGCTTATCAATTTCGGAGACTCCACAGGGAGACAAATTAGAAGGAGGGGCTTATTCATAAAGTCAAATATCAAGGCTAGATACATGATAGCCTTTTAGGCCTTTTACCTCATATTTTGAGGAATCAGCATACAATATAAGGAGTTACATATACAAATTAAACACAATTTGATCCCAAACCATATCAAAAGCAATATTCAAAGTTGTTTCAGCTGACTTAATCTTTCTATTGTAAAGCTCTACTAAGTTCCCAGGAGCTTATCAAATTTCGGAGACTGCAGAGGGAGACAAATTAGAAGGAGGGGCTTATTCATAAAGTCAAATATCAAGGCTAGATACATGATAGCTTGTTAGGCCTTTTACCTCATATTTTGCGGGATCAGCATACAATTTGAGGAGTCACATACACAAATTAAACGCAATTTTGATCCCAAAACATATCAAAAGCAATATTCAAAGTTGTTTCAGGTAACTAACTGGAAACGCAATTGGTAACCTTTCGCATTTGATATAAATGGGGGGGGGGGCCTAATAGACAGGGAGCTTATCGTACATTTTGGTTTAACAGGGAGGGGCTTATTAGAGATGGGAGTAATGGGTTCAATGCAGCAAGTACAGTTCTAATACAGCTACAGCTAATATTAATACAGCTTTTACCGTACATTGAGTAACAAAGCAAACTAGTCAAAGAAAATTTGTTATTGAAAATAAACAATTCAACAGAATAGGTTTGGTCTGAACAAATTAAGCGACTTCATCTTGTAGGCTCTAAGGTTAAGGTGTTGTATGTGGGTTTTTACTGCAGAGAAAATAAAAGATGGAACTTTCAATGTGTGGTTTGCTACTGTAGAGAAAATAGAAGATGTTAGCTGAGTTTTTGACAGTAGGCAACTCCCTGTCATTGTCTATGAGACATACTTTTGTGGCTGAAATTGTATGTATGCAAAAAATTATATATGCTAACTTACTCGGGCTGGAAAATACTTTAATAGTCATATTTCACATTTGATTAATAAAAGTAACTGGGCAAAATGAAATGCTTTCAAGGATCATGAAGAAACTTGGCCTTGAAATAGATTGGGCATGATTTTCCGTCATCTTTCTGTCTTTAGAGTAACTTGAATGTCACCATGATAATCATTCCGCATAAACTTTTGGCATGAAGACCCTGGGTCCGATCCCAGGCAGGGGCACACATTTTAATTTTCCAATCATTGTAGCCCAATCGTGATAAATACGATGATAAATCAAATATATACCAGCTGTGCCAGCAAAAGAATATTTTGTCAATATTATTGTATTGATATCCAGGGAGCAGTGGCTTTTCAAACGGGGATTGTTTCTGCTGATTCATCCGCTACTTTGCAATTTTCTTTCTGTTTTTAGCAGTGATTTATTGAAAATTCTTGGTTCGAAAATGGCCTAATTCTATTTGAAAACCGATATTATTGTATTCATATCCAGGGAACAGTGGCTTTTCAAAAGGGGATTGATCTGCCGATTTACTCGGTACTTTGCAATTTTCTTTCTGTTTTTAGCAGAGATTTATTGAAAATTCTTGGTTCGGAAATGGCCTAATTCTATCTGAAAACCATGATCACATTCTGTTCAGACTTTTTTTTTAGACGAGAGAGCTATACAGTCCCTGCTTGAGACTATAGTTCCCTGCTTGAGACGAAGAAAAAAATGGAAAACTATAAAAAAGGTTGGTATTGAAAGAAATATTGCTTAAATGGTACAAGTATTAAATGACCACTCGCGCAACAGATCATCAGTGATCAATTTTTAAATTTCCAAGTCATCTTGAAGAGTTACCTCATCGTTCTATTTCCTTCCGTCCTCAGAAAAGTTGATCTAAGACTGATTCCGGATTGAGAATTTTGAAGGAATCACTGAAATTTCGGAATATGAATCGTCAAAACATCAACAAATATCGCAGAGTACAATTCAGGCTTTCAGTTAATGATCAAGTCGTCAGTCTTCAAAATTAATCCAGATTTATCGTGGTCCGGCAAAAGTGGCTACCATTTTCTAGTCCATTTGATATCGACCTCAAAGTTAAAAAAATAACAAATATACATTCAGCATTCAGATTTTACCTCTTCTATGTTTGATGGCCAATAAGCGTACTGAGAATCTTTTTCCAGATTATTTAACCACTGCAAAACAAAGTAAAAAGATACACTGAAGATATAATCAGCGATATCATTGTCAACAACTGTCAAACAATAGTACAAAAGATTTAAAAGGACTTTTCGGCGATGACAAACAAACAATCTTTAAAAAGGTACACAACAACCTTCGAGTGAGTGCTTCTATGGGAATGAAAGCAGCACGTTTTCATTGGGAATCTTTCCATGTCATCAAATCATCTGAACGAATCACCGGTTTGCATTTTGAAATTTTACAAATCAACTTCTAAAATATCATAGTATATAAGGATATAATAACAAAAATACTACTAACAGCATCCTCAGTATTAGTATCAAAATCTCCAGTAAACGGGTATTCTTCTAATCCAGGGAAAATAACTTGTGGCGTTCCTCAAGGTTCTGTACTTTGTCCCTTACTTTTTTAAATCTATATCCATGACTTGCCTAAATCCTGCCTTTTCCTATTTGTAGATGATACAAATATTTATCATGAATCTGATAACATTAAAGGGGCCTGGTCAACGGGCATGCATTGCGCTCTTTTTGCTCCTTGTTTCCCTGTGATCCGGAGTTTCTGCATAGCAGAAAAGATGGCGCGAGGCGCAAAGAGCTGAAATCAAATTCATTTGCGAAATCCGACTCAAAATGGGACGCCCAAGGCGCCCCGAGCAAAGAAAAGCGATAAACATTAATGAGACGACACTGGTTAGCTGATCTGAGAAAAGAGGCAAGTACGAGCGGAAATCTGCTTACACACAACGAGTTTGCGCTATACCTTCTCAACTTGGCTGCCAATCATCTTCATCGAAATACAACGACAGTGCAGAGTTCCACCATTTCCACCGTACTATGCTTGGATTGTTGAAAACTTTCAGCAACTCGCTTTAATCCTTTGTCTTCTCTTCTGTTCGGGCAAAAACAAGGCCTTTAGGGTCTTAACTCTTATCTTGAAATGATGTATGTTGTGAAAACTTTGAATGAAAGCACCACAACATGGATGGAAACATGCTAACACTAGGTTTTCTTTCATCTCCAGTCCGCCCATGCCAGAAGATACAACAATTGTACCACCAAGCAGTACTACATTGTCTGAAGTCGCAGAAGTTTCTGCCAGTTTGAGCCCCTTCAAATCACCAAGTGCAATTGCTTATAAGAATAGTAAGTGAAGTTATTAATTTTGATTGGTTGAATTTAATTAAACTGTAATTACTTAAATTACATTCTTTTCCCAAGGTTTGATGTTGCTTTTAGAGGCATAGGAATATGATGGCAACTTTATTATCTTGAGAGCTATTTTGCAAATCAAATTTCCCACTGGTAGAATAATTCTGTATTAATACCTTGGAATTTAAAATATTAGCTTAACATTTCCTCCACCAGGTAGTTCAGTCACCATTTGAACTATTGTGTTAGCACCTATCTTATTTTTGCAGAGCCATATGCTGAATCTACACCACGACTTCCAAAGCGTCCACGAACATCCATAAAGTTTCCAATGACAATGACTTCTGACCTAATGATTGACAGCAATTATGATTTGGAATCTTCAACAGAACAAGAGATAATTGCTGATAATTCAAATTTGGAAGAAGAGTCTTCAAAGTCTCTCCTTGGTAGTACTCTTGCTGATAGCTTTCACAGTCTTCGACTGAGATCAATAAATGAAAGTTTCAACACGTTGAGTGGGAATCCTTTAAACAAAAAAGATAACAAAATCAGATACCAAGAACCAAGCCAAGAATGCATTGAGTCATTGTCCAATCCCAGGTAATTCTGAGATTCTGTTTTTCAGAGGATGTGAAATATGAAGACCACGTGAAGTCTGTGACTGCCAAATTAAAAATTTTCCACTTTCCAAAGAATTTTTCTTTTGAATTCTTCACTTAATTGAAAGCCATGCTGAAAAACATGGTACGTTATGTTACGTCAAAGATCCATGGTATGGAGCAAGGTCTAGCACAAAATATTTGAACAATTGGATGGTGTAAAACCTTGGTGTAACAAGCACTATCCACCCTGGAATGAAAGCCTAATTTTGCATTCTTAATTTTAACTAAACTCATTTAACATTTTTCATGTTTGGTTATGGTTTATGCAGGAGTGGATCTACAGTGGATCAATGTCCATGTCCCAAAGGGGATGTTTATTTTAGACTAATATTTTGTAATGTTTTATACATGAAATGTATGGTTCTTCAAATTTCTTTTGTAGCCAGACCACTGAATCATCTGAAAACTCTTCAGACACTTCATCAGATGAAGATTCAGATTGTTGTAGCACTTCCTCGGACGAATCAAGCACCTCCCCAGATGATTCAAGCTCTGACTCAACTCATGATAGTGACTTTGAGTTCTGGTCAGATGAAGAACTAGTGGAAGATTTTGAAAATGAAGATTTTGAAATTCATGAGAGAGAGGTTGACTTTGATCGAAGTCATGTCATTGAGAGTACTTTGTTAGAAGAAAGGGACATGGAACTTTGCACAACATATGAAAATGATACAAGTATTTATGCACCTTTTTGTAGCAATGTTAATGAAATCAATGGCAAACTTGAATACATGCTGCAAACAATTTTCAGAGAAGAAATCAGTGAGACCAATGTTGTTAACAGAGACAGACTCCTGGTGTCAGTTGAGAAACTAATTGAGCTTAAAGGAAATCAGTGTGATTTTGCCTTGGCTGATGGCAATAAATGCCAAGAAGAAGTTTGTTTTGATGTGGAGTTCAGGGGATCAGTTTTAAAGTTGAGATGGGAATGTGCCCTTGGACACAAAGGAATCTGGCTTTCCTCAGAGGAAGTCAATGTAGCAACTTCTTCACCTGTTTTTGTAAATGACATCTTGTTCACTGCATGTGTTGTGATGTCTGGAAACCATTATGGTAAGGTTTCGTTGCTCTCCAAATTTTTGAATCTTAAAATTCCTAGTCAAAGCACATTCACAAGAAATCAACGGTTGTTCATTGTACCTGTCATTTTAGAAGCATGGACTGAACTGAAGAGTAACATAACTGACATAGTGAAAGCATACAAAGATTTGTGTTTAATTGGTGATGGCAGGAACGACTCACCAGGGTTTAGTGCCCGGTATTGTGTTTACGTTTTGATGGAGCAGTTGACTGGAATCATTCTTGATATAGAGATTCTTGACAGGAGGGAAACTGGTGGTCACTCTCCAAACATGGAACGCGAGGGGTTGACAAGATTGCTTGAAAAACTTATGAAAATATGTGACATATCTGAAGTTGTGACTGACGCATCAAGCTCAATCATAAAGCGTTTAGCAGATTCGAAAGGTAAGATCTTGTAAAATTCTGTTCTAAAAAGCCTCTGAATAATCATATGCTACAACAACAGTATATGAAAAGTTTCATATGGGTAATAAAGTTGTAGAAACTGATGTCTGATGGAATTTTTAATTTTTAGTGATCTTCAGCCATAATTCCTACTTACCAAAGGTATAGAATCTTCCTGAGAATTTCAAATGCAAGATATAAAAATTCTCCAGTTCATGTTTTCAAAGACTGTTTGTGCATAACTTTTGCAGTAGCTAATACATACATATAGTTTGACAGCATGCATGCATTTTGAAATGAAAATGGCAATGTGATAGTTGCTACAGTACTTGCTTACAGGTAATTTTTTCTTCCAAGAATGGGTGCATTTACAGTACAGGTCTTGTACGCATCAACATGGTTTTCCTGCCTAACAATTCTCTTCAGTCTCTTAAAAATTCTTGTTTGAAGAAACATATGATCTTTCGGATGGGTAGATCATAATGGGTAGAATTCTTGAAAACTCTTTAGAATTCTTGTCATGCTAATGTGTGCAAAGCCTGTACTTGCGTATATAAGATCAAATGTGCATGCATCATTTTCCAAGAACAGTGAATAGACCTTTCAGCTATTCTACAAAAGAGCTTGGATCAAGCATGATTTGTATACATTTCTAAATGCGAGGTTCAATTGAGTGGCATTAGAGGCCTATCATATTGTGCACATTCGAAAATTCTACAAATATAATTTGATTCTGATTCTTTTCAGAATAGCTAATAGGTCTATTGGTCATGAGGGGTAATAATTGGCAAATATTTTTCATTGCAAGAATTTTTGAACAGACAATTCTCAGAAAACTTCCTCAGAATTATAGACAAACACAACAAATGGATTGTGAAAGAAATATAGAAATTACAGTGACCATTTACAAAGTTAAATTAACAAACATAACTTATATACAGTATAACCAAATGTCTGAACTATTTTCCCAGGGAAACATCCAGAACTTAAGAAACTTATGCATAGTCTGGATGTCTGGCATAAGGCCAAAAGTCTGGCAAAACAGCTGCACAAAGCTGCAAAGGGGAAAGACTGTGAAGGATTGAAAGAATGGATACCAAGCATTGTCAACCATTTCTGGTACTCTTGTCAAGTAGCCAATGGCGATGTGGAGAAATTGAAAGACTGTTGGTTTGGCACAGTACATCATGTTTGCGGAGAACACAAATGGTCATCCTCTGAATGCATGCATGGGCCACTGGTGACTAAAGAACCAAAGACGTTTTTGTGCAAAACATCAAAAGCAGCTGCAGCACTGAGGTCTGTTGTTTTTGACAAAAAAATTCTAGCAAATTTTGAGCGTTACGTCACATTCAGACATACAGGCAATGTGGAGAATTTCAACAGCATGCTGACAAAGTATGCCCCAAAAAGAATTGCCTTTGAGTATATTTATTTTATCGCAAGAATGGCTCTGGCAGCAATAGACCACAATCTGCACCTCTACAGACCTCTGGCAGAATCACGAGAAGGCAACCATTTATTCAAGAAGAAGTATAATAGGAGGACCAAGGCATATCATGCAGAGCCTGTCAAAAGTGCAAAGAAGCATGAATACATGCCATGTCTTCTTTCAAGAATACTGAGAGCAAGGCAAGAAAGGACATCCACGATCCTAGAAAGAAACATACAACGACAAGATGATCCAAAACGTATTGCACCAATTGTTGATCCAAATGTGCAGCCACCTGCACTGGACCTTTTGGTAAAAGAAAGGTTTTCTAGGTTAAAGAAAGAGAATTAACTTGAGTTTCTTAATTTATAGAATGCAATACAGGATGTTTCAAAAAGACACAACCCAATCATTATTCAAAGTTTTTAAAAACTTATAAGATTTGAAAAGATGTAATATACAGTATGCCATCTGACAGCTTAATCTGTTCTTTCCAGTGACATCTACTGTAGCTTGGGCACACTGATTGGATTATTTATTACGTAGTTTTTTTGTAAGTATGGCTCATTTTAGATGCAGGAAAGTGGTAGCGAGTTTGTGTAGGCAAAAATTGGCCATACTTACATAAATATCAATTAAATGATGAGTTATTCCATTAATGTGTCTAAACTGCATATCATGGTGAAGGCAACAGATTGTGCTTTCGGATGGTATGCATTTATCATCTGCTTTTAATTTTCAAACATGGTTGGATTGCATTTTTCTGTAACACCTTGTACCTTGGATGTCATATTAGAATGCAGTACAGACCTTTATGTAACATGAACACTCTGTTTTCTTGTCTCAGAATTCTAACAAAATTCTGCTTTGCAAAATATCAAATGCTTTTCATGCATCCTAATTTGAGGTTGTGTACAATTCTTAAGAATTCTTGTACAAAAAGGCCTGTACTGTATGCCCTTATCAAGAAGAGTGCCTGGGGAGTTTTCTCAACACAGGTACACTGGAACACAGTTTTCATTTGTCCTAAATTGCTACAAGGAAATACTGAGCCCGGGGGGGGGGGTACTTCATTGTCAACATGATTCGACCTGAATCTGGACTTTGAGAAAAGGACCCATTCGTATGACGGAATATTCAACAATTTCCAGCCCATTTGCATGAATATCAGGAAATTTTTGACCCATGTGTATGAATTTGTCGATTTGAAACAAAGGAAAATTCACTTTTTGCGTGGATTATCATTATGGGGCCGATTGATAAGAAAATTCTCAAAGAACTACCCATCTACCAGAATTGTGGTTAAAAACAGACCCATATGTAGAGAATTTCGGATGAAAAAACCCATCCATATGAGTGGCACGTCCAGTACAACTTAACAATGAAGTACCCCCCCCCCCCCCCCCCCGGATACTGAGGCAGTCACAAAATGTTCTCTCTTCATAATTTAACGGTATTTAAATCCCATATACACATCATCTGGGGATGGGTATGCCTTTCTAATCATGGTAAGAACACATGAAGGCAAAATTCTTCTATTCCCTGTTCCTAGCTTCCCATATTTCCACAAGGCAAATTGTTGGTAGCCTGCTTTGCGGTATGAGTTCATGGTGAACTCCATAGGTTCTGCCCTTAAATCACACTTAGCCATTATCTGCAGCTTCAACACATCCCTGTCAATGCAAATTTTGTTGAAGACTTGGTATGATGTTACACACAGGACCCTTCCACAGCATTTGTTTTCATCGGGGTCAGGCATACGCACACAGACACCACATTTACACCAGGGTTGGGACTCGGGTCTCTCTATAGGCACTCCTGGGTTGGAAATGGCAAATATCATATCTCTGACATAGTCATCACTCCCTATACCAACTGCAGCAAGTTCTACCACAAGTTGTTGGAGGACATCATGTGACAGGTCTTTGGTTAACTCCTAAATATGATGAAAAATGAGAAGTTTGTTTTACAATGTGATATAATTCAACATAAATTACGTTTCAGACAGACTAATTTTGGAAGTTTGCTTTTCATGTTACCACTTAACCATGTATTAGGCTCAATACAGTATATTAACTCTTGTATACAACCTAAAGGAATAAAGGCAAGTAAAGTATAAACGTATCTCTATTATATGAAGGAGGAGTCTGTAATTGTTTAGTAGTGATCATTGTAGATGAAAGATGTTGTGTTGGAAAAGAGCGTATGAATTTAAAATTGAGCTGCTAGAAATCACCTTTATTCCTTCTTTGGCATGATTTATTTCAGCTTCCATTCTCTCTGCACCATCTTCTACATGCAGTGTATTTGTAGCTCCCTGCTGGGGTCTTTCATCCTGACCAGCTGGATTTGGCTGCAGAAAAATTTTCACAAATTATTATGTTCTGCTACTGTATATACTGCATTCCCCTGGCACAAGTAACATTCAGTTATTCAAGAAAAAAATGGTTCGTATATGGATGTACTCTCAGTAGGAAGAAGGTGACTTTTAGGGAGACTAGTTTTGAAAGAAATCCATCACTACTGTACCACTATTTAAAATGGAAAATTTTGTTTCTGGGGTTCCCCTGATGTGGCAATCTGCCTTCCCCTGGCCTGGCAAGCCTCTAGTTTCCTTCCAATCTTCCCCTTTCTAATCTTGGGAAGGATCATTTGCTCCTGTCCCCTATCCCCTTACAACAGTAAAAAAGTTTGTGACAACTAACCTTTCCATTTTTGCACCATCCAGTGACTATACCTCGTTTTTTCTTCCCACAAATGCATTGCTCGCAGCATCTCTCTCCTCTGTCCTTGCAGGGGCAACCGACCTTTTTCCCACTCTTTTTAGAACATGTAGTACTGCATGTGCATGTTCCTCGCTAAAATTAAATGTGATTAAAACTCTTTATTATCACAGAAGACAAACCAAAACGAAGGAGACTTGAAACTTGAATGTTGAAACGAATTTAGGCCGCCGTCACAAAAGGCTGCCATCACATCAGATCACCTACAAAATCACGAGTTTGTGGGAAGTTTCTGCAAGATTTCAAGGATATAAAACAACAAACTTGTCTTACCTGAAGTGGCTCATCCCCAACTACATCATCTTGCGGAGTACTCTCGTTCACAGACATTATTAACAAACTCAATTGTAAATTTAATAAAGGACTTCTAAAAGTAAAATTTTGGCTTGAAATAAACAAACTAGCGCTAAACATTGAGAAAACACATTGTGTGATATTCTGTTCACCTAGAAAGAAATTGCCTGAACAGATTAGTATAAAATTCGGTAAGAAGCCTGTCTCAAGATCTGTGTATGTTAAATTTTTAGGCCTTTTCGTGGACGAGAATCTATCCTCGAAATATCATATTTCTGAACTAAATAAGAAACTCTCAAGAATATCTGGTATCTTCTTTAAAGAACGCCGGTCAACCAGCATCCTTTGCGCGCGTCGCATTTTGCCTTTCGACTGCGGCAGCCATTTTCATATGACATCGTACATAGCAGTGCTCAGCAAAGCGCGACCGCAAAGGATGCTGGTTGACCGGCGTTCTTTAAAATCAGACATCTTTTTTTTATTTTGAAAAATCTGTATCATTCCATTTTCTCTTCATTTCCGTGCTATGGCTCAACAACTTGGGGCCTTTCCTATGACACTTATCTGGAATATCTTTTCTTCGTGGAGAAAAAAGTATTGAGGTATATCTCCTTTCAACCTTTTGCATCTCCTTGCACACCAATATTCTCCTCACTTAAAATTCTCAAACTGAAAGATATGATTCATCAGGATATTCTCAAATTTATCTTTAAGTCTATCACATTTCACCTTCTCATTCTCATAACTGTTTTCAGCTCAGTAACACATTTCACAGCCATGGAACACGTCAGGTAGCTAAAGATGACATTTTCGAACCTCCAGGTAATACATTTTTGTATGGTCTTAGATTAATGAAGTATCTTGGTGTTAAACTCTAGAATGATATTCCAACTTTTATTAAAATATCAACTTCTTTCAATATTTTCAGAATAAAACTGAAGGAATTCGTCATAAATGGTTCTGTTCTTTGATTCCATATTGATTGGGATTGTGATTTCTTTTCCTTTTGTTTTCGAAACTTGAACTTGTCTCCCAATGGTAAATTGTTCTTGAAGGCTTTCTCGTTTCTATTTTGTTTTTTTTTTAAACAAATGTGTTTTTATTTTTAGTTTTAGATGGGGGGCCCTCTCTCGATTTGTTGATCTATTAGAGAGCTGTTCCACAGAAAAATAAATTTAAATACATAATGTCTTGTAATGTTTTCTTATTAAATGAATTTATCTAGTGTACGTGCAATTATCTTGTTGTTGTGTAGCATGTATTATTGTCTTGTTTATTTTAAGTAAGGTAATGTATTTGCATTGAAATTCATTTACGTATATTTGTCAATGAAACTAAAGCTTCACAGCACTTATTCATCAAAATGGCCCCCAAACTCCCCCCTCCCCCCGTGTCTGTCATCTCTTCCCTTCACGTTCATCTTGCGAATGACAGCGAGCAGCAAGTATCTGTCTTAAATTATTTTGGGAAAATTGAAGACGCATACCTGGACAGACTCAGATCTGATGTCGACTGCAAAACTATCATGTTGTGGCTTGACATCTAATGTTAGAAGCTCACCAGCTTTCTCTACCTTTAATCATGAGGAAAAAAGTATTTGTTATATAGTTTCACTGACTGCTCGCTGCTATTAAAGGGATGTGGCAAGATTGGCAAGCGATTCGAGAACTGCCCGTTCTATTTGACGCTCTGGGCTAAGACATGGACAAATCATAGGATAGCCAAAGAAACAATGGTGTGCGTGTGCATGGGTGCTTTCTTTGTCCTATTCATGAACTACTCCAACCATCAATGTCAGTTTCCTTTGATATTTAGCTGGACAGAAGAACAAAGTAAACGATTGAAAGAACAGACAGCTGTTAAATGACACAAGAATATTTGCACAGTTCTGAATGGTCTTCAGAACATAGCACCAAACAACCTAGAAGATGATTCTGCTTGGCACTTTTCAAAACACAGCTCCGAGTATAAAATCAAGCTCAACCTACGATTATCATCAGTGACTCGTCTTGTGAGAAATGTCTTAAAAACGATTATCAAGTTTTGTTCCGTCAAAGAGTCCTCAACAACAAAATAGCTTGAACAGACCAAAAAGAACAAACACTGCTAAATGAATTGTATCAGTGGGATAAGCTACACTCCTATAGCCATAGACATTAGATGTCTATCACGGTGGTGGCACACACTCATCAAGAAACACAGTAAACATTCTATAATATTGAAATCCGATGTCTAAATTTACAACTTCAACTTTAATAGATGAAAAAATTTTGAGCATCGTTAGAACTCTAACTATTTCAGCCATAGATTTTCCTCTACTAGACAAGACTTCGTCTGCTCTGATCTGCAAACTTTGTGTCCAATTAGAAAGGTAAGCATATACCTAAAAGAAGTCCAAAATAGCTGAAACCAATTGTACACATATCCAAAAATATTGAAAATAAGTTGTTTTGTACTGAAACGTATTTAAAACCATCCATTAATGAATCAAGATCAAAATGACGTAAAGGCTTACCCTGTAGCAGGATCTGAAGGAGTTACGAGAGACCAATAAGTTAGCTTAATTTCTAGTGATCAAGTGCAAGAAAATGTATCTTTCTTTTTTGCAAGAAAAAAGCCCAGCCCAGTCCAGCCCTAAAAAAGCCCAGCCCTAAAAGGCTAAAAAAAACTCACAGAAAAATGGTAGAAAGAACATTGAAAAAACTTCTGTGAGTACCAAACATTGCTCGTGCAAATTAATATATTTGGAAACATAAGAAGGAAGTTGAGTTTTTGGTTTGTGTTTCATGATACCTTGTGCTGATATCAACAAGCAATCGAAACGAAGCGGATCTGCTGTTTGCGGTGCTGGGGTGCGGACTGATATCATAATCTTGCCTCTAACTCGTGAATAGCCTCTATGTCGCGCAACCGCGGAAAAATGAGCCGAGACTTAGGCCAGTCCGTGAACTGTGAACATTTTAGGAAACATGATAGCGGTTGAAAGAGTTGAAGAGAAGATATCATGTACCTCTAAACCAAGCTGATCCAGTTCTTTCATGGCAACCATTTCTCGCAACAGCAATTTTTCGAGGCTAAAATTGAAAATCTACATTAATACCTGGATAAAGTTGGGAAACAAAGATACAAAAACAACTTCCGTGTTGGGAAACAGACTTCACATTTATGATATTTATAAAGCAGTAGAAATGCTTCAATTTTGAGGGTGCAAAACAACAGCTATTTGGATTATGAAGAATCATAATTTATCTTATGTTACGAGCGTTCATTACTGTTCCAAACAGTGAACTGTGCCAACAAGTAAATCTGCACACCCCTAAAGAATAAATAAAGTGATAATTTTCATTTCTTTAGAGGAATAAAATATGACCGGTATCGAACAATTAAATTATGCCATCCAAATTTGCGTCAAACATTGGACATACAGACCAGCAGTGAAATGACCCTGGAATAAGACTTAATAACTTACCTAAACGCATCTAACGAGTCGATTTGAATTTGTAAACCATTTATAAACAGAGCCGCTTCTCCTGCATCAACTTGCAACTCTTTGAATTTCTAAAGATTAAATTCAAAGTCAATTACAAAATCAAACAAATAGATTCTTCCACCAAACAGTGATGGAACGGTCATGTTATCTAGATTCCGGTTTAATATTAATACCTATCTTATTTTCAAGTTGATGTTGGAGGACAAAAATACCAGCACAACCTTGTATATTTTGTCGTCCAAATCTCTCTAAAACAAGTTTATAGCTATACATTTCATCAAGTTCATAATTTAAAAAAGTTGTGATAAAAATGGATTTGATTATCATCAATTGTCAAAACAAGGAAGCAATTAGATACCAATTGCAATTAATTGTTCAGTGCTTACAAGGTTACGCCAGATCTTTAAACAGAATTTGAACCCTGATCATCCGAGTTCCAGGATTAATTGATGCTAACTGCAAAAACTGTCCCGTCAATATTTTCTTAAGGCCAAGATAGTCGAAATTGTCGTAGCGATAAAAGCGGAAAAATATGATCGCTAAAAATGTAGATTACCCCTTCGAAAAAATACGAGACTGTATACTTGCATTGAAACAAAGGCCTACGTACTAAACAGGGATTAAAATGACTATTGTGTCTCTTTCATTAAGAAATAGATAAATTCCATGCAGTTTGGTGTTTCAAATATGCCGCACGTCTTAAAAAAAAGTCAACTAGTCTACACCATTATAGTATTATACCGGGTGACCCAGAAAAAAGTGACCCAACGCAATCTGTTACGGAAAATTAAGTAAGCGGCCGATTCAAATATTTCGAACGTTGTTGTGTCGCTAAAAGACTAGCCTATGCTATAAGTATTTTTCGCAATTTTTGTCGGCACGGTAAACTTCCAAAATTAAGGATTTCGAGGAAAAGGGCATGCCCGAAATCTTCAAAAAGTTGTCAAAAACAGGGGATTGATTTACAGGCATTTCAGATCAGCATATGAGTCAAATCTTTCAATAGCGCACAGGGAAACCCGCAAATCTTCCAATTTCACGCTTATAAGCCAATGATATCGTCGTATTCCGATCACATGACTGAAAATAAGGCTTTCGAGATAAATTTTTGAGTACCTTCACAAAAATATAAATGGATATTCGAGTAATAAAGATACAGAGCTGGTTTTACCACGAGTCGATTCGAGAGGCCCCACTCCACATTTGTTTTTCTGCATTTGGTTAAAATTTCATCAGGGATCGGCGTTACATCGAATTTCATTCCTTCGAAAATTGGCCTATGTTCAATAATTCTTCAGGAACGCTACAAATAAGATATAGCTTTCAAAATTTCACATGTTACGTGAATTATGTCCAGAAATGACATGAAAGCATTTGTTTGTGTGATTTTTGAAAATCCTAGACGAATTAAAGCTAATTGCTGCGAATAAAGCTAATGGGCCTACCTTCACCCGCAGCAGAATCCCAGTAATCGGCATTAAATCACTCTTTTTCGCAATAATAACCAGCGGATATATTAACGAATAACTTCACCACAAATTCAATTTCTTTCCACCATTTTATCATCGATAATTTCGATAAAATGTGACAAGACTTTACAGCCTCTGCAGCAAACCGTCCAACTACCGTCGATTCAAAGTTTTCTTGTTGCAAACAGCAGGAAAGCTTGCATATAACAAAAGGTTGTGCAAGGGTCAGATCTCCCATATGACACAGCAAATTGTTACCTTTGATAATAGATTGTACACCTTTGAGAATAGATTGCAGGGGAAATTTCTTTACACAAATTATGTACTTTTCCGATGTGACAAAGAAATTTGCAATCTTTGAGAAATTTTTTATTTTCTCTTTATTTTGCAACGATAGAATGCCTTTAGGAGTGTGCAATCTATTCTCAAAGGTATCATTTTGCCGTGTCATATGGGAGACCTAAGTCTTGCAAAACCTTTTGTTTTATGCAAGTCTTGCAAGACTTCCAACGTGTTTGCAACAAGAAAACTTTGAATCGACGGTAGTTGGACGGTTTGCTGCAGAGGCTATAAAGTCTTGTCAATTTTATCGAAATTATCGATGATAAAATGGTGGAAAGAAATTGGATTTGTGGTGAAGTTATTCGTTAATGTATCCGCTGGTTATTATTGCGAAAAAGAGTGATTTAATGCCGATTACTGGGATTCTGCTGCGGGTGAAGGTAGGCCCATTAGCTTTCTTCGCAGCAAATAGCTTTAATTCGTCTAGGATTTTCGAAAATCACAAAAACAAATATTTTCATGTTATTCCTAGACATAATTCACGCAACATATGAAATTTTGAAAGCTATATCTTATTTGTAGCGTTCCTGAAGAATTCTTGAACATAGGCCAATTTTCGAATGAATGAAACTCGATGTAACGCCGATCCCTGACGAGATTTTAACCAAATGCAGAAAAACAAATGTGGAGTGGGGCCTCTCGAATCGATTCGTGGTAAAACCAGCTCTGTATCTTTATTACTCGAATATCCATTTTTATTTTCGTGAAGGTACTCGAAAATTTATCTCGAAAGCCTTATTTTCAGTCATGTGATCGGAATACGACGATATCATTGGCTTATAAGCTTGAAATTGGAAGATTTGTGGGTTTCCCTATGCCTTATTGAAAGATTTGACTCATATGCTTTTCAGATCTTCAAAACGACGAGGAGCGTGTTTCGTTTCAACCTGGGAATAGGCAACCCTGTCGGAAGTCTTCGGAGCAAGTTTATAGTCCCTAGGTACTTAAAGATATTCTCAGGCAAAATGAAACACGCTCCTCGTTGTTTTGAAAACCTGAAATGGCTTCAAATCGATCCCCTGTTTTTGACGACTTTTTGAGGATTTCAAGCCTGCCCTTTTCCTCTAAATCCTTAATTTGGGAACTTTACCGTGCCCAAAAAAATTGCAAAAAATACTCATAACGTAGGCTAGTCTTTTGGTGATAGAAGAACGTTTGAAATATTTCAATCGGCCACTTACTTTTTTTCTATAACAGATTGCGTTGGGTCACTTTTTCTGGGTCACCCAGTAGTATTTATCATATTATAGTATATCATATATTATAGTATTGTTTTTCAATCGCAGATTATTTGTTTAACACTTCTATTTAGATAGGCATCACATCTTTGCAATAAAATTTTAAAGATCAAAAGTCACAGTGTCCAAATTCTGAAAGATTGATTTTGGCAAAAATGATTGCAAGACCAGTGAAACAATAGACAAATAAGATTTTGAAAATCAAGCTAAAACTTTAGCTTTCAGATAAATCATAAAGTGACAAAATCTGACTTGTACCGGGTGTCTCAAAAAAAAGTACCCCCTTTTGACCGAACGAGGGAACAAAACCATAAAGTTTCGGGATTTTTCTAGCTCATAGCTACATTTGTCGATCTTCAACTTAAATGCACATACCTTGCATTTGAAAATCTTCCACGAAATACCGGAGACATGAGTTCACAAGGGTAAAATTTTGAGTGCACCTGAAACCAGAGGTTTTGAGAAAGGGTCTAGCCATGATGTGACATCACATAACATTTCGCAAAAGAATTTTCAACTTTGACCTTTAGTCTTTATTTTTGAAAAGATTTATACCTTGAATTGCTTCAATTGTTCTCGAAATGACTTTTCTCCTTAGGAATCGGCCTGTGCATTGCGTTCCATCCCAAGCGTTTTGTATCAAAGACAAGGAAAAGGAGCACATGCACGCTTTTTTGGAGGTGTGGCCGACTTTATCATTCTTACCACATTTTTATTATATTCGTTTAATCAGGGCCATGCCCATGTGTCTTTTATTCTTTTCAAAAGCAAAAAAACTGAAAACAACAGTTTACAGGTGATTGGGAAAATTTCCACGATACAAATCATGGTTAGGCCCTTTTTCAAAACCTCTGGTTTCGGGTTCACTGTAAATTTTGACTTTGCAAACTTGTATCTCTGGTGTTTGGTGTATGATTTCTATATGCAAGGTATGTGCATCTAAGTTGAAGATTGATACATTTAGCTGTAAACTCGGAGAGTAATGATATCTTATCGTTTTGTTCCTTCTTCCAGTCAAAAGAGGGTACTTTTTTCTGAGACACCCGGTATTCTGTCAACTGTGTCGTACCAAGTGGAGAAATCTTTCTTTCAGTCAACTGGGGATACCAAGTACTGCCCCTTTTGTCAAAGTCGCGTTCACTTGCTATGCTGGTGAAGTTCAAAGCAAACCAATAGCCGGGAAACCTATTGCCATGTGCGAGAATCTCCTTTTTTCTTCGCTAATCCTTGTTTGGATTGTAGTTGCATCCTCCACCCTCCGCCCACATTCTTTCCATAAACAAATTTCTGCGCACGATGATTGGTTTCCTTTTAGGGGAAAACCGTTTGCTCCTGAACTTCGATGACTTGTGTCCCCAAAAAATAAAATAACATACTTGCTGATTATCTTTAATCTCTTCTCTGAGCTCTTCTTTTACACTTGTTTTGACTAAGGACCTGAATATGAAACAGGGCAGTGATAAGTACTTTTAAAACAATAGCCTTAAATAATGGACTCATCATAATAAACCCATAAACGAAACCTCAGACACTGTAATAAGTGGAAAGAAATTTTAACTCCAGCAAAAGAACAACAACCAAAACAAACTGTAACAAGAAGCATAGGGCTCAAATCTTTCAAATCTGTAAAGAGGTTGGTGTAAAATTCTATGACATTTTTCTTTGTATTGAAAGGAACGTATGGTACTTTGATGTAAATCTGCCGTGGAAATTGCTTGATATCTTGATTTTTTTCAAAATGGTGGCAATTTAATCACTTTTGAAAAAATTCAAGGAACATTTTGAAAAAATTTAAATCATCGTAAATCCTAAACTAATAGAGATAAAATGATACAACCTTCAACAAAACCATAGTTTATGAAGGTCGACAGTATGGTGGCAAGCAGAAGTCTGTAGCTTTCCTAGTTTAGGAATTACGCATTTGATGACGTCACTCAAATTTAACAAATGCCGCCATTTTGAAACTAAACAAGATACAAATTATTTTCTTATATACAAATTAAATACAAATTATAATAACTTAATCAACTGGAAAATGGTCAACTGAATTTTTCATCTATGTCAAAATAACGGAATATTCAAGTTACTTTCAGTGTTTGCTCCTTTGTTTTGTCCTGCGATGCAGGTTTCATTGAAAAGTTTTCTGACGTACCATTGGTACAGTAATCCCCAGTAATCTCATTGCCGTTGGTAGCGCAAGGTTTCTCGAAAATTAGGCGCAGCAGCAGCTTGCTTCACTAAAACCCCACACCAATTGCTTTGAAAAATGATTGACAGAACTGAATTCACAGATAAACTAATTCCTTAGCTTGGATCCAGAATGATCAAAAAGAAAAGGAGCCAAATCTTGTGTTTTTTGCGCGTTCAAAATCAATCTTCGGCCAACGTGCAGTTGAGCTGTAGAGAGCAAACATGACACAAATAATTCGGATCGGCCTGCAGTAGTCTTTGGTCAGCAGCAAACAAGTTTCCTTTATGTTTCTGCTGGGCTAGTCCTAATTATGATTTTCCATGCAGAAATGTTGTGTGAATGAGTTCCGAAGTTTACTAGCTGCCTGTTCGAAGCACTTTCTTTGTAAACAGTAACTTCACATACCTGGCTAACATTGGAATATTTTGACTCAAGTGCCTCAAAACTTTTAATCGTTGATCTGGAGATGAACTCATTATCCTCTGTGCAGATTGGAAACTGAGATCTACAAGACAATGTATAAAAGAAGATAAATTTACTCGATAATCTAAATTATATAGACACAAAATGAAACTAATACCGGAAGTCCTAGAAAAAGCCCCCACCTTCGAATAAGCGCCCCCCCCCCCTCGAATAAGCCCCCATCCAGTAATATTTTTTGCGAAATAAGCCCCCCACCCTCGACTCAGCCCCAATGTGGGGTTAATCGATTGTTATTTTAGTAAATACTTTTGATTATATTTTTGATTGACTTTCTTCGCTTTTTTTCAACGTAATCGGGCTTAGATATTGCCTCGAAAACAATATAACCCAATATATCTGCTGTTTTAAGCACTGACCAGCTTCAAGTAAAAGAAAAACTTAGTCCTGGTAATATTTCGGCTGCTGCTAAATAAGCCCCCCGCCTCCTTGAATAAATTCCCCCCTCGAATAAGCCCCCATCCCAAAATATTGTTTGCGAAATAAGCCCCCGGGGCTTATTCGAGGACTTACGGTAATGCTGAAATATAGACTGAAAAGTAAATGAAATCAATAACGGTTAACAAGTCTCTCTTTCAAGGCCTTCGTGGTATTATATAAAGAAGGACTGGAGAAATTGCGATTTTCAGAACTCCGCTTTAAAGTTAGTCACAAGTATAGCTATGTTTGGTATTGTATTATTATTATTATTATTATTATTATTAAATTCTTTACAGTTGGTATTTACAATAGCTTACTAGCTAATGCAAACCAACTATCTACAAAGGAAAAAATTTACAATAATATAAAGAAAATAAGTATATTTACATTGATTTACATGATTTCTGTTTTCAGGGAGATTTCCAAAGATATTGTTTCTACAAGCATGACTGAAAAGAGTACAAACAGTGACTGAAAAAGATGGCAATCGCCTGAATATTTCTGAAGTTGTTGCTTTGGAAAATAATCATTGAAATAACCCTTTTGACAAAACAATGAAACAAGACATTTAGCAAAAAGGATTTATTTCAGAAAGCTACCGGGTGAGTCAATAAAAAGAAACCCCGCTTAAAGGAACACGGCTCTTTGGATATAAAGACGATGACATTTAATGATAGACATGTTCCGCCCATACAATTTCGATTGGAGCACTTCTTCCTATGCATTCCTAATGAGATGATTCTTACGTCCCTGAATGCAGTCGACATTCTTTCATACTAACAAAATATACAGCAACCCCCCCCCCCCCCCCCTCTAAACATTCAGATTCTAGCAACAATATTTGCGGGCCTATGGAAACTCGGCAACCTTCACCGGAGGCAAAAAAGTTTAGCAGGAATGGGAGGCAGATCTTAACGGGGACGACAAGTCTTTAGTAGATGACCCCCAAATAAACATTATCCCATTGGATGTATGACAGGGTTAGCGAAGCAAAGAGATGTCAAATAAGAAACTTGCCTACTTTCTTCTCTCTCTCTTAAAGGCATTGAGTCCTCATAAATAGCGCTCTCATGATCAATATCAACTTCTTTTCAATCATAAAACAAAAGTTGTGATTTAACCGCTATTGAAAATAAACCAAAGAAATTCCTGAGGATAATGCAAGGATTAAGAAGCCTTTGGTTTCCACTGCTAATGACTTTAGCACTATTGTGCGATAACAAAGGGCCGTCAGCGGTTTGTCAGCAAAAATTCAGGATAGCGTTAACGCTCAGCTATTTATATGGACTCAATGCCTTTAAAGTCAACTTTCCTTTTCGAAATTTGGCTTGGTATCCTCGAAGGTTCTTCAGCTTGGTACTCCATGCAAAATTCCGCATGTAATGGGATTCATTTGCCCTAACCATTAATTGATATGGTCACATGGCAGGAACATCTCAATCGCAAATGAATACATTCAATAAATTTTCGGCATACTGGAAAAACCGGACCCTATGACCCTAAGACCCCTTTGATCCCTAGGACCTTAAAGTACTGAGTTTTGAAAGGACCCTTAAAGAGAATCAACGGAGATAAAAGCCCCGCGCGGAAGGAGTCTGGGTATTCTATTATTAGCCTATTGTATTTGATGATTTCGAGACGTCAGTGGATATTGTTTAGCTAGAGGAATAATAGCCTGCGTAGGAGTTTTCTTTGTCCTATTTATAGATTGCCTCTACTTAGCTCCGTTGATTCACTTTAACACCGAAGGATCATCCCCTCTGCATAAGGGCTACATGCTAATCAGGATGCTATATGCTAATCAGGTTACTTGTGGGATAAACGATAATTGCTCAAATTTAATGTCAATACCATTCATTGCAGCCTGGGGGGGGGTTAATACCCTTCAACAGACGTAGCATTAGTACAAACAACAAACACATTTCATTCTTTGAATAGTTGAACAAGGATTGTTTGATCCCCCGGCAATGGAAGAATTTCCACCCTTTATCAGTGATTTAACAAATGATTCTTTACGGTGAAATGATGCCATTACTATGTTTTAAATTGCCATTAATGTCGCCAACAATGGCTCTTTCATTTTGTGTCTAAAATTAGGAATACTGTAATTCTACAAAGGTCGTTTACATACTTTCAACACAAAGGTTTTCATAATTTGTTTTCTTCAGTATGAGCACTGATAAAGGGTGGAAATGCTTCCATTGCCGGGGGATCAAACACTCCTTGTTCAACTATTCAAAGAATGAAATGTGTTTGTTTGTTTTTACTGATGCTACGTCTGTTGAAGGGTATTAACCCTCCCCCAGGCTGCAATGAATGGTATTGGCATTAAATTTGAACAATTATCACAGAAGTAACCTGATTAGCATATAACATCCTGATTAGCATATAGCCTTTATGCAGAGGGGATGACCCTTCTGTGTTAAGGGTCCTTTCATAACTCAGTACTTAAAGGTCCTAGGGGTCATAGGGGTCTTAGGGTCATAGGGTCCGGTTTTTCCAGTATGCCTAAATTTTCCGCCACGTGACCAGATATGGACAATAATTTTTCCTACCTGACCAAGGCTACAAATATTTTTTTAATCGACGGCTTTCAAACAGCGATTCTCTGCAGCTAAAATAAATTTTCCGCCACGTGACCAGATATAGACAATAATTTTTCCTACCTGACCAAGGCTACAAATATTTGTTTTAATCGACGGCTTTCAAACAGCGATTCTCTGCAGCTAATTCCATTCATAATCCCAGTGTGGGAAAATTCCAATAATTAATTACCCATCAGTAGCATCTTATGTTTGTTTGAATTAGTTTCATTCGCGGTTTGATTCATGGCCTCCCGATAAAGATCTCATTCAGAAAATTGCACTTATAGCCATATTCCTTTTTATGAAAGTTTTTGTAGAATGTTAGGAAAATCGGCGTATTTTTCTTCAGAAAATATTCCAAACCAAAAACAGTGAAATGCTAGCTGGTGGACTCGGGGCCCTAAAATAAAAGTCAAAATTCACCTGGCCCAAGTTTCATACCCAAGTTTCGTGGAATTCTACTGTTCCCAACAAAGAGAAGAGATATCAGTACAAGTGAATCGTAATAAAGTGCCAAAATCCCAAACCTTTCTCTTAGAAACAGTGTTTGTACAGTACAGATTTCTTTAGGGCTCAGTGATACTCCTTTAAAGGGGGTTACCTTCAAAACTTTCCATGATTAGGGGTTTTTTCATCAACTAGGAAGTCAGAGAAAAGGGTATCCTATGGAATGGTATGGCCGGCCAGAAACTCCAGGGCCTTTTTTAACATTAAAACTGGGGGGGGCAATTGCCCCCGATCCCTAGACTTTGCCCCCCCAGTGTCGAAATTTTTGACCCCAGAAAATTATCCCTTACTTAAAGTAAGTGATTTTCAGAAAGTAAGCTATTGCCACCACCACTGCGTGGCAACCTGCAAAAGCCATGTGTAAGTGAATGGAATACGATAACAGGACTGTTTACCACCAGAGACAGGGTGTTTCAGCCAAAGTCAAGGATGTTTCTTCAAAAATGTTACTCACGCATAGGATAAATGTCACAAAACTCTCAAAGTTTCCTTTTCACTAATGGCAAGCATGATATTGGGAGAGCCATTCTAAGCCAAAGTAAAGGGTATGGCCCTGAAAATTTTTCTGGGGGCTTTGCCCCCAGACCCCCTCATTTCACCTAGCTTAAAATTTCTGGCCACGCCGCTGCTCACAAGAATTCGCAATGAGTTTTGTAAATCAAATATGTCAAATATCAAACGAGTCTTACACAACAATCTTGACAAAGTATTCTTGTCCTATTGTAGTTTGATTTTAGCTAGCCCGTTTGATATATATTTGGATTCGTAAATTTCCTATTTTTTAGCCTGCTTTTCTAGCCAATCAGACTAATTTTATCCCCTTTTTAGGATTTGCCTCCCCACTTAAAACCCCTTAAAAAAGGCTCTGAGAAACTCCATGCACTTGCCCGTATATCCTGCTACATGGACACTGACAAATTGCAGCAGCTAATGACACCATTTGTGTTATCGCACTTTAGCTACTGTCCACTTGTTTGGATGTTTTATGACAGAACTTTAAACCATAGAATACATCATGTTCACGAGAGGGCACTGCGCATTGCGTACAAGGATCACGGAAGTGATTTTGGTTCTCTCCTGGAACAGAGCAATTCGGTGCCCATCCATGTAAGAAACCTACAGTTGCCTATGACGGAAGTTTTTAAAACAAAGTCTGATCTAAATCCACCTTTCATGAAAGATATTTTTATGGAGAGAGGTATTAGCTGCAACCCAAGGCATGGCAATGACGCTCAAATTCCAAAGGTGCGAACCACGTCCTTTGGAGTTGAGACCACAGCCTACCTTGGAAATAAACTTTGGCAGTTTTTACCGCACGAAATAAAACGATCAAGCACCCTTCCTATTTTCAAAAAACGAATTAGATGTTGGCATGGTGAAAAATGCAACTGTAGGCTCTGCAAAACAAACATTCCAAGAGTTGGGTTTCTAACATGATAAACATTTCTTGGGCCTTCTCGCAAGGATGGGGGCGGTGCGCTGCTTCCCGGTGGGATAGGGGATGTGCTGTGCGGGATGTGAGGTCCCCTTCACGATGCAGGCACTGGGCTGCGGTTGAACTGGGGAATTGCTCACTAGCGGCGACCGCAGCTTAGGATATGCGTGTGGGGGTTCCCTCGCGCGGTGTGTCCGCCGTCTCTTTGGGAGGTGGGCGTCGCTCCGTACCTCGTAGGGAAGGCATGCTTTTATCTTGTATATAATCCACTAAATGTTTTTATTGATTAGCTTTAGGAATTAATTTGTAAATTTTGTAAATTTTTGTAAAGTAGGCCTAAATTAGCTGTAATTTAGCTATTCTTTTTATTTTACTTAGCCTACATCAAATAAATTATTGATGATGATGATGATGATGACGAGCGTGATGTACCTTTTACTGTTGAATTGCACCCACCGGGAGTGTGCAGTACAGTTGGGGATGTTCAGTACAGTGGGAGGTATGTTTGAGAACAGTTGGGCAATTCAGTATAGTTGGGAGGCATCCGGAGCTCAGTAGGGGATACCATGATGTGTGTGGTGAGGCAACATCAGTATAGTAGGGGGATATTCAAAACAGAGAGGGGGGTAGCCAGGGTAGTTACCAGGGGGCCTGGGGGGCCTCTGTAGGCCAGCAAGAAATAAGGTGTGTATTTTTTTTTGTAGTTTTCTTTCAGGAACATTTTCAGGCCGGCGGGCCCACTGAGATTCAAAAAAATCTAAAAGCAGTGTCTTACCAGTGCATAGGAGGGCGTGGCCCAAGGATAAAACGGCGTGGTGCCTAGCCTCTCTCTTGGCGGCCCTGGGGGTAAACACTCATGTTGTCAAATGCTCCCTTGCGCAACTATGAATAGCAGCTTTGTAGAATATAGAATGAACCTATGACGAAACTTTGGTCACATAAAGTGATAACAGAAAACAACGTCAAGAAGCAACAAATTCTTTCCCAACCAATCACTCGGTACGACGGCGGGCCAGGTCGGCACCGCAGGCGCCGATTGGCAAGCCTAGTCCATTTTAGAATTTACCTGGCTGAAATCGGCCACTCCATTCTAAAATTATGAGGGATTTTCTCGAGAAAGCCACTTCAAGAAACCTGCGAAATGTGCCCAAAATCATGAACAAATTTCCCTGGCATTACAGCAATGACTTCTGCACGCTTTAACACGTGCTATCCTCTTGGGAGGATGAAGAAGTCTTCTGGGGATGTACCGGATATCCGGCTAGCCGGATAATCCGGCCGGATTTTACGATCTTGCCGGAAATCCGGTTCCGGCGGGATTTCAGATAGATTTACCGGACTTTTGCCCGACTTTCTTATTTCAAGTTAACTTCAAGAAAGACCCATAATGTGACCTAGAAACAAATGAATCTGTGCAAAATCACCATAATGTTGTCATAACGATCATCTCCTGTTAAACTTTAGGTTCTTGTTCACATCACACATTCATCCCGTTTTGGCTACTGAGCTGGCTCCGTACAATAAATGGAAGCAATGGTTTTGAATGACAATTAAATTTTTGAAGGGATGACATACCGGGTGCTCTGAAAAAGCTACCCACTTTTTTGACAGGCCATGATAAAGCGTACACTGGACCAATTGTGGAGATTTATGACTTAATCTTTAGCACAAAGCCTGAATCAGATTCTATGATCGTTAGCAAATTCCTTGGTCTTCCGCTTCTACAACTGTAAACAAGTTTCTCAAAATTCTCGTTTTTGAAAGCATCAAATTCTCTGAAGACTACTAGGCTTGCCAATCGGCGCCTGCGGCGCCGACCTGGCCCGCCGTCGTACCGAGTGATTGGTTGGGAAAGAATTTGTTGCTTCTTGACGTTGTTTTCTGTTATCACTTTATGTGACCAAAGTTTCGTCATAGGTTCATTCTATATTCTACAAAGCTGCTATTCATAGTTGCGCAAGGGAGCATTTGACAACATGAGTGTTTACCCCCAGGGCCGCCAAGAGAGAGGCTAGGCACCACGCCGTTTTATCCTTGGGCCACGCCCTCCTATGCACTGGTAAGACACTGCTTTTAGATTTTTTTGAATCTCAGTGGGCCCGCCGGCCTGAAAATGTTCCTGAAAGAAAACTACAAAAAAAAATACACACCTTATTTCTTGCTGGCCTACAGAGGCCCCCCAGGCCCCCTGGTAACTACCCTGGCTACCCCCCTCTCTGTTTTGAATATCCCCCTACTATACTGATGTTGCCTCACCACACACATCATGGTATCCCCTACTGAGCTCCGGATGCCTCCCAACTATACTGAATTGCCCAACTGTTCTCAAACATACCTCCCACTGTACTGAACATCCCCAACTGTACTGCACACTCCCGGTGGGTGCAATTCAACAGTAAAAGGTACATCACGCTCGTCATCATCATCATCATCATCAATAATTTATTTAATGTAGGCTAAGTAAAATAAAAAGAATAGCTAAATTACAGCTAATTTAGGCCTACTTTACAAAAATTTACAAAATTTACAAATTAATTCCTAAAGCTAATCAATAAAAACATTTAGTGGATTATATACAAGATAAAAGCATGCCTTCCCTACGAGGTACGGAGCGACGCCCACCTCCCAAAGAGACGGCGGACACACCGCGCGAGGGAACCCCCACACGCATATCCTAAGCTGCGGTCGCCGCTAGTGAGCAATTCCCCAGTTCAACCGCAGCCCAGTGCCTGCATCGTGAAGGGGACCTCACATCCCGCACAGCACATCCCCTATCCCACCGGGAAGCAGCGCACCGCCCCCATCCTTGCGAGAAGGCCCAAGAAATGTTTATCATGTTAGAAACCCAACTCTTGGAATGTTTGTTTTGCAGAGCCTACAGTTGCATTTTTCACCATGCCAACATCTAATTCGTTTTTTGAAAATAGGAAGGGTGCTTGATCGTTTTATTTCGTGCGGTAAAAACTGCCAAAGTTTATTTCCAAGGTAGGCTGTGGTCTCAACTCCAAAGGACGTGGTTCGCACCTTTGGAATTTGAGCGTCATTGCCATGCCTTGGGTTGCAGCTAATACCTCTCTCCATAAAAATATCTTTCATGAAAGGTGGATTTAGATCAGACTTTGTTTTAAAAACTTCCGTCATAGGCAACTGTAGGTTTCTTACATGGATGGGCACCGAATTGCTCTGTTCCAGGAGAGAACCAAAATCACTTCCGTGATCCTTGTACGCAATGCGCAGTGCCCTCTCGTGAACATGATGTATTCTATGGTTTAAAGTTCTGTCATAAAACATCCAAACAAGTGGACAGTAGCTAAAGTGCGATAACACAAATGGTGTCATTAGCTGCTGCAATTTGTCAGTGTCCATGTAGCAGGATATACGGGCAAGTGCATGGAGTTTCTCAGAGCCTTTTTTAAGGGGTTTTAAGTGGGGAGGCAAATCCTAAAAAGGGGATAAAATTAGTCTGATTGGCTAGAAAAGCAGGCTAAAAAATAGGAAATTTACGAATCCAAATATATATCAAACGGGCTAGCTAAAATCAAACTACAATAGGACAAGAATACTTTGTCAAGATTGTTGTGTAAGACTCGTTTGATATTTGACATATTTGATTTACAAAACTCATTGCGAATTCTTGTGAGCAGCGGCGTGGCCAGAAATTTTAAGCTAGGTGAAATGAGGGGGTCTGGGGGCAAAGCCCCCAGAAAAATTTTCAGGGCCATACCCTTTACTTTGGCTTAGAATGGCTCTCCCAATATCATGCTTGCCATTAGTGAAAAGGAAACTTTGAGAGTTTTGTGACATTTATCCTATGCGTGAGTAACATTTTTGAAGAAACATCCTTGACTTTGGCTGAAACACCCTGTCTCTGGTGGTAAACAGTCCTGTTATCGTATTCCATTCACTTACACATGGCTTTTGCAGGTTGCCACGCAGTGGTGGTGGCAATAGCTTACTTTCTGAAAATCACTTACTTTAAGTAAGGGATAATTTTCTGGGGTCAAAAATTTCGACACTGGGGGGGCAAAGTCTAGGGATCGGGGGGCAATTGCCCCCCCCCCCAGTTTTAATGTTAAAAAAGGCCCTGGAGTTTCTGGCCGGCCATACCATTCCATAGGATACCCTTTTCTCTGACTTCCTAGTTGATGAAAAAACCCCTAATCATGGAAAGTTTTGAAGGTAACCCCCTTTAAAGGAGTATCACTGAGCCCTAAAGAAATCTGTACTGTACAAACACTGTTTCTAAGAGAAAGGTTTGGGATTTTGGCACTTTATTACGATTCACTTGTACTGATATCTCTTCTCTTTGTTGGGAACAGTAGAATTCCACGAAACTTGGGTATGAAACTTGGGCCAGGTGAATTTTGACTTTTATTTTAGGGCCCCGAGTCCACCAGCTAGCATTTCACTGTTTTTGGGTTGGAATATTTTCTGAAGAAAAATACGCCGATTTTCCTAACATTCTACAAAAACTTTCATAAAAAGGAATATGGCTATAAGTGCAATTTTCTGAATGAGATCTTTATCGGGAGGCCATGAATCAAACCGCGAATGAAACTAATTCAAACAAACATAAGATGCTACTGATGGGTAATTAATTATTGGAATTTTCCCACACTGGGATTATGAATGGAATTAGCTGCAGAGAATCGCTGTTTGAAAGCCGTCGATTAAAACAAATATTTGTAGCCTTGGTCAGGTAGGAAAAATTATTGTCTATATCTGGTCACGTGGCGGAAAATTTATTTTAGCTGCAGAGAATCGCTGTTTGAAAGCCGTCGATTAAAAAAATATTTGTAGCCTTGGTCAGGTCACAGGTAACGGGCAAAATTTTGTATAAAAGTAACAAGTACCTCCATCTTTACTTCAGTGTTTACCAAATTTGCTAATTTTGTCTAGATTCGTTTAGGCCAACCACGACAATGTTTGTGATACAAACAGTTCCGGTTATTTTGAGTGGAAACCGGAACTGTTTGTATCACAAACATTGCCGTGGTTGGCCTAAACGAATCTAGACAAAATTAGCAAATTTGGTAAACACTGAAGTAAAGATGGAGGTACTTGTTACTTTTATACAAAATTTTCCCCGTTACCTGTGGTCAGGTAGGAAAAATTATTGTCCATATCTGGTCACGTGGCGGAAAATTTATTGAATGTATTCATTTGCGATTGAGATGTTCCTGCCATGTGACCATATCAATTAATGGTTAGGGCAAATGAATCCCATTACATGCGGAATTTTGCATGGAGTACCAAGCTGAAGAACCTTCGAGGATACCAAGCCAAATTTCGAAAAGGAAAGTTGACTTTAAGAGAGAGAGAAGAAAGTAGGCAAGTTTCTTATTTGACATCTCTTTGCTTCGCTAACCCTGTCATACATCCAATGGGATAATGTTTATTTGGGGGTCATCTACTAAAGACTTGTCGTCCCCGTTAAGATCTGCCTCCCATTCCTGCTAAACTTTTTTGCCTCCGGTGAAGGTTGCCGAGTTTCCATAGGCCCGCAAATATTGTTGCTAGAATCTGAATGTTTAGAGGGGGGGGGGGTTGCTGTATATTTTGTTAGTATGAAAGAATGTCGACTGCATTCAGGGACGTAAGAATCATCTCATTAGGAATGCATAGGAAGAAGTGCTCCAATCGAAATTGTATGGGCGGAAGAAGACTTCAAAATGGGCAGGATTTTAATTTTTGCATCAAGCACCTCTGTCCCAGAGTACCCCCCTGGGACATGAAAGGATTGATTTCCCGGTTATACATCGAAAAGATTGATTGTCCAAATTCAATGATTTATTGTTATCTTACAATGGAGTAGTGTTAAATTGACAATGGTTGACAAAAGAAGAAAGCTAATTGGATAAACGGCTTCATGCCTTATATATATAGATATCAATTTCCAATTCACAATTAAAACTTTCTCTGTCATGTTGAGTCTTTAGAAAATTTTGCGAAAGAATTGCGAAAAACCCGAGAGTGTAATTCAGACTTTTTGTCTAAGATTACATCATAGATCTAGAGTGGTGTCGCCCATTATGCCCATGTCGTCGCGATGTTCTGAGTTAGATCCAAAAAGAGCAATTAATGAAAAAACCAAATAGCCAGATTATATCACCAACTAATGGAGAAAAAGATCACAAAGTATTGACTTTTTACGTAAACTCTTTATACTGATTTTAGAAGATTTTAAAGAAGGGGGTAAAAACGTCATTTTCTTCCAGCGTCGCCCATTATGGCCGCAGGAGAAACAATGAACACTACTCTCCAGTAAAAAGTCTTAATAAGAAAAACAGTTTTAATTATTGTTCTTTGTTTATTATTTGGTACTTTAAACACAAAAATATCAATAAGAATTAACCTAAACTTTGAGTTTTGGCAATTGAAATACATGCTTCGAGTAGTTCTAAATCCTGCGTTATCTCTTGTGATTGGATGGATGAGTTTTGGCATAGCTTCTAAAATGAAAATAGACTTAATATAATGCTGCGTTTTTTTGGGTTTCGATGATTTTCCAAGTCAGTAAGTAAGATTTTAACCCAAATTGGTGTTTTTTTAAATAAATTTTGCATTTTAATATTTTGAAGCGATTGGGAACTTCTCTGGTAAACTGATAGGCATAATGGGCGACGAAAATAGCAATTTGCAGCACTGAAACTTCATAATATTAAATCAGAATCAGAAGTCAATTTGCTTTGGTTTCATTGTAGATTTCCTCTCAAGAGACAGGACTTCTGAAAAATCAAAGCACATTTTAAAAATGTCTAACCTCAAGGGGCCAAGCGAACGAAAAAGAAGGAAGGAATGTAAATAGAATCATGAAATTTGCAATACTTGAAAAAAATCAATTAGAGATATGCACAAAGCATCTCGTCGGGTTTCATTGCAAATGAACTGAAACTTCAGTGAAGGTCAAATCATGATAAAACAGATGTCAGCGAAGATTTTCCGCGCAATTGGAATTTTATTACTAATCGTCAGTTCCCTGAAATTTAATTTCTCTTGCTAGCCAGCCATAATGGGCGACCGGCCATAATGGGCGACGCTACTCTATAGATCTTCAAAATTTCTGCTATGCACGAATTCCCGTGAATTGTCAAAAATTGATAGTTTCTTTTGGCGCACTCGGTTGTAAAAGAATTGCTTTGTCCTACATTAAACATAATGCAATTCATTAAACTTTTAGATTTATGAAAATGGGCGCAAAACAAAGATATTTAGGTTGTTATCTGTTGCTGCATCCTCTGAAGGATATAGGACGACAAGCTGATGTGTGGTTTTACAGTAATTCCTATGCATTTTGCAGCAAGTTAAGAATTATTTTGCATTGAACAATATTTCGAAAATAAATTTCCAAAATGAACAAATCTTTGTTTCAGGTTGAAATTTCCTTTGAAGACCTTTATTTTTACATATCTCGGAATCAGGGCATGAAAAATATTTTTAATTCATACTGAGCTGCAGGAAATTTTCCAACATCCATCCATTTTTCATGTATCATTCTGTTACTCATTTAAAAAAAGCAACTTGCAAAGTCAAAGAAAGGTCACCTGATATAGATTGCATCTCTGGTACAATTTGCAATCAATGTACCAGATCAGGAGGCGTATCTTATTCAAATTATGGGCAGGTTTGCAAGAAATTGTACTCCTTAAAATGATAGTTCACAGTTCTAACTGCAATAAAAGATTGCGGAACGTCCAGCTGTTTAGAGCATCTGTCGGGCGAAGAAGATTACTTCACAATCATTTTCAGAGAATATGGCGCAAAAGAGAGTCTAAAATTAGAAAATGCCGTTCTTTTGTACCGCATCTTTTTGTAATTCGAATTGCATTTGAATCAAATTGATATTTCAGAGCAAGGAAGCTCTTTCTTCCACGTCTATCGTATCTTACATAAATTAGGGTTGGTCTCATAAGAATAAACTTTCGCAGTTTCAAACATAATTTCACAGATACTCATACTGATACCAAGTGATATGCAAGTACAGGGTGTCCCAAAAAATTTGTTCGACGTTTGATTAAATATTGAAAAATAACGAAATACTGAACGGGCTCCATGGTAAGATAACCATTTTGCTGAGATTTCAAATTAATTTTAGACACCAGAAGCTAGCAAATCGGCTAAATATTCACGGACTTACGAGCTTTCGAAGATCAAGTTTGTGCGAAAGCTGAAACCATATGCCCCTAAATTGCATATTTTATAAAAGTAGAATCTCGTTTATTCAAAGAAAATCAAATGGAGTCTCAAAAGCACTTTCGATAAACTATCTTTCTATAACATTGAATCAAGGTTATAGATGCTTGGAGGAATTCTGTTCAGCACAATTTGGAATTGCCCCGTCTCTCATTGATTAAGTTTTCATTGCATGTTTTTAGATACTTGCATTCTTAAGAAAATTTTGGCAACGGTTACGAATATTAAATAACTTTGGAAGTCCTATTTGGTTTGCTCTGATATCGACGTGAGGTAAAACATTTGACAGTCTTCTTTTACCTCGGTTTTAGGACGTCTTTTAGGAAAACAAGTTAGTTAGGGGCGTCTGGTTTCAGCTTTCGCACAAACTTGAACTTTGAAAGCTTGTAACTCCATGAATTCTTAGCGGATTCGCAAGATTCTGGCGTCTAAAATCAATTTAAAATCTTAAAAACAGGGTTCTCTTACCAGGAGCATGTACATGTTATCGTTATTTTTTAACATTTAATCAAACGTCGAACAATTTTTCTGGGACACCCTGTATATACAACAATTGAAAGATTAGCAAGTACTAGATTTCCTCCATGCTTCTCTGAAATCATAATGGTTTGTTTTATAAGGTGCCCAGCTTTATCATTCCCAACTTCATACACTTTGTTTTCTTGATGCCTGATGTGCATTTACATAAAACCAGTTACATATTATGGCATAGCATAGCTATCTCAGGATCCTAAACTCTTTTTGCACGCTGGACACTTGTCTGTTCCTGCAGGAAATGTATGCAAGATATTTTTCTGGTCGCAGGAAGAACGTCGAATCGTCAGATAAGATAGAGACCAATAGATTCATCTTACAGTGATGCATGAAACGGAATCTTTAACATACCAACTTCTTGTACGATTCCCTACTGCTTTCATCAGCCACAAAATTATACAGATGTTGCTGTACTAAATATAAAAATCCGGCCGGATTTTGACAATTGTGACCGGAAAGTACGGTTACGGCCGAATCCTGAAAACCCGGATCCGGTACACCCCTAAAGTCTTCCTCCTGGTATCAATAACCCATTCAAGGGGATTCCATTCTACCAAGAGGACAAAATACACGAATACATGCGAGTGTCATCATTTCTAGGGAGGAAAACCAAGGAAAATTTGCTCATTGTTTTCACTCGCTTTTGCATGTTTTTGGAAGAGGCTCTCTGCAGAAAATCTCCCATATCCACGGGAAGGAATGGCCGATTAAAGCCGGGTAAATTACTGAGCCTAATTGAACATATTGGCAACAAAACAAGACAGTTTTCAATAATATTGCTTTTATATTCAGGGAGCAGTGGCCTTCCAAACGGGGATTCTTTTGTTTTATTCACCCGGTACAAGGACAGTGCTCTTTAAATTTTGAAATGAAAAAATAAAGGAGACATTGATGTAATACCTTGTAGCTGCCAAACTTTAAGTGGTGCGAGCTCTTTCGTGCTCTCTTTCAGATGGGTTTTAAAACTGGCCAAGGGTTCCACAAACTCTGGATGCAATTCCCTGAAAAACAATATTAATGAGAAAGGGAAAGTAAGATGCAGCCAAAGACATAACCAAAAAATAGAGATCCTGGTTTAAAAAAGGGGAACTTCTTGTAAAACCAACTGATGAAATAAACACTAAGGTAAACCTTTACCAAGACTCTTTTGTTGACAGAGAAAACAATGTAAAAATTACCAACGCGTGAAATCGAACAAAAAAATTCAGATTTCATTTTCAAAGAAGTCAAATCAACAAACGGTTTCTATCAGCAATCAATTCAAAAGTCCAGCTACATATTGACATGTTGTTTGGTCAATACAGAGCATGTGGCAATAGCATTTGATTTCAAGAAGAAAAGTGCAATCTCACGTGCGAAGTTTATTAGAGTTACCCGGTACATGTATGCCAAATGTGTGCAATAGGTGCCAAATAGAAGGGGCGTCTTAATGATCAGGGGGTGGGTAAAAATTACGCGGTTGACATCTATTTGGTAATCCTTACGAATTAATTTTGTTACTTCATTCAGACAAAAAGTGCCTACAGTAGGCAAATGAACATTCTTGCTCACACTTTCCATGAGATTAATCAGCTAGGGGAACCTAATGAGGCTTGGGGTGGGAAAAATTTTCGAAATTTAATAAACAGGGGGGACGTTATTTGGCATCTGAGAGTAGTAAACAAATGCAAATGATAACGATATTGCATCGTTTTAAAGGATGTCACTTCACCTCAGTTTTCCAAACAAGAAGCCTTCGACCTCTTCTTCGTCATCATGATGACCACTTGCCAGCTTCCCCCCGTCTTTTCCATCAACCTTTTGGTCATCTACTGCCTTGTATTCTGTGCTTTTTATTGCAAGCTCTACGCCGTATCCTGACAGATGTACTTTTCCTTCAGAAAGGTTCTAAACAGTAAATATAGAAATGCATTAAAAACATACAAACACATACTGTGTGTAAAAAAACCTATGCCTTTCCAAAATTGTACCGGGTGAGTCAGAAAAACCTGGGGTGTCTAAGAAGCCAAATTTCGGGGAAGACAAGTCAGACCAGCTTCCCTGAAGTTTCATATTGTCAATGAAAGACTAAATCAATAATAGAAATTTAACAGCACTGCCATTTAAATGAATAGTTCCCTAGAGCTACAAAATAAACAAACTATCTTTTTCAATGATGTAACCGTTATGAAGGTTGACGAGCATAAACATCTAGGTGCTGTGCTTGATAGTCGACTTACGTTTTCTAGTCATACCCCGGGGGGGTCACTACCATATGTACCAGTACGGGATGTGCCATTTTTTGGGGTACCTTTTTTCAGGCTGAAAATAAATTTTAGGGTGTCATTTTTGGTAAAATCACAAATGAACATACATTTTAGGGTGTCATTTTGGAAGAAAAACGCGTCAGGGCATTGAATTTGATCTGATTTCAGAGACTTGGTTAGAATTTAGAATTTTGGTCACAATTTTAGGGTATCTATTTTGAATGGCCCGTAAATTTTGGGGTATGGATTTTGGAAAATTCATAAATTTTAGGGTATGATTTTACAATTCAAAATGGCACACCCCCGTCATCCGCCTATTGAAGTGACCCTCCCGGGAGTCATACTCAATCTGCTATTAATAAAGCGAGACGTGAGACTGGTATGCTACGGTTTTTATGTAACTACTTGCCAAGACAGACTCTGGACGAACTTTATAAACTTCATGTTCGACCATATCTCGACATGGTGACATTATTTATCATCTCCCGCAGAAAGAGTTTGACTTCAGCCATGAAATTGCCTTACACCGCCAAAAATGAAAGACTTGAATCCGTCCGGTATTCTGCTGGCTTAGCCATAACTGGCCATCGGAAAGGTACTTTGAGAGACAAAATATACGAGGAACTTGGCTGGGAATCATTAAACAACAGAAATTGGAGCAGGCGTCTCGTTCTTTTCTTTAAGTTCGTCAATAAACTTGCTCCGGAATATACAAGAAATCCTATTCCACAACTTTGTTCGTCACATTATGCTCTTAGAAATCAGGCTGTTGTTGGGCGAATAAATGCAAGAACAGAGCAAGTTTCTATCACAATTGTTTAAAAGAATGGAACAGTCTTGCTTCTGAGACCAGAGAATCACCTACAGTAAGCTCATTCGAAAATAGACTCTCTTCTCTTATCCGCCCTACCCAGAAACCTGATTATGGAATTTATGATCCAAAAATTGTTGTCATCCTCACCAGGCTACGCGTAGGCCTCAGTAAGCTGAACTCTCACAAATTCAATCCTAACTTTCGAGACATGGTTGACCCAATGTGTCTGATGAACGATGGAGTTGAGGATACTGAACACTTCTTGCTGCAATGTCATGCATATGATGATCAAAGGCGTGATCTCCTAGGGGCGGTTAACGAAGTATTGCAACTTACACAACATCTTAAACGTGCCAAATCAAACCCTTGTGCAAATAATGTTGTATAATGATAAAAGATTTTCTCATAACCAAAATAAACAAATTTTGGAAACAACGCTGAAATTAATTCATACATCAAAGCGTTTCTTGTAGCACAAGCAAATACAAACCTTGGTAAATTAATCTTCTGTCTCATCCTTATCTATTAATCTTTTAATCTTCTTATAGAATAATTCATGAACAGTAAATGTGTCAATGTTGCTAAAGACTATACTAAAATCTGTCAATTTTCAATTTTTGATTAAAGTAGTCGTGTTGTCATATCTTCTGATTAAAGGCACACTGTCGTGGCTGTAATTGGCTGGTTGTGATGTTGAAATCCCTAACAAAAGACCTGGCTCTGGCTCATTATAAAGCCTTTATGCTCTTAGATCATACTTTGTTTCGAGAATAAAGGGAGTTTGATCGTTATCATCTTCGTGAATTTCAGTGTACAGCGAAATTGGCCGAAATTACTGAAGCTTGCCTAATTCTATTCTTTCATATTGTCTTTTTCATCCAATCAGTGCCACGACAGTGTGCCTTTAAGCTGGTTCTCCCCAAGTAGAGACCAACAGAAACTTTAGTATAGCCTTTAGTATCTGCATTGTTATTTGTTAAGATCAGTTATGCGCAACGCCGCTCAATTTCATGTATTGCATCCGTCAGTATTTCAACTCAATGGCAGTTTGAATGGCCCTTTCTCCTTAGCATCTGTTTATTGTCTGCAGTGGGGTAGTTAAAATTCCAGAGTACTGTGCTGCTAATGAAGTTTGCCTGGAGAACAAAGTGAAACCTGAGATTTAATCACATGATAGCCATTCTCAAATCTGACTGCTCCCTCATTTCCCGGGAAAGTGATTTTATTGACTGTTACAACAACAAGTTTTCTTTGTTATCACTCTTGCGAAATAAATGCTGAAGCACGCACTACACAAAAGTGAGCGGTGTTGCGCAGACTAAACCTTTTCCTTGGATACAGTTTGCACGCAGGCTATAAAGAGACAGGTCCGATCACGACGACTTACAGAGTTAAAGAGGTATTTCTAGCCCTTACCAGCGTCTTTCTAATTTCTAGGTCTAAAATAAAATTTGCACATCTAGGTTAGCCTTTGACTGATAGATTAACATTTCAATTTTTTATATCGGCCATGCAAGTTTTATTCCACAGCTGGTCAAATGTGTAAACTTTTGTAATCATCCGGTATACCTTTTCTACTCGAAAACTAAACCTCTCGACTTCAAACCGATTAGCACAGCAACTATTCTCGTGTATTTCAATTCCTCTCTGTTGAATCAGATTACGTGTGGAACTATATAGGACTTGGTACACCGTGTAATATGTTTTCAATTCCATACCAACCTTCGTATAGTGTCTGAGAATATATTTCACATTGCCATTTGCAGAAAGCTCGACCATCTTTTTGTGTGCATCTAAAAATGATTCTGTCCCAATCAAACCATAAAGAATTACAGTTTGTGAATTATTTTCTGATCCTGTATAAACGTGATCAAATGTGTGTGTTGTGCTCTGCACCCTAGACGAAAAAAGAGAATTTAACTCTGTTAAATAACTAATTTAACTGATACCCCATTCACACTTGCGAGTTAAACCAGTTAAGCAGGTTATCGAATGGGGTCGTCTCATTGGCCAATCCAACAAACCGAATGCATTTGATTGGTTGAAATTTAAATTGATTTAGATAGAGCAGTGGCGGACACTTTGTCAAAAATTGGGGGGGCGAAGCTATTGTTTCAGTTAAAAAGCATTGTTTATTTCTATTGTCTTCGAACAAAAGACCTTTGTTCTAGTCAACATTGGGGGGGCGATCGCACCCCCTGCCCCCCCCCAAGTGTCCGCCACTGAGATAGAGCTAGTTTAACTGTGTCAATCTGAAAACGGTAAAATCATTAGCCTGCTAGCAGCCTCAACAATCGTCCTTCGGGAAACTTTCCAGGAGGAGGATTGTTGATGCTGCGCGCAGGCTATACAATAATCTGCTTGCAGCACATGAAAAAAGAATCACAGAATTTCCCAACCTCGTTCCCAAGGGTATCTTTTGTTTTCTATAGGAGGCTAGACCTAAACAGATACCCTTAGGACCGGTTGCCAAATTTTGGCAAATTTTGATCGGAATAATTAGCATAATTTGGCAGACAGCAGGTCCTTTCGAATCCCAAATTCGATATGTTGGAATGTATATTCCATGGTTCAAATGCCACTCATTGAAACCAAAGCCATTCGAATGTTCTTCATTTCGACTGAACGCTAGATTTTGAAGGTGAGAAACTTCGTTTGTTTTGAAAAGAGCCAATCAAATTGCAGAGTAGCATAACAGGCTCCAGGGTCAATGTACGTGTTGCAGTTTACGGAAAACCTTCATTGTCACTGGGTACGAGGTTGAGAACTTCCATTCGACTCTATGATGACTATCGTGATGTACTTAGTAAAATGCCGTTGACATTAGCAAGCGACAATTACACAAAAATTAGATCAATTAGATGCAAATAACTACGAGGTTGCTATCTAGCCTTTTTTCCATGATGTGAGCGAAATCTTTGTGCGAGCAAAGTTATGTGAGAGCAGTAAGTTTGATCTAAATGTGTTCCTATTTAGGTCAGCAGGTATGCCTCAATGGTGACATGACTTTTTCACAATACGAATAAAATGATAAATGTAACATACCCCTCTTTAGTTTTTGCTAATTGAGATATCAACTCATCGTAGTTACAATAACTGTTGTTTCCATAGCTATAAATTGTTTCACATTGTGGAATTTCCACTTCACTTAACAACTGAAAGACAAAAATAGAAGAAATATCAGGGTTTTAAGACCTATAAAATAAAAACATCTACCGGGTGAGTCAGAAAAAGAATCCCCGTTTGAAAGGTCACGGCTCCCTGGATATCAAGACAATGATATCGGCAAATATATAGTTTTATGGTAGAAATGTTCAAATATACTATAAAATTTATTTGACTGAAATCAGCTACTCCATTCTGAAATTATAAGAGATTTTCTCCGGAAAGCCTCTTCAAAAAACCTTCAAAACGTGCCCAAAATCATGAACAGATTTCCCTAACACTTCTGCCTTACAATGCCTTTCAGCAATGACTTGTGAATGCTTTAGCACGTACTATCCTCTTGGGAGGATGAACAAGTCCTCCCCCTGGTATCGATGACCTATTCAGGGGGATTCCATTCTCCCAAGAGGACAAAATACATGAATTTATGTGAGTGTCATTAATTTTAGGAAGGAAAATGTGCTCATTGTTTTCATTCGTTTTTGCAGGTTTTTTGAAGGGGCTTTCTGCAGAAAATCACCCATATCCACGGGAAGGAATGGCCAATTAAGGCCGGGTAAATTACTGAACCTAATTGAACATATTGGCAATGAAACAAGACATTTTTCAATATTGTTGCTTTGATATTCAAGGAGCAGTGGTCTTCCAAGCGGGCATCCTTTTTTCTGACTCACCCGGTATAATCTGTTTCAAATTAGATGAAAATGCCCACCAATGGCAACAATTGACTTGTTTTGCAAAGAAGTTTTGCGTTATCGCAAATCTCACGTGACATCTTGTGAGACAGACTTGAGGTTTACTACACTCTAAAACCACATGATACAAGGGGCTAGCAAAGATAGATGAACGCATGGTGAAACACATTATTTGAATTGATGAATCTACAGTCTGCTCATTCAACTAATCGAAAATTCTCGATTCATCGTCACATAAAGCATCAAATCACGCGCAAAAAAGTTCTACCGCATGCTATCAGGTGTCCCAAAATAAGTACTCCCGTTTGAAAAATCACCAAAATTTAATTACACGGCCGATCTTCGACTCCCTTTCTTTGTCAAGTAGATCAAAGACCAAATTATTTTCCAAGACATAGCTGATCTTGTAAGTGGTTTAAAAATGAGCAAATTTAGCTTTTTTAGGGCTACCTGGTTTTGAATCATACTGCAAAAAAGCACTGATGATTGCCAAATCAACTTCTTCGTGCGTGTAAAACTTCTAGTATGGTCATATCATAAATGACAGAAATAAATGCGCACTATCATTGGAGTCTTCAATAATGATAAAAAACCTGAAAATGTTGACTCTTAGGCAAGATTCAGTATTTTGCTTAAAAACTATAGCTCACACTAAGGTTTTTCAACGCGTAAATTTCCCACCTTGCTGTAACAAAAGCAAACATTTTATCATCTGGGAATAGTTTTGGGCGTTTGACAAAGCAATTCAAAAAGAAAATTTCATGAAAGGTTTGATCATGGAGCATTGCGGACACCTTTATTTTGTAGGAAATTTTTATTCGATACTACTACCTTAAGTCTTTTGCGGAGGAGCATTGCCCGCGAAGCGAGCTACCTCTACGAAGGAGCGAGCTAGCGTAGCGCTTGAACGCTAGCTCGCTCCTTCAGAGAGGTAGCTCTCTTCGCGAGCAATGCTCCTCCGCAGAGGACTTAAGGTAGTAGTATCGAATAAAAATGTCCTTCAAAATTTCCTACAAAATAAAGGTGTCCGCAATGCTCCATGGTTTGATGATAAATTTTTGGTGATTTGTTATACAGGAGTACTGTTTTTGGGACACCCGGTATTTTTCGATCAAACCAGGAGTGTATAGCACGACACCAAGTGTATAGCAGTGTGGAATCTTTATCAGTAGCGAGTCACCTTGACCTCTCATTTGTGTGTGTTTTGAACTTATTCCTACTTCGTAGTTAGCCACGGTATTGCTGGTCCGTGAACTTAAAATTATTCACACAGCTCCACCTTGAACGTGCACTTAAAACACATATGTCTCATTAGCAATTGGTTAATACAACAAACAAGTTTGGAGTGGAATTCCATTGTTTCGCGACTTTTTATTCCTGTTTCATGAATTTTCATTGCAATGAAAATTCAGCCTCGATCCAGTGCTTTGTGATAAACAATAGAGAGAATTGTATTCCATGAACCAATCAGCTTCATGACATGTGCCCTTTAAGGTGGCTCAGTTCTGAAAAATTTTAAATGCACTGGCCAGCGATAAGGTGGCTAGTTACGAAGTAGAAGAACAAGTTCAAAAAACACAAAGCCATAGGTCAAGGTTGCTCGCTACTGATAAAAATTTCACATTGATATACACTTGGTGTTCTATCACTCATGATCAAGCTTACATAAAAGAATTTGAAAAACAGTCGAAATACTTTCCGGTCCAAAGACCGCTCAAGGAGGAAATACAAACGCTGTGTCCCCTGGGACTTCTCTTGTGAACAAATCAACGTTGTGGCAAATGAACTAATTTATAGCTTCGTCGATGAGCTGAGTGACGAGACTGCATGTAGCAATTTTACTGTTCAATGTGCATAAATTTATGATATCTTTTGTAGCTGAGCAAACAGTCTGGTCAGAACAGATGATAAAGCATACTTCCAGTGAAAATCAGGAAAATCTACAACGGGCAGATTCAGACAACTTTGGATGTTTGGTATGCTGTACTTTTCTATTCATCGAGATTCCAGGACCCCAATGTTTCGCTTTATTTTCTTGATAACATGATCACATTTCACCGTCACTATGAACTCGTGAAATTACAGCTCAAATACCTAATTTCAACGAATCCCCAGCAAATCCCATACACCAATCACAGAGCCGGATTTCAACTTATTACAAGGGAATCAGAAAACGCCCAATCGCACAGCAGGCACTTTTAAGATGATCGAAACTTCAAGTTGAATTGGCATACCGGGTGCGCCAAAATAAACTATGCGCGTTTGGCAGGCCACAATAAATAGCACACTGGACCGATTTTGAAGATTTATGACTTAATCGTTAGCAGAAAGCCTGAAATAGATACTGAGATTTTTTGCAAATTTTTTCATTTTCAGTTTTTAGGGCTAGAAGCGAGTTTCTTAAACTTTAATTTTTCGAAAAACATTGAAAACGATAAAAAACATTGATCAAGTTTTCCAAATAATCGGCATGAATTGACAAAGAGAGAACTTGTTCGTGGTAATTTGCTATTTAGAAATCGACCAATTGTAATATGCTGTACGAGAGTTCGTACTAAACCCTCAAATCCCCCTGAAAACGTTTTCTGTTTGTTAATTTATGTTGAATCTTTTAAAATTTGATCGACGTTTTTTGATCGTTTTCAATTTTTTCGAAAACGAACATTTTAAGAAACTCGCTTCTAGCTCTAAAAACTGAAAATGAAAAAAATTGCAAAATATCCCAGTATCTAATTCAGGCTTTCTGCTAACGATTAAGTCATAAATCTTCAAAATCGGTCCAGTGTACGATTTATTGTGGCCTGCCAAACGTGCATAGTTTATTTTGGCGCACCCGGTACAATGACAATTATCACAAGAACGAAGCGAAACCAAAGGACTCTCACTGCGATTCCATGAAATTTCTCTCAAATTAATTCTCATTGAAGATCTAATAAGCAAAGTTGGAACCGTAAATTTACGTCTTCGCTACTTTCAGTAGTAGGAAGACGTGGAACATAATTTTGACATTCCAGAGTTCAACTGTATTCGACCAATCTAATATATAATGATCCACAGTTGTGGAATAAGGAAATAAATACATTTTTTTATATTCAAATATAAAATGCTACAAGATATTTTACATTCTACTATACCTAATTCTAATTACTATACGACACTACAGGTACGATACCATGGGGAGCGAAAGACAATGACTACCCCATGGCCAATATATGAAAACGCGAATCGTTAAACTGTAGACAGTCACACAACAAACATTTAAAAACTAATGGATACCAAACTAGATTCTGTTTCACACCAGATGTCAGGTCGGGGTTGTGATGAATTTACGAAATAAATATCAAAAAAGTGAAGTGTTGAATACCAATTCATTACCCCCTAGCAGAACCTGGGGGTTAGTGTACAACAAAATTGGTCAATAGAAAGCAGAGAAAACGATTTTGAACTTAGGCCAAATGCTGTTATCTATTTGCATTACTCTTTCCGGAATCTCACTATTCATTGGCATTTTTCATTTTCTCAATTTCCCATTTCTCAGCTTAGAAGAGTCAGAAATTATTCAGCTTTGTCTCATTTCAAACCGCTATTCATGTGATTTTTTCAGTAATTTATTTTAAGTGGCCTGAAAGGCTTTCTAGCTGTTTAAAGCTAATTTAGGCCCACTATGCATGCTGCCTCCAGGCATGGAACGCCTAGTTTGACCTCCTTTCCGAAGGACATAAAAGGCCATAAAAAAAGGCCATAAAATGATCAAAACTAGGAAGATGAAGAATTTTAACGAAGAAGCATTCCTGGGCGATGTTTCTAGCATATGTTGGGAGCAAATGCTAACTGGAACGGATGACATAGATGTTCTTGTAAGCAATTGGTCAAACCTATTTTCTTTGATCATAGAGAAACATGCCCCAATGACCGTGATGCGCGTCTCAGAGAAGTACTGCCCCTGGATTGATAAGGACCTGAAGAAACTAATGCAGACCAGGGATAAGCTAAAAGAGGCTGCAACCAAAAGAAAATCCCAATTCCTTATGGACTCTTATAAACAGGTCCGTAACAAGGTCAATGTCCTAAATATCCAGCTAAAGAAGCAGTACTATACTAATAAGATCTCTGCATGTCAAGGTAACATGAAAGAGTCATGGAAGGCAATCAATGAACTCCTCAATGAGAGATCAAAGTCCAGCAACATTGATTGTCTTAAAGAGTCTGGTTCAGAAACAGTTCATAAAAAAGATATTTCTAATGCAATGAACAGTTTCTTTTGCTCAGTAGGTAAGGATCTTGCTGACAAAATAGATCCAGCCCCAAATCCCCTCCTTGCAGGTGACTATGAAATTAACAAACATAAGGCAACGTTCCACTTCAGGACCATTGAAGTGCAGGAGATCAGGGATGCATTTTCCACGGTTAAGACAGCAAAGAGCTTTGGGACTGACAACATCTCTAGCTACTTTCTGAAGCTTGCGCTGCCTTTTATTGAAAATTCGCTTGCTTTCTTGTTCAATACATCCATTGAAACAAGTCGTTTTCCTGACTCATGGAAAGTTGCTAGAGTTACTCCGATTTTCAAAGATGGCGACAAGGCTGAAAAATCTAACTATCGACCAATATCAGTCTTGCCCGTCATCTCAAGGCTCTTTGAAAAATTAGTAACAAATCAGCTGTACCAGTATATGAATGATAATGGCCACTTTTCATCAGGCCAATCCGGCTTTTTGCGTCTTCATTCAACAGTAACATGCTTACTGAAAAATACTGACGACTGGTATAATGGAATGGATCTTGGAAAGCTTGTGGGTCTAGTGTTCAATGACCTTAAAAAGGCATTCGATACCGTCGATCATAACATTCTCTGCAAGAAGCTTGAGCTTTACGGTGTACAACAACGTGAGCTCTCTTGGTTTAAATCCTACCTAATGAACCAGAAGCAATTTTGTAGGGTTGATGGGGTAGATTCCGAAATTGGGGACATTAAAGTTGGTGTTCCACAAGGTTCATGTCTTGGCCCTCTTCTCTTCCTCGTCTACATCAACGATCTCCCACAAGCAGTTCAAGATTCCAACGTGTCCATGTATGCTGATGATACCAGTTTGTGCTACCAGTCTCACGATCTGACTCGGCTGAATGAGGCTATTAACAGCGATCTTAGAAAGCTGGATGCTTGGCTACAAGGCAACAAGCTTTCCCTGAATGTTGCAAAAACTCATTCAATGCTTGTTTCCACCAAGCAGAAACACAACATTCTCAAGGGTCAAAATGAAGACTTGAAATTGAAAATACGGGATAATGAGCTTGAAGTAGTCAAAAAGACAAAATATCTCGGTTTGCAAATTGACTGCTCTTTGGATTGGAAAGAACAGATCAAGGCAGTATCTGCCAAGGTCTCCAGGGCAGTTGGATTTCTAAAACATGCCAAGTCTTTTCTTCCGAAAGAAACTTTGCAAACTCTCTATACAGGTATTGTGGAGCCCCATTTTCGATACTGCTGTTCTGTCTGGGGCTGCGCCGGTTTAACTGAAATTAATCAGTTACAAAAACTTCAAAAGCGTGCTGCTAGGATAATAACGAATAGCAGATTCGATGCCCCAAGCAGACCTCTTATCGAAGAGCTGGGATGGAAGACCGTTGACGAACTGATTACCAGTGAATCTAAGACAATGGTCTTCAAGTCCCTGAATGAGCTGGCCCCACAATACCTGTGTGACCTCTTCACCCGAAATTCGCTGTGTTCGTCATACAGTCTTCGTAACTCGGGGACCGACTTGAGGTTACCGATGAAAAGGTCAACTAATGGCCAGAAATGTTTCTCTTATAGAGGCGCTAAACTATGGAATAGCCTGTCAGCCGAGTCAAAGCAGGCAACCTCTCTGTATAGTTTCAAAAAAACCATCTAAAAACAGGCACTTTTCCTTTTGCTTTTATTGTAAATTTTGAACATTATTGTACATATGTTTTAGATATTGTAAATAAGGTTTTATAGTTTGATTTAATTAATAGCTTTTTCCCTTTTATATTATATTGTAATTAACGTTTTCATCGGAGGGCCCCTTGAAAATCAACTTGTTGAAAGGCAACCCTCCTTAAAAGAATTAAATATGAAAAATATGAAATATGAAAATAATATGACGGCGAACTGAGTTGCGAGGTCAGGCCTCCGAAAGGTCGGCCATCCGAACTTCGACCTCACTCGACCGAGCTTACCTTCAGTCACCTGACGGAAACTGTATAAGCCACTCGGCCATTTACCCTGCTTTGAATAATTTCAATTCATTGGCAACTCCTTTATTGTTGTACTTTTCAAGAAATTTCTATAAGAGCACTATTTTTGGACATTTAAGGGCTTAAAAGATAAGTGCAAAATTCAACACTAAATATGAACATAGCGCAGTTAAGTGCGGAATCCATATAAATTCCATACCTAAAAGACACTTCCTTTACCTGCAAGATTTGTGACAGGGCTCCAACAAACTTATGGCCAAAAAAATTCACAACTTATTTTCTTCACCAAAGAAATACTACTACCAAATACTGGTAACAACTGCTTTCTCACCTGTCTATACACCTGTATTCTGGGAGACAAAGATCTCGTTGAGAGAACAAATTTGAGCATGTCCAGTTCTAGCTCTGACAACAGTGTCTTCGACGTTTCCATAAGTGAATTATATGAACCTGAAAATATTGATACTTTGAAAACATCATAGATTATGGAAATTGATGAAATGAAAAATTGATTTTGATCATGTACCGGCCGGGCGACTCAAAAAATTGGTCCTCGTGTTTGAAAAATCATTGGAGCAAATTTCCTTGCGCTATAATCATCAGAACTCATTTTTAAGTTTCCCGCGATCCTATAGCAACATTTGACGTCGGCTTATTTCATGTTAGACAGATTTGACACCATAAGATGGATAAATCACCACGATGTTTACCCTGGCACAACAACAAATTTTCCCAGAATTGGCACGTTCTTGACTTCATTAGCAGCTTAATTATGTCGAAACAATCGTTTTCTAGAACGAACGAATCATTAGCCACTTATTGATAGTATTCATTATGCAAATAAGTCAAGTTTAGAGGATGATGTAACCGGCGGCCTGCATAGAGGCTAGCATTCGCAGCATCACCGAAGGTAGAAGGACCCCCCTCCTACACAGCTACAGATGCAAACGTCGCAGGTGAAGTTGAGAGGAAAGGTGCAGAATTACAGCAAACAATGGCGCATTGACTGGGGGAAGGCACGTGGTCACACTGAACCAAAAGATCTCCATGCATATGATTCTGCACAGAGGTTATCTTCGTGACTGCTTGCCTCAAATTAGACAGATGCACCAATAGGCACGAACTAAGCAAACTGGGGGTAATGACTTTTGATTTTTTGCGTATCATCCTCGTTTGACATAAAGATCAAAATATTGCTTTCAAACGATTCTTGTCCTTATACAAGGCGCTTGATTTTCTATTGAAGGCAACTTTAGCAGCAACACTCATCTCTCTGACTGTAGCAGCATCAATGATCATTTGGGCTTATGGAGAAATCAATATTCAGTTTTCTTATGCTTGCTTAGCTCAGGTCGTACTTTGTAATCATCCAAAAGGATCTTATGTTTCTTATAGCTACGAGATTGAAGTATTTTTTATATTTCTTGGTAATTTTCAAGATAGAAGTCCTGTGATAAATTCGAAAGATTAAAAAAATCAGTATTGCATAACATGCAGAAAATGGTTTTAAAAACAAATGATGAGAGGCCTCTCGAAATAATAAAAACGTGACTTATCAGTTTTCCTATTTTCCATTATCCTTTTTTCAGAGCAATAAATAAGATGCCCAATTTCAGTTTCCGTCTCAGTGTCAATTCTTAATTATATTTGTCATGTTTAATTTGTCATGTTATATTTGTCATGCTAATTCTGAAAAGGATTTCAAATAGAGATTTCACACTACCTGCAAGATTTGATAGTGTGTTTTACGCCATTCTCCGGCTATTCTGAAAGGATGATTTTTTAAGACCTTTGAATCTGGCAAAAGACTGCTACTTTGAAAATTACAAAAAAATATATATAAGTCACTTCAACCTTTTAGCTATTAGAAAAATCAATCCCTATAATTATCATGAAACGACTTTTGGTGCAATTATTTTTCAAACAGGGGGGGGGGTGCATTTTTTAGCCACCCGGTAGATGCAACCTGGACATCAATTTGGTAGTTACAAGTCAATTTAAGAGTCAAACAAAGATGTACCAAAAAAATGTATACAGATTTGGTTGACTCCAGCGAAGTGAATTTAGCTTTAATCAATGGCTAATCACTCTCAAAATGTTTTTCGATAGTTAACTTGAACACAGATACCTCGGTTGTTGGTATTGGTGCTTTGAAGGCAGAAATATTAATCTTAAAATCTAAAATTTGCGTCCTCTTGAAAACCAGAGTTTTGGTCTTTTGGCCTAAGCAAATTCCTGAAGAACATCGAAATTTAGAACTGAAATTAATGAAAAATTTAGAAACTTCCCAATGGGTGACTAGGGGTGACTTCTGGAAAACAGAATAACACAAGATATAATATTGCCCAAATTTTATCAAGGCTATTGTTGATTTATACGTTGTGTCTTAAGAAATTGCTTAGGCCAAAAGGCTAAAGCTCTGGTTTGCAGGACGAGGCAAATTTGAGCTTTCAAGATTGATATTTCTGCTCTCAAAGCACCAATACTATCAAACGTGGTATCAATGTTCAAGTTTAAGAGTATAATTTCACAAAATCTCCAAATGATACCACGGGCAATGCTTACATTCAGTTTTCAAAAAGAATTATATCCGTAGTTTATCGTTTCTGTCTAGCATCTAATAATCAGACAAGTAATTGCAGCGTTATGATACAAGAAAGTCGAAATCAGCGGTTGATTGAAGATTGGAGACCTCCCACTCCTATATTCATTAGGAATTTGGGTGTCCACAACACTGAAGCTGCAACTATTTGTCTAGTTTCTACACAATTGTTTCAAGACATAAGACTGCGGCATAAGTTATTTTCAGACACAAGCATTTGGGAAAAGCAAGAAGTAAGTAGTGAAAATTCAAGTTAAACTCATGTTTTATTCTTTAGTACATTTGGTAACTCCTTGTTTCTTCCTCGTCCTGCTTCGTGCTCTTATCTTGGGAGTGGGAGCAAAGCGATTTTCACATTACTACATGCTGCCTTACAACGTTTTATACACTTTAAAGTAGCTGATACAATCAGTGCGTGCTAGACCCTGCAAAAATGCAAGCATCTCAATAGACCTTTTAGCTATTCTGAAGAGAATCAGAATCGAACAACATTTTGCTACAATTTGTAGGATTCTCGAAAGTGCATAATAGTGGTAGAAGCTCTCACGCCATTCGATCGAACTTCATGTATAAAAATGCATAAAAATAACGCTCGATACAGGCTCTTTTGTAGAACAGCTAAAAGGTCTATTGCGCACATCCTGTTCCTGACCTACTTAACCGAATGCAGTACCACACCGTTCTTTCTGTTGTTTATAATCTTTAAAGACCAAAATTCGATCTTTTTACTGATTTCTTGTCATTTCTACCGGGTGGACTAAAAAGAAGTTAACACGTTTGAAACTTCGTTATGCGAATAACACTTGAGATATTCGGATGAAGCATATCAAAGTTCGATTGATAGCCGAAAGGCTGAAGTATTTCTTGTGATTTCTGATTTCTGAGCATTGGAAATGTTGACAAAATTTGACTTATGAAAATTCCCTTATACTTCGAAATGCGCAAGAAAGGGACACGTAAGCTCCTCACTTAGAGTAACATGCATAATAAAGGTGAGTGGCCGAGCGGCTTATACAGTTTCCGTCAGGTGACTGAAGTTAAGCTCGGTCGAGTGAGGTCAAACTCCAAATATGTGACCTCGGAGGCTTGACCTTGCAACTCACCTCGCCTTCCTTTGGAAGGGACGTTAAACTAGGAGTCCCATGTATGAATGCGGCATGCATAGTAGGCTTAAATTAGCTTTAAGTAGCTAGAAATGCTTCCCGCCCACTCAAAATAAATACTGAAGAAAAAAATAATAATACATTTCATTTCTCAGATTCTCAATTTGTAACAAAACGTTTCCTCGGATCATCTACATTCTTGCTATCATGAAGTAGCCCTTATCAAGGGTCTTAGGACACGTGAAGTTCCTTTTGATCCAACCAGTAGAAGTAAAATACATACTATGTATGATTCTCAATTTGCAAGTGGTACACAAAGTGATCTTCAAAAATCAAGTAAGACTAAACATTACCTATTGTGTTTTGGTGTATCCTTACATCTTTGAAGTACTCTATGAATTTCCAAAATTTCTCTTCATCAAGATTTGAAATAAATTCACTAAGACGAAATGAAAGTTGAAGTGCATATCAGAAGTCTAACGAAGGGGAAAAGAGTTTCCATATAAACTACCCTTGAGTATCGAATAATCGTCCCCCACCTGCTTGAAAATTTCCAACCCCTTACTTTTCTAAACCAACCCCCTTTATTATTTCTTGAAAAACTGAAATGATAATTACCATGATTTTAGAAAAATATCCTTGAATATAAATACAATCTTAAGCAAATGTACTCCCCAGATTGTTCCAACTCCCCAATTATCACTTTATCAAACCATTTCAACAACCCTGAATGTGTTCACCTTCCTCCTTTTATTCGTCACTCAAAAGTAAGTATGTTGATGATTAAACAAAACCTGGTTCATAAGATTTATGGCTCATGGCAGATATACAGGGGTGGATGAGTGAAAAAAATGAATCCATTACTTGAAAAATTGTACAACAAAGACATGAAACAAATTTAAAAAATTACAATTCCATTGTCTGACTTAGGGTTTTACCTAATTTTGAGAATCTAATTGTAGTTTAAAAAGTAAAATCTTAAAGGGGCTGTACAAGATTTTTGTAAACAAAGATAAAGATCCAGACCTCACCAAAAGTTTTTTGTGCCTGCGAGCGCAAAATAGCCTCAAAAATGTGCCTGCAAAATTTTTTCAACGCATATTATATCATCTAGGATTTAAATTCTTTCAATGCATCACATGAAGCACGCTTTGATAAAGCGAGGGACATTTTGGTCCTAAAAGATGGATGGTGCCTTATGCAATGAATGTTTATCATAGACAATATATACCGGGTGTCCCAAAAAAAAACGCAACGGATTTGATCGGGACTAGCGACAAGAATTTAGGTCCAATCAATCCATAGTAATTTTTTATATAATCCTCGCTAGCTAACTTGAAGATAGATACCTTGGTTGGTGATATTGGTGCATTGAAAGCTGGAATATTAATTTTGAAAGTCCAAATTTGCCTGAACCTCCAAACCAGAGCTTGTGGCTTTTAGCCTAAACTGCAAACGCGCTATTTTGGGGAATCTCCTGAATTACTGTGAAATAAGAGAATAAGCATCATTCCGAGGAAAATTTTTGAATAGAAATTCAATCAAATTCATCAATTTTGTCCTGAAAAGACATCTTTTGTTATGCTTCGAAAGTTTCGAAAAGTTAGCATTGCATCCGTCTCATAAAAGAAAGAAATCCGCAAAGTAGTTTGTTTTGGTGTGAAAAAATTAATTAATTCCTGCAATCTTCATGACTTTAATGAAATACATTTTGTATAATCTTTTCTCGAATTATTACGAAACAAGAAATCAAATATACCTAAGGGAAAATTATCCATGGATAAATCCTTGAATGTGCTCATTCGTGCTTGGCTCTTTTGCAGGTGCACTATGATTGAATAAATATATTCCTTTGTGAATCTTCCCTTCGGCAGTGTTATGTTTGTCAATTTCTAGCTTTCAAATTTCAATTTAAACAAGTGCCTAAACATGTGTGCCTTAGCATGCTCACACTACTACACTTTGTATATGACCGAGGGAGATTCCTCAAGCACGTTTTGAGTTAGGCCAAAACCCGAAACCTCTGGTTTGGAGACGGAAGCAAATTTGGACTTTCAAGATTGATATTCCAACTCTCCATGCAGCAATATCAACAAACAAGGTATCTATCTTCAAGTTAGCTATTGAGGATTATATCAAAAATTATTTTGGATTGATTGGACCTAAATTCTTGTCGCTAGACCCGATCAAATCCGTTGCGTTTTTTTTGGGACACCCGGTATGAAAATTTGGCTTTGTTTAGGAATACTTCCATTTCAAAAATTGACACCGTTAGTATACAGTTGTTTCTTTGCTTTTGCTTTAAAACGATGAAACTCATCTGGTACACAATTTAGGTTTCCTTCAAATCGCAAATTTTTCAATTAATTATGGTTTGGTTACAGAGTTGAATTTGAATCAGATCTATTTGTGACTCTTTCATTCGCTCTAAAACTTTGAATGCAGTAAAGCTCTTCACTTTATCCATGAGAAATGCCAATTAGTTTATTCCCTTTCCCAGATTCCTTCCAATTATGCTGTTATCAATGACACTATCCGCATGTTCAATATTTGGGCCGTTAACTGCAATATGCTTCCCTGCACGTCTAAAACACTCTTGGAAATTATCGTTACAAAAGACGGGTCTAACTGACAGCTCATTTAACTGAAGACAAATCTAACTGGATGTGGCATGTTGAAATATTAGCTCGATGTCCAAATCAATTATGTTTTCATTATTCTTAACCTTTCAAATCATTTTAATGCATTATTTTCTTACTCAATTCCTACCAATTGATTGTTAAAAACTTTGGAAAAGATCATTTTTTGAATAAATGTGCCTGCAGATATTCGCTGGATTTAAAAATGTGCCTGCGAGCGGCGCTCGCACGCTCGCGCACTTTAGCGATGCCTGAGTACCTTTTTTAAGCAAATGGTGTGGCAAATGTTTGCATTATAAGACTACAGTACATTTACCTGGCTTCCAACACAAATGGTGTTTGTGGCCATTTTGCATCTATATTGATCTTGACATACTTTGAATCATCACTAATTGCAATATTCACAAGGAAGAATAATGAAATACATAACATTAGCATCATCCTAAAAGAAAAAGATCACAATGCATTAGTGCAGAAGTGTAGAATAACAAAAAATGACTTGTTTATACAACTTGTTTCTAGCACTAGCCATCATTTCATCACAGGCATTTACAAAGGAATTTTCAACTTAAATGTTTAGATGCTAGAGTAGGCCTGCCCGGGTTTGACCACTTTTAAAAAAACAAAGCTTTTCCCCGAGGTAAAAGAATTTCCGGAGAAGAGCTCACCTTGAATGGGCTTCCCAACTTGTGCTACAAATCTCCCAGTGAGATATGCATCATCCATTTCCTTGTTGTCATGATGGAGCCACACAAATATGGACATGTCTGGAATGCCTAGACTAGGCCATAACGACCTGAACTGACCACAACAGCAGAAATGATGATTTTCGTACATTAATACTTTTGAAGACTGTTGTCAGTTCACCAAACTAGAAGACTGAAAGTTACATGACAAATGCTAATTTCATCTGAAAAGATTTCAAAATATTGTTATCTTCACTCCCGCTTTTAAATCTCTTATCCTTGACTTCAGTCGTCTCTAACCACATTATGCATCAATAGCCTACTGTGATATATATACAGAACTAAAGGGTTTCATGGTGGACGCACTCTGGTGGCATTAAGTCAGTTAAACAGATATGGCATGTGGAACTATCAAAGGAAAAGTGAACTGTGGTTACACGTTCGTAGCAGGCATAGGTCAACTTTAAAACAATATTCTAACTCTTCTGAGCGGCACAAAACAGAGACAGCAAAGAAATATCAAAAAGAAGATACTGTATCAGCAAACAACTTTTGCCCACTTTTTGGAAAAACTAGGCCCAACCTCAATTTAATTTCATATCATTCAACAGTATCATTTATTTGCATCAACAAAAATGTTCATTTCAGGCCAACTATCTATTTGAACAGGAGCTTTAATAATTCTAGTCATCATTTTGGGTTTAAGCACCTACATATTGCTGTCAATACACTGATACGTTGATATGCAGTCAAAAAGATAGCTGTATATCAACGTATCAGCATAAACTCAATTTTATGAAAGAGAGGGGGTATTCAAGAATCTAGCCAAATTTGTGCACACTGTCATGTTTTTTATCATAAGTTAAAGGGTCTGTTTCATCCAGCATGCGTTGCACGTGCCATCTCTTGGTTGGCCTTTGTTGCTGCTATTTTCATGGCCCATGAAAATGGCGACAACAAAGGAAAGCCAAGAGACGGCACGTGCAAGGAATGCTGGATGAAACAGACCCTTTAAGTGGCACTAGGGTATGACGGTATTTTCCAGATGGCAGCATTTTCCGGGCAATCTGGTTGTTTATGAAACCCATTACACTAAATCCATCAATCACAAAGCAAACTTGATCTTAATTGCATGTTCTCCCTCTCTTATTCCGTCCATCTTTTCACATAACTTGGGATTTTTAAAATAAGCTCCTGCAAACTGTAAATCCATCCATGATAAACAAACAGCACTCCCCATGTGCATTTAAAATGATGGTTTCAATTTTGCTTCTGGCCATAACATGGTTAAATATCAACTTGTCAGATATGTGCAAGGAAGGTAGGAAGAGTGATACTGATGAAAACTACACAAATCAACGTTCAAAAGTCAACCTAATAAAATGTAAAAGAATTCCCAACGAAACGTAGCAGCGTTTTGCGCATCAATTCGACGATAAAGTTATGGGCCAATTGATAAGGCCATAAAACAACCCAAGGGAAAGGAAGAGCAATATTATAATAGAAACCAAAGGAACAAGCAAAAAACAGGAAAGGAAACACAAAAGGATGTAGTAAGTTGAACATGATAATTTTGTTCTTCAATTTGGAAGGAAGATTCCAGCACATTACCCCGGGGGGGTACTTCACTATCGGGTCAGACGGGGATGTGCGCCAGTTTTGGGTAGTTTTTGGCCTAAAAATTAAGGGAATGGGGTATACTTTTACTGGAAATTTTCTGTGATTGGAGTATACTTTTATTTGAAATTTTCTGGGATTGGGGGTTAACTGTTATACTACAAATTCTTGTAATGGTTGTTGAATGTCCCCATTGATTCAGAACAGAATTGTTCTGCTTTAAACCAAAACTGAGACAAAATCCGTTCTTTCGCCTTGAAATTTTGTGCCATTTAACGTTGAATTGTTCTTTGTTACTTCTTCAAAATTCTGGGATCGGGTATCAATATCTGACCTAAATTCTGGGATAGGCCTATGATAGGGTATCATTATTTGACCAAAATTCTGGGATTGGGTCATAACAGAAATTCTGGCGCCGCACACCCCTGTATGAATTTATAGTGAAGTACCCCCCCCCCCCCCGGGCACATTACGGGCCCACGAACCTTAACTGTCCGCCGGAAAAACCAACGATACCCTTATGTTTTTGGCCTCAACTAAATTTTCTTTTTAATTTTGACTGCTGACACTTTTTGCCACACAGGTCAAAGTCAACCACCGTGATTGCTGAAATTATGATTAAAGGATAACACACTAAAATGTTCATGTATTTTATAATCTTAATTCTGTACCTACCTTATGTTTCCCATCTCTTTTTCTTGTCTTACTCTTCTTGTCTTCTGGATGAACTCCACTCTCAGGCATTCAGCAAAGATTGAATACAAGAAAATTCAGCTGTCCTGTTCTATTGGCCTCGACATCATGTTGCTGTCATTTTGAATTTTTGAATGGATCGATTTTCAACCAATGAAATGCCAGCAACAATGAATGACTTCCACGTTTAGGTTTAAAGAAATTGCTGCGGGGTCCAAGTCTCCCTTGTTTACAACCATTACTCATTTATTACGGAGAAGTGAGTATGAAGTATAAATATTTACAATTCTATACAATACAACCTAAAAGAAGCATTATAAGATCTTTGACAATTTCAAAACGAAACTAGAAGGCCTGATAAAGTACGGGGGAAGACGGGGGAAGTTGCTTCTGTGGTCGGTAAATTCCTCCTATCCTGGTCCGCGTTATAGCAATCAATCGATATTTATTTCCGCATCTCGTTCGTTTCGTAATGGCGGACAAACATGTGCTGGTAACGGGCCTAGCTGCAGTGGACTTCATCATTGTATGTGAGCATTATCCAAGAGAAGACGAGAAAGGAAAAGCTCTCTCCCATCATAAACAACGAGGAGGAAATGCAGCCAATGTTACAGAGATCATAGCCCGCCATGGAACCAACGTAGAACTATTTTGTTATCTCGAAAAGGGAGAGAATGGTGATTTTGTCACAGAGCAGTGCAAGCAATATAGAGTAAGTACGAAGAACTGTATTTTCAGCAATGCCAAGGGTTTTCCAACCACATATTGCATTTTAAGTAAAGAAAAGAATACTCGAACTTCATTGCATTCAAGGAGTCCAGCTTATGAGCCAAAATGTGATGATTTTCTGAGGATTTTTGGTGAAGTCTTTTGTCAATACTCTTGGTTGCATTTTGAAGGGAGGAGTTTTCCAGATATTTGTAACATAGTACAGTTTCTGCACCGCAAGAAAGCAATAACAGAGGGCAATTCCTTTCCAGTTGTTTCAGCAGAATTAGAAAGGGTGAAATCAAAAGATGAACTCCTACAAGGTGTTCTGCCATACGTGAATGTTGTTTTCATAAGTAAGGACTTCGCAAAATGTATCGGGTATGATGATGCAGAGCAGGCTGTGAGAAATATCAAATCTGATTATAGGCTTCCAAATGATAGGGTCATAGTGGTGCCTGATGGTGAAAGAGGTGCACATGCAGTTGATGGACATAATGTGTATCACCATTGTAATGCAATGCCACCTAGATTGGTTGTTGACACAAATGGGGCTGGAGACTGCTTCATTGCTGCTGTTATACATTCTTTGAATACAGGAGAATCAATGGCAACTGCACTGAAGGCTGGCTGTCACATAGCTGGAAGGAAATGTGGAATATTTGGGTTTAAAGATCTTTTGCCATGACAGTATTTTACATTCATTTGTATAAGTTACTTTTAGATTGAGTGTAATTTAGTTTGCTATATGTATGCATGTATGTTTACATTTGCCACTAAAAAAATTAAATGTTTACAATGTTTTAAAAGCTAAACGTAGATAAATTACAATATCCTAATACAAATTGCATAAATACATATGAAAATACCCCTAGTTGTAATGGCAGGGATAGTATTAAAAGGTCGAATTGACCTTATTTCCAATGGTCCCCTCAGAGGTGGTTATGAGAAATGTTTGCATTTTATGGGAGGCCTCCTTGAAAACCAGTACTGGGGGAGCTACCCTCCCTGAGGTAAATATTGAAACAAATATGACCTGTTACAAAATAGTCTGGCAATTGATGGTTTTGTTGCGCAATGGTGTAATCCGTCGTCGACCGTCGAGAGGGGGGGTAGTCAGGGTAGTTACCAGGGGGCCCAGGGCCTTTGGGGGCCCGCAAGAAATAAGGTATGTATCTTTTCTTTGTTGTAGTTTTGTTTCGGGAATGATTTCAGGTTAGCCCACTGAGATTCTAAATAAAATCGAAAAGCAGCGTTTTTAACAGTGTACAGAAGGGCGTGGCCCATGGATAAAAGGGCATGGCCCGAAAAATTTTCCGGCACCTCCGGCGCCGGGGGCCCCCTTTCCGCCCCACCCCTGGGGCCCGGCCCATCTCTCGACGGCCCTGAACTCTGCAGCCAGCAAAATCATGCAGACAGGGCTAGATCCCAGGTAGAACCCCACCACTTGAGCATGACAAGGACGACAAGGGTCTCCTCCTCTTCTCCGATCCCAGCACGGGGCTAAAAACCGCAACTTTACCTGCAATAGTTTAGCAGTATTATGGCCATACTTTTCAATTGTTAAGCAGTTCTCCAACAGAAGTATAACCTCTAACGGTAATTTTACGAAATATGCTAATTAGCTCTGATTTGCAGTACTTAACCCTATCTCACCTAGGGGGTGGATTCCACCCCCCCCCCCCAACCAAACTATTATTCGCCAGTGCTAAAATATGCAAAGCAGGATGCTAAGATTCCGCTACTTTGACTTTATATCTATACTGTATTGAATGATGGAAATTTCAAGAATCTAAATATAGCACCATAGCCATGGCTACCATTGTCTTACTGTGTAGTCAACAAAATTTGTATACTTTTTTTAAATTGTTGCAAATATTAATCTAAAGTATATGCCAAATTATGCCTGTACATGTATTTGATCATATCCAACTCAATTTGAAACAAACAATTTCAATTTAATGCCTCATTTCATTGTTTCAATCATGTTGGTAATAATCATGATAATCATACTTAACATCTTCTTATTGTCATAGCAACATGAACAATAGAGATAATTTGATTTAATTACGTGATTTTGATTGTTTGCATCAAAGTCCATCTATTGACCAAGTTTAAAGATTATGGCTACTATAACAGTGAAGAAATACAGGGGGGTGGAATCCACCCCCCCCCCCCCAGGTACTGACCGCTTCAAAAGTCCCAGGTGAGATAGGGTTAAGCAGTACAATAAACAGAACTTAAGCAGTACAAGATTCATGAAGCAGTACAAAGAATCATGTGCTGTTGTTGTGGTCTTAAATTACTTCCACCTTGAAAGTGTTAAAGTATGCCCATGTTAACTGTTAAGCTTAGCAGTACAATTTTGCATTGGGACAATTATGCAACATGTTTTTTTTTTTTCATTTTAAACATATTTATACAGGGTAACAATACAGAAACTAACTAATCAAATCTGATTTACAATTGGCCCTGTTGAAAAGAAAATTAAACAATAGCTACAATAGTTACAATTTTTCAAAGAAAACGAAATAATACGTATTTAAATACAAAGAAAACTGAAAAAGAAACAGAGTAACACGAGCGGTATCAATTTTTTTGCAGTCTTTTGAAAATACCAATTGAGGGCGCCATTTTAGCTGGTCAAGGGCGGGCATGTCACACTTGGAACGATGGTCCTACCTTTGTCCGCAAACCGGTAGTTAAGGAACAAATTTTGCACCACTTTTGTCCCAAAAACTGGTAGTTTTTGATGGCAAATTTCCGCTGTTATTTTTTTCAATTTGGCGAACAATTTTCAACATGATTTATCATTGACGATGTTTGTCCCCAAAACCGGTAGTTTCGACCAAAAACTGTTTTTTGAAAGCAAGTGGTAATTATAGATATTAAGGTACAAGTGTCCCAAACCGGTTGCCGGACAATGATAGGACCGCTTTGGTGAAGAATTTGAAATTCTGGCCTTTTTTCGGAAATTTGCCGGGCAAAGGTAGAACCTCTTCGGTGAAAAGTTGGAATTTCTGGTCTTTTTCCCGCAAACTTGGTGGACAAAAGTAGAACCGCTTATGTGAAAATTTGAAATGCTGGTCTTTTCTGCTTAAATTTGGCGGACAATGGGAACACCAGCTTACAGATAAACTTCTGGATTTTGATGAGATAGGAGGTCAGAAAACTTGATTTTTGTGACAAATTCACGGAATAGGTAGATGGATATTCAAATTTCACCTTTGTCCCAAAAACTGGTTGTTTTGGGCAGGTAAGTCGGACTAAGTGACAAGAGAACCGGTTATTTTTCCCATTCCTCTGGAAAAGCGTAAGGCCAAATATTTCACAGTACTTGCCCGCCCCTGGCTGGTTCCAGAGTCTGGCCCCACGATACGAGAAGGACTTTTGCATTCGTGGTAAAACCAGCTCTGTATCTTTATTAGTCGAATATCCATTTTTATTTTCGTGAAGGTACTCGAAAAGTTGTCTCAAAAACCTTATTTTCAATCATGCAATCAGAATACGACGATATCATTGGCTAACAAGCGTGAAATCGGAAGATTTGCGGGTTTCCCTGTGCCCTGTTGAAAGATTTGACTTGTATGCTATCCCAGCAACAATAATAACAGGTGCGGTCAATCATCAAAATTGCACTGAAGGCTCTGGTTATCTTGGAGAAGCTGTCAGGACACGTGCTTAGGTGACTGATCAAACATCTCATGACTAATGACATTTCCATAGAGATTAAATTTTTTTCCCTGAAATATTATTGCCCCCCCCCCTGAGGTGCTGATTTTATTGCAGATTTGGGCTTTTCTCAGATACCAACTTTTTTACCATGGGGGGGGGCGATCGCCCTTGCCCCCTGGCTACGCTACTGTGCGCGAGGGCACAGGTAGTGAACATGAAGATTGTTATGGAACCTCTAAGAAACTCGTAAGAAACTCTGAGTACTCAAAATCTGATAATTTTAGAAACTTTCGGTACTGGCCCAAATTCTTTGTTTTTCATAAACAAAATACGCGTACACCAGTTTTTAATTACGACAAAGATTGCGAAGTTCAGTTCAAAAGCTTAAAATAGATAAATGGCATGTCTGGATATCTCCACAGTCTTCTGGTTTTCTCCAGTTTGGAGACAGATGTTCACTTTCAAGATGCTAATTGCCGATAAAAGACACCTGTCTGAATTAGTTGTCGATGTATCCAACATGATTACGAAGGAGTTGTGGATGCAAGGTAACGTTCAGGATCAGGATGAACGACACTGCACCATCAAATTGTTTCGGGTTAGAGACAGTGGAGTACGAAGTGACTGGAGCAACGATCGTTTCTGCTGCGATTTCTATATATTTATCAATACCGATGGCCTTGATTGCATCATTTGGAAATGGTTTGGCTCTTTATGGCTTTGCAACTACGACTGCTTTACAAACTGCATCAAACCTTCTTGTGGCATATCTTGCAATCACAGACCTTCTTACAGGCACAGTAACCTTGCCTCTTAACATTGTTATTACCACGTTAGATTTACTGCACGTGAAAAAGCCTTGTTTCTTGCTGACTGTCTACAAGATAGTTGCGCATACATTATCCGGGGTATCTCTCTTTACATTTAGCCTACTAAGCTCTGATCGTTGCCTCTCAATATGCTACAACGCAAAATACAGATCATGGAAGATTAAAAAGATCTATAAGGTCTTATACATACTCTTTTGGCTGATTATTCTCGTAAATGTCGTGATTTGGACCTTTGGAGGTATCAGCTTAGTTGGTATTAGAGAGGCGATTACAGCCGCATTGGGCGTCAGCATTGTATGCATTTTAGTAACTACATGCAAAATCTATGCCTTCATTCATTCAAAGACATCTGCAATACAAAACATGATGACAGTGGCGATGTTTCAAGAGCGCAGAAAGAGAGAAAGACGTGCTGCAAAGACACTGGCCATTATCCTAGGATCATCATTTTTGTGCTACTTGCCACGGATAATTTTCTTGTCTGTTAATCGAAGAAGATACGATGCTGCAGTGTACCATGCTGAAAAATTTACGGCGTTGGTTGTTTTCCTCAACAGTTGCCTCAACCCAATAATTTACTGTCGACGGAATAAATATATCCGCACAGTCTGCTTGAAACTTTGCAATAGACTGCTAGGTAACTTACCTTTGGTTTCAACACGTCATGTGCAACGGAGCCAGTTGGCCCGGACATTTAGGGACTTTTAGATGAGCTCCGGCTAGTTGTAGCGGGCTTGTAGCACTTTTTGAGAAGAATTATTACCTCCTAAGCAACAAGTAGATTTCTTGCAATACCAACATTAAATACATGGACATCGAGGGGGTGAACATCATTTACATTAATTAGCTAGAATATTCATGATAGCATTTTTAAGCCAATCCAAAGGGATGGCCGAAAAAGTTTTCCCATGGAATACCCCAGGGCCCAAAATAAATTTTTGCTCTTTTCATTCGGTTTCGACTGTCTCTGCATTCCTGCTTACCCGCGTCGCCCCGCCGTCCCTGCTGACTGAAGATCTGGGGGGGGGTACTTAGTATATTTGTCCGACGGGGATGTGCCGTTTTTGAGGGTATCGTTTTCACCAATTTTTTCTAGCACAGGCTATCAAAATGAGGCAATTTCTCTAGAGCAGGTTGTCACAGGGGAATATTCTGCTAGATCGGGTCGCTTTTCGGTCAAATTTCATGTTTTTGAGTACACTTTTCACCAATTTTTTTAGAACAGGTTATCATTTTGAGCGAAAAATTCTGGAGCAGGCTAAAAAAGATTTTTTCGTGGGCACACCCCCGTACAAATTTAAGTCAAATACCCCCCCCGGGCTGAAGTTATTATATTACTAGCTACCGAACGCAAGTTGTTTTACATTGGTGAAGGTATTGTGTTTTTGCCAAATTCCTATTGATTAATTAATTAATTAATTAATTAAGGATTGAGATCGAAGTGTTAAAATTTTAAGAAAATATCAAAGAAAAGCAGTTCATTCCCTCGGCGATTTTAGTTTTATCTGCAATCTATTTCCCTTGTGAAAAATTCTGTATTCCTTGAGACCCTGCTTACACCGGGGGGGGGGGGTACTTGACTAGGGAGGTGACGGGGGTGTGCGGAAAACCTCTCCACACCCTGCACCCTGTCGCATAAAAAATAGGCCAAAAGTATGCCCTGTCGCATAAAAATTTTGCCTCTCAAATACAGTGTAGAACGCAATTTTTGCTTGTGATACCCTGTCGCATGAAGATTTTGCCTCTCAAATACGGTGTAGAACGTAATTTTTGCTTGTGATACCCTGTCACATAATTTTTTCACCTATTATAATACCCTGTCGCATAATTTTTTACCGCATAATTTTTAAAAAGGACACCCTGTTGAGCGGCACATCCCGTCAGGTCAAGTATGGGAGTGCCCCCCCCCCGGGCTGCTTACACGCTAGCGGATGAAAATTCGTACGGACGAAAATTCGTACGTTTAAATGCGTTTACACGGTACCGTACTAAAATTAGTCTACGTCGGATGTTTTGGGCTAATTTTGTTTAAATTAGTTTAGTCTTCTCGTTTACAGGAGACCAAGTGCGGCTTATTGTCGTCAAGCAAAAACCAGCAAAAAATAGCCTGTGTTCCAGACCACTTGAGAAGGAAAGTGGTCTGTGTAACCAAGCACTAATCCGTGTTCACAAATTTTCTTCGGAATCTGAAGAAAAATTAATATATGCAACTAATAATTCGCAGAATCACTATTTGCGTTTGTTATCGAAAGGAAAAGCCTGTCTCATGTGAAGAACTCACATTACAATACAAAGAATAGAAAATTTCAATGTCTGCTAATCCTATTGACTTTTTACGATGAAAGAATAGGAGATTTGAATGCCTGCTAATCCTACTGAGTTTTTACGCCCGTGCAAAGTGATAACGATCAGCCCTGGTTTGTTTCAAACACACCTGTTCACAAAGACATCCATTGTGTTGATCACTGACTTCATTGCAGCCAATCAGATCCGTGAAAGAATGCCCTTAATTATTTTGCAATTCAATTCATCGTCTGAACACGGATTAGTGCTTGTTACACAGACCACTTTCCTTTCCAAGTGGTCTGGAACACAGGCTAGCAAAAAAGCGTTCCACTCCAACCTATTCTTTGCCAAGGCTTGCAACAAAGAGAGCGCACTGATTAACACAGCAATAAGGGCAACAACAAAGCAGGCAGTCATCATTATTACGCCTCGTATTGAATGAAAAGCACCCTCATTGTGAATCTGTATTAACATTCCGTACGGAATTTTGCACGGTGCCCTAAGAATTTTCATCCGGCTTAGTTTCAAATTAGTACGCTTTCGTAGGTGGACGAAAATTAGTATGGATAGCAGTAATAATTCTTATGCGGATAGCCAGGTCTCGTCACATGGGGTCCAGGAGTGTCACTAAAGACTGTAGTTTTGGTTTCTTTGGTTCCCTGTGATCCGGATTATGAAAATAACAGCTGTGCAATTTGATGCAGATTACATCATCGTTGCTGTCGGCCTGCTATTGTCACAGTAAGATTTTAAAAAGCCGCGAGTTCAAACCGCAGCCAATGAGATAACAGCCCTAACATAATTAATGCTTTTCAACCGTAACGGCCGACCGCAACGATGATGTAATCTTTGTCAAATTACACAGCTGTTGTTTTCATAATCCGGATCACAGGGAACCAAAGAAACCAAAACTACAGTCTTTACTGACCCTCATGGATCCCTTGTGGTCTCCACGGTGGTCTGGTGTGAACGGGAAGGCTGTCCATACGAATTACCGTGTAAACGGGGTCTGAGTGTTCGATTACCACGGCCGAAGCAAGAAAGAAAGTAAGTGAATAAGTAATATTTTGCCATTAAAATTTGAATTTAAATATCACGACTTTACATAAAAGAGATGGAGTTAAATCAGTTTGGAAAACTTTAGCAGGCATCAAAATATTGTTATTGCAGAAAACATTGTAAAATCGCAGAAATCTATGTTGGACCACAAAAATAGGAATGGCCATAATTCTTTTTTGGGTGCGATTTGGAACAAACCCTTTCGTAACAACTTGTACAAATAGTCGTTTTAATTTGGAAATTTTCTTTGCAATCATGTAAAAAAATCATTGATTCAAGGTAACTCTGCTTTCCGCTCTAGTGCACGGCGAGATGCCGTTTCGCAAAACCACTCTCCTCAGAAAACAGTTAATTTCTCCAATATTATTCCGCCAATCGAAAAGCGGTAAAAAGGATGTTGTTCTGTATAACCTGGGCAATCGAAAGATGTATAAATTGCAATGTTTCCGTCAACCCTGGTTTCGCCAATCTTAGTTCAAATCTTTTTGCTAATTTCAGAAAAGTGGATTTATCTCCAAAACTACTCGAAAAATGTTCGATTTTTTTTCGTTCCATCTTTAGCTAGGTAGTTGATTTACAACTTTGCCAAGTCTGATGGAAAAAGCTAGGCTAGATTTCCTGCAATCGAATTTCATATTTCTGTTTACTTTTCGACAGCGAAATGGAGAAACCTTGGTCAACAGATTGCCATGCTATGAAGCACGCTTGCTAAAGCTCAAGCTTGAAATAACTTTCAGAAATGTTTCCATTGGCAAACAAATGAACGTCATCTGTTGGGAATACCATACCCAAGTCTCAAAAGACATCCTTAGTGCGCTTGTAAAAGTATCATTTGCATCTATTGATTAAAAGTTACCGACTGTTACCAGCAACTTCACGAAACCATGCTTTGGGTGTCTTTTGAGACTTTCGTAAGCATTCAAAAGCATTCACAAATTATCAATTTCTTTCAGAGTCCACAATGATCATAGATCTTAGATCAAGAACTAAATTTTTTGTAAAAACATTCTACGGGCGTTCAAATCGTTCTGCATGGGCTAAACTGTTGACCAACGCTTTTCCCCTTCGATGTCGAAAAGTAAACAGAAATGTAAAATTCGATTGCAGGAAATCTAGCCTAACTTTTTCAATCAGACTTGGCAAAGTTGTAGATCAACTACCTAGCTAAAGATGGAACGAAAAAAAATCCAAACTTTTTCGAGTAGTTTTGGGGGTAAATCCACTTTTCTGAAATCAGCAAAAAGATTTGAGCAAGGATTTGCGAAGCAAGGGTTGACGGAAACATTGCGATTTATACATCTTTCGATTGCCCAGATTATACAGAACAACATCCTTTTTACCGCTTTTCGATTAGCCGAATAATATTGGAGAAATTAACTGTTTTCTGAGGAGAGTGGTTTTGCGAAACGGCATCTCGCTGTGCACTAGAGCGGAAAGCAGAGTTACCTTAAGCCCAACTTCAAAAATGGTTTTCTTGGCTATCCGTTGTCCAATTTTAAAAATGTTTGTTTTTCATAAACCTTCAGAGTGTGCTTGAAGACATGGGCATGAAATAACTTTGGATTTTGAAATTTCATGTTTTGGTATTTTTTACTTTGCCTAGATCTCTGCGCAGTTTGAACGATTGATTTGAAAACGGTGTATGACTCGAATGAGCTAAATTCCTGTTAAACATGTGACAGAGCCAAATTTTGACTTCATCCATATTTCCGTCCTGACTTTTAGGTGAATCTCCACTAGGAAGTAAAAGTGGAGCGATTTGAATTTTTCCGTGCTTGCGCATGCGCAGTTACCGTTAACAAAAAGTCGCCGCGGAAAAAGTCGAGCGCTGAAAAGTAGGATCTTGTTTCTACTTTTCGCCGAATCGCTAACAAACAGAAAAAATGGAAAACAAATTTGCATTTGCAAACGATTTGATACGATTCGATACGATTTGATACGATTTGCAAAAAGGCATTGGAAGTGCTCCCGAATTTATAATGGTCATCCGCTTCTCGCAGCTTTTTAGGCCATCCAGCCGGAAATTTGACCGATTGCAAACGTGGCCTCGTTTTCGTTTTCCATCTTTTATGTTTGTTCGAAACGATCTCTCGAAGAACCAATCAGCGCGCCTTGAAGACCTGTTACCTTGGAAACTGAAATTTAACATCTAGCGGAACAACGAAAATCGCAGCAGGAGAGTTGGAATAGCCCAGCCTTTTCCGCCAAGTGGAGATGATGACTAGCTTTGCACTTGCAAAAATTTTAACTCGGAATAAGTCGAATCGCTCGAATTTTCCACCTAGTGGGCTGGTGAAGATTCGCCTTTACCTAGCTTGATAACCAGAACCTACTAAGGAAAAGTAGTGCTACTAACATAGGCCTACAGTTGATCTTCCCGCTGCCCTTTTGGTTGGACATAAGGCAATTATGCCACGCATGGTGTCGACATGTGTCAGATGTACTTTACAAATATAATTTACATCGATGGATTGAATTAAAACCCGTAATAGATATACAGTAAAAGAAAGCCGAAAAAGCATTTACAGCTAAAATTGTCACAAAGAATATTAATGGCTACTCTTGCAATCTCCGGTTTTAATTTAAACATTGTCTCTTGATTCATTCTCTGCCAGTGATACCCAGCAGAAACATACCTATGTAAGTTGCAAATCGTAACATCCAGGCATAGGCCAGCAAGTCTTGGCAGCTGTTTCAATAATGCTGTGAATGGTCGAAACAGCAGAAGAATAATCCTATCATATTTGCAATGAAACATACCAGTGTGTGAAATCCCTTTATTCCTGTCAACCCGAATTTTCAGCCAGCTTCTCTTCCGAATGCGAAAGTGCAGCCCGGGGGGAGGGGGGGGGGTACTTGACCAGGTTTTGGTCGGGGACGTGCCATCGAAGCTTCAAAAACATACCCGTTCCTTATACCAATTTTCCGAAAAAGTATACCCGACCTTATACCAGTTTTCCGCAAAAGTACACCCGACTTTATACAAATTTTCCGAAAATGTATATCCGACCTTATTCTTATACCAAAATCGCAAAAATCGATACCGTTCCTTATACAAAAATTGTGAACATAGATACCGTTCCTTATACCAAAATCGCGAAAATCGATACCCTTCCCGATGGCACGTCCCTGTACCCAAAATATGTGAAGTACCCCCCCCCCCCCCCCGGGCAGTGCAGACCTGCAACATTGTATGCAGCTGTCGTTGTTGTTATCAAATCACAAAAAGTTCCTCCGTCCAAGTCACAGTGGAAGCTAGGTTAACAAAGATAGCCCGTCCGTATTTTGTAATTTGATCAATGCGATTTTGGTTTTCTCTTGGAGCAATCTAAATCGGTGCCAATCCTATGGAGTGCCAAATGCAAAAAAAATAATTTAATGGTTGTATGTGCTAAAATTTAACATATGCTTGTTTATTTGAGTAAAATTTAACATATGCTTGTTTATTTGAGTAAAATTTAACATATGTTCGAGTAAAATATAACATATGCTTGTAGTTATGTTAAATTTGACACATGCTTGTAGTTTTATAAAATTTGACATATGCTTATACAAACGAGGTCATATTTTCACATTGCTTAACCATGGCAACGAAGTTATATTTTCACATTGCTTAGCCATGGCAACGAAGTTATATTTTCACATTGCTTAACCATGGCAACGAATTCATTTTTACATTGCTTGACCATGGTAACGAAATGGCAACGAGGCTTTGGATTCAAATTGGATTCTGGTCACAAACAACTGCAGTGTCCTGGCATATTCTGAACCAACAAGGAGTATGTACTGGGCTCGGTTGTAACCAATAGTTTCAGGATCACTTCCTAACTGAGAATGGACGCTGGGAAGTTCTCTTAGGACATCTTCAACAGAATCACCCCTCCACTCAAAGATACACACGGCATGTCGATTAAAGCTAAAAGCAAACCAGCAAGCAAAAAGCAGCAAGCAGCCATCTTTATTTTTGTACAAGCTCGTTGCCACCTACAATCGTGGACAAAATATATTGGAACAACGTAAGATTCTACAATTTCAATAGAACAATCCCCCTTTTACCCCCGATACAATGTTGCTTGGATATTTTCAGCTTCAAGATGGCAACCAACATTGTTTCGGGGGTAAAAGGGGGTGGTGCAAATGTAAGAGTGAGAAGAACCGAGATAATCACCAAAAAATCAACTTTGTTCCAAATATTTTGTCCAGGATTGTCTGGCAAAAACATTGATTTATTAGACTTTGCCTGTGAACAGTGAACGTTGTATAACGTTTAACTTGTTTCTTTTTCGGTCAAACATGTAGCCATCATCTACGTGGAGAAAGAATATTGTGCCACACCTCAAGTGACACACCCAACTAACACAAAAGAATGATTATAGAATTCAACTAAATCTGCAGTAATGATTGAATAAGGACACAATGATTTTATGCTCCTTTTAAAACTATTGGAATCCAAATAGAGCAGGGACAGTGCCATTATATGATTTGATCACGGGTAACCACAAGGGTAACCACAAGGGTAACCATGATTTCATACTATTTTTCGTTGAATAAGCACGGATAACCACGGGTAACCACGGGTAACCATAATATTTATAAGGAAATATAACTTTCCTTTTAAATATTATGGTTACCCGTGGTTACCCGTGCTTACCCGTGCTTATTCAATGCAAAAAGGTATGAAATCATGGTTCCCCTTGTGGTTACCCGTGTGGTTACCCGTGCCAAAGCCCATCAGTGTATACATAAGATAATTGTGATGCAAAATTGCAAATACCACATAGTCCTAAGATCGGCCATCTTTGCGAAAAGCTGCCATATTTGTTACCATAGAGATTTTCATGCCAAAAGACGCTATTATTTCTGCATATCAATTTGTTTATTGGAATTATGGATGAATGGCCTGAATTTATTTCTCTATCAAATTATAAAGAACAGTCAGACATGACCGTACTCGTTGTAAGTACTACAAAATTGGTTTATGATTTGTTGTTCTGACAATGTGTGAAGATTTGCCAATTCCATCGTCAATACTGAGCCCTTCCTTGCTAATTTGATCATTTATCCTGTTAAAAGTGTCAAATGTTACATTTTTTCACTGATGCCATCTTACTGGTAAAGATTCTAAATATTTTTCGCATTTCCCCCTTTCTTTGACCAACCCTACAAGTTTCTTCATACAGACTGTCTGGCAAAAACATTGATTTATTAGACTTTGCCTGTGAACAGTGAACGTTGTATAACGTTTAACTTGTTTCTTTTTCGGTCAAACATGTAGCCATCATCTACGTGGAGAAAGAATATTGTGCCACACCTCAAGTGACACACCCAACTAACACAAAAGAATGATTATAGAATTCAACTAAATCTGCAGTAATGATTGAATAAGGACACAATGATTTTATGCTCCTTTTAAAACTATTGGAATCCAAATAGAGAAGGGACAGTGCCATTATATGATTTGATCACGGTAACCACAAGGGTAACCACAAGGGTAACCATGATTTCATACTATTTTTCGTTGAATAAGCACGGATAACCACGGGTAACCACGGGTAACCATAATATTTATAAGGAAATATAACTTTCCTTTTAAATATTATGGTTACCCGTGGTTACCCGTGCTTACCCGTGCTTATTCAATGCAAAAAGGTATGAAATCATGGTTCCCCTTGTGGTTACCCGTGTGGTTACCCGTGCCAAAGCCCATCAGTGTATACATAAGATAATTGTGATGCAAAATTGCAAATACCACATAGTCCTAAGATCGGCCATCTTTGCGAAAAGCTGCCATATTTGTTACCATAGAGATTTTTCATGCCAAAAGACGCTATCATTTCTGCATATCAATTTGTTTATTGGAATTATGGATGAATGGCCTGAATTTATTTCTCTATAGTCTCGTTGCGATTTCGTTACCATGGTCAAGCAATGTAAAAATGGATCAGTTGCCATGGTTAAGAAATATGAAAATATAACTTCGTTGTCATGGTTAAGCAATATGAAAATATAACTTCGTTGCCATGGTTAAGCAATGTGAAAATATAACTTCGTTGCCATGGTTAAGCAATGTGAAAATATAACTTCGTTGCCATGGTTAAGCAATGTGAAAAATATGACCTCGTTTGTATAAGCATATGTCAAATTTTATAAAACTACAAGCATGTGTCAAATTTAACATAACTACAAGCATATGTTAAATTTTACTCGAACATATGTTAAATTTTACTCAAATAAACAAGCATATGTTAAATTTTACTCGAACATATGTTAAATTTTACTCAAATAAACAAGCATATGTTGCACATACAACCATTAAATTGATTTTTTTGCATTTGGCACTCCATAGCATAATGGGCGACACCACTCTATTTGAATTGCAAATAACCCAACACGAATTGAAATATTACAGGAAACTCTTAACCTAAATATGGATAGCAGTAGCCATTTCGATGAACAAATTGACCAAAATGAAAACCTAGGTCCATTTGAAACCATGAAAAAACTCTGATTAAAACATCCTAAGAATATTATTGTGGCTTACTTGAATATCAACTCGATCAGAAATAAATTTACAAATTTTGCACAAATGATCAACAAAAATATTGATGTTTTAGTTATAGCAGAAACAAAATTGGACGAAGCCTTCCCTAAGCAACAATTTGTTTCAGAAGGTTAAAAGGAACCTTATCGACTAGATGTTGCATCAAACTCAGGAGGGATCCTTGTTTATGTAAATGAACAATTTCGATCAAAGAAAGTGACAGGAATCTCTATACCAGGTGATATACAAACAGTCCCTATTGAGATTAACCTGAGAAACAAAAAATGGCTACTACTGCCCATATATAGATCCTTCTCAGAATGAGGCTTATTTCATTGAACAAATACAAACATTGTATGATTGTGTCTCTGTGACATACAAACATTCATTAATTTTTGGTGATTTTAATATGGATCAGAGTAACACTACACTAAGTTCGTTTCTTGAGAATAATGGTTTATACAGCATGATAAAGTCACCAACCTGCTTCAAGTCTACCACAAACCCAAGATGCATTGACCTCATGTTGACAAACATGAAACATAGCTTTTTTGGAACCCAAACATTTGAGACAGGGTTTAGCGACTGTCACCATATGATATACACCATTCTCAAAACACAATACACAAGGCTACCACCAAAGCAAATAAGATATAGGGACTTCAAAGGATTCTCTGAGAATGCTTTCTTGTCTGATCTGTCATCCATTTTAACAAAAATAAACCCAAATGATCTCAATGAATTTGGGACCTTGTTTACATCAACATTGGATAAGCATGCTCCTCACAAGTTGGTTACAGTTAGGGGTAATAACAAACCACACTTGAATAAAGTGCTGCGAAAAGCAATGATGCAAAGAACTAGGTTAAAAAACGTAGCAAACAAGACAGGAAATGAGGATGACTTAAAAAGATATCGAAAACAACGAAATTTCGTAGTCAAGTTGAACAGAGATGCTAAGAGAAATTTTTACAACAGCATCAACCTAACTGAAGCAGGAAAAGAGAAGGTGTTCTGGAAAACGTTTAAACCATTGTTCTCAAACTCTCAAGCGAGTAACAAGATAATACTGGTTGAGGGGGGAGAGATACTGTCAGACGATAAAGAAATTGCAGAATGTTTTAATTCTTATTTTGCTAATATCGTAGATACCTTAGATACCCCCCCCCCCTCCGATGTAATAGCCAATAATTATGTACCAATGGATGACCCAGTCTTAAATGCAATTAACAAATATGCTAACCACCCAAGCATATTAGAAATCAAAGAAAAATTTGCATCATGGGAAACTTTTGAGTTTTCAAAAGTAGATCCTACGCTTGTTTTTTAGTGAGATAAGACAATCTTGATAAGACAAAAAAGACAAGTGGTCATATTCCAGTAGACATGCTAAAACTCTCTGCCAATCATTGCTATAAAGAAGTCACTTTCCATATCAACAACGCGATCAGTGACAGCAGCTTTCCAAGTGATCAAATATAGCACGTAACATGCCCTTATTATACTTATCGAATCTTGTCGAAATTGTCTTGATAATAAGGAGGTCATGGGAATGGTTCTTATGGATTTGTCCAAATCATACGACTGTTTACCTCATGACTTACTCATAGCAAAACTTGCAGCTTATTGATTTGGAAATAATAGTCTACATTTGATCTGTAGCTACTTATCTGGTAGAAATCAAAGGGTTAAGATTGGTTCGACCTTCAGTGACCAGAAGCGCCGGGAGGGGGGGCAAGGGGGGGCGGTCGCCCCCCCAATATTCTCCAGGACCACTTTTCTAATTCACCTAATTCCGGTGTAAAATTATTGGGGGAGGGGTTAGGCCGATGATCTTTGGCAATTATAATGTGAGTATTGGTTTGTACAATCTTGCTGTCTTATTGCATTTTCCAACGATCTGTAGGGCACTGACTCGGAATTTTTTTTCTGGTCGCGAAGGCCCTAGACCCCCGTTCTATGTGCCCTCCGAGCTTGCACATCTCAACAACATAGCTTGTGAAAGATCTAAGTCAAGATCTTTTTCACAAACCAAATGAGGAGAAGGTAGTTCTGTATAGGATGGGTAGTAGGGTAAGATTCTTTCGGAGAAATGATGAAAAGTGAATTGGAGAGGAGAGTCGTTCTAAGCCAATGTATAGGTTGGATTTTTGAAAAATTTCTGAGACAAACTATCACAGAATTGTCAAGATTTCAATTTTGAGGCCAGGCAAATTGGATTGTTAGAACCGTTCTGGGACAAATTATAGTGTGTTTGCGCAAAAATTTCCCTGTGGTGGTAATTCATAAAAATACTGTTACCTAATTATGAAACTTTTCAATTGGGCACTGGTAAAGATGGGATGCATTCTAAACCAAAGAATATCATATTTTTACAAAAATAGTTTCCTGGGGATGCTAATGTAAACAACTGTTACGAAATGATCAACAATTATATTTCACCACCAGGTAACATGTGATCGGTAGAAGTGTATCATCCAGTGGCGGATTTGACGCGAGTTCCATGAGTTTGAAAACTTAGTCAAGATTTCATAGAATTCATAGATAGATTTGTCTCTGAGAATAGAATTACGATAATTATGAAAATGAGATCCGCGATGAAAATAACAAACGATTTCAAAATCTGTTCAATTGCGCTTATATAAGGGGCTACAAACTAGGCCCCTTATATGTGTCAATAAGGCAAAATGTGGCTGGCTGAAGGAGAAATATTTGAGGTAAACTTAGGCCTTATGATCATATGAAGGTCCAAAATTGGTTTGGTGCGATGCTTTTCATTTCAAAATTTTATCAGTTATTAATTAGTTAAGAAACATTTGATAGCATCTTAAGGCAATCTAAAGGGCGTGGCTGCAAAAATTTTCTCGTGGGAGTACCCCCCGCACCCCCCCCTAGCTTCGCTCACCTTCGATCTCATCATGGGAAATCATTAAAAAATCGGGCTAGATCCGCCCCTGATTGTATACTGAACTTTGAAGCTTCTGCTGGTCCCGATGCCCTCTTTTTCACAAACCGTATGCTTCAGATTTCTGAATCTGAGAGAACTTGACAGCCCTTCGATAATTCCATTACGGAGAGACGTTTTAGATTCGTTGCGGAAATTTTTGGAAATCCGAAGTTCGTCGTTCAGTCGCCGGTAGGACATCATTTTCTAATTGTGGTGCCCAACTTGTGCTATTTCAACAGATTCATTTATCTTTATGTCAACCTATAAAAGGGGCGTTGGCCGCATTTACAGCCAAAGTAGAGGGCGTGGTCCAAGAAAATTTTTCTGCAGCTCTGCCCCAGACCCCGTTGTGTTTCGCCCCTCCAATAAAAAATCCTGGCGGCGCCACTGTCAGTGACTGGCTTGATATCACATCAGAAGTTCCACAGGGCTCTATTTTAGGACCCCTGCTTTTCAACATCTTTATAAATGACCTTGTTTTCTTCATAAAAGAGTCTAAAATATGCAGCTTTGCAGATGATAATACCATCTTTGCCTCTTGGCTAAACATAGAACAAGTAGCTTTATCTTTAGAAATTGACCTAACGCACACCCTTGAATGGTTTGATTCTAATCGTATGGTAGCGAACCCCGGAAAATTCCAGGTAATGTTTCTAGGTCTGAATACAAACCAAAAGTTGTGTATTGAAATTGATAATTTGGTCATCAAGCCAACAGATTCCGTAAAGCTTCTTGGAATTACAATAGACTCCAAACTGAAATTCTCTGACCATGTGAAATCAATCTGCACTAAGGCCAGCAAAAAGGTTGGAGCATTCTCGAGAGTTGTTAAATACCTCGATGGACAAAAAGCAAAGTTACTATACAATGCATTCATAATGTCAACTTTTAACTACTGTCCCGTTATTTGGATGTTCTGTGGGAAAAGATCAAACAAGGAAGTAAATAGGGTTCATAAGCGTGCCTTGAGGATACTCCTTAACGATTATGACGCTTCCTTTGAGGAACTTCTCGAGAGAGTTAACGAAAAATCAATCCACGTAAAAAATCTCCAGAACCTTTTGATTGAGATTTACAAGTCCCTCAACTGCCAAAATCCTATTTTTATGTGGGATATGTTCAAAAGGAGAGAAATGACATATGATCTCCCAGTAAAGGATCTCTTTTAAGTACCTAACACGAAAACAACCTCCTATGGAATTAACTCCATAGTATTCAGGGGGAGCATTCTGTGGAACTCCATACCTGATGTAATAAAGAACAACCAAAACATAGCCTCATTCAAAAAAATTATCAAAACGTGGAACGGGGACAAATGCAATTGTACTATATGTAAATAATTTTTTAGATTTAGTTGTGTAGTTAAATAGTTGGTTTTAATTAGTTACTCTTCCCTTTAGAGAAAACTATTGGTATTATTAACCAACTTTAAAGAAATTCATTATTATTATTATTATTATTATTATTATTATTATTATTATTATTATTTTTCAATTGTACATGCTCGGGTTAGATGTTTTCCGGTTTATGCATTGAAAGCAAGTTGCAACAAGCAACTAAAGGTTTCAAAGTCAATGTCCATCTTCTTCAGGTTTCAAGCACCTTCCTCAGTATTCTTCCTGTTCCTATCAATGCTGTTTTTTGCACTTGTCCTACTCTCAAATTAATCCCAATTTTCTCTATCCATTTATCAAATTCTTTCGATACAGCTCCCAGTGCTCTAATAACTACAGTTATTTTCTAATTCATATAATTCAATCGAAAATAACTTTATTTATTACTGATACAAAGATCTAAAGTTACTTATATAAGAGAGGCGAATAAGAAACTGTATGAGCCTCTTATTCCCCGTTGTAGTATGCGTCAGTCTAGCAAGTTTTGTGCGACACTTTGAGCAACAAGAGCGAGAACAGAAGCACATTCCTAACTTGGGAGAAGTTAACATAAAGTAATAGGGTTGCTGAAAATTTTGCGGGCAAAATTTTGAATGATATTTCTTGTACACTCAATACACAGTTGAAATTGTGACCTTCTGTAGTTGAAATACAAAATTGTAACTGCTAAGGATACACACCTCCAAGGAGGCTAATTTGAAGATACTCTCCATTTCTATGCGAGTAAGGAAGGACTGGATTCATCGTGCTCTTAATTACAATTAGCAGTAAGGTCTGCAAATATTTCTTGACACTGTGAGGGGGGGGGGGGGGGGGGGGGGGGGGGGGGGGGGGGGGGATACCACGTTTGAGAACTTGCTATCGACGTGTGACCACACCTGTTATTCTTACGCTTTATATACTAATAAGAAACTTTATGACTGCTTGCACGCTTTTTCAAAGCGTGCAGTACTTGCGATTTGAAAGCCAAACACTTTTAGTCCTTTGTTCCCTTAAGGTAGCTGGATACACATGTGATGAAAAATGGACAGTTACACTTCTCAAAGCCATAAAACGTGAAGTATACAAGTAATCAACATGAAATTTGCACAAAATATAGAACATATCCTAATAAAGAAGAATACCAAATTTTTTTGGGAAAATTTTCAAAGCTGGCCAGGGGGTAATGTCTAGAAAATTTAATCAGCCTATTTGTTTCCAAAAGACTTCTTGCTAGAAGGATAAATAACAACAAATCTACCAGGTCAGTACTGTTCAATGATGCACAGAGTCTGCACTAAATAATTTTTTTTCTAACTATTTCGTGTTCCAGGGGGTAAACACAGGAAAACGTGTTTTTTTAAACACTTTTCAATATACTTGAAAATAAGGGAAATCTGTCTCGCTCAGTGCATAGAGCATGAAAAACTGTATTCACGCTAGCGAACCTATACGCACTACTGTGGTGGATACGCCATACTGGGGCGGTATATTATCCTTACTGTGGTGGATACGCCATACCGGGGCGGTATATTATCCATACTGTGGTGGGGTATTATCCTTAATGTGGTGGGGTATTATCCTTACTGTGGTGGATATGCCATACCGGGGCGGGGTATTATCCTTACTGTGGCGGGGTATTATCCTTACTGTGGTGGATATGCCATACCGGGGCGGTATATTATCCTTACTGTGGTGGGGTATTATCCTTACTGTGGTGGATACGCCATACCGGGGCGGTATATTATCCTTACTGTGGTGGGGTATTATCCTTACTGTGGTGGATACGCCATACCGGGGCGGTATATTATCCTTACTGTGGTGGGGTATAATCCTTACTGTGGTGCCCCCTGGTTCCTACGTCTTTGCTTGTGTCTCTTTTTTCAGCCGTTGCCAGTTTTGCGATGTTCAGAGAATGGCATGACTGACATATCTCGTCTTTTCAAAAAGCATGGTTTCTATTCGAGGGCGGCTATTTTCATGTCAGATTTGAAAAGAATAAGAATACTTTAAGAATATATTCATACTCACAACGAAAATTTCTCAAGAATATCGAGGCTGGACAAAATTTATGGTATTCTTATAGCTATAAAAAAGACTATAATAAGGTGAAGTGCGGAAATAAAATCTCTGGTTTTAAAAAAATCAGTCACCTGACACATACACATATTTTTTCGTAAGAAACTAAGGTCTAGGGCTGGTAGGCAGTTTCTTAAATTTTTGGGCCTTTATGCTACCAAAAGTTTCTTATGTTCGAAGTTTCTACGTTAGAATCGATGCAACTAAACACCAAGAAACGAATACAATTATTTTCTTAATAAGAAACCGCCCATAAGAGACTCAACTCGCAGATCGCCAAAAAATTAAGAAACTCCAGTACTGGGCAAATATAAGCGAAGAAGCCAGTTATTTTGATAAAGGAAATCCTTAACCTATTCCTAATTAATTCTCACTTGTTTCCTGTATTATATTACCCGTAAGGTTCTTGTATAATGTCTAAACATTGGAAAGGCTTAAAAAACCCTGCTTTGAAGTGTTCACAAGGGCACAGGTAGTGAACATGAAGATTGTTATGGAACCTCTAAGAAACTCCTGTCCTAAGAAACAGTGAGTACTAAAAATATAATAATTTTAAGAAAATTTCAGTAATGGCCCGAATTCTTGGTATCCTATAAAAAACATTTTGTATATGATAGCTGAATACCACAAAAAAGCAGCATTGTGTAGCTACTTTTTAGAGATTTCTACACTCTGGGCTGATCAAGCCTCTTCTATAATACCCCACCACAGTAAGGATAATATGCCGCCCCGGTATGGCATATCCACCACAGTAAGGATAATACCCCACCACAGTAAGGATAATATACCGCCCCGGTATGGCATATCCACCACAGTAAGGATAATACCCCACCACAGTAAGGATAATACCCCGCCCCAGTATGGCGTATCCACCACAGTAAGGATAATACCCCACCACAGTAAGGATAATACCCCGCCCCAGTATGGCGTATCCACCACAGTAAGGATAATACCCCACCACAGTAAGGATAATATACCGCCCCGGTATGGCATATCCACCACAGTAAGGATAATACCCCACCACAGTAAGGATAATACCCCGCCACAGTAAGGATATTATACCGCCCCGGTATGGCGTATCCACCACAGTAAGGATAATACCCCACCACAGTATGGATAATATACCGCCCCGGTATGGCGTATCCACCACAGTAGGGATAATACCCCACCACAGTATGGATAATATACCGCCCGGTATGGCGTATCCACCACAGTAGTGCGTATAGGTTCGCTAGCGTGATGATGGTAGCAATGTCTCTTTATTATTCTGTCTTGTCTTGTCTTGCCTTGATAGCAATGTCTTGAGCTCCAATGTCATGTACAAATTTGATTTCTGTTTCTACTGAAAAGCACACTTTCTTTGCAGCTGTTGCCACCTTTCCCTTTGCAATTTCGCGCTTTACTCTGTTCACCGCTTCTTGTCCGTTTTGCAACTTTTCACTTTGTTTCTTTTCTGTTCTTGTTCCCTGTTTTCCTTGTCTTATCATCATTTCCTTCAAGTATTTCAAAAGAGGATTCTGGCTTTGATGACAAACCAAAGCCACATAATTGGCTCCTTTTCACCCTTTGATTTCCTTGCGGCTCCTCTTTGCTTCCGTCTATCATGTGATACTTGAGTGAAACTTTTCTTTCCGCTTCCTCAATTCTCTCTTGGCCTTGATTTGAATAGCCCTCAGCATATTCTCACCTGGTTCAAACCCCATTTTCTTCAAAATAATCCTTTGCTCTAGCAGCCCCGGAACCGAAATAACAATCTTACGTTAGATTCCGAAATATCCTTTCTTTTCTCAACTTTCACTTTCTTACTTGTCTTGAACTGTGTTCTTTTGTGGCAAATACCACACTCAAGAAATAACTCTTCTCCTATCCCTCTTCTTTTTTCTGGCATCTCTTTCAAAGTCAGCTGACTATGTGCCCTCTTGCAAATACTGAATATTGCAGCAATCTTTGTTCAATCTGCAATCAATTCTGTATCCATTATTTTTGAAGCATTTTGACTTCATATTTATTTTTGAAGCATTTTGACTTCACTGACTCTCACTTTCCAATTATTTATACTGTAAGATCTACTTCCTGTTTGTACCTTTCCTTCATTAGATAAGATAAACTTTCAAATGAACTTGACTTCAACTTTTCTGAATTCCTGTTGATAAATGGCTTATAAATTGTGACAACAGTTGGATTGATTTGTTGTCCCTTATGAACTTTATCCTTGTTTCTCTGTGGTGTAATGTTTTCATTGATTTCATCAAAGCTGATGCCACTTCCTCGTGCCTCTTCTGGTAGGCCCTCTTTCTACTGTCTGCCATCTCCTAAGTCCTACCAGCCCTGAATTTGTATTTTTTCTTACTCTTTCCACATTTTCCGCCTGCATCCTTATCTGCCACGTCAGTGCTTTATGTTTCTTCGTCTTTTTCTCCTTCACCTTGACAATCTTCAATCATTTGCCCTGAAGGAACACTTTCCACAACAGCAAACACTGCAAGAGCCGACATGAACAATTTACTTTTCAGGTTTGGTTGCTGAGCCTCTTCCCATCATCCTTTGCTTGATAACAGGGGTACAAGGGCAAAATAGTTGCAAAAACAGGCAGAAAGCAAACCATGGTTGTTGTGGGTACTTTTGGGGTGCAAAATTGTGCAAATTTTGCCTAAAACATCCCTAGAAACCAATCAATTTTAATAAACATTGCGTTGCTAAGGAAGAAAACCCCTACTTCCCTGAGAAAAAGTACTCTTTGCAGCTGAAAGAAACATTGCATTGAAACAAGACTTTAGGATGTGATAATTTACAGATTGAATTACCTTTTGGCAAAAAAAAATTTTTTTCCAAAAATTATCAAAACTTCCTGAAATAATGTGTATCCAGCTACCTTAATAAATTCATTTATTTTCTAATTCATATAATTCAATCGAAAATAACTTTATTTATTACTGATACAAAGATCTAAAGTTACTTATATAAGAGAGGTGAATAAGAAACTGTATGAGCCTCTTATTCCCCGTTGTAGTATGCGTCAGTCTAGCAAGTTTTGTGCTCGTAAAGAGAGGGCAGAATCATTCAGGATTATGTGGAAACTTAAGAAACACAACAATCAACACAATTTACTCTAAATTTAAAGTCCAAGGTTTAAAGATACAGAAAGGAGCTGATCAATATCATCTTTTACATAAGTGTCTTTGATATTTTCGGTCTTCCATCGACCATGCCTTTTGAAAAGTCTATCTTTCACGCCATTGTTCGCTGCTGCTGATGCCCCACCTGATCTGAGACTGTGCAAGCCAAATTCTTTTCGATTCAACCCAATTCTCTCCAGCAGCTTAAGTACACTCTCTCTAATCGTTGTGTATGACGCTGGCTGGTCCGTGTTTCTCAATCTGTACTGGTTTGATTTCTTGAAGTATGTCATTGATCGGAATAAAAATTCGTCTGAGTCATCTGGTATATTCGTTCTCTGCAAATAAGATCTAAGGGTAGATACTGGACATAAACTTGAATTTGATTTTGCAATATAGGACCATTTACCATCCCTGTACACATCTGTCTTACTTTTGCTTAAGAAAATTTTCATGAATGTTGTAGAGAATTCTACGTTGCTTCTTCTAATATTGGCAATCTCGTTAAAACGTAAAAATCCAGCAAAACCAAGCAAAATAATGACATAATTTCGTAAATCCAACAGATTTGCTTTATCTCTACCGATCAACGTATAAACTTTTTGGATAGATTCAGTGGTAATTGGTTCTTTTCTCTGTGCAGGCTTCTTACACACGCGTTTCGCCGCTTCCAGAATGTTAATACATAAAAAAGATTCTGTTGGGTCTTCAAGACCAGCGCTCTTATGATACCATTTTACTGCATAGAAAGAGCTCTCAATAACAGACAGCGAACAATTTTCTTGGATCAAATTTACCATAAATAACGCAAAGTACGAAGAAGTCGCTGGAAAAGCAGACACTTCAGGAAACTTTGTGGTCCATTTAAACCAGTTATTAAATCCAACTTCATATCTCTTTTTAGTGTTATCCGATCTAGAGTGACCAATAATGGCTGGGAGTTTAGTGCATAGCTCTTTTAGTGTGTCGTTTGTTACCTGTTTTTGCATCGTTTCTTCAATTAATGCTAGTCGTAGGGGAGAGAGAGGAAAAACAAAAATTAAAATATTGAAAAATAAACTGTGCTCTACACTTGCTCTAATTTTACCTCAAGCGCCTGCCTTTGCATATTCACAGGAACATAACTATCTGTTTACTGCATAATTCAGTTGCATGTAAGTTCAAGATTCTATTGGCATCACTTAGCCATCCTGTATTGTGATTATATGGTACCCCAAGCGCCTACCCTTGCAGCCTTGCAGCGTACCTAGCTTCTGAAGCTTCCTTTTCTTTTCTTCATGAAATAATCTGCATAGCTATCAGAGCTCCTTGAAAATTGTTTGAACCCACCAAATTTAATGGGCAATGACCAGGTACAATGAAGGAGTCTAAATCGTCAAAAATCAAGAAATCCTTGACAAAATAATAAAACTGACCTTTTGTTTTGCATATCAAAGGCCAAAATGTCGCTGACTCCCAAAAGGGCACAACTAAAACACCTGTAACCTTATGACCCCTTATGTATTGAATCACCGCTGGAATTAAATTGATAGGGGGTATCAGTAGATTATTTTCACCTTCCCATTCCTGGGAGAGTGCGTCAACTGCTTCGGTGCCTGGGCAGGAATATTTTGAATTAAATCTCTGAAGTTTCTTGTTTTGAGAATTGGCGAATCTGTCGACTGTCAAAGGCCCCCAGAGTGAATTCAAATAATTAAAAAATGTGGAGGTTATTTCCCAATCATCAATATCAATTAATCTGGAGATTTGGTCTGCTTCTTTGTTTTGGGTCCTAGGTACCCAAACTGGCTTTAACGTTATTTGATTTTGAAAACATAAATCGAATATCTCCAACGAAATTTCATGCAAATCGGCAACGGGGCTTCCAACCTTTATTATGGTTGAAGTGGCATAATTGTCAGTTCTCCAGATAACTCTCGAAGATTTCAGAATTTTCGAGAAACTCCTCAGTGAAAACAATACGGCCATCATTTCCCGCCAAGTTGAACTTTTTCGTTGTTCTAGTAAAGTAAAATTTCTATGACAAGAGGTTCTATTTTGAATAACCGCGCCCATTCCAACTGAACTGGCATCAGAAGATACTATTACCTGGGGAATTGAGGGGCACTTAATAAATTTTTGGTTGTAAAAGTGAATGTTTTGAACCCAAAATAAGATTTCCCTATGCGCCTTTAGAAAGTTTAAAATATTGAGAGTTGCATCCCAAGAGGTCCTATTTTCAATAAGCGAGTGAAGATATCTCGTTTTTAACCTTACGATATCACCCACTACATATTTTGTAGAAACAATCTTCCCAACTATTTGTGCTATTTTTCTGGCAGAGGTGTAAGGTGATTTCAACAAAGTTTGAATTCCTTCTGTTACTGCATAGACACGCTCATCAGTTATAAAGAGGAAATTTTCATCCAAATTCAACGAAATTCCAAGCCAGGTCAGGGCTTTCGTGGGGTCCCAAATGGATTTTGCACTGTTTGCTACAAATCCTGACATTTCTAGCGACGTACGAACAAAAGAAGAGCTCTCAATAGCTTTGTTGTGACTTTTTTCGATGCCTAGGCCGTCATCAAGATAGACGCAAAATTTTTATTCCATTAGAACGCCAATATTTTACCAAGGGTCGGATCACTTTCGTAAAGATATAAGGTGCGGTGGACAGTCCAAAAGGAAGGACAGTAAAAACAAAATATTTCCGCTTTCCGTCAATAAACCATGAAAATCCCAAATATTTTTGGTGATCGTGAAAAATGTCAACATGATGATATCCCTGCTTTAAATCAAATTTATACGCAAAAGAATCTTCCTCTAAATAATTCTCCATCGCAGACCAATCATCAAACTTAATATATTCCTTATACAAATGAGAATTTATATATCTTAAGTCCAAAATCAAGCGTTTTTTCCCTGACGCACGAACTGAAACAGACAAGGGGCTGACAACCGAAGGAACATCATCCTTTTCAATGGCTTTTCCTAATTTTACCAAGTCCTGGATGCTTTTGAATACAAAATCACTGTTTTAAATAGCAGACTTATTATTTTCAAATATAACGCTTTTTGGAGTTTCAACAAAAGGAATTTTGTAACCATTTTCAATAATATTACAAACTTTTTCATTTGCATTAATAGATCTCCAAAATTGAATACTACGCTTTAAATTTCCTTTAACACAATTTTCTAGGGCACTGCCAGATGCATGTTCTGAGTTTATCTCACTGTTACTTACAAAACAACTCGAAAAAAGAGGAATAAATGTATAATTTAACTTATCTGGGTTTAGGCAGGTTGTCTTGGCTGCGACCAAAGGTCTGAGGGATGGTTGCGTTTGGGCAATTTCTGCGCCAGTGACCCGCTGCTCCACACGAAAGGCAGATGTCGGTTGGCTTTGGTATCCTTCCAAATTGGGGGCTTTGCTTTGAGAAGGCTGGCCTCGTTGGGATTTGGGCAGGAAAGGGCTGAGTATTTGTGAAATGCTGGACACTCTGAAAGGGCTGAAATGGCGGAGGTCTGGAAAAAGTGGCACTTGCTGGGAGTTTTCTGCCTGTGGAGTACTGGTTTCTATTTGTTTTCTTCTTTGCCAAGGCTCTTTTTTCGGCTTCTCGCAGTCGCTTCTCGTCTTCACTATCGCTGGCAAGATCATCCGACATGTATTCGTCGACTGTTGCCCATCCCGCTGGCGACCTGTCTGCAATCCGGATCATTTTGTTTCTCTTCTCTAGCTCCTCTTTTATTTGTTCTATTTTCTTCTTGGCCTTTTTTATTGACCGGTCCTCCAGCAATTCGAGAGCTCTATCAGCTTTATCATGAATGGATTGGTTGAATTCATACTGCATTTTATTGGATTTGTATTTGAATTCGCGATTCTCTTCAACTTTCAACTTCTTGTGGGCGATTTCCGCAGCGTCCGTTGAAAGCTCTCTTTTTAGTGATAAGAATTTCTTGTCAAAATAATTGCACATTAGACTCATTGACTCTGCATTTGAAAGATTCGTGCTCTCTGTAGTTTGACTTTCTCCAGCGTGTGGAGTTTCGATAAGCCCTTCATCTTGGCTCTGGAGTTGGCCTAAATTATCTCGCTCAGAAGTCATTGCTCAATTGCTCAATACCACGTTTGAGAACTTGCTATCGACGTGTGACCACACCTGTTATTCTTACGCTTTATATACTAATAAGAAACTTTATGACTGCTTGCACGCTTTTTCAAAGCGTGCAGTACTTGCGATTTGAAAGCCAAACACTTTTAGTCCTTTGTTCCCTTAATAACTACAGGTATGACAGTCACTTTCTTCATGCCCCACATAGTGGCTACTTCTCTTTTCAAGTCTCCATACTTTTCCATCTTTTCTCGCTCTTTCGCTCTTACTCGGGAATCCCACGGCACTGCTACACCAATGATCTTGCATTCCTTTACATCTTCCTTTACCACCACAATGTCTGGTCTTCGTGCTTCAATCTCATGGTCGCACTGGATATTGAAATCCCACAATACCTTGATATTTCCCTTTCTTGAAACACCCTCTGGTTCATGTTCGTACCACTTATTTGCCCTTTCGATGTCAAGCTCTCCACACAACTCCCAGTGTATATTTCTTGCAATGTTATCATGCCTTCTCTTGTATTCTCGCTGGGCTAGCATTTTACATTCACTCACAATATGGTTGATCATCTCTCCTTTTTCGCCACATAACCTGTACAGAGGTGACTCCAGGGTGTTATCAATATGATGTTTCACATAGTTTGTTCTCAATGCCTGGTCTTGTGCAGCACATATTAATGCTCCTGTACAAGCTTGCAAGTCACCATTTTTGAGCCATTCCCAGGTCTTATCTTTATCAATGTTTTCATCCATTTCTCTGATGTATTGTCCGTGCATTCTTTTCTCTTTCCGCGCTTGTTCTCTTGCGTTGATCTGCTTTCTTTTGAATTCTTCAGGTCTTACTGTTTCGTCTGTTTTGATGGTCATTTTTATACTTGCTACTTTCAACATTGGTTCATTGCTTTGCATTACATACCAACCCAAACTCTTCTCTTCACCCTTTATACACCCCTCGCAACTAATTAGCCCCCTTCCTCCTTTGTGCCTTGGTATATACAACCGTTATTATTATTATTATTATTATTATTATTATTATTATTATTATTATTATTATTATTACTGCAGAGTTGCCAAGGTAGCCTCAAAGGAATCAGTAGAACTTTAAAACGCCTCCAATCCCTTCTCAAATTTAAAAAGGATAAAAAGGACAAAACGATTATGTAGAGTGGCATAAGTGGGAAAGGATGTTATTGCTTTTAATTGTAAATTTAACATTTTTATGTACTTTTTGTTTGTAAACAACTTCTTCTGTATAAATTCTCGGCTGCCCAGTAAAGTTGTAGACTGATGAAGATTTTTAATCGAAACGTATTTTTATGAAAACAGTTTAATTTCTTTTATTATTATTATTGTTATTATTATTATTATTATTATTATTATTATTATTATTATTATTATTATTATAGGAAACCCGTTTTCGCATTTTAGACAGAAAACAACGTGGCAAGATGAATATAAGTGCGAAAATTTTAAGCAATTCAAGGCTTCGTTGAATTTGAATTATGGCTGAATTCTCAGTATGCCCACATTACCCCACCTGGTAAAAAAATAAAAATCAAAAGAATAATCGTGTCAATGACTTCGAAATAAACGTTATTTCATTTTTAAAAGACCAAACTCTCACCTCATGGTCATTTAATTGACCAGAAAAGCAAAACAACAGTGACAGGAGAGAGTTTTCCTGGGCTTTGAAATTCTTACACAATAGGCCGTTCAGTAAAGTTATTTTATAAAACGAGTGGAGATACATCTAAGACGAATGTTTTATGTAAAAAGGCAGTTTATTATGCAGACATTAAAAGAAAAATAGCCAGCCTTTCTTCCATTTAACGAGGAAGGATATTTCTAGCGAAAAGCTCAATAGACCCACTTTACCCCGTAGACCCACATTACCCCACCCTACCCTACGGAGTTTCAAATACAGGTGTGGATCTTCAATACAATGACATCGCTTTCCCTCATCATGGGAATTTCTTTCAAAATGCCATCCGCTACTTTGGCTCAGAACGACTCATCACTGTCGTGCATTTCTTGTAAACATGTCAACTGCCGTCATCCTGCGATATAATCTGGGAAATTTTTAAATGCTCTCCTCCACTTTGGCTTAGAACGACTCACTAAAAGGTACATGGAGCGAGAGATAAGATATACCATATGAGCTGGGCTGGGAATCACTTGCAGACAGAAGAAGGTACCGTAGATTGACATTATTCTATAAAATCATTAATGCATTAGTGAGTTAACTTAGCCCTACTTGAAAGCAATGATTCCAGACGTAAGGTTTCATCGCTACGCGCTGAGACATGGTGACTGCATTCCAGCCTAATAAGATACAGAACTGATACTTTTAAAATAGCTTCTTTCCTTTTTGCATAAATGAAAGTAATTATCTTGATCCTGACATGCGTTATTATCCTTAATTGGCAATTTTTAAATCTATGCTTAGATCTAAACTGATAAGACCTGAAACATATGAAATGTGTGGAGTTTTTTAATCCAATGGTGTTAGATTTCTCACTCAGTTAAGGGTATGTATGTATGTATGTATGTATGTATGTATGTAAGTATGTATGTATGTATGTATGTATGTATGTATGTATGTATGTATGTATGTATGTATGTATGTATGTATGTATGTATGTATGTATGTATGTATGTATGTACCGGGTGTCCCAAAATGATGTATTATTGTTTGATTGCTTACATGTCCATAACCAATGAACCGATTTTCAAAAACTTTGTTTTATTTGATTGCCTAAAGGCTAAATTTTATTTTAAGATGTTGGTTGTGGTTTTACCACGGCGTTTTCATGTCGAAAAGAAGATCGATAAACCTGCTCAAATTCAAGCCTTAGATGGCATGAGAAAGAGACGGCCTATTTTTCCAGTCAACATTTTAGATGTGATACAAAGGGCTGAACTCCTATTCGTATTCTCTGAACTCAGTATTAGCTGAATTTATATTCTCTGAACGACATATATTTTCTGAACGCAAATAAGCTCAGCCTTTTGCATTACATCTAAAATATTGACTGGAAAAGTAGGCCGTTTCTTTTTCATGCTATATAAGGCTTGAATTTGAGCAGGTTTATCGATCTTCTTTTCAACATGAAGACATCGGCCTAAACCACAACCAACATCCTCGAATACAATTTAGCCTTTCGGCAATCGGATAAAATAGAGTTTTTGAAAATTGGTTCATCGGTTATGGACATATAAGCAATCAAACGATAATACATCATTTTGGGACACCCGGTATGTATGTATGTATCACAGGTACGTAAAATCTACAAACAAAAGCTAAAAATGTAACGGGTGCCCATCAGTTTACCAAAAATGTTTCCTTATACATCAAAATATTAAAATGCAAAATTCATTTCAAAAAACACCAATTTGGGTTAAAATCTTACTTACCGACTTGGAAAACCATTGAAAACCAAAAAATGCAGCATCGTATTAAGTCTATTTGCATTTTAGAAACTTATGCCTAACTCATCCGTCCATTCACAAGACATAAGGCAGGATTTAGAACAACTCGAAGCATGTATTTCAATTGCCAAAACTCGAAGTTTAGGTTAATTCTTACTGATATCTTTGTGTTTAAAGTACCCAATGATAAACAAATAACAGTGATTAAAACTGTTTTTCTTATTAAAACTTTTTACCGGAGAGTAGTGCCATTTGTGTTTCCTGCGGCTATAATGGGCAACGCTCGAAGAAAATGACGTTTTTACCCTCTTAACTTTAAAATCTTCTAAAATCAGTATAAAGATTTTACGTAAAAAGTCAATACTTTGTGATTTTTTCTCCATTAGTTGGTGATGTAACCTGGCTTCTTGGTTTTTCCATGATTGCTCTTTTAGGATCTAACTCAGAAGTTCACGACGACATGGACATTAATAGGCGACACTACTCTAGAGCGAAAAAAATCAAAACATTTTCGACTAATTTGTAGATAAATCCACTTTCCTGCAACAAGAAAAAGTTTAAGAAATTAATTTGAGATGCAATTGTAAAGCGAAAACTTGCGATTTATATATCTTTCCATTTCCCATAATATACAGAAAAGGTGTGAAGACTGCTCTAACTGAAGCTGGGAAGAATACAGTGCCAGTTAAACAGAGAAAAGCAAAACAAAGTTGGATGACGAACGAAATTCTAGACATGATGGATAAGAGAAAGCAGGTGAAGAATAATGATGTGCTTTATGCAGAAATTGATCGTGATATCTCTAGAAAATGCAAACTAGCTAAAGAGAAATGGTGGAACAACAAATGCGATGATATAGAAAGACTGGAAGCAATGAACAGACATCAAGAAATGCATGACAAAATCAAAGAAATAACGGGCACCAAAAAGAAATCTAAAGGCAGTGAATGCATTAAAGATAAAGAAGGAAATATGCTCTGCAATAAAAACGACATCAAGAAAAGATGGCAGGAATATGTATCTGAATTATTTGACGATGACAGAGATGATACCTATGATATTATAACAAACAGAGAAGAAGCTGACATGTTAGAGTCAGAAATAACAAAAGCCATACAATGCATGAAAACAAGCAAATCCCCTGGTGTGGATAAAATCAACACAGAGATGCTCAAAAGCCTTAGATGAAGCTAACACCAAATCGCTCGCCAAGTTCTGCAATCAAGTATATAAAGTTGCAACAATACCTGGAGACATGAATGACTCCATATTTCTAAGAATTCCAAAAAAGTTAAAAGCCATCGCATGCAAAGAGTTTAGAACAATTAGCCTTATGAGCCACATTCTGAAGCTTATACTACGAGTTATACTGGGAAGAAATAAACAACGAATAGAAAAGGAAGTAAGCGATACGCAGAGCGGTTTTATGAAAGGAAAAGGAACTCGTGAAGGGATATTCAATATGAGAACTATATGTGAAAGATACCTGGCAATGAACAAAAATGTATATGCATGCTTCATAGACTACGAGAAAGCATTCGATAGAGTGAACCATCAGAGGATGATTAAAAACCTCATAAAGATTGCAATACCAGGAAGGGATATCAAATTCATAAGAAATCTGTACTGGACTCAAAAAGCCTTCGTGAGACTAGAAAATGGACTGTCTGATGAAGTGATGATAAAACGAGGAGTAAGACAGGGATGTGTATTGTCCCCTGCTCTCTTCAACCTCTACACAGAGATGATATTCAGAGCTATAGATGATATAGATGGTGTAAAGATAGGTGGACTTAACATCAACAACCTGAGATATGCTGATGATACGGTTCTTATTGCTGAAACACCTGAGCAATTGCAAGAAATAGTAAATAAAGTTAATGAGGAAGGGAAACTGTATGGAATGAAGATAAATGCTGAAAAAACCAAAACTATGTTGGTATCAAAAGTAATGCCAAGCGCCAAATTTCATATTACTGTTGACAACGATATAATTAAACAAGTAGATTCATTTGTATATTTAGGACAACTATTGACAGAGGATGCTAAGTGCGATAAAGAAATCCTACGTCGTATTTCTATAGCCCGAGGAACATTTAATAAAATGAAGTCAACATTAACAAATAACCACATCAATCTTGAGACGAGAAAGAGAATTCTGAAATGATATGTATGGAGTACCTTATTTTATAGAGTAGAGACATGGACTGTAACAACGACACTTGAGAAACGTCTTGAAGCATTTGAGATGTGGACGTATAGGAAAATGCTGAAATTGTCATGGACGGAGAAAGTGAAAAATGAGGAAGTGCTTCAACGAATGAATGAAAAAAGAAAGCTGATCAATATCTTGAAGGACAGGAAACTGAAATATTTTGGGCATTTGATACGGCTAAATAACATATACAGAGCACTGTTAGAAGGATATATAGATGGAAAGAGAGGCAGAGGTCGCCCAAGGATGAGTTGGTATGACAACATCAAGGAGTGGACTGGGATGCGGTATGAGAGGGCAACAAGAACTGCAATGGACCGAGACAAATGGAGAGCTACTGTGTCATCCAACGTCGAAAGATTTGGAACATAAAGAAGAAGAAGATAATATACAGAACAATATCCTTTTTACCGCTCTTCGATAGACCTTATACTTTTGGAGAAATTTACAGATTTCTGAGAAGGGTCGTTTGGCAGAAAGCCATCACGCTGCTCACTAGAGCGGAAAGCAGAGTTACATTATTAAGTAGTGCTTGCTTTGCTAATCTTGAATTGTTTGATGTTATGAACCAGCGATATGCCATTCATTTCTTATAATGTTTCATTTGATGGATAGGCCAACTTCCACTTTCAAATATTATTCCCCAATATGGGGTACTATATTTTACTTCAAATGTTCCAACTAACAGCTTTTTCTGCAATTTATCTATTTCTTGGTACTCCTCTTTTGACATTTTCGTGAATATTCCTGTACGATACAACATTGTAGGCATTAATACCGTTTCGAATAGTTTTAATTTTACTTGCATTGACAATTTTCCCACTTTCTCTGCACTTCCATATCTTTTTGTCGTATGTATCATATATGGTATTTTACTTAGTTTTTTCTGAATTTTTGTTTTGTTATCCCCATTCTCATTAAATGATTCTCCTAGGTACTTGAATTCTTTGACCTCTTCTATTCTTCCTTTTTGAACTTTAATGTTCAATTCATCTTCTTTTTCTGCAGCCTGTTTGCCTCTTTTCCTTTTGAACTTCATCACTATTCTGTTTTGATTTTGATCACGGAAGGTGAATTTTTTCTCTTCTTCTATCGCTTGTAGGCTTTTCTCCACTGACTTTAACTTTTCCTTCGATCCAATGCCAATGGTATCATCCACAAATATTAGATTCTCGATTTCTCTTTCTGCCCCGATCATCGTATAGCTTGTTCCGTTAATTGCGTCAATTTTGTAGGTGGCTACGATTGCAAAAGAGCGGTCCAAATATGGTTCCTTGTTTCACTGCTGTTTCCAGATGGAACGCTTTTGTTACTCCATATAAGGTGTTTCCACCGTTACTTCTGATTTCTGATTCATCATTCTTTTTGCTGCGAGACAGAAGAACTAAGAAATTTCATCATCATTTTTGATTACAAAGTCCAACTTTGTAATCTAAGAGGGGGCTCCAGGTCAGTCAGAAAGAAAGAAAGAAAGAAAGTAAGTCAGAAAGAAAGTAAGGTAGTCACGCTCGTTAAAGCAATTGATTAACGTTTTACCTCTGCTAATTGGCACTGAAATAAAGAAAGCGCACAGAAAGCGCACACAAGACAGAAGTTTCCCGCGATCCTATTAACATTTGACGTCGGCTTATTTCATGCTAGACAGATTTGACACCATAAGATGGATAAATCACCATGATGTTACCCTGGCACAAAAACAAATTTACCCAGAATTGGCACGTCCTTGACTTTATTAGCAGCTTAATTATGTTAAAACAATAAGAACGAACGCATCATTAGCCACTTATTGATAGTATTCATTATGCAAATAAGTCAACTTTAGAGGATGATGTAACCGGCGGCCTGCACAGAGGCTAGCATTCGCAGGATCACCGAAGGTAGAAGGAGCCCCCTCCTACACAGCTACAGATGCAAACGTCGCAGGTGAAGTTGAAAGGAAAATAATGGCGCCATTGACTGAGGGAAGGCACGTGATCACACTGAACCAAAGCATCTTATTCATGCATATGGTTTTTGCACAGAGGTTATCTTCGGGACTGCTTGTCTCAAATTAGATGCCCTCAAATAGCAACAATTGAAACGTTCTACAGGGTTCTGCGTTAATAATTTTGCGTTATCGTAAATCTCACATGACACCTAATTTGAGACAGATGCACCAATAGTTTCAAGCACGAACTAAGGCCTCAAATTGGCAAACTAGGAGTAACGACTTTTGATTTTTTGCTTATCATCCTAGTTTGACATAAAGATCAAAATATTGCTTTTCAGGTGATTCTTGTCCTTATACAAGGGGCTTGATTTTTGCTTGAAGGCGACTTTAGCAGCAACACTCATCTCTCTAACTGTAGCTAAAACAGCATCAACGATCATTTGGGGTTATGAAGAAATCAACATTCAGATCTTCTTATGCTTGCTTAGCTCAGGACGGACTTTGTAATCATCCAAAAGGATCTTATGTTTAGCCAGTTTTTCGGCTATATAGATACCACAAATTGCCCATTGTGGATTATCTATGTATGGCTCCAATAAACCGGCGCAGCAACATTGCTGACATTCACGGTGGAGCTGTTTGTGATTGGATAAAACACAAGAACTGCAATGCGTCATTCGAAAAGCATTTCTACCTGCAGAGTTCCCTTGGCAACAAAAACAATTATGGCTACATTCAAATTCAATCAGCTGGCTCTATTTGCTTCAAAATCAAACAATGCCAAAATCTTGAATCAGAGACTGAGGATTGCTTTGCATGCATTTAAGCTTTTATAGCCGTAAGGTGCCGTAAGATGCCGTAAGGTTGCCGCAGCCATTGCCTGAACCATTGCAGCCGGCATGCCGCAACCATTTCAACTTAAATGGAAACCACTTCTCCCGGTACCTCCGGCAGCCGCAACCATGATGGTTGCGGTACCGTAACGACTTGGAAAAAGTTGAATCATTTCAACTTTTCTCGATCCTTACGGCATCGTACCGGTAATGGTTGCGGCACTAGGTTCAGATGTTTCCATTTAAATCGTTCGACTGCGGTACCGGGGGCATGGCAGATGGCAGATGGCAGAGACTGATGCCGCCGGCAACCTTACGGCACCTTCACTTCTATATGGAAACCAGGCTTTACTGCACCCGCATCTGGTTTCCATTTAAAACAAATTCCACAATTTTCGTTCAAACGATCCTAAAATTTCCACGATTTCCACAATTTCCAAATTCGAACATGAGAATTATGATAAAATACATGAAATAACACAACAGTAGTATTGTGGAAAAGAAATTTGCAAAATACTGCAATTTTGCTACTTTTTCACGAATATTGTGATTGGAGAATTTACGATTTTGACGATTTTGACAGGGTGAATCACGGAAAATTGTCTCCCTCCCCCTCATTTGTCAAAATATTTCAATGAAACTCTAAATACGTAGCTGCAAAGGGTAATAAATTTCTCATCATCTTTTACATTAACCCCTTTATATTAACCCCTTTTAAATTAACCCCTTTTCTCCGACTCTATGGGAAAATATCACCCCTTCTTCATACAATCACTGACATCCCTGAAATGGTGATTTTGTGATACATTCCAAATTTAACACTAATGCTGAGCACCCTGACATTAGTCAGTAGATAAGATGAGGGAATATGAATAGATGATCATGAACTGAATAGGAACTAATATCATTACAGTTTCAATACAGTACATTACAATACATAGATCTGGCCTGATTCTGAGTGATTTAAATTCGATTTATGCATGTTGAAAGTGCTTAAATCATTCCGGTACACTGTTACAGTTGAGTTATGCTTAAAGTGATAAATTTGGTAGCCTATTCCTGGGAACTCTGATTAATTTTCCAAAATATGACCCCTATTTTTTAATTCTATGTCCCAGATAGGAATTGAATCAATACCCCTTTCTCAGAGAAATAGTGGACAAGCATGAGGTCAAAAAATAAGAAAAATTCGGATGCTGGGGATGAGGCACTTCCTAAACTCGTTTGAAATGTGCTTTTAATGCATTATCGCTACCAGAAATGAACTGATTACTTTAGACTACTTCTGAATAATGTCGAGGACGCCGACGAAGTCTCAAAATTGTGGGAAAATAAATTCAAGGCATTTTCCATCACATTTGGTTTGGAATGTATTTCTAAAGTGCTTTTACTCTAGTGTGAACCAAATGTAGTGGACATGTAGGTATAGACAATGGTGACAGTGCAGTGGCCCTATGTGTGTCCCAGAAATCGGTTTATTGTGTTGTTAATTGCCAATATTTTCCCTCAAAACTAGGTATTTAGAGACCTTTGAAAATAATTCATTCTATCGAAAATTGTTATGTCCGTAGAATTTGGAATTTTGTCCATGAATTTGGCGGACAAAGCTTGTGTTTGACAATCGTCAGTCTTTCAATTGAAATGCTGGATCATCAAAGATCAATTTTTAGATATACTCCACCAATAATCTATACCTTGAAATTTTTAAACGAATGTAAAATATCCTGAAACAATGCATATTGAGGCCAGGATTGCCTCTAAGGCACCCAGAGATATCATTTAGACTATATTTGATGCCTAAAATTATCATGGCCATAGTTTCGGATAATTTAGAACCAAAAATATCACTTTCGGCAAAATTCTGAAAAAATATCGGACTTACCTCCTTACCTCCCCGTATGTGCATGTGCTGAGTTCGGCCCCCCCCCCCCTGGGCAAATACTCCACTCTTGAATTACACGAGGATTTGGCGTTTTTCTAGAGTTTTGATCAGAATTTTAACATGAATCAAAAACTTTTTTTATATATCATCATAAAATATCAAAACATACAAAGCAACGACAACAGTTAAAGAATAGAGAAACGAAAAAAAATATGTCGTTCGTAGCAAGAAAGGACACAAGGTCATCGAGTTCGCAATACGAACGACATTTACAAAAATTCAATGCAACGATAGTATCTAGTCTAACAAAAGAAAACATAAACTACAATAATTTAAGTGTACGAGGTGCGTAAAAGAAATATATCTCTGACTCACTTCAACTGTTTAACCTAACCTACAATCTTGGCCAAAATACTTGGGACAAATCATAAAATTGCACTACTTCGGTCTTTGATTACGTGCCCCCCGCTCCCCCCTTCTCAAAGTTGCTTGAATCAAACGCCTTTCGACCTTCTCAACATTGAATTAGGGGGAAGGGGGGATTAGGAGACTCTAAACGTATGTTTTCTCCTCGATATTTTAGGAAACATCATGAAGACACTGAAATTTGCCTGCGTCCCAGCTTCTTTTGGCCAGGATTGTCTGAAAATGATTGTTAACAAATAATACCTCATAGCTTGAGAACCCATAGAGATTTCTGTGTGAAATTTTAACACCGTCATCCCCAACACAAGAAGTGAGTTCTCAGCTATCTATGCCGAAATAGGCGTTGTTCGTTAAATTCGCTGAGCACCTTCTTAAAAACGGGCGTGGCAAAATTGCTGCAATTTTCACTCACATAAAGATTCCCTTATAAAAAGTGACATACATTAGGATTCTGAGCTTTCTTCCGCTATCGTAAGATTGTGTACTCCGCTGCTCTTTGAAAATGACTTATCATTGCAAGAAAGCTTTTGGGCTCATTGTTTGAGGTCCGGTTTCTTGTGAATTCTTCGGTTCTCACAACGGCGCTCCACAGAAAAATGCCCCATAATTTTGGGATAAGTCACGCTTTTTTGGCAAATTCGTCTGATTCCACATTTTAACATCAAAGTCTTCCTATTCATGCAAAAAAACCAAGTAAAAATTGCCTGGAAGGTGGAAATGTCACGGCGCTCCAAAATTAAAAAACTTAAAATAAACAGTTCCGGATAAGTTTCTTTTGAACTCTATTGAGAACCGTCAGAAATCATATTTCACGAAAATATCGATGCAAATACTGCTATAGGCTAATAAAGCTCATTTTTCTCATTAAAATGAGACAAAATTTGTTAGAATAGGGCAAACGTTGCCGACGTTATTAATGTTTAAAGTAGGGAGCGGCGTTGATAAATTTGATCCCTTTCTCAATTTTCCAGACTGTGCAAATCCGCCTTGCTGCTATGCAACAGGTATATTCTTCTTCAACAAAAAATTGTGGGTTACAATTCATCGGGCACAATAGACCATTCAATGCCGTCCAGGGTGAATGCAAGTTTGGTGGAACGAATTTAATCTCATTGAAAATGAATGAATAGTTAGAGAATTGGCTAACGGTACATTTGAAAAGAAGACAATTGCACTGCGGAGGCGCAGAATTTGCACTGATTCAAAAGGAACTTTGCTTTCAGTTCTCTTTGATAACTGTGTGTGATGTTTTCAGGCGAAAATCATTGGCAGGTTTCGTGCACAAGAGGAGTTTCGCTGAACGTCATGGGAAAATTTTGCATAATTTGATGACGTCATAGTTCTGATGGATGAACCAGTAACAATGAAAACATTAACATCTGAAGTACTCTGGAGTTAAAGGGGCAGTTGCACCGAAAACGCGTGAAGGATGATCCTGCGGGTATTTGTTTTCATGATAAATGGAGCATGCGCATTGAAGACAATCTATTGTCTCTGAAGTCAAAGCCTTCATGTAAGGATCTTCTAAAGTCCCGAAAAATACATCTTCCTCCATGTATCTCCGTTGTTGCTGGCTGCAGAGCTTTGAGTGATGCCTGCAGCTGCAGAGGTTGGAAGTAGCAGCTTTTATTCGTGAGAGGAAAACTTGGACTAACAGTGGTAAGTACAAATTCTTATCGAAAAGTTATTACAGTTGTAATATAAGCTGACCGCTTTTATGATGAGGTTGTTGGCCTAAGGGCCTAAATATTTAGCAAAGACTTGCAGCAATTTATGGGCATAGCCTATTACCGTAAAAGCTCTAATAAACCCCTCCCCTCTGAGCCAATATTTTAAATAAGCCTCCCTCTCTATTAAGCCCCCCCCCCACTTATATTACATTCCAATGGTTGCCAAAGTTTTTTCATTCAATTGACCTAAATAAATTTGGCATGTTGATTTGGTGATTTTGACATGGTTTGAGATAAACTGTGTTGAATTTATGTATTTGACTCGTAAAATTGTATGTACATCTGCAAAGTATGCTATAAAAGAACTAAAAAGCTATCATATATATCCTTGTCATTTGATTTTGTTAATAAGCCCCCCTCTAATAATCCTCTTTCTTTGAAGCCCCCTTCTGGAGTGTCCGAAATTAAATAAGCCCCCCTGGGGGTTAATAGAGCTTTTACGGCATGCATCCTCTCTTGTTTGTTGCAGGGTGCATATCCTCCATATCAATGCAGGGGACAACTTGTGACAAAGACAACTATAAAAAGGAAAGAATGCAGCTGTAAAACTGATGGCAGAATCGGCAGCAAACATTGCTCCTGTGGCACGAGCTCAGACAAGCCTTGCAAAACCCATAGCAAAAACAAAGTAAGTACACAAAGTTATATGAATACATATTCAGGCATAGATTTCTCTAGGAACTAGGATCAGTTGCATCATTCCATTATTCTAAAAATGAATTTTTGAGTCACTTTCATTCATATTTGTCTTGATTATAATGCATAGATTTGTAGCTCAGTATACATGGCCAAAAGCTTATAAGTCAAATTATTCCATCCTTCTTAAATTGATTGTTCATACACTCATATCTTTTTGGTTTCTATTTACAAGCATATCATAAATGAACCAAAAGCATTTGGCCATTTCTCAGAAGCCATCTGCTGATATCGTGACACAAGGTGAGGAGGACCAACATGAAAACAAAGTCATTTTGATTTATCTAAAACAAACTCATTGATGTATCTAATATGGTGTTTCTGAGTACAATATCAATAAAAGACAATATCAATAATAGTGTCTCAAGTGAGTCAGGGCTGTTGAAAATTGCTTTTTGTGATGCATATTATGTCCGATTCTATTCCTACCCTGACCATGGGGCACCCCCAGGTATTTGTTCACAAAATTTTCCTGGCCCCTAGGCATTTGAATCTAAATTTTGCCACAGCCATGGGGCATTTGTGTGGTATTTGACAAAGCAGGGCTTCCAATCATGCTGTTGCTGGGAATATAGCATGTTCTCAGTACCCAGCCCCCAGGCATGCACCAAAAATATTTGGCCTGCCCCTTGACATTTGTACCAGAAATTTTAGAAAAAATGGTTAGGGTAGGACATGAACAAGACATTTATTTGTGTAATGCATTGATGCCTTGGGCCATGATCATTGATACCCCCTGACCTCCCCTGTAATCATGACCGAAAGAATGATCTTGCTTCCTTCATACTCATTACTTCAGTTGGATCATCAGTTCCCAAATCTCTTCACCAAAATCTTCACCACGCTTTACACAGAAAATTTTGAACAATAGTCAACAATGCATGGCAAGATCGTTTTGCCAGTTGCTCTCTAACTAGATTCATTTGATGTTCTAGGAATTTATTGCTGATCTTGACTCTAACATTCTCAAATATTTGGTTCTCAAGTGGTAAAAGAATGGAAAGGCAGCTTGGAACATAACAACACTCATTCAAGACAGAGATGCAGCACTGGTTGAAGTAGCATCAGCATCCACAGCAGCTGTCAAGTCCCAAAATTTGCCAAGAAATGGGCTTGGGCCATGTATTTATGTTGACATACCTGCAAGAACAATGAAAAAAATTTGTTTAACAATTCTTCTTTTACATCAATTGGTCTATATCTGTAATGATTCTATATTTCATGTTGTTTTGCTATATATATTGAGCTTGATATGATGTTTATCCTGATCCTAATCCCTGGGGCAAGGTGCCAAGGTATAGGTGTGGAGTTGATATGTCTGACAGAAACTATGTGCTTTGTAAAATTTTCACAGATTATCAAGAATTGGAATAGTCTACACATATTTTTTCTCATAAGAAACTGCAAATAAGAAACTCAGTTCTCAGATTGCCCAAAAATCTGATAATTTTAAGAAACTGGCTCAAATTTTATTTTTAAAATTTTAAGAAACTGGCTCAGAATTTGAGCCAATACAAAAGTATTGCCTCAAATTCTTAGTTTCTATAAAAAATATATGAGGCAATTTGGATACCATATACTAACCACATTCAGCTGTATGCTTTCTTCTTTTCTGCTGGGGTTTCTTAGATATATGTGATGCAATGCTGCAAGGAAAAAAGAAAAGATAAAGTTTATGAGATAAGGATGCAGTTTGTGCTAGTTTGTGTTATCCTATTTCCTAATAATTCAATCTATTTCAATATTTTGAACAATTTCCTTCAATAACTGGCCACAGGAAGCCAAATAATGATCATAAATCAATAACCATGTCAGTATGAGCAGTTTGTTATGTTCCACACAACCTTGCAATAAGCAAATTTCATGCATGCACATATAAATGCTAACCACAGGAAAAACAAGGTAATTGAAATCATAATATTTTAGAGTAAGGTTGCTACAATGACACCACATTCATATGGCAAGAATAACAACAAGTGCGTTGCTTATTTGTTTTTTGGCCTGAAGTGCGGCCTATTATTGGCTTCGGTAGGCTGGCCTAAATAAAAACTTTCTGTTACCTTTTTCGCCGTCCCATTGCAAGAGAGAGAAGATATGCAGCAAAGCCACTGTCCTTCACGAACCAGCCATCGTTTTTCATCTTTCCAGGTATCCATAATTTTCAAATTTAGCATGTTTCTCCTGTGATTAGACAGCCAAATTGTTGTGGTCAAATGTCGTTTTTTGGAAGCTGCAAATGACAATTCCTTGCACCTTCTTTCAGCAGGTGAAGGCTCCATTCTTGAAAATATTAACGTTTCTTCAAGCAGTCATCCCTCTTAACCAATTTCCTTAAGGATTTTTCTTTCGTGGAGCGTCTGTAGCGGCGATGCAACCAGATTTGACCAAGGCATAACTTTTTCAAAAGAATTTGCGCTGCCTAGCCCAATCAACTCGACAAAACTGTTGCCCTGTGTCCCGCGGGTGCGCACGTGCAACTGCCCCTTTAAGCCCACAGTTAGTGGCTATCCATTCATAGTGAAAGAAATTGTCTGATACAAGTAGATTTGGATTCATAGAAACATATATGATAGGTAGTGAAAGCAATTTTTCAGACAATCTTGGCCAAAATACTTGGGACAAATCATAAAATTGCACTACTTCGGTCTTTGATTACGTGCCCCCCGCTCCCCCCTTCTCAAAGTTGCTTGAATCAAACGCCTTTCGACCTTCTCAACATTGAATTAGGGGGAAGGGGGGATTAGGAGACTCTAAACGTATGTTTTCTCCTCGATATTTTAGGAAACATCATGAAGACACTGAAATTTGCCTGCGTCCCAGCTTCTTTTGGCCAGGATTGTAGCCTAATCGCTATGTTGATTTGATAAAGAAATGGTCGCTTCCAGAATTATTCTGTTCACAATCACATTTACGTTTGGGCTACCAAATAGGAGTAATTCGCAAATAGTCTTGCTATCCAAACTCTCAATGTCAATGCCAGGAAAGTCCCCGAGCTGACCAACGAGCAAGGAGATCTCTACGCTGCAATTCAAAGAGAATAGAATCAGGCCCGATACCAGCCTTAATTTATAGGGGGGCAAAGAACCAAAATTTTCCGACGCTATAAAATCAACAACAACAACAGCAACAACCCCTATTTAGGAACATACGTTAAAACATGCACAAAAGGACTGATGTGCTCCTTTAATGACTAGATTTTGGACTTATTTCGTAGTTTCAACGTTGGAGCCTTCAAAAATTGGTCAATATGAAGACAAAAATGCTGTAGCTTCAAATTCATGTCAAAGTTCATCCTCGAAAATCAATAAATTCATGTTCTATGCATCATTCTCCCAGTAAAATCTTCTAAATGTGGGCCTGTAACAGCAAAAAAATCCGACAAGTGGAGTAAAATTTCCGACAAATGGCCTTCTGGGGGGGGGGGCGCTCCGCCCCCCAGCCCTCCCATTGGCTTCGGCCCTGAATAGAATGCAGGAGAAAGTGCTCGTTATCTTCTTTGCCTGTGCCATAAGCACAGATAGGGGCCAGACATTCAAAATTATTGCTAAATTTGTGTTCATTTAAGGCACTAAAATTCAAACGAAGCAAGGGGCGGACTGGCTGCAAAATTAGGGCCCGGGCCATTTTGTAGGAAAAGGGCCTATTCTATTCTATTTCTATTCTATTTTTACTTTTTTAGGCACGGTAGCCCCATCAGTCCTAAAGAACTGCTTTTCAGGGGGCCGTGGCAAACAATTAAATACATAATATGAAAAACTGAATACCCAAAAAAGTTTATCAAAACTCAAATCAAATCAATACTTATGAATTATCTTTCAATCCTCTTTTAAAAGTGGCAAGGGAGGGCGCCTGTTTTACGTCATTGTCAATCTGGTTCCATAATTTAGATCCACGAAAAGATATACCTTTTTGTCCATTGCTGGTTTTCCTTGAAGGTAACAAAAGATCAGTTTCCGTGTTTCGCAATTGCCTGATATTTCGAGTAGAATTTTTGACGAACAGTCTTGAAAGATATTCTGGAGCAAGACCATTTAGCGATTTGTACATGATTGTGGCAGTTTCACTCTTAATAATATCACTTATAGTTGGCCATTTTAGATTGTGTATTAATGGCTTAGCAGATGAATCAAAATTACTTCTTGTAACAATTCTAGCTGCTCGATTCTGCAGCTTTTGAAGGGTCTGCAGTCTTGTCACCCCACAGTTCCCCCATACGGAACAGCAATACCTAAAATGAGGCTCTACGATGCCCCGATACATCTTACTTAGGGTATTTTGAGGTAAAAATTTCCTGGAATATTTCAGAAACCCTATTCCACGAAGCTTTAGTACGGAGACTATTGATCTGCTCGTCCCAGTTTAAGTTCTTGTCGATTATTACACCCAGATATTTTGTCTGATCTACATTTTCAACTTGAGAGTCCCCAATGAGAAACTGTGGAAGATTAACAACTTTATCAGCAATTTTCCTAATTTTGGGTTTTGAACCCACAAGCAGGGATTGAGTTTTTAGGACATTCAAAGAAAGTTTATTGCCTAGCAACCATTGCTTCAAATGACCCAATTCGCTATTTAGCGTTTGATTAATATCTTCCAAACTTTTAGAAGAGTATGAAATACTGGTATCGTCTGCGTACATCGTCACTGTACCTTTCTTGAGAGAAAAAGGAAGGTCATTGATGTAGATCAGAAACAAGAGAGGGCCAAGACATGAACCTTGTGGGACACCACAGTGGATTTCTTCAGTTTTGGAAGAAACGCCATTAACTTTGCAGGATTGTTTTCTATTTGTTAGATAGGACGAGAACCAAGCAAATTCTAGATTATCGACACCATATTTTCTCAATTTCGCAAGTAAAATATCATGATCTACAGTATCAAATGCCTTTTTAAGATCAATAAAGATATTTGCAGTGTTTTTACCATTGTCCATGTTCACATACCAGTCATCAGTGTTATTAAGAAGGCAAGTGACAACAGAATGAAGAGCTCTAAAGCCACACTGGTTTGAAAACAGATGTTTGTTTTTGTCCAAGTAATCGTACAGTTGGTTATAAATAAGCTTTTCAAAGACCTTGGCTAAAACTGGGAGCACTGATATAGGTCGGTACTTAGATCGGTCGTCAGGTTGTCCGCTTTTAAAAATGGGAGCTACTCTGGCAATTTTCCAGCTTTCTGGAAAACAGCCAGTAGCAATCGGCCCCATTACCGATACCGCAGGTGAGCGAAACAAGCAGAGAAATTCAGGGGTCTGGGAATACTTACCACCTGGACAGCGAACATATTTTGTGGTCGAGCCCTCTAAATTGGCTTAAAAAGGTATTGCCAAAATGTTCAGCGATTCAAAATGGAAACTAACAAACGGCATTTTATATCGCTATTTCTATGTCAGTAGAATCCTTGCACAATTAATAAGGTCCGTAATGTTATCGGAGAGCTCCTCAGTAATGGTTCAAATGCTCAAGCTCCTGACAGTCAGTGGTGGCGCCAGCCGAAAATTTGTCGTGACCTTATCATTTTTCTCCAGGAATGCCCTTTTTCCGTAAGGGAATGACCTTTTTGCCCTCAAAGCCCAATCTATCGGATGAGCCAAAAAGAGTTCCCACTTTTGAAATTTCGTAGCACCACAAGTACTTCATGGATATGAATGATTCAAATTCTACAGGGTGTCCCAAAAAAGTGTCCAACTTTTAAATTTGAACTTGTCCGAGACTAATTTTTGTATACAAACCATTTAGACACATTTTTTAAAAGCTTAAACTTATAATTTTTTGTTAAGTCAATTGCTGTTTCAATTTGGGAATTTTTAGGAAACCAGGGGGTTCCTTAAAATTGATGCTAAACTTTAAATGTTTTCACTTATTACTCTACTATTCTCCAATGTTATTCTTATTTCTGTATAGACTGCCTTGATAGTCCAGAAAAAACAGTCAAATTACTCGTAAAACCGGACAACGTAATTTATTTACTTGCAAAATTTCAAAATCTTAGATGTTGCAAGATGGGGGGACACCTAAAACTTAATTATGAAGAACACAGTCTTTCTAGCCCGTTGGTAGTGAACATGTCAGCTTTTTCAAGTTTTGGTCCGTTATGCAAACATTCCGCTTTAACATTGAATGCATTTCTGACAGTTGGACATTTTCCTTGATGGCATTTGCAAATTTGCAAATTTTTTCAATCACTCCTTCAAAACCAGGCAGTGATCTTCTTTTCTCCAACTCTGTGCATGTCGACGTCAATATCGACATAAAGCATTGCTGCATTATCTGGGGGTAACATACCTCCTTACTAAGTGGTAACAATTAAATTTCTGGTAATTCGAGTAACTCAGATTCAAAGAAAGAAACCCGAAGCCTTCCTTTCCACAAAGAATAGGGCTAGTTTGATTTTCCAACAGTAAGTATGACTGTAAACAACAGTAGACAATAGTAAAGCAAATGCCAAGAAATCATGTAAAAATTGGCCATAACTTTGAGAACGCCCTGGTTTCTTTGTAGTTGTCCAATTTGAAAGGCAATAGGCTCAAAAGAAAATTACAAGCCTCAGTTCTCAAGTAATACCAGAATGGTTCATTTGTATCAGATATTTCCTGATTTATTCAAATTTAAAAGTCGGACACTTTTTTGGGACACCCTGTAGTTAAAAGCCAAAGGATCGAAGTATATTTGTGATTTTTCTCGTCTTATTACGAGCACTGCAAATATAGGTAAATTCAACTTTACAAAATTTCATGGTTGCAAAATGGCTGAAAAAGACAAATAACACTTGATCAAATCGTTAGGACTCTTCTCACACAAAGCAATAAGATAGGCACGGGCGTTTCTCCTCTGTCAAGAGTTGTAAGACATAGATTCTCAAACAGATACTGAAGATTTTCAATTCCATGTCATAAATGTGCAGACGATATCTCTCACCCATGAGAAATTGCATTTTCTCTGTTGTTCTGAGCGAGGAGTCCAAGTAGTTTAGGTCTTTTTCAGTCATTTTGCAACCACAACGGAGGCCCCCAAAGGGGGGGTCCCTGGAGCACTGGAGCTCATCATTTTGACAGCATAGAGCCCGGAGCCCAAACGATGGTGGAGAGGCCATGCAAAAAACGGACAACATTTTTGATCAAGTAGTAACGTTGCAAGGAGATTTAGGTCGATAAGGAAACTTTTATAATTTTGTGACAGTGGCGGACATTTTTTCAGATACCCTCATTACAAAGTCCTTTGTAATCTAAGAAGGGGCTCCGATTGCAGAAAGAAAGAAAGAAAGAAAGAAAACCAGAAGTTTCCTGCGATCCTATAGCAACATTTGACGTCGGCTTATTTCATGTTGGACAGATTTGACACCGCAAGATGGATAAATCACCATGATGTTTACCCTGGCACAACAACCAATTGGCACGTTCTTGACTTCATTAGCAGCTTAATGATGTTAAAACAATCGTTTTCTAGAACGAACGCATCATTAGCCACTTATTGATAGTACTCAACGTTTTTGTAAACTTGATTTTACGAATTTTTCCAGTACTTTTAGCTGTCAAGCAAATATCAGTTCATTCCAATCCATCCAGTACTCTTGATTTTTAAAAGTGGGAACTTTTTTCTGGTTCACACGGTAGCTACCTAACCAATCCCTCAATACTCTCTTGACAGGATTGGACGAATTTTTTCGTACTTGACCGATATCCCACCTCAATTCTTGCCATAGCACCGCCATAGAGTCCGGCAATCCTTGACGAGGATGACTCGAAAAAGATAATGTCTTTACACCAAATATAAAGTTTACAACAGTCTACTTTGTCACCAATAAAGGTCAGTAAGCTTCCGAAATTCTCTCGTCATACATCTGTGAAAATTCATCAATTATTTTCGTTAACTCCTTTCAATATTCTTTGCTAGTTCCATTTCGCCCAACTTGCTCCCACTGCCAACTCTTTTTATCTCTAACAATAGTAGAAAAACATTATGTCACACTTTGCATGCGCATTAGAAAAGGGTCCACAACAGTGCTACATTTACCATTAGAACCAGTGGGCCCTTGGCTCGTAGTATTTCGTGTATATATGGGTGGGGCCTCATAGTTTTGGGAAATGAGGTGCTGCTTAAAGTATTTATTTACTTGTGCGTTTCTTCTCTCCATCACCATCTTGATCTGATCTAAGGACTCTTTACGTTGGTATCCACTGAGGTAGAGTCGAACTCAAAAATGATATTAGTCCCATGAAAGTGACGCTATTTTTCACGACATCAAGGTGCGCATGGGGCCCCGAATAGGTAACTGTGCCATTCAGTAATGCTATATGAATGAGATCGTTTTGAATAACAACTGGCGAAGCCAGACACCGAGAAAGCCTTAGTGTAGCGGCTGATAAAAAGGGCCCCAACCAAGCTAGTTAAATTGCCTTTTTATTGTAAAATTAAACTAAAAAAATAATTTTTGGATATTTTTGAGAGGGCCCACCGGGCGATCGCCCGGTAGCCCGACTGGCCAGTCCGCCTCTAGGCCTTTGAGCAGGCCTTAAGATTCCCAGCAATTTACGCTTGAACTCAGCAATTGATGTAGAATTTCTAATATCAAGAGTGAGCGAGCTCCATTTGAAAAAGTTATTCTGGAAGTACGTGTTTGAAAACCGGACAGTTCTACCTATGTTTTGTTCATACAGACGTGCACTTCTGAGATTGTATATGACTTGACGCTCAGAATCAAAATTGAAATTTGTAAACGATAACATAAGCCTGCCATTCTTCATGGGCCCTCGTTGGCTTAACCCTTTTGCGGAAAAGTGTTCTAATCCATCTGCCATGCATGACACGAATCCTCCATTTGTGCTCTCTTCGCTCACAATCTGCCTCCCTAAAAACAGGACTTTGACTACGCTTGCTGAGCCACCGAAAAAGTCTGTTGCCTTCGTTGCTCTCTGGTCCATTGAGACTTGGGGTGTGGTCAAAGAGGAGTCGAAGGAGTAATTCTGAAACTTGGAGCTTTCACTTTATCGTCTCGTTTCTGTCAATGTACTAAAAGGATCGTATGTAATGTCATGAGTCCTGGCTTGAGAGGTAGGGAAATGGGGAAGTAGTGGCTACGGTTGTAGTAGCGATACCTAAGACGAAATTTCCGTGGAGGTAATGTTGAAGTAGACTTAAAAAAGAAATGAAACAAATGCGATTCTAAAACTTGTATTATGTATTAACCGGCATCACTAATGCCTCCAAATTATAAGAAGACTTACTTCTTTTCGAACTTCATGATTGAATATAATAGTTGTCTAATCATTTTCAGTCGATGATCAGCGTTTATAAAAGCCTTCAAAATTTAGTCCATCACTTAACCTTGTATGTTACAAATCTGTGTCTTCCCTGCTTTATGTTCACATCCAGTTCCCTTCTTGTTTCCATATTTGTCGGTGATAACCACTCTTATTACATCTGTATCTGGATACTTCCAACTGCCAAAAGCATACATTTCTCTCTTCGGTCCAGCTAGCACAGTTGTCACATCTTGCATCTCTTCTTGGCCATTCTTCCATTTTGCTGAATACTTTCCCAGCAGCTGGAACACAGCTTTCCACTTGTATTCAATGTCCACTTTTGACCTCAGATAGTTTATCATGATTTCAGTGTTGGCTGGCACTTGAACTGAGACGTCTGTCTTGTCCGTTGTCGTATAGGTTTTTGCCTTGCTGGCCTCCACATTCAAAGAAGTTGTACCAGTGACTTCTGTTGTGAAGGTTGATTTCGTTCCTGTACCAAAAAATTTTGTTCCAACTTCTACAGCTAACCCAACTTTTACTGCCATTGAGAAGCCTGAGCCAATTTGAAGGAAGATGAGGTTGACAGAGATGTTGTGAGCCATTTGGTGCACTTGTATGGGTTTGCATTAGCTGAGCAAATGACTGGAGTGAAGCCTTTGATTGGTGTAGGTTTTGCAACATTGAGTGGTGTCTTATCTTCGATGTTGAATTTTAATGCGTTGAGTGCCAGCATGTTAGTGCGATCTGAGAGTGATTTGCATTGGTATGTGCTGCTAGCTGCCGTTTTGTCCATAGCATTCATGGAGCATTGCTTAAACTGTCCTGATGCATCTCTGATCTTGATTGTAAGATCTGGCTTTTCCATCCAAGACTTGCCATTGTACGGTCCCATCTTGCAGCATTTGAATTCTTCCAAGCAGTATAGATCATCACAATCATTCCTGTATAGCCCAGCCATGTAGTATCCACTTGCACATTTGCTCCAGCCTTTGTGATCAAAGGCGCCCCAGACATTGAGGTTGTAGCAGTGTCCCCACTCCTTCTTTTGAGATTTTGGCCGGCAACACTTGGCTTCTTCAATATTGCCTAAACGCTGTCCACTAGTGGTTGAGATTCCTGTCATGTAGTAGCCAGCGTTGCACGTAGACCAGCCTTTATGATCGAAACTACCCCACCAATTGTGATTGTAACAGTCCAAGTCGTCTTTTGCTGGATACAAATAGCTTGGTGCATCACTACAGTGAGCTTCCTCGATAAGGCCTAGGGTGTCAGGACTATGCCTGTCGTTCCTAAACATCCCTCTCATGTATCTGCCTTGTCCACATTTTGACCAACCTGCATGATCGAGGCTTCCCCACCAGTTTGCAGTATGGCTTTGAGGACTTGAAATGTTCACCTGTCCCTTCATGTAATTGCGATACTGCGTGTTCGTCTGCCATTCAAGACTGAGTCTGCGTAGAACTTGCTTTGCGACATCAATGTTCCCAACAACGCTCACAGAGTATGCACTTGGTCCACCACAGCAACTCTGTACTCCATAACAAGGTGACCAAGATCGACATTTAGAAGTGCACTGGCCGTCTATCACTTTATGGCCTTTCGGGTAAACATTTCCACACTGACATTGGTCCCCTTTTGTAGCAGCCAATATGTAACCTTTGTCCCTGCACGTGTCTTGACATTTGACATTAGAGTTATGACCTCCCATCTGTTTGGTCAGAGCTGACGCTGGAAATGAAGAGAAACATCCTTCCACGGCGTAGGTGTTTACTGATCGCTTCGTCAAGACTGTTTCAGCTGGCATAGAAGTTACGACCAAAGGCATCAGAGCAGTCACCAACAGTAGTAAGTTTGAATACACCATCTTGAATTCCTAGGAGAAAATGATCATTTTGAGGAGAAACAGTTACGGCAAACAAGGACAAATAATCTTTCAATAGAGCCGAACTGGATGTTTACATTTGCACGTTAGCCAATCAGAGGTGACCATGACGTCACGCAATCAAAAGAAACGGCGGGAGAAGTACCCTTCAAATTTGGCTCGTCGTGCGGTAATATTCTACGGTAAATTCAGAAAAAAATTAGATTTTTCAAATCAATACTCATATCTTTAAATTTTCCTCGCGGCTTTTTCTAAAATAACGCGTTAATTTGGAGAGAACTGATTTTGAATAAGGCCCATCATTTGGGGTCTTGATTCTCAGTAACGAAGCCCTTCAAAAACGACGCAAAGTCATATCAGTGTCTTTTTATTTGCTAAATATCATTGCAACTACATTGTGAAAGTGCTAGCTGGCTTTTAAACGGCACTGAAGTTCTATTACCGAGGCTGTTGCGACGGAGAAAGTAGCATGTGATATCAACCTTAGGTCCCCCCCCCATCGCTTCGTTCCTGGGGAGTTAACAACACAGCTAAAACTTTCTTTGCTGAATTTTAATGACTCATATTGTCGATTTCATTTGATTTAAAAATAGCATTTGAGTTATAAACATTTTCATCAATTTTTCATTTCGATCATGAATTTCTGATCTTGACCTAAGCCCTCTTCTATCTCGTAGTGAATGAATTTCTGAGCTTGATCTAAGTTGTAAACTACGATTGCTCTGCTGTTGTTTCTGCGTAAACCGTCTACAAAAACATCCAAAATTAAGAGGAAATGTTAATGATAGCCACTGCAAGGGACTCAAGTTACCAAAAAAGAGTGCTTCAAGGGTACTGGACCCGTATGGACACTGTGAAGTTCCTTTGATTCCCAAAAGGGGATTTGCTCACAAGAAGAATTGTCTGAATAACAAACTTGGCAGGCAGGGCTTGCTCAAGTCAGATGCTTGGCTAGCTAATTGCTTCACAAATTATACTAACAAGCTCCATTCCAGGAAATATCCAGGTATTTGTTAACAATCATATTTCTCTACAGGGGGGGGGTAACTTATTTTGTGCCGTTTTTGGTCTCTTCTCAACTATATCAATTTGTTTTGTTTTTATTATTTCCTGGGAAACCACATTCAGACATTACAGACACTTTGAATCAACGAAAAATAACATTTCCAGCCCAAAAATAGCAAAAAGCTACAGTTTATAACAGAGTGCATTAGGTTCCTTGGGTACATTGCACCCCTGGATCTGCTAAATGATTTTATTCTCGAATTTAGGCATACTTCACTCCTCTAAATAAAGTGGGAAGGTTGGTCAGTATCTTGGCCCCTTTCATTAGTTTGTGGTCATTCTGAGCTGAAACGTGAAATCTTGTGTTAGTTCTTCTTAACTATCAAAACATGAACATGCAGCTTTCCTCATACTGTACCTGTGACAACGTATTTTCTTATATGTTCAAAATACAAAGTTTAAGAAACCGAAAGTAGGCAGGTAAAAGCATTTACGTTGTGTTTGGCATACCCGACTGCACAATTTTGAAGAATTGAAGCTGACAGAATATTGCTGAGGATTGGCCAGCAAAAAATAAAGATCAGAGTTTTAAAGATACTTCAGAGGCAAGGTTTTGAAGAGCAAAATGAAAACTATCGCTCTTCACACGGTTTTACCCACATTTAGAAGATCCAATACTGTTAGCATACACGTATTTTTATTCATAAGAACTGCCCATAAGAAATTCAACTCTCAGATCGCCAACAAATTTAGAAACTCCAATACTGGGAAATTATAAGTTAAGAAACTATGTATTTTGATAAAGGAAATGCTTGGCATATTTTTAATTTACTTTCACTTATTTGAGAATCTAGACCCCAAATGATGGGCCTTATTCAAAATCAGTTTTCTCCGCATTAACGCGTTCTTTTAGAAAAAGGCGCGAGAGAAATTTAGATATATTAGTATTGATTTGATAAATCTAAATTTTTCCTGAATTTACCTTTTAGTCGCTTGCACGACGAGCCAAATGTGAGGGGTACCTTCTCCCGCCGTTTCTTTTGTTTGCGTGACTTCATGGTCACATCTGATTGGCTAACGTGCAAATGTAAACATCCGGTTCGGCTCTATTGAAAGATTATTTGTCCTTGTCGTTACGGCAATTTGCTTGCAAGATTCTAAAGTTTCCATAACGGTTAACGGATCTTGAACCTGCGATTAGGGACCCCATCAGGGACTAGGGCCTCGTTTTTATTCTTCATAATAACATAGAAAACTGATCATCAGAGACAGGCCCTTGGCACTGAAGCGAGTCAAGACCTATCTAAGTTCAACAACAGCAAACTACCGCCTCAACCACCTGATGGTGAAACATGTGCACAACGACAGAGTTGATAAATTCAACCTTGTCAGCATCGTAAAAGGATTTGTCATAGATTCCAATGCAAGGAATTTAACTTTGGAAAGCTCAACCCTTTTGATCTTTTGACATCAGAAGCACTTCGTCAAGAGAGGCGAAAAGTACCCCGACTTCAAGAATCAATAATCATATCTAAACTAACGAGCAGTGGCGTGGTCCTCGAGATCCTCGAAAACCGAAGGGAAAAAAGCTGGGTATAGCTGGGAAAGAATTTTCCAAGAACTGTCATTCGAGCATTGGCAAATATGGAATCAGGAGATGCATTTTAAGCCAAAGTAAAGGATGTTTCTTCAAAAATTTTCCTCATGCTTCAACTCATAAGAGAACTGTCACAACGCTGTCAAAGATTCCTTGTCGCTAATGGCAAGCATGATATTGGGAGATGCATTCTAAGCCAAAGTAAAGGGCGTGGCCCCAACAATTTTTCCTGGGGGCTTCCCCCAGACCCCTTCATTTCAATTCCGCCCATTTAATTTACTCTGGCCATGCCATGGCTTTCGTAGGACGCCATGAAAATTGTGTGATTACATTTTGTAAATCAAATATCAAATAAATCTTACGCAATGCTCTCGACAAAGTGTTCTTTTCCTATCGTAGTTTGATTTTAGCTAACCTGTTTGAAATATATTTGGATTCGTAAATTTCCTTTTTTTTCTTCAGGACCTCTGATCATAAAATGCCCTTTCAGCAATGCACAGAAGGGTGTTGCCAAAAGAAAAGAGGTCATTGACCGAGCGATTCTTCCGGGGGCTTCGCCCCCGGACCCACGGAAGCTTTACCCCTTCGGTGTGAATAAGTGCCCCTCCAATCTGAAAAACGCTCCTACGGGCCTGGGGCCTCGACTTATCAACTGAGGTATGTGGTTTCTGACTTTGATCTGTGCGTAGTCATAGCGAAAGAAGACAAAACAAAACAAAACAAAAGGTTTTGCAAGACTTAGGTCTCCCATATGATACAGCAAAGTGATACCTTTGAGAATAGATTGCACAATCCTGAATGAAGGCATTCATTCGTAGCCAAATAGAGAGAAAACAAAACGTCTCTCAAAATTGCAAATCTCTTTGCTACATCGGAAGAGTACATAATTTGTGCAAAGAAATTTCTCCGGCAATCTATTCTCAAAGGTGTACAATCTATTATCAAAGATATTAATATGTCATATGGAAGACCTAAGTCTTACAAAACCTTTTGTTTTGTGAGGTTTTTGCAATGAGAAAACTTTGAATCGACGATAGTTGTACGGGTTTGCTGCAGAGGCTGTGGAATCATATCACATTATATCGAAATTATCGATGATAAAATGGTGGAAACAAATAGGATTTGTGGTTATCGTATTCGTAAATGTTTCCGCTGCTTATTCCTTATTATCGCGAAAGAGAGTGACTTAATGCTGATTACTGGGATTCTGCTGCGGGTGAAGGTAGGACCATTAGCTTTCTTGATAGCAAATAGCGTTAATTCGTCAAGGATTCTCAAAAGTTACACAAACAAATAATTTCACGTTATTCCTGGACATAAATCACGCAACCTGTGAAATTTTGAAAACTATATCTTATTTGCAGCGTTCCTCAAAAATTCTTGAACATAGGCCAATTTTTGACGGATCAAAATTCGGTGTAGCGCCAATCCCTGATGAGATTTTAATCAAATGCAGAAAAGCAAATGTGGAGTGGGGCCTGTAGAATGGATTCATGGTAAAACCAGCTCTGTATCCTGATTTGTCGAAAAGACAATTTCATTTTCAAGAAGGTGCCCGAAAAGTTGTCTCAAAATTCTTATTTTCAGTCATGTGATCGGAATACGACGATATCATTGGCTTATAAGCATGAAATTGGAAGATTGGCGGGTTTCCATGTGCCCTATAATCATACAGCATTATAGAATGTGTGCTGGAAGGTGTCTTTGGACAAAGCATAGGCGAGTTTCGTAAGTTTGCCTTGTATCAAAGTCATAACAAGAGTTCATTGAATCATCAAAAATATTTTCTTAAGTAATTTCAGTGAAACTTTCGCCTCCTCCTCCCACCTTTGTATCGTTTTATTTCTTTTCGTAGCTTTAGATTAAACGTCTAAAAAATTTCTCCACTTACCAGCACTTTAAGTACCAAAGAGCATTAGGTTTCAAGTCTTTCAAAAGGTTGACCTATTATTTTGCACTGAATGGCTTAAAAAAACATTGTAGCTATTTCGCAATAATTCTACCGTTGGATTGTTCTGAAATCGTAATATTTGTGGAAATAAAGTTTGTTCTTCTTTAAAATAAGAATTCAAGAAAAATGTTTAAAAAACTTAAAACCATCGTAATTTCTAAATTCTTCAAAGAAACACACAAATAATTTTCAAGAAAAGCCATAATTTATAAATGTTTAAAATATTTGATATCAAGCTAAAGTGTATCCCTCGTCTGGTTTACGATCTAGAAATTTGATGACATCACATCCTCAAATGAGTTAGAATATATTATACGTCATAATTTAGAGAAAATTAAGAATTCTTGAAAGTTCAGCGGTATTATTATACATTATAGGTGAATTCAATTTGAAGAAATAGTTCATAAAGTTTTACACCTACCTTTGCAAAAATTTCTTTTTGCGTGTTTAGTGCAAACGTACAAAGATGAAATAAAATGAAATGAAATAAATGAATGAAATAAAATACAAGCACTTTGATGCGAATTGAAATAAGCACGAAGTTTTGAGCATTTACGTATCAAGCCACCTTATTAGATTACACCGATTTAAAGATTGCAAGCTGTAGTGTACCAAAGAAAGATTGTTATACGTTACTTCTAGTTAATGTTAGATGTTACTGGTTTTTACTTACCTTCCAGCTCAAAGGATGACAGCCTGGAACCATTGAAGGATGATGCATGCAAGATTAAATGTGATTCTCTCCTGATATAGAAAGCAAGACAATAAAAAATTGAAGTAAAACCTATAAACAACTATGTATGACATATATGACTGTCTCAACAAAATAGTTAGCAATCAGCAAATATAATTGATTTCTTGTAATGATTATTCTTTCAAAAAGCTCTCGTTGATTAATCTTAAGCATGGTACCTACTGCACGAGCCCTTCCTTTTCTAACGGGTGTTCTCTGCTATAGTTTGTTTATTTTGTTTGTTACCTTATCTTTATTTGATCCTCTATACCTAGCTATACATCTATACGATTAATATAAATCGAATCTACTAACAAATGAAAAATAAGGGAATTGATACGTAAATAACCTAAATATTCAAACTACGTGGACATAAATGGAGAAAATCTACAGGATATCATTATATTTACAAGCGTTGCATTTACAGGTAGGGCCATTACATTGTTTTATCATACCCTTGAAGCTGTTGAGATTGTTGAAATGGCTGATAATGATCCAAACTGATAAGCATTTGGCCTGGTATGGACGAGAGCAATAATGCACAGGTGATGTGAACCACATCATGACCCAAATTGATTTTTTAAGATCCCACCCGATTATAAGAAAAGCTTCATAATTTTGCTGTTTCTTCGCCTTTTCTTCCACACAATTTTGGCTTCAAATAAAGTATGGTACGTACTATTTTTGCGCCTGAATCGGTTTACCGGTTTTTGGCATTATTCAAGTCGGTTGACTGGTTTTTGTTATGAAAATGTACGGTTTCTCGGCTTTGAATAGTAGTTCGATGAGCAGTTTCTAGCATTATCTCGAACGCAGAATAAATGGTCATTTACATGTTTTATGTCTTTCATGATGTGTTTTCTTGGGTCAAAAGTCTGGTACATAGGGCATCAAATTGGGTACGTCAGTTCAGTTATGTTCCATTAGTGGGGAAATGTGCGCTTTTCATTGATGAAATGAAATACCCCAGTTTTAGGAACATACGTTACAATCGTGCATGAAAGGACTGATGTGCTCCCTTTAATCAGGGGCGCACATTCAAATTTTGTTTGGGGGGGTGTCAACATGCTTTGGACCGACTAAATTTGTTCGGACCGACTGAACGTATACCAAGAAGCGGTGTGGCCAGGGTAAATTAAGTGGGGGTATTGGAACGAGGGGGTCCCCAGGAAAATTTTTGGGGCCATGCCCTTACTTTGGCTTAGAATGCATCTCCCAATATCATGCTTGCCTTCAGTGACAAGGAAACCTTGATCGATTAGTGACAATTATGCTATAGATCAGCGCACGAGGAAAATTTTTGAAAACAGATCCCGTACTTTGGCTTAGAATGCATCTCCCAATATCATGCTTGCCTTAGCGAAAAGGAAACCTTGATCGTTTGTGACAGTTATGCTATAAATCAGCACACAAGGAAAATTTTGAAGAAAGATCCTTTAGTTTGGCTTTGAATGCATCACGGACTTGGAGTTTTAAGCATTCTTTAACGACAAAATAGGCGTAATCTTAAGTACAACGACTTCTTCACCGCCAAGCATAGCTAAAACGACTGGTTTTAGTGTGTTTGTCCTCTAAGAGGGTTTTACCTCATGATTAAAGTGTCTGCAGTCATAGCTTTTAGTAGAAGTGCATACCACTTTTGATAGATAATATTGGTAACCCATGTCTCCTTTATTTTTTGGGATTCATTCACAAGTGTTTGTTTTCCAACACCACATAACTACCACCACCGGCACCCCAGTGCCAGATTGGAAATTTTGAGCATTTGTAACAGCATTGTTCCTTTGGGACAATCTTTGCACAACAAACACCTTTCATTTGGTGTCAGACCGCTTTTTACAAGCCAATCATTGGTTTGCTTATCCCTAAAAATGGAAGCCTGGACAATTTTGCAATGCGTCTAAGAAATATTTTAAATGCCATCCTCTGCTTTGGCTTAGAACGACCTTCCCAGTTATTGTCAAGCACTTCTTGTGAATATTCCAACTGTAGTCATGGGTCGACCTTTACCCAAAACATTTGAAATCGGACCAACTTTGATTCAAACTATCGTGGACCTTTCGAGCTTTGTCGCGGTTGGTCGGTCCATGAATAAGTCGGTCCACGAAGTCGGTCCATCCAATTTTGTCGTGGATCGACTTTTCCCTTTTGAGAAATTGTTTGGACCGACTCAGAAATTATTGGGGGTGTCTCACCCCCCACACCCCCTTAATGTGCGCCCCTGCCTTTAATGACTAGATTTTTGATTTATTTTGCAGTTTCAGCGTTGGAGCCTTCAAAATTAGTGAATATGAAGTAGAAATATGGTGTAGATTTAACATGAATGTAAGAACTTATCCTCGAAAACAATAAATTCATGTTCCATGCATCATTTTCACAATAAAATCTTCTAAATGTGGGCATGTACCCACACAAAAATCCGATAGGTAGAGTAACATTTCCGACAAATGGCCTTCTTGGTGGGGGGCAGGGGCACTATACTGAAAAAGCTATGAATCAAGAACACTGCACTTGAACTGAAACAATAAGCACCTCTTTCGATTCCATGATTGCCATTGCTGGGCCCTAAGATTTGCTCACAAGGCCCAGACGTTCCAGAAGTACAAAACTCGAAATATTTTTGTAAACAAGTGGCATTCTAGAACTGCCATATGGTATTGAACAAACTGCATTGTTGTATAGCTTAACTGCGCAGAGACTGCTGGTTAGCGCAGAGACCCATTGCTTGGCCTGCACTTCAAATCGATCATTTCAATTTGACCATACCGTTATTTTGATCCTACGTAGCAAGTTGGAAATTTCGCTATCGCTGTTCGAGCTTTGTTTATTTTCCACACCCTCCCAGTCCCTCCTAGTTTTTTATTTTCTTCTGTCTTTTATACTCTGCCTTGCTTGTTTCATTCTGCCTATTTCCAATCTCATTTCCACAGAATTCTCTATGGGACAGGTGCGTTGGTCCGTTGCCGAAAATGGTTTTTCTGTCCAATCACCGACCTGAAAATGTGATATTCTTCAGGCAGTCGGGCCAATGCCCACTTCCTGAAAGGGGGTAAGGGGGTTTCCCTAGGGCCTAGGAGTGGTTTAAAGGAAAGTATTAAGGCCAGTATACGGATTTATATTTATTCTTCCCAGTTGCAATCGCTTTTGTTCTTTTCCAAAACAAAATCAGGCCTTTCAAAGTTGGCATCTGATAAGACTTATAACATCATGGCGGTTATCACTATTGATTTGTTTTGACAGTCTCGCTTTCATCAAAGGTAACTGGGACTCATTGTAATCAGTCTGCAAACTTCCAGCCAAGGAACAGCTTTCTGGCATTTCTGGATGCTACGCTTCTCTTCGCGCAACTAGCTGTTAATATAGTTAAGTGAGTGCAGCTCAGAGTGTTGTTCATAATGCAATTTTCTGCAAATCCTTTGAGTGTAATGCAATTGCAAAATATGACAAATTTGACAATTGCAAGACAAATTCGCAGGAGCATAACATAACTACAATATTCGTTACAAGTCAATATAACATTGTTCTCAATTCAAATATTTCAATTTTTCAGAGACAATTAATTGATTAATGTTCATTTTTGGAAAGTTCTCCTGGACGTTATGTACACGTTTTATTTTTATAAGACACCGCTTATAACAAACAGTATGCTCAATTTTGCGAAAGTTAAGAAAGACTCCTGACAAGACACGGACAATCTTGTTACACTAACGTAGATGTTATTATGTGGCCTAACCCCACCATTACTTCGAATTCTTCGTCTCCCCAGCATAATTCTACTTGTGCAAGAGCAACGCCAACAACGCCAAGGGCGAGGGGACCATTATGGAATTAAGGTCCTCTTCACCTTTTAATGCTATCCCTACCTGCCCTACCACTGTAATTAGGGGTGTTTTTCCTTTACGTTTTTAACCTATCATATTGTATTGCATCTATCTTTATATTATAAACTTGTAAATATTCTTAAATGGCATATGATACATATATATATATATATATGCCCACGACAGCTTCCCGTCTCTGAAACATTTCAGGTAGACAACCAATTCTAGGAGTGGTCAAAAACAACGGAGAGGATAAAAAGAAAGCCTCTCATATTTGTAATAATAGTATTGACTAGATGTAAATTTTGATACTCACCAAAGTGCGTGAAATCCCTCTTCTCCTTTTCGACATGCAATGTAGCGTCCTTTTCACAAATGGAAGGCTGGAGGCGTGCAGTTTATAGCAAAACCAACACTGAAAGCCCCTCCCATCCAATGCATGTTGTTTTTCAACAATGCTGCTGACACTCAAGCCAGGATCTAACAATTAACAACGCAAGCAAACATAGTGAACTCTGGACTTTGTTAATGTAACTGACAGGCTGTTGATGTAATTACGTTGATGTAAGACGCTGACGTTGACGTTGACGTTGATTTTGACGTTGAGGTTGATGTAATGCTTCGTAGTGGCAGACATATTTTGGCACCAATACCAAACACGACAGGGTATGGTATTGAAAATGCACGTTTCCTTGGATCTAAGATATGTAGATATGGCATGCACTGCCATCTTCCCTGAAAGAGTCCCAGACTTTTGAACAGTTTCAAAAGAAACATTAAAGGGGCATTCCGCAGAAAAAAACCGGATACCTATGAACTGCGTTGTTTCATATTAAAACGAAAATGCTTATCATTATAAACATTTTCCAATGTTTCTCCAACTTGAATAAAGTTCAAACGGGCCAAAAACGAAACAGATATTTTTTAAAATAGAGACCGAGAACTCAGCCATATCCCCAAATTTGAATCCGAGACAGAAAACGAGAATTCTCGGTAAAGCCGATGAATTCTCTTGCGCGTAGTTGACCGTGGACACATGAATGAACGAATATAACAGGACATTCAAACTCAATTTAACGGGCGACGTGCAACGAGCCTTTCAAGATTCGCCGATAATCGACCGACGGACACTAACGACAATATGCTAACTTTGTTCGCCGAGAACGATGCATAAAAATGATAGGGTATTGAAATTAAAATTTGTCCATATGTTTTCTTTCAGATCTCGCATCTGAGAAGCGCGATCGATGAAAGGAAAACGATTTCCAAGGGCTGACATAATCTGTTTTTCGATCGGGATGACAGTATGAATCTCTGCATACATTTAATTTTCGAGGAATGCCCCTTTAAAAGCCACGAGTTTGCTTGCAACTGCAGATTGTGTAAACGATATGTTGAGAATCTAGGGTTTCTGTAGTTGTAGCATGGTTGTAGCTTAATTGATATCCTTGTAACATACTTTTAACAATATCATCAACATGTATTTAAGTTTTGGTTGGCATTAATTAGCTTTAGCTAGACCAAAAGCCATCCTAAAATAAAGAAATTATTATTATTATTATTATTATTATTATTATTATTATTATTATTATTATTGTTATTATTACTATTGTTGTTATTATTACTATTATTATTATTATTATCATAATTTGTTCTTATATCATAGAGGCTATATATCATTTGATACATGGTCAGCTACAGCTACAGATAACAAAAGATGAGTGAATGCAAAATAAACAGTACAAAATCCCTGGGGGGGGGGGGGTCACTACGTCACTACCATATGTACCAGTATGGGATGTGCCATTTTTCGGGGTACCTTTTTCAGGCTGGAAATAAATTTGAGGGTGTCATTTTTGGTAACATCACAAGTGAACATAAATTTTGTGGTGTCATTCTGGAAGAAAAACGCTTCAGGGTATTGAATTTGATCTAATTTCAGATTTTTGGTAAGAATTACGAATTTTGGTCACAAATTTAGGGTATCTATTTTGAATGGCCAGTAAATTTTAGGCTATGGATTTTGAAAATTCATAAATTTTAGGATATGATTTTACAATTCAAAATGGCACACCCCCGTCATCCGCCTATTGAAGTTATCCCCCCGGGTACAAAATAGAGGTTACAACTAAGGATCTAAAGATTACTAGTTTGGGTTTGATTTACCCATTGTACCAAGCTCTCTAACATAAAATGGAAAGTCATAGTTTTATGTTAGAGAGTCTGGTACCCAGGGTAGGTTTGATTCTACTTTTTGTTGATTTTCATTTTCTGAAGTGATGCTTTTGAAGTATATATCAATATAATGAAGAAATTCAGAAAATGTTTGTAGGAGGAGTTCATCTTCGTGGGACATTAAGTAAATAAGTTTCTGTTCATCCGTTGGTATATAATTGAAATTAGGGCAGATATTTGCATTTCTGCATGACATAATGCATTGCGGGTGTTTTGAAAATTAGGGAAAGACACACGTGCCTTCAAAAATTAAAGATTTTAGGCCACGTTAACAAGGACAGATGTTCTAACGCAATAGCATGAGACCCTTTTATTGACACCTGAATTCAAAGCAATTAGTGGCTGCAGACAAAGGAAATTCTCTCAACCAGAAATTCAAAACAAGCAAAGCCGCGAAAGTTTCTCTGAAACCCAAGTTGCTAGCGCGCTCGTTGTGCATTCCAGAAATTGTTTTTAAGAGCAAACATGAGCATATATCGAAAGAAGAAGGATGTATCTACACATTTACCTGGGCATTTCATTTCTTTGGTTCAGAAGCTGAGCAGTAAGTGCTTTAATTACACCCAAAAAAAGAATTGTATCGCCTTCCAATCGGCTTTTGAGCCAATTAAATTAACTGCCCGTGGCAGATGTGAAGATATATCCTTCTTCTTTTGATTTATGCTCATGTTTGCTCTTAAAAACAATTTCTGGAATGCACAATGAGCGAGCTAGCTACCTGGGTTCCAGAGAAACTTTTACGGCTTTGCTTATTTTGAATTCCTGGTTGAGTGAATTTCCTTTGTCTGCGATCTCTAATCGCTTTGAATTGGGGTGTCAATCAAAACCAACTCGTGCTATTGTCTTGCCATATCTGTCCTTGTTGGCCACGTTAGTTGAATGGCTCGATATGGCGAATGCAAACCACAGACACCAAGCTTGCTTGCTCGGATGTTCTTCGACAAACACAGGCTCCAGAAACACACGATCTCGCAAAATATGGTCGTCTATCATCCTCCATTCCGTTTCTGTTCGCCATTGCAGGAAGCCACGTGTGTGTGTGTCTTTCGTGCCATTTTCAAAACGCCTGCAATGCATTATGTCATGCAGAAATGCATCATGCAATATGAAATTAAAATCATGCAAATGAAAAATGTAATAGACGTAATGTAAAAAATGCAAATGTAATGAAAACAAAAATACAAAATGTTATGAATTGATTTATGTCATGAAAAAAGAATTGAAATGGCATGCAAATTTGAAAAAAATACTTGAAAATCGAAAAAAGGTAATTTTGACACAAATCACACTACGTAGAAGTTTATTCCGAAGTGTTTTGTTTTGAAGCCATACGTAGATCACACAATAAAGACTACATGTTTAAGAACCGAACATAACTCAACAGCAATCAGCGTTCTAACTACATGCATGAATATCCTTAGCGTCTCTCTTTGTGCTATGTGCTCCTTCGCAGTACCAGAACATAACCCGAAGTTTATGCCATTGCGTATGCCGACGTTGTGCCGAAGTCGTATTAAGTCGTGCCGTATTAACTGAATTTGAATAGTTAAGAAAAATTCGTTTGTCATCTTTTATTTTCATTGACTCTCCAGAACTCATTCTCACAACCGAACCCGTATTTTTTGACATAAGTCCCATCTAACTGGCAGCTTCGCTACCGCTGCACTGTGCTGTGGGAGGGGGACTTGGTAGTTCAAGTTGATATACCCGTTGCAAAATGCTGTTATACCCTAAAGCGGTAGTAGCTTTTAGCCTGAGCGGTAGTAACTTGTAGCCTAAGCGGTAGTAATTTTTCGGTCAGTTGCAATAACAATAGGTTAATTGTTCCAAAAACAATAGTGCTATTGTATAGCAGATAAGAGCTAGAGAAAGGAGTTTCATTTACTTTTATTTACTTTGAAATAGTACCACATTAAGAATTAATCAAATACCTTGATATCACAACAGAACAGGAAAGAACGCAATAAAACTACGTTCATCAATCAATAGTACAACACTCCTACCCAACAATTCTTGAAACTTACTGATCCTTCTGAACTTTCTTATTTCAGACATTTCCTGTTTTGCTGGTTCCTTTACTAAGCTGAAGAGAGGGCAAGATTTCAAATGTTGACATTCTAGGATACGGGAGCTAGAGTAGCGTCGCCCATTATGGCCGATCGCCCATTATGGCCGGCTAGCAAGAGAAATTAAATTTCAAGGGACTGACGACTAGTAATAAATTTGCAATTACGCGGAAAATCTTCGCTGACATCTGTTTTATCATGATTTGACCTGCACTGAAGATTCAGTTCATTTGCATTGTAACCCGACGAGATGGTTTGTGCACATCTCTAATTGATTCTTTCAAGTATTGCAAATTTCATGATTCAATTTACATTCCTTCCTTCTATTTCGTTCGCTCCGCACCTTGCAGTTTGAAATTTTTGAAATATGCTTTGATTTTTCAGAAGTCCTGTCTCTAGAGAGGACATCTACAATGAAACCAAAGCAGAGTGACTTCTGATTCAGATGTAAGGTGATGAAGTCTCGGTGCTGCTAATTGCTATTTTCGTCGCCCATTATGCCCATCAGTTTACCAGAGTAGTTTCCAATCGCTTCAAAATATTAAAATGCAAAATCTATTAAAAAAAACACCAAAGTGGATTAAAATCTTACTTACTGACTTGGAAAATCATCGAAACCCAAAAAAATGCAGCGTTATATTAAGTCTATTTTCATTTTAGAAACTATGCCAAAACTCATCCATCCAATCACAAGAGATAAGGCAGGATTTAGAACAACTCGAAGCATGTATTTCAATTGCCAAAACTCGAAGTTTAGGTTAATTCTTACTGATATTTTTGTGTTTAAAGTACCAAATGATAAACAAAGAACAATAACTAAAACTGTTTTTCTTATTAAAACTTTTGCCGGAGAGTAGTGTTCATTGATTCTACATCGGCCATAAGTGGCGACGCTCGAAGAAAACGACGTTTTTACCCCCTTCTTCAAAATCTTCTAAAATCAGTATGAAGAGTTTACGTAAAAAGTCAATACTCTGTGATCTTCTTCTCCATTAGTTGGCGATACAATCTGGGTATTTGGTCTTTTCGTTAGTTGCTCTTTTTGGATCTAACTCAGAACTTCGCGACGACATGGGCATAATGGGCGACACCACTCTAGAAGTTTCTGCAGATTCTTCCGACTAGCTGGAGTTAAAAGTGTGCCACCAGGCTCATAAAACATCCTACAAATTGTTAAGACATGAATGCATTCCATTGAAATGTGCACTTACCTCGTTTATTTGAAGACTTTGCATCAGCATATCGATTTGTAAATTCGCTAACTAAAATAATCAAACGAGTGCTGGAATCTTAATTGGACAAAATGCGCTTGCTAGCAAATCCATTTCAGAGGAAGAATGAATAATAACTGGTCGATTTCTGTTGCTACATAATCTTAGTAACAACATTTCGATTCATCAAACTTTGTTACAACTCGACAAACTAATCATGACAATCATATCAATTTTCACAACCCTAAGCGGTAGTAAATTTGAAATGTTTTCTACCCTAAGAGGTAGTAAATTGCAAAAATCAAGACCCTAAATTTTGCAACGGGTACGTCACCTTGAATTACCAATTCCCCCCCCCCCCCCTGGGCAAATAGAAATCACAATAGGCCATGGAATTCTTCTTAGGGGCCCTGAACTTTTTTTGGAAAAAGTCGCAATTCGCATATCCTCGACCCTCATATACCAGATACTTTGTGTCACGTCCCTTATATCGTGAACCCATGAACATTTCAACGTCTTTTGTTTGATGTTTCTAGTGTTTTCTTTGGCCGGCCAGCGCGGGCCCTAAATCTGTCTACCGTAACACCTCAGCAGGTTCCAGACAGTTCCAGACTCATTCGTCAAGCTAAGCTGCGATGGCGCATGGTTTGTCAATTTGAATTACGTCACAAGAAAAATCAGTGGTAGGGCAAAATGTCATTATACTTGAGCTGATATAACTAACCGGTCACTACCGGTCTGGAACTGAATGGTTTTTATTGAGAAATTGTCAATCACTACGCGACTGTAATTTTCAGTTTAATGTTTATAACGAAACTTAAGCAATATCTTTATTACCTATCTGACCTGGCCAGAGAAAGCGGGGATGTATAACTAATATTTTGGAAAAAGCAGTTTCCATTATGTACATCATCTTGGAACATTGAGCGTCGATATTTTATCCAGTTATAAAGATAAGGACTTTTGCCTGTAAGAAACTAATTTCATGATTTCAAGAGAGTTTGCTGAGTGGTAAATAAGCTTCTCAAAAGATAGAACAAAATAAACAATCCGGAACAGCATTACTGCTTTGGCTATCCTTTGTTTACAGCGCGTACACAACTTCGATTTGAATGGGACACGGAATGGGATATCTTTATATTGTGTTGCTCTTCGCAACTGCAAGCATTTTACCTTGCAAATACCCTTTACTGCAGTGAGAAACTACAGCGCTCTATGCTTTGGCTGGAAGTAAAATAAAACTAGCTTATAACAAATTTATCGAGTCCTTATTCTTGAGCAATATTTTTTGCAAGTGTATGCTTTACAGAAACAAAATAATTCTGTCAGAATTTATTACTTGCCAGAGAAAGTGATATTTTGTTGCCAAGAAAAGGCAGCAAGATTGTTAGTAGGATCTGATGGCAACGAAGCTGCAAAAATAAGAAAAAATGCATTCCTTGGTACAAAGACGCGGAAGATTTTCCTAAGATTTACAAACTTTTCAGTGTTATTACCTGCTCATATTTTCTTAAAAGTTAAATACAAATATTCTTGAAATTTAAATACTTTTCATAAGAAACAGCTTATGGACGAGATTTTTCGAAAATATTCGAACCTGAATTAAAAAAGGTGAGAAGTTGTTTTGATTTGGACTCAAATATGTTTTGACAATGTACAGTAAAAGTTTTGAAGTTACTTTGAGTGTGATTTATGTTATTACTTAATATTTGTTGAATTGTTCAAAATGAGTATATAGTTGGAGAAAAAATATGTGCTCGAAAACGGCCGAGCCAAGCCTGCTTGAGAGTGATGACAATTAGAGAACACCGCCCGAAGCGTGGTTCAAATAAACAGCAACGGTTTCCGTTGCAACAACCTCCATTGATGAACAGCTGATGAGAATGGCGGGATGTTTGAGTAAAAATGTCCATGATACGCGATCGTGAGTACCGATCATAACAGATCTACCCACCAAATTAAACATCAAGGCACAGAGAAGCTGCGTAAATCATTTCTACAATGGTTACTACCAAAGGATGTGAAAATCAAGACATTTTAGAACTTAGATCTCGAAGTGTGACCAGAAATGTTTGTAGGTCGTTGTGGAACGTCGACCATGATCAAGTACAGAAAGATCTCGAGACCGAGCGAAAGAGTTTGAACAAGCAGATGAGCCAGAAGTATAACTATGATTTTGAGGCTGATAAACCTTTGAACGGGAAATGGGAATGGACGAAAGATGCCGAGAAGCTAGAACGACCATTGACGAGTAGGCCAGGGCCTAAGCAACCAGCAACGAAACGACGAAGAGGAAGACAACCACCTATTGAGCAACATGACGAAACACAGCCAAAAATCGCCAATACTGATGCGAGAAAAGCAAGCAGTTGCAATCAAACGAAGAAAGTTAAACCTGTTAAACCTCGAAGAACCAACTCAACGAAGAGGAAATCGAAAAGATAGAAGGGCTGGGCTGCCCGTTTGGTATGATATGATACGACTTCTCAGAGAATTTCAGTTTTAACAGAGTGCTTTACTCTCGAATAGAATTTATACAGTACAGTACAGGAGATTTGAATTAATTGAATTGAATTTAGCGCTATCCTTTATTTTTTCATAGAATTTTTGTATATTTGTAGAATTTATGTGGTATAAGATGAACTTTTGTCTCCAACATTTCTTTCAGGTTGTTGCAGATAGTTTTACAGGCTTCTTATATTAGCTTATACAACTGAGCTGTTAAAGTTTGCTTGCAACTTTAAATCATCTGTATGAATCCCAGGATGCACCTTTGGCAGTTTGAAACCCAAAAAACCCATGTAAGGAAAATTAGGTTTTCCAAAGCAATTGTGGCCCAACCTTGAATCCAAGTAGGTTGTTACAAATAGTAATAAAGCAAATAGTGTGTTACAAATGAAATATATCAAAGTGGGTATTTCTTGGTATTGAAAGCTAACATAGAAACCAAACAACTGTACTAAAAGCCTTCACGAATGTAAAACACGTTAAAGAAGTTGCTTTCATTGTGCTTGGCAGTGTAGAAGTTGTTGTTGCGAATATCACATCCCTGATTCAAGACTCTCAATCTATTCCCGAAAGAAGCAAAAATCTTAAACAGTCACTTAAATTGGATGTCTTGCGTGTAAATAACACATAGCATTATGCCAAAGACTTGAAACCGTTTCACTGAAGGGAGGACAGCCAATGTCATTCCAAATGGTTTTAAAAGTTCATGGCGTTGGTTTTCGGACACCAAATAAATCAGTTGTTTAGGAGCATGAACAATGGTCGGATTTGAATTTTTTTTGGATTTTGACATTCATTCATAAATATCTACACATCAATCGAAAATAGTTATGAGACCAAAACAACATTTTTCGAACGCATCTCCTAGCTTTTAGATTGTTTTGTGTGCACTGAGAGCTCTCCAGAATGTCATTAAGAGAACCGACAGTTTAACCATTGTTTTCGCATTCAAGAACAGAAAAAGACAAGAAAAATGAAGCAAAAGAGTTTAAAGATGGAATACTTGTGAAGTATGAACAAAAAAAATTTTTAACTTGGCTAATTCTGCATTGTGAACTCACTGTCCGAAAACCACTGCCACTGTCCGAAAACCACCGCCAAGATCAGTCTCAAAAACATCGTTGTCAAAGAAAAGCAGGCAAAGTAAAAACCAAAACATTTCAAGAAAATATGTCCAAATACCTGTCCATTCACCTGGTACTTTTGTCTTTGATTAAAGTTTCCTATGAAAATATTTAGTTTTCCTTAGCGCCCAATTACCACCGCCGGCACCCTAGCTCTGTCATAGAGTTACAATTTACTGGTTGTTCTCTTTATGTGTTTTTGTGTCAATCGTTGGCTTCCATGCTACATCCGCAGGGTGAAGGTTCCAAAAAATATTGAGTGCCCGACAAGTGGCTATAGTAAGTTTGATGGTAGTAACCCAGGGGGGACACTCAGCACATACACATACGGGGGGTCAGTCCGAGAAATTTTCAGGAACCCCAAAATATCAGTTTAGCTTCATTACAACCCAAAAATATCAGCTCATTTTATACCCTGACGTCTGTAAATGAACATAAAAGATCCTGAAACAATGCAAATTGAGGTCAGGATTGCCTCTAAAGAACCCAGAAATATCATTTTGACAATATTTGATGCTCAAAAATATCAAAAACATAATTTCAGTTTTTTTGGACCCAAAAATATCACTTTCGGCAATATTCTGACCCAAAAATATCGGACTTACCTCCCCGTATGTGCATGTGCTGAGTGCCCCCCCTGGGGGTAGTAAAGACAGAAGTTTTGTATTGTATGCTTCTCTTTGCCATGGTACTCACAATGCTCCCCCCCCCATTTTTGAGGGATGATTTCAGCACCAATTATCATGAAATCAGGGCTTGTTCATAATCCATAGGTAAATCCTTTTGCTGATCACTCTTGGAAAAATCCTGCCCCATTTGTTTGCTTCCATGCCCCTGGAAGTCACTTTTTTAATTTGGTACCTTTGGCCCGCAATTGAATGTTGTTATTCTGTCCAAGCATCCTTTGATGCATATTCATCATTCAGTTTATTCAAGAAAAATAAAATATCCACAAAATTTGAATCACTATCTTCATTATCAACTTTTTAGAAACAGTTTCCAAGAGCCAAAGAATGTATCCCTGTTTTGAGAAACATTTTATGAGATTTCTTAAAACAAAGGACTTTTCAGGGATACTTGAGGGATGTTTCTCAAATATTGTTTTTGTCAAAGGCGTTGCATGATTTTCATTCCCCTCTGTGCAAAGCCAGATCCCCTATAACATTGAACAATGATACGAACAATGTTTTGTAGATAGGTTGCATACAGAAAGATTTTTCAAGTTTTTGAATAGAAATACTTTTTTGGGTCATCATGTAGTCTTCAAACATTTTTTTGGGTCATGGAGTATTTTTCAAATACGAAAGTGCTTCCCAATTTTTTCAAAAGCCTCCTCAAGAGCACCCCTTAAAATGTTTTGCCATGCTGTCTTGCGTAATGTTTGAGTACTTACTGCACTTGTGTCCATATGATCAGTCTGTATGATTTGCTTACCATCAATTTTGAGCAGATTTCTATATGCTTATATACCAATATGAAATTGTACAATAGAGAGTAGATATATTGGTGAGCAAAGCTTTGTATTTTGTTACGTTGTATATTAAAGACTGTAGGCCTTTTGTATTTTTTGGACTTTATGACCATTATTTTCTGTTTTGTTTGTTAAACGAGAGGACATAGATCATTTCTTGTTATAATTAAAGACAAGGAGGAATCTCAAAACATGTTTACTTTCTGGTTTATTTACTTCTAGGAGGTCCAGTGAACAAATGAGTGCAATTTTGAAACTTTGTCACTGAGAGAGCCTACTAACGTTATGACATAGTCAATAGAAAGGGAAAGGGTAGAACTGAGGGTAAAATAAACTTTTTTGGCAATGAGTGGGCTTTTTAGCCTTTTTTTCGCGCAGTTAAGGAATGATTAGAATGGGTAGCAGGATTGCAGACTCCAATCGGTGGCATAAGAAAGAGCAGGTTTTTTGTGGCCTTTTCCCTTGAATCCTTGAACGGGACCAGACTCATTCCAAAGTCTCTTGTTTCGCTCTCCACACTGACTTGTCGCTAGCCTACGCGTAGACCCAAGTAAAACTTTAGTTACTGATTGGTTGTTTCCAAATATAGCACCGTCTAAAGATTCTTTGGATCCCATTGATTGCTGTGACCAACAACGCCAGACGAGATTACTTGCTTGTCATTCATTGCACCTTTTCAATGTGAATGTTGAGGAATGTGAAAAAAGCATGATCCTTCAGGGACATTAAAGGTGCTTCCTTTGGGACTAACAACTGACGACATGGGACAGTCAACCGGGGCTATACTAGACTTGCCCCAAGTCTATTTCGTCAAAAAAATGCCAAAAAATTGAAGTCTTTCCGGTAGACTTATTACAGTATTGAGTACTTTCCGGTAGACTTATTACAGTTGACAAAACAGACTTGGGGCAAGTCTAGGGCTATACTGAAGCTGGTTTTCCACTAGGCGACAAATGTCACGCGATACGACAAACATCGTGCAAAAAATATCGCGAGGAAAGTTTGTAACGAGAAAATAGGATTGATTTTAATACATTTCTAGGGATTTCTGTAGGGCTGGGTAATATGGGTCTTAAACAAGCTTTACTGTCACTATATTAAATTGTTGGTGACCAACAATTCAGTCGTTTGATGTCTCTGCGGAGTATGGTTATGGGATTAGCGCAGTTTTCTTTGATGTTGAGTTATCATCACTTTGCGTAACATGCAAAACAAAGGGATTTGATAACCGTCTCTCATGGTGTCACAAGACAAATGTTAATAAAAGCGAGGCTAGAAATGTATTTATAGTAACAGGAAAGCTGTAAATGAACAAAATCTAAAATTTGATAGCTATTAAAACGACGGCTATTTCTAAAAGGTGGAACGTGGAATGATGGAATGGAACGTAGAATGATGGAATGGAACGATGGATTTGAATGATGGAATAGTAAATCTAAAGTGTGTTTCATGAAAATCAGAGTTTATTCAACAGATAACAAAAGCGAAAAATTGTTTAATGCTACATATATTGATCTAAGACAACTGCATATAATCTATTTCACATTTCTCACTCAAACCCTCACACTGACCTGCTGGTACTGAAAACAGAATTATTGTGATGGAGACAAACTTATCTGTTAGTTCAAACATGGTAAAAGTGGATAATTCTCCATAACGGAGATAAATTGACGTTTTTGTTAGAGCATCGTCGATTTCGCAATGCAATAATTTGTGAGATGGAACAATATGTACTTTTGGTCAAGGCGGTCGAGAGGTGTATCACTCTTCAGGAAAAGGGTACGAGATGAAAAAATAGGATTTTCAGGGAGTTTTCGACAGATTTTTATTGGAAACAAAAGGCTTTTGCTAAAGATGTACCAGATTTTTAGAGAGTGATATGCCCCTCGCTTTTGGTAAAATGCAACTATTCAAGGAAGGCAATTGATAGTCTACAGATTGTACTTTTACTAAAGAGGATCTAATTATCGCCTATATTTTGCTGCTGACTGAAAAGACTCAGGTTTGCATTTGCCTGGCAGGATTGCACTCTCCATCTCGGTCATTAGAACGAATGATCCTTTGCAGATTTCAGTCCCCTTGTAAAATATATATATATATAAACTGTTAGATAAACAAATTTCATGCTTCGCAGATTCTTTTGCTTCATTGCTGCCAAAGGGACCTTGGGAGGCAAATGCAGCGAGAGCGCAAAAATCACATATTTCACAACTCCGTAAAACTTACGATAGAATGCAATCATCCGTGTATTAAAAATTACTTCGATTTCGACAATAATAGTTCTTGTATTTGCTAAATGAGGGTTAGACTTGTTTAACCTGAGTTAATGACGTCAAAAGTAGTTGTTTATATTAGCCAATCATGGGACCCCCAGGGATTGTGGGATTTTTAGAGCATAGGTGTGGCATCCATTTCCGTGTGCACTCAAATCGCTCGACAGCGAGAACAAGGAAGATCTACATACTGGAAATTCATCGCCCACCCTCCCGCACCATTTATTTTGTTTATATTTTTATATTTACTTCGTCTTTTTTTTCTCTTTCCTTGACTAAATCTTTCTTCCTCCTGGCGGTTCTTTCTTCCATCCGCGAGGCAGGTGTATTGCTCCGCCGGAAATTTGATTTCCCTGAGCCAATCACCAAAGTTAAAGGTTAGCATTGTTCAGGAAAGTCGGGCAATACACAATGGCCCATTCCCTGGAAGGGTCGGAGCTTTTTAGGTCATTAATGGTTCCATTTTTTCTTATCATTCTCTCTAGAACTCTTTACTACAAAATACAAAACATGAGGTCCTTTTCGAAGCTATGATTGTACAGTTGGGGATTTTTGCGCTCTCGCTGCCTTCGGCGCTCCCTGGTCGAGAGCATTTTCCTCCTCTTCAAATCACACCGGCAATATTAGCAAATTTAGTAACTGACTTGTCAGCGATTCGGTTACCTGAATTAGAGAAGTTCTATGTTGACACGGGAAAGGGTATGTTCTCATGAAAATTTTGCGCGATTAGGGTATATATTTCGCTAAAACAGGTCAGCGTTTAGGGTGCAAATGTTAAGCCTTTTGTACGAGCATGATACTATGGGAAAGTATAGGAGTGGCACCCCCAGGGCAATAATAGACTTGATTTATTACCCGAGACCCGAAATTTGTATTTTCCCTTCCCAGTGTGCTTGACTTGAATAAATATCGTTTCGTCAGCTTTGAAAAATCAGGCCATAACGAGGCCTTCGCCACCAGAACTTGTGATAGTAAGCTCACAAGATTCGACAAATACTTTACTGTGCTTACGCACAGTATATGGGAATGGGCCTATGCACTGTAATTTTGTTCAATCCCTTTTTTGCAAGGTTCACTGGAGTGGAGGGAAGCAAGAGAGTTAATCCATGTGAATCCAGGACATTTTTTCTTGAGTATGGCTTTTTGGCTTTGGAACCCATAGCCTACGTGGCACCCAGGGTAGGAGAATGATTTGGAAGTATTAAATGAAAACTCACTTATGGCACAACTATTGACAATAAAGGTAGTAATAAATTCAGGAATATCCTCCTATTTTAATGGGTTGTCAACATGGTTTATGTTGAGCAGAGCGAGGAATGTTTGAAATTCCATTTGAAGAGTTAGGACCACACCTATGCCACTCCCAGAACATGTAGCTCAGACAAAGGAAGGTAAATGCTTCAAATTTATGACATCATTTTGCAGTTGTATGAGATTTTAGTTAGATTGCTTCGAGCCATTGTGTTTCCTTCCTTGCTGCCCCCTTTCTTCCTACCCAGAAGCCAAACATTGCTTCCTATCGTGACGTCACATGGTTTGGGGGAACAACACCCATCCCATTGGAAGCATCATTGCCATGTCTTTGCACCCCCAGTTTCCGACTCCAATAATGAGGGAGTTGTGTTCATTGTCTGTGCATCTTGTGCATTGTTTGTTCTTTTGTATGACGTCCAAAAGAGATTAGAGGGCCAATATTGAAATCATCTCATGCCTTCCACGATAGCTTGACGGCAGCTAACAAGCTGCCAGACATTGAGCTTTCACAGTTGGTTGCTGCGAAATAAAACACGTCAAACGGAAACTGCTGGCAGTTATTGTTTACTTGAACAGAATTCTAAAGGTTGGTGGTAGACCACTTTTATCCAAGATGAATGCCAGAAGGAATAGCACTTTTGGATCGTCGTAACGTTGCTACTCGAAGAAATAGAACGTAAACAAAGTATTTCAAATAACACTTAGGCCAATCGTTCCAGGGAATTTTTCGCTCCTGTTGTGATAACGCTCCTTGGCTTGGGCCACTGGAGATTAGCATGACGTCACAGAACTTCACATCCCTGTATTTGAACACCACTACTACGCCCAGCATCAATGCCACAAAATTGAACTTCCTTATTCGAGTCAACTGGTACTACAGCTCAAGATTCTGGCTGGCCTTCGGTGTGGTTGGTCTTGTCTTCAATATCTTGGAGTTAATCGTTCTAATTCAACAGAAGAAGCAAAAAACAATCTTTGGCCTAACCCTTACCAGCCTGTGCATTGCAGATATTTTTGGGAGCCTAACGCTGGGTCTATCCGGGGGCTTTAGGCTGATAGAATACTCTGGTCCAGAGACAATAACGATTTATAAAAAGACCTCCATGGCAATTATATGGATGGCTGGTCATGGGGCTTTGTTATTTTCGGTCGGAACTTCCTTCATGCATATTGTGATAATTTCGATCCAGAGAGTTTTCGCAGTGTTCCTCCCAATAAAATTCAGAACGACGTTCACATACGCTCACTGTTTAGCTGTGATTTTGCTGACTTGGCTTTTGATGTTCGTTTATGGCACCATTGCATTTTTCTTCAGCAAAGCAATGCTTGCAGTGTCATATTACTTGGTATTAGTGTTCGGTATCACACTTGTTGTTTGCTATGCTGCAGTATCCTACAAACTGTGGGTAAAGTCAAAGGAGAGGAAGATATTACTCCGTGCCAACCTCGGTGCCAACACATACAACTCAACGAAAAGAGTAGTGTTGCACTCTATCAGCGTGACAGTGGCATTTCTTATTTGTACTGTTCCTCACTCAGTGCTTTATATTTTCTTTTACAAAACTCAAAGCCTTACAGCTTATCATTTCGTTAACTGTGTAATTACAATTAATCCGTTATTGGATCCGTTGATCTATTTCTTCTTCTATAATCATTTTAGTTTAAAAAAACGCAAGAGAACTAAGTTAACAGAAGAGATACCCTTAAAGGGGCTTAAAGGTAAACCAGCCGCCGAATCCCCTGTGCCCCAACCTAGGGTTAGGTAGGCAATAAGAACACGATGGGCAACAAGAACAAAGGGCACTTCGGTGCAAAAATGACCAATCAGGACTTAGAAAGATAATCTTTATTCGCACAAAGGACAGAGTAAGACAATTTTTGTTTTAGCACAGGGAAACCAGTTATCTAGTATGAGTTCGTTGACCGCAGCGCTGTAGTAGAAAAATTCCACCACCGCAGCATCGGAGAAGCTACGCAGCGTCCAAAAGATAAATGCAACAAACTCAATCTAGATAGCTGGTTTCCCTGTGGTTTTAACCGCAATTATTCCCAGGTGTGCACAGCAGGATAAAGGCTCGACAAAGGAGGGGTAATACCATGCACAGAATGTTTGATGTCATTTTCTATTTTCATATTCCTTGAGGCGAGATATCTGATCTTTGCAACTGCAATGGAAACTAAGCTTACAAATATATAGTACCAAATAACAATAGGGTAATTCCATATAGCTTCATCAGATGGATGTCCAGTCATGTTTGAGAAATCTTGTTGAATTTTTTCTATAGCAAGGTAATGAGGAGTTGATCCTAGATATTTAAAGGGAATAGACATAGCTATATCTCGTAGCCGCTATAAATAGGTCGAAGAAACGCCCAAAGGCCCATTGTTTCTTTAGCTACACAATGAGACCGGATGATGCGTTAAAGTGGTTGAGTATAATAGAATATATTTTTGACCTGGCCTGGGCCAGCTTTTAACTATGTCGATTCCCTTTAATTTCAGCTCGATATCTCGTTTGGTCGAGGAGCAATAATTTATTGAACTTGTGGCACATTTGTCAGTAAGGTGTCACTTCTCACGAGGCAGTATGTTTGAGACACAATGAAGCCATAACAACATTTTTTAGAACCGTTTCCACTTTTCAGGTGCTTTATATAGTTGTTAGGTTCACGAAAAAGTCAAATGCACCACTACAAATATTTACCACTAATGCACCTATGGAGGTAGAAAGGGTGGGCAGCCCCCCCCATGCCCCCAAAGATAACAATATATATCATTTTGATTCCCCTCTTCAGATACACGAATAATAGACCTCTTCCCTAAACATCGAGTTACATGGTTCAAGACAGTTTCCTTTTTTGAAAACATTCCCATGCCTTTGTACATGTCATAGAAATATTCAGGTCATCAATAGAATAAGTAACAAGATAGGTAAACATTGCCTTGTGTTGAAATGCAAACATGAGGGGTAATAATTCAGCGTACTCACCTGTTATGTTGTACCATTGATGCCACTTTTTGTTTAGATTCGACCTAGACTGGCCCCAAGCCAGCATACGAGTCAAATCTTTCAATAGGGCACAGGGAAACCCGCAAATCTTCCAATTTCACGCTTATAAGCCAATGATCTCACCGTATTCCGATCACAAGACTGAAAGTAAAGCTTTCGAGATAGCTTTTCGAGTACCTTCACGGAAATAAAAATGGATATTCGACTAATAAAGATAGATACAGAGCTGGTTTTACAACGAATCGATTCGAGAGGCATTTGTTTTTCTGCATTTGGTTAAAATCTCATCATTGCTCGGTGTCACATCAAATTTCATTCCTTCGAAAATTGGCCTATGTTCAAGAATTCTTCAGGAACGCTACAAATAAGATATAGCTTTCAAAATTCCACATGTTACGTGAAATATGTCCAGAAATAACATGAAAATATTTGTTTGCTTGATTTTGAAAATCCTTGACGAATTAAAGCTATTTGCTGCCAAGAAACTAACAGGCCTACCTTCACCCGCAGCAGAATCCCAGTAATCGGCATCAAATCACTCCTTTTCGCAATAATAGCCAGCGGGTAAATCTACGAAAGAATTCACTACAAAATTGATTTCTTTCCACCATATTATCATCGATAATTTCGATAAAATGTGATGAGACTTTACACAGCCTCTGCAGCAAACCGTCCAACACCGTCGATTCAAAGTTTTCTTGTTGCAAACACATGGAAAGCTTGCATAAAACAAAAGGTTGTGCAAGGCTCAGGTCTCCCATATGACACAGCAAAATGATACCTTTGATAATAGATTGTACACCTTTGAGAATAGATTGCAATTTCTTTACACAAATTATGTACTTTTCCGATGTGACAAAGAAATTTGCAATCTTTGAGAAATGTATTCTTTTCTCTTTATTTTGCTGCGATAGAATGCCTTCAGGAGTGTGCAATCTATTCTCAATAGTGTCTCAGGTAAGTTTGTCTCCATCACAATAATTCTGTTTTCAGTACCAGCAGGTCAATGTGAGGGTTTGAGTGAGAAATGTGAAATAGATTATATGCAGTTGTCTTAGATCAATATATGTAGCATGAAACAATTTTTTCCTTTTGTTAGCTGTTGAATAAACTCTGATTTTCATGAAACACACTTTAGATTTACTATTCCATCATTCCATTCCATCGTTCCATTCCATCATTCTATTCCATTATTCCATTCCATTATTCAATTCCATTATTCCATTCCATCATTCCATTCCACCATTCTATTCCATCATTCCGCGTTCCATTCCATCATTCCACGCTCCACCTTTTAGAAATAGTAAAACGACAATAATAAGACTGCGTTCACACGATATGCCGGCACATTTTGAAAACGGTTCAAAATCTGACGGATAGGCTTCCGTTCACACGAAAACTGCCGAAAACGGCACATTTTTGCCGGCAGATTTTGAAAACGGAACTCTTTGAAAACGGTATCATATGAACCACTATGAACGCTAGAGTGGAGTCGCCCATTATGCCCATGTCGTCGTGAAGTTCTGAGTTAGATCCAAAAAGAGCAATTTTTTATTTTCAGGGAATGCCTTTCAGGGTAATGAAAAAAGTGCCCTTGAAGTGCCGTGCCCCTCCAAGTTTGAGATGCTTCCTACGTCCCTGATTCGCTTTAATGTAATGACAAAACCAAATAGCCAGATCATATCACCAACTAATGGAGAAAAGGATCACGCAGTATTGACGTTTTACATAAACTCTTTATACTGATTTTAGAAGATTTTAAAGGAGGGGGTCAAAAAACGTCGTTTTCTTCTAGCTTTGCCCATTATGGCCGCAGGACAAACAAGTAACACTACTCTCTGGTAAAAAGTTTTAATAAGAAACACAGTTTTAATTACTGCTCTTTGTTTATCATTTGGTACTTTAAACACAAAAATATCAATAAGAATTAACCTAAACTTTGAGTTTTGGCAATTGCAATACGTGCTTCGAGTTGTTCTAAATCCTGCCTTATCTCTTGTGCATGGACGGATGAGTTTTGGCATAGTTTCTGAAATGAAAATAGATTTAATATAATGCTGATTTTTTTGGGTTTCGATGATTTTCCTAGTCAGTAAGTAAGGTTTGAGCCCAAAGTGCTGTTTTTTAAGAGATTTTTGCATTTTGATATTTTGAAGCGATTGGAAACTTCTCTGGTAAACTGATGGGTATAATAGGCAACGAAAATAGCAATTAGCAGCACTCAGACTTCATAACCTTAAGTCTAAATCAGAAGTCACTTTGCTTTGGTGTCATTGTAGATTTCCTCTCTAGAGACAGGACTTCTGACAAATCAAAGCATATTTCAAAAATCTCAAACCGCAGGGTGCTGAGCGAACGAAAAAGAAGGAAGGAATGTAAATAGAATCAAGAAATTTGCAATACTTGAAAGAATCAATTAGAGATATGCGCAAACCATTTCGTCGGGATTCAATGCAAATGAAACGAGACTTCAGTGAAGGTCAAATCATGATAAAACAGATGTCAGCGAAGATTTTCCGCGCAATTGCAATTTTATTACTAGTCGTCAATCCCCTGAAATTTAATTTCTCTTGCTAGTTGGCCATAATGGACGACCGGCCATAATGGGCGACGCTATACTCTAGCTCAAATTTTGCTGCCGTCACATTTTTCACCGTTTTCAAAATGTGTCGTCATCTTGTGAACGCAGTCTCAGTGCTTCTTGTTCCTTTAAAAACTTTGATAAAGGCAGTTAAACATTTTAACAAATTTTCTGTTGGTAACCAAAATATGCCCACTTTCCTGACGAGCGGGAGAGGTGGGTCTATTTTCAGAACTTGTACAATAGCGGAGTATGAAAGGATAAAGGATTAAACAAATTAATGGAATTATATTTCGGGTATATTTCCCAACTATTTTCTATTCGATAAAGTCCCAATCTTTGCCCTTTATCGCAAAAAATTGAAACTACTGTCCTTATGCGGTGATCAATGAGTGGAGATGAATGTTTAAGGCGAATGTTTAAGATGAATAAGGCGAATGTTTTATAGCAACGGCAGCTTTCAGCTTATTATATAGAAACTAGCTGTTAACATAGTTAAGTGACTGCAGCTTCAAGCAAGATTGAAAGATCTGCCTTGCGCGCAATCTATGTGAAACAATAACCTATCGTTTGAGAAGAATGAATTCTTGCAAATAGACCTTCAAAAGGATCGCAATGGAGGAACATTTTTAAGCATTTTTATACGAGAGGCTCGATTTGAATGGTGTTAGAGCTACTATCACTATTGTGCACATTCGTGGATTCCAGAAAATGTATCTGATAAAAAGATATTTCTTTCGATTCAGATACTTTTTAGAATAGCTAAAATGTCTATGTGCCAAAAATGAAATTTTACATTGTAATGCCCTCTCAGGGAGCTGTCTCCAATGTTCTGAGGTGGAAACATTCCAAAAATGACAACGGTTTCCTCATTTCAAGACAGGTTACCACAATTACAAAATCCATTATAGCCAAATGTAATACTGGTCTCAATTACTAAATTGCAAATTATTAGGTACAGGTACTGTAGTTAATGTTCATAGTTCAAACGTTCTTGTGAACTTTATTCTTTTAAACTGCCATGGATGGCACTTCAGTCACTGGCTTTGATCCTTTCTTTGCAATTAGCTTTTCCTTGTCGTTCATTGTTTGCTCCGTCCAACTGCATTGCAGGAATAAGGAAACGGCTGTCGAGCATCAATGAAACGGTCATAGAGCATCAGCAGAAATAATGAAACGGCTGTATCATCACAACAAATTGTTCAATGTCTAATTCCAAAATTGCTTTTGTATGAGCGAAAATCAATCGTGATGGAAAAAGTTCATAATGTGCAGTGTTCTTCATAGTAAAATACTTCAGAGTAAAATACTATGGAGGTTTTACGGTTAAGGTGGCTCTGCACTTAAGGTGGCTCACTACCAAAAACTTCAAAATGACGAAACAGCGATAAGGTGGCTCACTTCCAAGTAAAAATATGTAAAACACACAAAAACAATTGGTTAAGGTGGCTCGCTACCAATAAAACGTTAATGTGGCTCGCTACCAAAAATTTTCACACACTTGGTGTCCTATCGCTCATGGTCTACCCTCTGGTTTCATTGTAACCTTTGCAGCTTTGTTTGTTTTTAATTACTGGTTGAGAGAGCTTCTTTTGTCTGCAATTATATTGTGTCGGTCCTGGCTAGGTCATGGGCAGGGAGCGCCGAATTTGCATCAAACATAGGAACAATGCGCAGGGTCATGGGTGTATTTCGTTACATTGCTTGTCTTCATTTCATTAGCATCTCTGCTTTCTTGCTTTAGCAGTCCATCCTTGCTTGCTTTCGGCGGTTTGTTAAGGCCTAAGTTGGAAACTGTTACCGCGCTCTGAAAGTAATCACCTTCCAACAACTCAAGGCTGCGTCGATCTGGGAGCTAGTTATCAGGCGATAACTACAGTATAAACAATACTTTGGAGCTATAAACAATATTTTCAATATATACTGAACATAAAACAAAAGAATTCGATGCTTAAAACGGTATTTTTTGGAAAGCAATTCTTTAAAAACTGTTTTGCGTGACGAAAATTCAACGCATCGGGGCCTTTTATACTGTATCTCTAAGAGCTATGACATACAAGGGCTACATTGTCTTTGTTCTTAATAGACAATAGATCCCTTCGCAAAGAATTGATGTCATGAATCTGCAGCAATTGCAGATAATGACACAAAAATTCGAAAAAATACCCTTGGTCAGAAAAATTGGCACCTATGGTTTTCTCTTTCTCAGCATGCTAAAGAAGGTAAAAAAGCATATTGCCATAAATTTACATCAAAAAATCACTCGGCTACTTTTTTCGACACAAGGCTCTTCACTAAACAGAAACTTGGGCCAATTCACGCTCACAAATCGTGTCCACAATATCCATGGTTAGGCTCTGTAGGGTTTAAGAAATGATAAAAAGATGCTTCTTTTCAAATCAATTTATCATCATAAGATCTACATGTTATCTAAGTGTCTAATACAAGTAAAACATGTTGCGTGTTTGGTCAATATCCATCATGTATACTATTAAGAAACTAAAGAATCACCTGCAATACTCTGTTAGTTATCGTTAAAAAAAATACAGAACTACAACAAATTTCTTCAGAATTAAAACCCGTCTCAAACAAGATGCCACCTGAGATTTGTGATAACGCAAAATCTCTTTGCAAAAGACTCTTATTCTTGTTATTCGCGGGTATTTTCAGGTCACATCTAATTTGAGACTGACTATAAACTAACCAAGGGAATTAGTAAAACTCTCTCTATGCAGTATATATCCAAGAGTTTCACCAAAATTCACGAAACAATTTATTTTCCATAAAATATGGTATTGAAATGGCATATGCAACGAACGAAACGAGTCTAAATAATTGGCACACTGAGGCCTTTCAAACTTATGTTATCATCAGAGTGTCAGAGTGTCACACTCTGATGATAACATAAGTTTGAAAGGCCTCAGTGTGCCAATTATTTAGACTCGTTTCGTTCGTTGCATCTGCCATTTCAATACCATATTTTATCGTACCACCTTTACCAAATATTTTCCATACATGCAGCTTAGCTCCAAATTTTCTTCCAACTGTAACCTTTCAAAGATAAGATACAGCGATACTTCCATACACTGTCGTAGTAATTTGCAAGCAAAATGACATGATCAGCTGATACTTAAAATCAATGGATAGCTTGAAAATGAAACGAGACATAAAAATAAAGTTAAGCAGGCTTCTTATCAGTCGACAGTGCTATTCATTTGCATCAATTAAAAATTTCGCATCAGGCCACCTTTAAAGTGCATATCTGGTCATTTAAAACAAATTTAGTTCAAACTGTAAAATATTAGAGAGATATGGATTATTGCATTTTTTATTCAAAAGTGTTCTTCTCTTTGAAATACCCCGATGGCGAGCGTTTTTCTCTACCCCATTAGCACAAAATGAACAAAATTTCTTTTGCCTTGAAAAAGGCATGGGGCGAGCAGCTTGTGACGTATACTCTGGGAAGGAAAATTTGTTATGGTAAGTTTTGAATGCCTTGCGATTACATGTGAACGTGTGAGCTCTGCATAAAAACACATATTTATCAAGGTCATTAGAAACTAAGCTCCCCAACTAAGCTAACTGGATTCGATGATCATCCTTAGCGATTTCGGAGTTTGCTTCGAAATAGTTACGCCAAATGGGGTGAACAAATAAATTTTCGAACACACCGACAGAGCAGAAACTGCACACGCATGCGCGAAAATCCGTAACTTTGAGGTCCCCTAGCTCCCTCCAACAGATCCAGAAATTAGGCAACACTTGATATTTTGTTCCTTGGGCCGTAAACTCTTGATTTATCATTTCAAAAAGCGTATGTATCCAAACACTTCCTTATATCAGATTACTCGATGATGTCATTTTGCGCAGTTTCTGCTCTCTCCAACACACCCTTACTAATACTGCACTCACACGATGTTGAAACATCTTGAAAGCGGTGAAAAATGTGACGGCAGCAAAATTTGAGCTACAATGCCTGCCAAAAGTCTTGGAACACCTTTGCTATTTTTTGCATTTTTTTGCGATTTCCCCCTCTCCCCCTCAGAACAATGTTGTTCGGTGATGACAAAATGGGGATGGCAGGACGATTCGCGACTATGATGGAATGCTTGGACAATAATCTTGCAAATCAACATTGTTTTGGGGGTGAGGGGGTGTTTAACCTAATCGCTATGGTTAGAAGTGCGGATTGTCAAGAAATGGCCTAAGTGTTCCAAGGACTTTTGGCAGGCATTGTAGCGTTCACACGATACCGGCAAAATGCCGTTTTCAAAATGTGCCGGTTAGAGTTCCGTTTTCAAATCTACCGTTTTCAGAATCTGCCGGCAAAAGATGTGCGGTTTTCGTGTGAACGGGAAGCCTATCCGTCACGCATTTCACCGTTTTCAAAATGTGCCGGCATCGTATGAACGCAGTCTTTGCCGGTATCGTGTGAACGCTTGCTCAAATTTTGCTACCGTCACATTTTTCACCGTTTTTAAAATGTGCCGGCATCGTATGAACGCAGTCTAAATGTCATTTCCAAGATGATACGATAGTTCTACAGATAAAATCATTCAACGAAAAAATAAAGTTCAAAATATATAAATTTACACGAAAATCTGTACTGAATGTTCACTGAAAACATATATAGCTCAGGGTTCATTTCAACAAAGCCTTGATTAAATGAAAAATTACAACGAAGGAAAACAGCACTGAGTTTAGGATATCGCTTGCGAATAGATTTGCAGGAAAATCGATCCCCGTAAATCAGAGATTTTGGTTTATGTGTCTCTGGTACCCACAATGCTCCTCTGCGGCATTTTCAAATCAGCATTATTACAAAATCGAACGCTTTGATAAGCAACTACTGGTATACTGGGCGAGTAGAAAAGATGGCTAATGGTTGAAATATACTGAAAAACACTTCAAATCAATTCGAGAACGTCTCACTATTATCTTGTTTGAATGAAATGTTAGCTTGCGTTTTGAGAATCAATTTGCAACTTACAGTGTGCTGTTGCTATTTTGCTCTCAAATGAAGAATTTCCTAAACTGTGTTTTCTATTGCGCTGTCTGAAACTATACTAGCTGAGACAGATAAAAAGCTCTGATGATTGTGACCAGGTGGCTTTCCAACTAATCATTAGATATTGCAGCAAATATGCCAACTTAGCTAAATTATTTAGGTGGTCAATCAGTTGTATCATTCTCAAGCTTGGCGCAGTTTTATCAAAATCGTTCATTTCCGAGGCAGAATGATATGGACAGCAGGCATGTGCTGCGTGAACATACCGAGTGTCATACCGGCCCGGGGGGGGGGGGTACTTGACTTAAATTTGTACGGGGGTGTGCCCACGAAAAATTTTTTTACCCTGCTCCAGAATTTTTCGCTCAAAATGATAACCTATTGATGAAAAGTATACTCAAAAACATGAAATTTGACCGAAAAACGACCCGATCTAGCAGAATAGTCCCCTTTGACATGTTTTGACAACCTGCTCCAGAAAAATTGCCTTATTTTGATACCCTGTGCTAGAAAAAATTGGTGAAAACGATACCCTTAAAAACGGCACATCCCCGTCGGACAAATATACTAAGTACCCCCCCCCGGGCATACCGGGTGTCCCAGATAAAACTATACAGATTCAGGGCCGTCAAGAGCCTGTGCAGGTCCGGTGTGATTTTCACAACGTGCCCCAAGAAAAATTTTTCGTGACCGAGCCCTTTACACTCCCGGAAAATAAGGGAAACGCACTGCAGTCTTCTAGAAAATATGATTACAGGGGGTCCAGGAGACCGTGGTTTTGGTTTCTTTGTTTCCCTGTGATCCGGATTATGAAAAGCAACAGCTGTGCAATTTGATAAAGATTACGTCATCGTTGCGGTCGGCCTGCTATTGTTACAGTAGAAAAATCTTTTGTTATGTGAGAGCTCTTAACTCATTGGCTGCGGTTTGAACTCGGGGTTTTTCAAATCCTATATTCTACTGTAATAATAGCAAGCACACCGCCACGATGATGTAATCTGCATCAAATTACACAGCTGTTGCTTTTTATAATCTGAATCACAAGGAACCAAAGAAACCAAAAATACAGTCTTTACTGACACTCCTGGACTCCTGTAATGATATTTTCCAGAAGACTACAGGGAGCAGAAGACGATCTGGTGCCAACAAGAGCAGATTTTGTAATACAATAGCAACAGTTGCGTTTGATTGACACCTCAATTCAAAGCGATTAGCGGCTGCAGACAAAGGAAATTCTCTCAACCAGTAATTCAAAACAAACAAAGCCGCAAAAGTTTCCCCAAAACTGGTTGGGCAAACTCTCGCCTTGTGCAAGCAAAAGATGGTTTTTAAGGGAAGTTATGTGCTTATAGCGAAAGAAGAAGGGTAAATCTAAAGTTCTGTCGCTTAGATTATGTTTATTTGATTTAGGAGCTGTTTTGTAATCGTTTCATTTTAAGCCCTAAAGACGCGAGAATTACAATGCCTTCTGCTCCGCTCCTGAATCAAATAAATATAATCTAAGCGACAGAATTTTAGATTTACCCTTCTTCTTTCGCTATAAGCACATAACTTCCCTTAAAAACCATCTTTCGCTTGCACAAGAAGAGAGTTTGCCCTACCAGTTTTGGGGAAACTTTTGCGGCTTTGTTTGTTTTGAATTATTGGTTGAGAGAATTTCCTTTGTCTGCAGCCGCTAATCGCTTTGAATTGAGGTGTCAATCAAACGCAACTTTTGCTATTGTATTACAAAATCTGCTCTTGTTTCTGGTGCCGCATCAGCATAAGTGTGGGAAAGAATTTTCATCAGACATCTGAGTCTGCGTAGCTCCGTCGGAATCCAGAAGACAGCGAATCTAATGATCCAGTCTATAAGCAAAACAAAGAAGAACGAATAAAAACCGCATCTATGAACAATTTAGACTTGCACATTTGGTTGTGTCCAGCGATGAGAATTTAACTTTAATCAATGGGAATCAAATTCAAAATGTTCCTCGATGTATAACTTGAACATAGATACGTCGGTTCTTACATTGATGGTTTGAGCGTTGAAATATTAGTGTTAAAAGGTCAGATTTGCTGTCACCTCCAAACCAAAGCGTTGGTGTTTTGGCCTAAGCAAATTATCGACGCACAGCAAATAAATCAAAAATGTCCTTGATAAAATATGAAAAAACTTAGATCATATTACATTCTGTTTGGTAGAAGTCACCCAATGCGCATTTTTAAAGTTTTCTTTAATTTTAGTTTAGACTTTCGATGTGCTTCGAGAGTTGGCACAGGCCAAAAGAACGAAGCTCTGGCTTGCACGTGGAGACAAATTTGAACTTTCAAGATTACTACAGTAAAAACCCGCGTATAAGAACCTGGTCGATTAAGAACCTACAGGCTGAAATTCACAAATTTTCAATTGTTTTATAAGAACGAATCCATTGTATCCATTGTTTAAGAACACAGCACAGGCTGACTTGCAAAATGGTAGGTTCTTATATGACTCTCAAAGAACCATGGAGCATTGCGGACACCTTTATTATGAACGAAATGTTTATTCGATACTACTTCCTTAAGTTTTATTGGAGGCAACTACCTTAATTACGAGCGTAGCGAACTTCCTCTCCGGAGGAGCGAGCAACTCGCTGCGCTCGCCACTTAATGCAGCAGCCTCGAATATAAATCAAGGCACTTGTATCGAATAAACATTTCGTTCATAAAAAAGGCATCCATAATGCCCCATGAAAGCACCAATATCAACAAATGAGGTGTCTATGTTCCAGTTAAAGGGAGTACAAAGACCAGCAGCCTTTGCCATCGTTTTTTTTTTGTTTTTGTGAATTTCGTACGGTCAGTTATTCTGGAAGCTGTGCAGAGTAAGTCGCTGACTTTGCCCAAAGCATGCTGGTCTTTGTACTCCCTTTAACTATCAAGGAATATTTGTAATTTGATTAGCCATTGATTAAAGCTAAATTCTCATCGCTGGACACAACCAAAGGTGTATACTTTTTCTGGGACACCCGGTACAGTAACCCATCATATTTTCCAGAAGACTACAGGAAGACTACAGACTGCAGGAAGCAGGAGACGACCAGGTGCCGCATCAGCATAAACGTGGGAAAGAATTCTCATCAGACATCTGAGTCTGCGTAGCTCTGTCGGAATCCAGAAGACAGCGACTCTAATGATCCAGTCTATAAGCAAAACGAAAAAGAACAAATAAAAACCGTATCTATGAAGACTTTAACTGAGTTCACGTTTAAACTATAGCTCAAAATAAGGTTTTTCAACGTGTGATTGTTTTTCGACCTTGCTGTATCAAAAGCAAACATCTTATCATCGGTGAATATTTTTGGGTCTTTGACAAAGCAATTCAAAAAGAAACTTTTACCAAAGGTTTGATAATCAATTTTTGGTGACTTTTTAAACAGGAGTACTTATTTTTGGGACACCCGGTACGTACCAGATGACCTAAGAAACTTCATAAGCCAGATCATAACAAGCTTTCTGAAATGGAGAGTTTTTGACAAATGCTTTGTTGCACAGTTTAGTTGAAAGGTTTAGCTATTTTTTGAGAGGCTGCATTTTTTCATCACTCTATTTTGAGTGGGCAGGAAGCACTTCTAGCTTACTATGCATGCCGCATCCAGGCATGGGACCCCTAGTTTAACGTCCCTTCCGAAGAACGGCGAGGCGAGTTGCAAGGTCAGGCCTCCGAGGTCACCCAACCGGAGTTTGACCTCACTCGACAGAGCTTAACTTCAGTCACATGACGGAAACTGTCTAAGCCACTCGGCCACTCACCCCACAAAGTAGTGCGGTCCCTTATGTTTTCCCGCTGGATTTTCGTGTTAAAATTGATTTTTTCATGTTACGTTGCTTGAATACCTTGTAGGAAGATATTCTGAAAGTCTTCGATTTTTTTTACCACACCTTCATGGAAAATGACCACGCCCACTTTTTGTGCATATGAATTACATCATAATATACGGTAACTGATTGCTGTTATGAACCTTCTTTGATATTCTTGCCAAAAAGTGCGCAGAATTTACTACTTTACAACCTTGTGCCAGACTTAATGGTAAAACTAGCTTAATCAACCGGGTTGGCCACGCCTTACTGGTGACCACGCCCTATGTCTCAAATAAAATTCTTCTCGTACGGACACAATAAGTTTTTCTGATCCTGAGACATGGAAGGTGCTAGAGGAAGGAAACATGTCGTTATTTAAATCAAACATACTCTTCTGCGGCTTGGGTGTCGAACATGCACTGGAGCAAGAAATCAGGGGCCTCAAAGTTATGGGAGGAATAACTGGAAAAACCCAGAATGACAAAGCTCTGACCAGATGTCTGCTGACAGCACCAGAAATCGCTCGTCTTGTTAAAGATTTTCAGAATGGTTCTGTTGAAAAGGAAGCAGGGCACTACCAGTTGACAATGCCCCACAAAAACGTGTTTTCAACAATGTTACTTTGGTAAAGGATGGAATAACGAATCATGTCAGTAACCCATTTTCTAGTGACCAACCAGAGCTGATAAACGTTTTTTCTAATGCTGTCGTTTCCGAAACCTCATGGGTGCATATTACAGAAAGAGATGGCATAGGCGAAACCGCCTATCACAAGTTCGTGCATGACCGACTACTTCCTACGTCTGAGCAATCTCTCTGGGATCCAATGAAGAGAGGTGAACCTGAAGATGTTCACAACAATGGCAAAAACGACAAGTGTAAACTGGAGAAGAAGGTCGTAGAGCTGCACGAGGAGAGGTCATTGTTAACACGCTTCTTGGTTATACTGAAAGCAAAACCAGAGATCATGGATATCTCCAAAGGAATAGGAGAGTATGAGTTTACTGCCATACCAAGATCACTGTTTACATCTATTGGTCTTCTCAATATTACGACAGATGAAAGTGAAATAATGCCCGTGAATAAAAGATAGAAAATACGACCATTCTCTAGAATAACAGCGAATTTCAAAAGTTGCAGTTATCGATGGCATGGTTGAGGTTCAGAGCCTAAAGAAATAAGGTAGCGTAGAACCTTGTTCAGACCAAGGTAAATTATTTACAAGCAAAATGCAAAGGAAAACAAATTCGTATGACGAGGTCAGAATACTTTTCGAGTAATATTTCGACCGACCGATACAAGCAAAGCGAGCCAAAGGTACCCCTCCAGTAAGATTTCAAATAGCAGACAACAGGGATATTACAAACATCAGCATAGCTGATCTTTACAATAGGTGATCAAGACATTTACAATTGCTAATGCAAATATCTTGGAGTACAAATAGATCGCCATTTGAACAGGGGTAAACAAGTTCGAAGTGTCAAAATGAAATCTTTGCGCGCTGTTGGTCTCATCAAACACGCAAAGAAAAAGAAATATTTGTCGTCTGATATTCTAGCTAAGATGTACAGAAGCCTTGTTGAGCCACATTTGAGCTACTGCTGCTCCGTCTATATGGCTGTTCCGAAAATAGACTCAACAGCTTGCAGAAGATACAGAACAAGGCTGCAAGAGTCGTGACTAATAGCAGATACGATGCTTCGTTTTTTCCTTTACTCCAGAGTCTAGGCTGGGCATCGATTAAAGACCTTATAAGGTGATGGTCTATAAATCCCTAAACAATTTGGCCCCAGCCTATGTAACTGACCTCTTTGAAAAACTTTCTGATGATACGAATAGAACTACAAGATCTACAGAAACAAATTTTGAAATGGCTAAGAACAACAATGGGGCAGAAATCCTTCTCTTATCATGGTGGTAGACTCTGGAATGTGCTAAATAGAGAAACCAAACTGTCAGCCTCCCTTTAAACCTTCAAGGAAAGCCTTTGGTTTTAATTTTCTTTTTGCGTTTCTTTTAGCTTCTGATTAATTTACATGTATCTAAGAATATTGTAATTAGGTTAGGTTTTTAGCAGGTCAGCATGTAAAACAGTAGTCTATTTACTGATAGCTTATAAACCTGGTTAAATATCATAAAATGACATGATGAAAGCATGATTAAACTTTTGTCTCATAAGCAAACCAAGGATGAGCTTACGCTATTATTTCCAAAGACTATCGCGAAAGAGGGTGAGTCGAGATGAAAGGTGACAGTGTGTAGCTGGCACTGAAACAAAGACTAATAGGCCTGACTTGATGGACATAGCCATGCTGAAGCATAACCATGATACAGATACTCTGATACCATTGCATTGCCTTGATGCAGCTAATTCCAGTATGGTTGCAGTATTGATGTTTTCACAGTGGATATAGACCTGTTCGTCTTGTTGGTGTACATATTTAGTTCTTTACCAACTTGTAAACTGTACATGCATGCTGGTAGCGGAAAATCCTACAGAATGCTTGATATTGAAGAATGCTGCGGAAAACTGGGATCAAGGAAATGTAACGCGGTCCTTGGAATGCACGCATTCACAGGCTCTGACTGGGGAGGCAACTTTTCAGGAAAAGTTGATGAAATTGTTTTTAGATTTGGATGACAGCGATGAGATATTAGAGGCCCTTGGTTATTTGAGAGAATCATTGGAGGATCCCACCGGTGAAGTTATGGAAACCCTGGAGAAATTTGCGTGTAGAGCACGATCTTCGAAAACGAAATGCATCTCATTGAAGAATGAAACTTCTATGGGAGCTCTTCCGTACTGGGAAAGAGAGAGAAAAGCTGGCTTCCTCGCTTTCAACGATCGAATTACCTTAGTTATATCTCATGCATGAATCTTAGCAAAACTGAAGGAATGCAAATTACCTGAAATTAATGTTCCATCCCCTGTTGGTCATGGATGGGAAGATAAAGATGAGTTAATTGTGCCTATAATGTGCCTTAAAAGTCCAGCCCCGAAGGCACTCCTGGAGCTCATCAAGTGTGGCTGCAAGGGTACATGTGAGAAAAGACAATGTAGTTGCGTGCGAAACAACCTCAATTGTACACCAGCATGTTTGTGTGGAGATTGCCATAATCAAGATGAAAACACAGAAGAATTAGCTGATCATGGCATTGGTGATGAAAGCAATTCAGATGACACTGATGACGAAGGATTTTAAGTTTGACTGTCTAACTTGCTGAAAAAAATTCGCAAAAAATTGAAAATGGCCGAAATTTGTAAGAACTTTTCTTGCCAATCTTCCTCTAAATTTACTGACGTTTCAAAACAGCTTACTTCGTGGTGATCCCAAGTTATATTCTCCTCCACTGGACGCCTTTTACTAGGAATGCTCGTGATTTGATCAGGACATCATTGTTGATGACGTCATTATTTTGAAGTCACAAAAAATAGGAAAAAATATGTTTAGAAATTCGAAGACCAATTTCATTGAAAAGAGCATGCTTCAAAGTATAAAATTCATTTAAAGTTTCGATTTTAGCACGAAAATCCAGCAGGACCTATATATCCAGACATAAGGGACCGCACTAAAGTATGTTTTGTTTGTTTGTGATCTTATTTTAATTTGAATGCAAATACTTCTAGTTTTTAATTACAAATAAAAAGAAGCTAATCTAATTCGAATAACAAAATAATAACAAAATTTTTTCAAATTGTAAATTGACGAAAATTATAATACATTCCAAAAACTAATACCAACTAATTCCTACCCCTCCCCCCCCTGAATCGAGTATGCAGACAGAACTGATTTTTCGCTACCTGATGCTGAATTCATTTCAATCATGTGTTTCAAGGCTCTTCATATCTACACACATTACAATTGCACTGAATGCCAGACCAATTATCAATCGTTGGAATATGTTAACAGTTTCCGAGCATTTGATCTCATTGGCAAACTGTTTGTACCAAATGCATGGTCACCTTAAGCTAAGCTATGAATACCGTCCGAAACAATAGATTGAAAGAACATATCGAATCCTGCATTTCTCATTAAATAATGATAATAATAAGTGAAATAATTGCCATCCTCTTCTCGTAAACTTTGAAGTCGTCTGGGGAAAATCTTGTTCGCAAAATGACTGACCTCTGGTCCTTATTCAAATTTCATGCTCCTGAGCAAATGTGGAAATCGGTATTTTTCACATCTTCCAAAACGCGGATTGGAAAAGGATGGGAAAGTCCGAAAAATGAATGAAGTACCGTATGTTTTAGACCTTCCTTTTCGGAGGGCAGTCATATCTTAAACTGACCAATCACTATCTCAAAAGCTAGAGCCCTTCAACTGCATGCTGATACCTTGTTTGTGTTCATAATATCTACTTTCTGGAAGCTATGCATGATCTAGCTCGTGAAGTTGTTTTTGGGTTGTTGTTGTTGTTGTTGTTGTTGTTGTTGTTGGGTTGCTGATGTTGTTGTTGTTTTTGAAGTTGTTCGTTGTTTCCAATTTGTTTCTGGTTTTGTTGTTTTCTTATTTACCTTGCATCGAGCAATGAGAGCAGGACAGGCCTCCAGACCTATTTTAGCAGTACAACGGGAGTTGGGAGCAGAACAAAGTGGAAAACAGAGGTATACAGCTTCTCTCAAACAGCAAGGCATGACTCTTGTAAGGTAGAAAACAAGGACAGTCCCCGGGATGGTATGATTGATGATAAAATACAAGATCATGCTGTCATGAATGGTGCGAATAATGCTGCTCTATTCTACTGTTGCAAAATGGCCACCAGATTAGTTTATGGGAAATGCTTATCGAATTGACAGAAGCTAAAGACGTCATACGTGAAAAAATATCAGAAATGGATTTTAGTAAGTTTGCTTTCCTTCATAAATCCAAACCCCCCGGAACTGTCCGTTAAACTTACCCAGAAGCTCATTCAAACTAAAGCAAAGAGATGACTTACCATGCCAATGAAAGGGGTTAATTTTTCCTGAAGTTCTTCGTATTTACTTTTCAAATCATCATGATACATAATCTGATCGGGCTTTATCAGTGCAGAATTCAGTTCTAACGATCTTCCACAAAATGTAACGAAATCCCTGCAAAAAGAAAAGTAAATTAGTCTGGAGATGTTGGCACAAAACGTTAGAGGTCTGGAGATGTTGACGCAAAACGTTCGCGGTCGTCCAAATTGATCAGTTGCTTTTTAGCAGAATTCCAGTTTTTGAAACAACATCAAACGTGTCTAAACCTGAACGAGTTTCGCCTAGTTTTTTGGGCGTGGAACGATGAAACTTGCGTGATTTGTTTTCTGAGAAACTGGAAACTAGGGCTGGCTCTCAGCAAATCTGGCCAGTTCTTTATTCTAAAAAATGAATACGAATTGAAAGATTTACCGGTCTAAAGTTGAAAGATATGCTACCCCAAATGAAAATAAAAAGGGCTCTCAATCGCAGTCAGCAGTACTTTATATAAAGATCACTTACCTATAAACAGTTTTTAGTGTTTCGATATGTTTTGCTGGATACTCCTTTACAACAGAGCTTGATAAAAAGGTAGTTGCATAAGCCAGTGGGCCAGCGTTTACCTGAAAATAAGACCAGATTACATTGAGTTAAACACATGGCAATAGGCGACTGCCCTAAAGATGGCAGATAGGAATCTTTACCATGACGGTTGCGTCGCATTGGATTTCGACTGACTTGATTAGTTCATTTGTTAATACTGCAAAGGATCTTGGCAAAAATTCCTTGATGCCATCGTTAGCGCAGTCGTTTATCAGGGAAGATTTACACATTGTTTGCATGAATCTACAATTTGTTCGCTTTGTCCATCAGAAGGAAATGACAGGGCCTTCCCAACATTTACAAGAACTTGCCTCTTGGGTAAAATGATTCTTAACCAGTGTGGAAGCAAGACTACTCACATTTACTGCCTTCTTGAGGAGCAAAGATGTAAAGAAACAACGCGGAGGAGCAAATTCTTCATTCTCAATACAAGATACACTGTTTCAACAAGCATATCAATTTGGGAACATTATTAGCATAAAAGCATAAACTGTTTGGGAGTGCAATTGCAAATAAATCCAAAAGTTCGCTTGTACAAACTGCGAAAATGGAATCCGTACAAACTGCGAAAGGTCCTTGAGGTCGTGTCCAAACGCTTGAATGTCCGAAAGTTTTCGATTCTAGTGTAGTTGAAAGGTGTATTAACATTCGCGTAAACCCTTTAATGACTTCCGAGGGCGCTCATCAAATTTCCTAAATGTTAAGGGGAGCTAAGTTGAAATTTTACAATATTCCGAAGATGCAAAGGGTGTGGGTGGAAAGAGTTCTTCGCCTGCTAAGTGTTTCAAATTCAAACTTCAAGAGCCTGCACATGAATGTCGAAATGAAAGTCCAAATCAGTACGGAACACCCTTCTTCTCTGAGGGGGCGGTGATCATCCAAGGGAGGGCACTGAATCGAACCCTTTTTTGCATAAGGGATTGAAGATCAGTTATCATCATGAAATAAGACTGGACAATCGGTGAGATTTTACGGTTCTGCTGTACCGTTCTGCTACGGTTCTGCTATTAAAGTTCTGCGATGTGCTTGCTACACACAATCAAAGTGCAACGCTCTAAAATTAAGATCTACGGCTTGGGCCGATGTTGTTGTCGGAACCTTTATTTAAAAGCTTAAAAACTTGGTCGTCGTTGTCATTTGATCAGTTTAAGAATACTAAGTCGGGAGATAATTACGACACAACATCTGCAAAAGCTGCATTTAAGCCGGCCAATCACCCAGCGACAATTTTCCTTTTTTTTCTTTAATAAGAAACTTGGATCAGCCCATAGTACTGAAAGTTTTTTAATTCGTTTCTTATTTTTGGTTGTATGAATTATGATGTACAGGGTGTCCAAAAAAATTATGCCCTGTTTGCGCGAAGATTGCGGCAAAACGGCAAAAGATTCTCGCCAAATTTTTGCATGATGTTGCTCTTCAGATATTCAATTAAAGTTTGCTACCATTCCCATGAAAATCTGTTGAAAAATGATGGAGCTATGACGTTCAGGAGACCAAATCTGACTGATGACTGAAACCAGCGGTCGGCCATTTTGTCTTACTATTTTGCAGCGATAAATAGCTGCATGGATGAAATGAAACAGCAGCCTCCAATGTCATAGCTCTTGTGAAAATTGCGATAATCATCTGAGAATTCAACTATTTCTGACCTCACAGAAATTATTTCTTACCTCACCTATGCTCACGTGAAGCTATTTATTGCTGCGAAATAGAAAGACAAGATGGTCAACCGCTGGTTTCAGTCATCAGCCTTTTTGATTACAAAGTCCACTTTGTAATCTAAGAAGGGGCTTCGATGTCAGTCAGTGAGAAAGAAAGAAAGAAAGAAAGTAAGTAAGTAAGTAAGTAACCCACTTCCGTCACGCTCGTTAAAGCAATTGATTAACGTTTTATCTCAGCTAATTGGCACTGAAATAAAGAAAGCGCACATAAAGCGCATACAAGACAGAAGTTTCCCGCGATCCTATAGGAACATTTGACGTCGGCTTATTTCATGTTAGACAGATTTGACACCTTAAGATGGATAAATCACCAAGATGTTTACCCTGACGCAACAACAAATTTACCCAGAATTGGCACGTTCTTGACTTCATTAGCAGCTCAATTATGTCAAAACAATCGTTTTCTAGAACGAACGAATCATTAGCCTTATTGATAGTACTCATTATGCAAATAAGTCAACTTTAGAGGATGATGTAACCGGTGGCCTGCACAGAGGCTAGCATTCGCAGCATCACCGAAGGTAGAAGGATCCCCCTCCTACACAGCTACAGAAAGTTGCAGAATCCCAGCAAACAATGGCGCCATTGACAGGGGGAAGGCACGAGATCACACTGAACCAAACCATCTTCATGCATATCATTCTGCACAGAGGTTATCTTCGTGACTGCTTGTCTCAAATTAGATGCCCGCGAATAGCAACAATTGAAACGTTCTGTTGGGTTCTGCATAAGTAATTTTGCGTTATCGTAAATCTCACATGACATCTCATTTGACACAAATGCACCAATAGTTTTGTGCACGAACTAAGCAAACTAGGGGTAATGACTTTTGATTTTTGCGTATCATTCTCGTTTGACATAAAGACCAAAATGTTGCCTTTGATGCGGTTCTTTTTCTTATACAAGGCGCTCGATTTTCCATTGAAGGCGACTTTAGCAGCAACACTCATCCCTCTGACTGTAGCTAAAAACAGCATCTACGATCATTTGGGGTTATGAAGAAATCAATATTCAGATATTCTTAGCTTGTTTAGCTCAGGACAGACTTTGTAATCATCCAAAAGGATCTTATGTTTGATTACAAAGTCCAACTTTGTAATCTAAGAAGGGGCTTCGATGTCAGGCTGTCAGGAAGAAAGAAAGAAAGAAAGAAAGTAAGTAACCCACTTCCGTCACGCTCGTTAAAGCGATTGATTAACGTTTTATCTCTGCTAATTGGCACTGAAATAAAGAAAGCGCACATAAAGCGCATACAAGACAGAAGTTTCCCGCGATCCTATAGCAACATTTGACGTCGGCTTATTTCATGTTAGACAGATTTGACACCATAAGATGGATAAATTACCATGATGTTTACCCTGGCACAACAACAAATTTACCCAGAATTGGCACGTTCTTGACTTCATTAGCAGCTTAATTATGTCAAAACAATCGTTTTCTAGAACGAACGAATCATTAGCCACTTATTGATAGTACTCATTATGCAAATAAGTCAACTTTAGAGGATGATGTAACTGGTGGCCTGCACAGAGGCTAGCACTCGCAGCATCACCGAAGATAGAAGGTCCCCTTCCTACACAGCTACAGAAAGGTGCAGAATCCCAGCAAACAATAGACCTTTTAGCTATTCTAAAAGGAGCCTGGATCGAACGTTATTTTTATACATTTTTATACGTTACGTTCGATCGAGTGGCGTTAGAGCTTCTATCACTATTGTGCACATTCGAAAATTCTACAAAGTGTAGCAAAAGTTTGTTCGATTCTGATTCTTTCCTGAATAGCTAAAAGGTCTATGGCGCCATTGACTGGGGGAAGACACGAGATCACACTGAACCAAAACCAGAGACGTAGGAACCGGGGGGCACTGGGGGCACGTGCCCCCCCCAAGATTTTGCAATAAACAAAGAAGTGCCCTTTCTATTTTCAGGAAGTGCCCCTTCAGCTTAAAGAAAAAAGTGCCCTTGGAGTGTTGTGCCCCCCCAAGTTTGAGATGCTTCCTACGTCCCTGACCAAAACATCTTCATGCATATCATTCTGCACAGAGGTTATCTTCGTGACTGCTTGTCTCAAATTAGATGCCCACGAATAGCAACAATTGAAACTTTCTGTAGGGTTCTGCATAAGTAATTTTGCGTTATCGTAAATCTCACATGACATCTCATTTGACACAGATGCACCAATAGTTTCGTGCACGAACTATAAGCAAACTAGGGGTAATGACTTTTGATTTTTGCGTATCATTCTCGTTGATAAATTTAGTACAGGTTGTTTTTGCATGAAAGGTGATCAACTCACATCATGATTACAAATTTACTATTTTTCACCAAAAATGTTCGCATACTTAGGAGAAAGAGTTTAATTGGTTTTTCTGGCTGCAAGCTTATGTTGCTGTTTCTATTGCGAAAGGCTGAGTAACTTGACAGATCAACAGCAGATGGCATGGAAATGCTACAATCTTTGCCAAAACATGTGAAAAAATCATGAACTTTTGCAAAGAGCTCCTTCCTCCCCTATGCAACAAGTGTTTGATTTGCAATCAGTCTGTGATGAATTGCACCACAAAGCAGCCGAAGTGCTAATCTTGAAATTTGTTGATCAAATGTGTATCACATGTTGTGAGCACATGTTGAATGTGCAATTCAACATAGTTCAAGGGGTGAGGGAACTTTTTCAGAGCAGTATTAAGAGTCTTTGCTGAGCGAAGTGATAGCACTTAATTAGAATAATATAGAGTGGGACAAAGGTTTTGTATATGATATACTGTACCGTCAAACTCTATTCAGCCCCCACTGTACAGGGTGTTTCAGAAAAAAACGAAGCCCAACTATAATTAAAAATCTTAAAAAATTGATAAAATTTGAGTGGATGTAATGTATACCGTCTGAAAGTACAATCTTTCTTCTTTCTACTTATATGCAGTTTGGATACATTAATAGAATTATTTACCATTTAATTGATATTTTAGTGAGTATGGCCAATTTCAAATGCAGCTTGCTGCACGAGCAAAATCAACTCCTTTTTTACGGTAAACATTACGAAACAGACTTTTTCATAATATTCCAGGCCCAGAAGCACTTGATGTGATGCCTTGAGGTAAAAAAGACAAGTTTATTCCCATGAGATGAATTTATTGCTAATGATAAAATAAGCTCTCAAAAGATGGATTTTTGTCTATGTAAATGTCCTTTCACTTTCCGACATCTGAAATAAGCCATACTTACGCACACGTCAATTAAGTATTGACGTTTTAAATTAATCCACCCAACTTGGATATCATTGAAAAGAAGATGCATTGTGCTTTCAGGTGGTATGCATCAAAATCTTATCATTTCCTGAAGAATCTCAAATGACATTGGGTTGCGTGTTTTCTGAAACACCCTGTATGAGCCTCCCTCTCTAATGAGCCCCTCCCTTCTCTAAGCCAAACATTTAAATAAGCCCCCTGTATTAAGCCCCCCAAACTTATATCAAATGCCAGAGGATGCCAAAGATTTCCCATTTATTTCGCTAAACAAGTGCGCATATTAATATTAATATGGTTTAGGATAAAAACAGTGCCGAATTTGTGTACCGGGTTTTTCAAAATATGTACACGGATTTGGTTGACCCAAGCGATGTGAATTTAACCTCAATCAATGTCTAATCACTCCAAAGGTTTTCCTCGATTTCGATAGATAACTTGAACATAGGTAACTCGTTTGTTGGTATGGTGCTTTGAGAGGTGCTTTGAGAGCAGACATGTTAACCTTGAAAGCTCAAATTTGCCTCTTCCTGCAAACCAGAGCTGTAGCCTTTTGGCCTAAGCAAAGCAAATGCAAATGCTTAATTTCGATGTGCTACATGAACTTGCTTAGGCCAAAAAGGCAAAGCTCTGGTTTGCAGGATGATGCAAATTTGAGCTTTCAAGATTGATATTTCTGCTCTCAAAGCATCAATACCTACAAATGAGGTATCTATGCTAAAGTTAACTATCGAGGAACATTATGAAAGTGATTAGCCATTGGTTAAAGCGAAATTCATATCGCTAGAGTCAACCAAATCTGTACATTATTTTTTCGAATACCCGGTATTTGACTCATAGATTTGTATGTCGACTCTGCAAAATATGGGGTTAAAGAAGTAAAAAGCAGCTATCATTTATTTCTTTGTTATTTTAACTTGTGAATGAGCCCCCTCTCTAATAAGCCCCTTCTCTTTTAAGCCACCCCTCTGGAGTCTCCCAAATCAAATAAGCCGCCGGGGACTTAATAGAGCATTTACGGTACTCAAAGTAGTCTTACCTGAACGCTAACACTTCCTTGTAGTTTAAGTTGGAGTTTTTTCATATCAGGAGGATTTAGATTGATCACGTGATCTAGATCCTTTAATCGGTTTTGCATTTCTTCAATGGCGACCTAGGACAAGAAATAGAATACTGTTATTCACTCAGTACAGTAGCGTTGTATTCACATTGGAAGCATTGGTCTTGCTGCCGTAGATAAAAATCATAAAGATATTTTTCGTGACTATGGAAAGGTTAGATTAACTGAACATTCAGACTTGCTCCAAGTCTACTCCGTGTCCGTGGTCCTCGTCTCTCCTTCGCAGTGACCTCAATCGCCTCTTACGTACGCCTCCACAGCAGTAATTATATTACTTTAGCGCTGATAGACCACGGAGTAGACTTGGAGCAAGTCTACTGAACATTGACCATGCGACAGACATGTCTGTCGCTGGAAAAACTAGCTTATGAACACGAAAATCAGAAATGCTTGTTGTCTGACGAGTAAAGTTCCAAAATAACGGATGTCCCAAAAAACAGTAGTACTTCTTTTTAAAGATCACCAAAATCGACTATAAAATCGATAGGAAAATTTCTTTTTGATTTCTTTTGTCAATGACCTGAAAACATTTAAAGATAGTTGTGCTTCACTGCTGCAGCTTTGTTCTTCTGCGGAGGAAAACATTATTCATTACTATGGAGGAGCTTACCTCCTCCGCAGAAAACTATTTTCCACCACAGCAGCATATAAGGTGAAACATAACCGGGGTGTCTAACAACTCATGGTTTGCGTCCTATACTAGAGGGTTAAAATATTAAGAAAAAACATTGATCTTCCCTAAGAGCCAAACATCTTAATTTTTTCATTATCCTTGCAGTTTCATACGATAGTGCATGTTTTTTGCTGTCACTAATGACCAAATCAAACGCTTAATATGCACACAAAAATTGATCTGGTTATCAACAGTGCTTTTTGCAGTATGATTCAAAACCAGGCAGCCTTCAAAAGAGCAAAATTGCTAATTTTGAAATCAGTTACCAGATCAGATATGTCTGGGAAAATAATTTGGTCCTTTATGTATTCACCATAGAAATAGATTTGAACATCGGCTTTGTAATCAAATTTTGATAATTTTTCAAACAGGAGTACTTTTGATTGGGACACCCGGTAGTTTTTTATATAGCCAGGTAACAAAAAAATTCCCAAATTTGAATAGCTACAGGAAAACAACAAACAATCCTTTTGTATGCGTGTTGTACAATGTTTCATAAATATAACAAACTAAAGTAAGATGAATCACACTTGGAGCAAGGTATGATTATAATTTCATGACGTTTCGAGCCAAGCTCGTTATCTAGTCAAACAGAAAAAACCTTAGTCTCATTTTAGCGATTTCAACGGTTAAAGCTTTCATTTCAGTTTGATTTATTTTAACAGGGTTAAATGCATTCAGTAAATATAAATTAACTGACTTACAATGTGCCCTGCTTGAAACATATCTAACCTAATTACATGTACATGAAAAAACCGACTTGAAGATCCTATATAAAAAAAGAAAAATACATAAAGAGAAAGGGACTCGCAACTCAAACGTATGTGCTGAACGTTGAATTAGATTATCAACCTCTTTGATCTTTCAAACATGCTTAAAGGCCAACCATCTCACTTAGATAATAATAATGTTCGGCTTTTTGCCGATTGACCGCAAATATTTGCAACCTAAGCAGCTAAGTATTTGATCTAATCTGGTCGAAACTAACTGGCATAGCTTTAATAATCGAGTTGAGTCATTGGGCAGATGAGCCCAGACCACAAACTTGGCATTGCTCTTCCTTAAAATCGACATATAACGATGGAAAATGATAACGACCAAAACGTGATAGAGATAAAATAATGGGTTGGAGATTCTCTTTTGATGCGAGGCTTATGGGTCGTAGGGCATATTTTCAAATACATCTTGGGTAATTATTTCACTATTTTCACCGTAAATTTGAAGCCAACAGCCTTGTAGAGCTCGATTTATCATTTGTAAAAGGCCCCATGGCAGCCACATACGACACTTGTGTCCTTAGAAATTTGTAATTAGAAATTATAGTAAAATGTAAACTGTACTACATTTTATATGTCCCCTTTAAAGTAGATGTTTCTTTCTTTTTTTGTAGCAGTTGCGTGTAGTCTTATCAACTATCTTTTTCTATCCAGTAGTTACGTGTAGTGCTATGTTCGTATTTCCTGTTTTACGTTGCCATGAGGAAGACGTACTTTTTTGCTCCAAATGGTATTGTTCTAATAGTAAGGTATAGTATTTTGTCAGTAGTGTTACAAGTAATACGTATTGTAAGTTATTAAATGATGTATAAAAAAACACTTGTGTCCGCAATTTACCAGAAGAAAATTTGTCTCTCCCGGCCCTTTCTCTAAAACGATCTATTGCGCACACAAATGTATCCTGCCATGTCCAGTAGACTGGATGGCGTAGCCGAAACGATCCCTTCAGACCCCTAAATTTATTTTTAAGGCGCAATCAATTTTAACGCCTCCGGGTGCAAACTACTTTTATCAAGGTCTACAAACGTAAAGTATGTACCTCTAACGGAGACATTTCATACATTTCCTGCTGCACTACGAGGATCCTTTTCTTCACATATGGAAAACAGTGCGATGCTGAAATGAAAAACGCAAAGTAAGCCACTTTTGAAGTTTTAGGGAGCAAGCACTGGAAACTGAGCAACGCGAGAACTAAAAGGACGCCTTAAATGCCTTGTTGCTAAAAATAGCTCCTTGAAATCAAAACGAATAGTCAGCGAGGTTATGCTGTGTCTAACGATAATCTCGAGACACGGACTTAGGCCTCGTTCCACACATTCGTCAATAGAACAATAGGACGTACATCTCCTCCACACCAGCCACACAAATACATGTAGATACTTACTCGTTAATATTGTTTTCCTCTTATGCTGCTCTGATAAAATGCCATGCGCTTTTCCTGACAAAGTAAATGGCGTTTCAAACATAAAGCGACGGATGTTGTTTTCTCTTTCAAAATCAGTTGGTCGTGCTTGCAGTTCGTCTTCGTCGAAATGTGGTCTTACAAATGTTAGCTACGAGAAAAGAAGCCTTCTTTCAACCAAAGTCTTCTAATGATACCAGCAAAACAAGTCTAGCAATACTAATTTGCATAAAGTACCATATAAATGCCGAGAATTTCGGACGTTTATATCTTGGGACATTTCATATGTCTGATAATGTTAACATCCGAAATTTTTGTAGTCAGAAAATTTTTTCCAGCATGACAAAGTCACAGCAAAATATTATCATTGTTTGAAACATAATGTCTTGCTTACGAAACGTTTTTCGTCGAAAAGGATTGTCATGAGTGTTAATTAGTGAATAATGCTATATTTTCTAAAAATAAATCCATCTTAGCAATCATTCTCAACATCCTCACTAATAATCATTTTTGGAAATTTCTGACCAAGAACCCATAAAAGGAAACACAATTCTAGTATGAAATAAGGAGAATATACTGTAAATATATCCTTTTTAGTCGTCCAAAATTTCTGGAAAAACGTCCGAGATTCCGTGAATAAATGTCCAAAAATTTGTGTCTGAAAACAGTGTTCGAAATTTATTCGTCCAAAATTTTTGGCGTTTAATGCTATTGACTTTAACACGCAAGTGGACGGACAGAAATCTTGGGAAAACCTATTTGACGATTCCAAATCTAGAATGATATGGTTCTGCTCATAAAAGCTCAGAAAACCGATGATTGTTTAGGGTGAACCGGTACTCTCACAAAAAAAATGTTCCGGTCATTCTACCAATTTCGCAGCAAAAGACTTTGTTGCAAATTTTTCCAAATTTTGAAAACTTCTAATAATCATCCAACGGGTGACTAGGAAAATGTCCCCGTGACTCAAAAAAATGTCCCCGTGACTAAAAAAAAAATGTCCCCCTCTTCGCAAAATCATTACAGCAAATTCACTTGCGCTATAATCATCAAAATTGATTTTTCTCATAGCTAAAAGATTGAAGTATTTGTGTATTTTCTGGTAATTTTCAATATAATTCGAAAGATTCAAAAAATTAGTCTTGCAGAAAATGGCCTGATACTAATGATTTTCAATAATCCTTTTTCAGAGCAATAAATTAGGTATCAATTTTGTCTCAGTCTCCATCGGTTTCCATCTCAACTTTAGTTCTTCATATGTTTTTTAGTCATGCTAATTGTCAACAGGATTTTGAATGGATGTCAAACGACCGGGAAGATTTGATCGTGCATTTAGGCTATTTTCTGGCTGTTCAGAAAGAATGGTTCTTAAGTCTTTTGAATTTGCCAAGAGACTACAGCATTGAAAATTTCCAAAAATAAATAAAAAATATTTCAATCTTGTAGCTTTAGAAAAACCAGTCCCTATATTCATCGCGAAACGACTTTTGTTGCAATGATTTTTCAAACGGGAGGGGGAGGGGCATTTTTTTGAGTCAGCCGACATATTTTAAAATGAATTTGTTATATACTTGAAACTGTCTTTCATGTTTCAAACATACGAACTAAAAAGCATCAAATTTGAGCAAAGCCACTGTCACACATACCTGAATATAATTAACAGCAGGGTTCAGCTCTTCAGCTTTGACCTAGAATGATATAAGTAGCACACAATTTATGATTTTTTCATTTCATTTTTCATTTTATAATATTTATACAGGGTAAGTATTCAACCTATAACACAAAATTGATTTACAAACTGCTCTGTTAAAAGAAAAGGAAAACAAATTACAATATCAAGATAAAACTGTGTATGATATAAAGTATTATAAGTCAAAGGAAAAGTGAGACAATGTTCAGGATCTGGCATTTTTCAATGACGATGACCGATCAGTTACTTCTCCTTCACGCTATAGAAAATTTACTGTCAATGGTGAAGGTGAAGTTACGGTTTTTAGCGCCAAGTGCTAAAATCACAGAAGTAGAACATGCCTAATCGAGTCCACGACCCCTTGTCATGACGTTGAAGTGGTGGGGCTCTACCTGGGATCAAACCCTGTTCGCCTGGCTGTTATGGCTGCAAAATCAGAGGATGCGCCAGAACACCTTCAATAGGCCAAAGAAAACTTTATCTTGTTACCTCTTGTTAGTGTTCTCGTGTTCCAGTTATGAAAGCACAAGTTTATGAGTCCTTTGATAATACCTTTGCATGTCCTTTGATGATTCAGGCAAGCTGATATCAATGGACAGGCAAATTTGGTCGTTAAATTGTGTATTGGTTCTTGCAATGTGATTAAGCAGAACAAGACGTCCATAAAACTGTAACATGTTTGAAAGCTAACATGCAAAAAATTGGTAGAATCACAGAATCCAAATTCTTGTTTTCTCAGATTTTATCGTACAGTTTGGTAAAAACATTTAAAAGTCTCTTACAGACCAATTGCGTTGTGACCTTTTAAGATTCAGATGGTAAGAAGGAAAATCCAGAATCCTTTCAATGAGCTATTTCCTAATAAAAATGGTCTTTGCAGATCAAATTAAACAGCACTCTCAATATGAATGGTGATTGATCGAAGCGAGAGCCACCACAAACAGGAAATGTCTTTTTTACGATGGTTAGGCTTCAAGGCTTGCAATTCGGTAAAGTTTGGGTTGATTTTGAAAATATTTACCAACGTACCGGGTGTCCCAAAAGCTACTCCATTTTAAAAAAAATCACCAAAAATTTATTATTAAACCTTTGATAAAATTTTCTTTTTGAAAAGAAACTGATCTGGCAATCATCAGTGCTTTTCTGCAGTGTGATTCTAACCAGGCAGCCTTACAAGGAGCTAAATCTGCTCATTTGTAAACCAATTACAAGATCAGCTATGTCTGGGGAAATGATTTGTTCCCTGATCTACTCAGTTGAAAAAAATCGAAGATCGGCCGAGTAATCAAATACCTTTTTTGGGGACACCCGGTATAAGTCAGGGGTAGAAATTCTTCCAAGCGTTTAGACCTATATTCAGGAGGTCTTTAATTGGTACTTTCAAGGCAAAGACAGGAATGTCTGCAGTAAACTAGCATAAAAGCACAGTAGGTTACAGTAGGTAAGGGTATTAGTAAGTCTCTTTGGTTAGGTGAAGGGTCGTGACGATAAGTGAACTGCAGAAAGACATGCTTTACTGGTTGAATGCTTTGCGGTTTTGCTACAATGCACAATTTAAGAGGCTTTTTCCTTTTTTTAAATCACCTTGTATTAATTGAGGTGCCTATTCACCCCTTCCAAATCATATTTCCTACCCCTTCCTTGCGTTCCCTATTGCTCTAAGTTTTCTTTACTTCTTTTCCTTATTGGTCTTCACCAATAAAAAAGGTTTACTCGAGGTTCTCCCAACTAAAATGAAGCAGCATTTACCTTGGACGAATCCTGGAGAATTTTAACGTTTCCATATTTATTCTGATATTTGCTCTGCAACCGTTCACTTATTTCGGGAAGTGACGTCAGCTTTGGTTCTTTATAAACGAATTCCTTTCCATCATCATCTTTGAATGCCTTCAAGAAAAAAAGAACAAACTAACAACAATTGGCAAAATTTAGTTGCATATGACTGCCATCTAAGGTTTCGGTTTCACTTTCATTTGAGCGTCAAGTTTTGAACACACTTCAACATCTGAACATCACAAAATAAGTACAAATCTAAAATATTGATTAACGGTAATGTGGTCATGTAAGTACAGCGGCTTGGGGAGGGGGGCATGCCAATCTCACGTGATATTTCAAGTAATCACTTCAGCTAAGGAGCTCATTAAGGTGGAAAAGAGTAATCTAAGCAGACTAATGACTTACTTGCGGTTGCGCTTTCGGAGCTGAAATTTTAGTTTGCATGTGAAGAGTTAAATTCTGCCAATCACAGCGCGCTCTTCGAGGCTCTTACGCGGTTGTCTTACATGGACACATTGCCTTTAAAGATGAGAAAAACCATAGGAAATTCTATTGTGGAGAGGATATCTTAGAGATGCAAATTCATTTCCTTAGAATGTATTCATGTGGGCATCCGAAGTCTTGGAAATCTTCTGAAAATGATACACTTAGCAGAGAAAAATGCCTGTTCCCAACCAATGCACATTCTGAAAATGGTAGAGATCGCAGAGATCGCTAGAGAAACTGCCAAAAGAATACACATTCTGAAAAAGTATAGCGTCAGCAGACTTCGCAGAGAAGGATTCCAAAAGAATGAGAACTCTGAAAGTGAGATATTTCGCATGTAGTGCTCGGCCGAGCGAATTTTAGCAATTGTAATGAATTATAATTTTGTTATGCAAATCCCAAGAGAAAAGTATATACAATATGTTATTCTATTTCGAATGTTTTGTAAACCTCTTATACACGAAGCAAGGCCCATCATGCGATCTCTCGAGAGTTTACTGTCAGGCCTGACATAATCTCATGTCTCAATAAAACTCCAAAATCTTCTCAGACTGGCAATATCAGGAAATACATGCAAATCTTACCCTTCCAAAGAAGGCGACTCGATAAAATCGACCAAGGAGTCGTTTCCCTGATGCCATGACTTCAACTACTTTCTCATAAGCAGATTGCAACGAAGCATAAGCCAGAGCAAGTCGCTGAAATTAGAGCAAAAATATAGTTAGTATTATCAGATAACCTGAAATATAAAATACATCTATTTGCCCTGACTATATTGTAGTTGTTTCTTTGTTAGTTCATTTTTTGCGTGGAAATTTGTATCTAAATTAATGTTGCAACTGTGAGAGCCAACTCTGCAAACTAGGTTTTTGCCTCTCACGCTGTCACTCCAACAGTTGTAATTGAATTTGCATTGTATCGTTCTATGTATTTTGAATCTTATTGTAACAAAAAAACCTCATATCGGACGCATCAGTAAAATATAGTAGCATGACAAAGCGAATTGTTCTTATCAAAAAGCAGATTTATTTTGGCCTGACATCTAATGTGAAACCGGCTCAAATATTTATTCGTAAAATGTTTTTATAATTAGCATTTCTATCTGTATTAGTTGTAGCGTGGTATGTATAGTATTTTACATTAGTTGTATTTTAGTTTATGTTAATCCCAGCGGGTAGACATGATATTTTGTGGATAGTAGTGTGGTATGGTAAATCGTAGGTAGTGTCTTAAGTAATTTTTATTGTAAACTTTTATATTGAATACAAACAAACAAAAGATCTGCTTGCAATATTTCATAAAATCTTCTGCACGAAGGAAGTCCAGAAAAGTGGGACGTAGAAGACGGCTGCTTTCAAAATACTAGAAAAGGTTAACATATCAACCGCAACTGCCATTACTTTCCAAAAGATATTTTTGAAACCAACCTCCCAAGTTCCACGTGATTTTGCGCCCTGCTGGTTATGATCTGCGCACGAGTGCCCGTTGCACCGATACAGTGGGTTTACATGTGTGAATCTGGGCCCGGTTGTTCAAAACTGGTATTAAGCTAATACCGGATTAGGACTACGCAAATGACTACAGAATCATGCCTTTAATCCAAGATTAGAGCTTATCATGGTTTGAACAACCTGGCCATGTTGTGTAAACTTACCGAAAAGTCCCTGTCTTCCTCATACAAAGGAACAGCTAATTTATATACGGTGCCCATGACCTCGTACCGTTCTGCCCGCTTGAGTCGCTCGATTCCATTCTCCAATAAGTTGATAAGATGTTCCTTGAACAAACAAAGGAACGATAACTATTGTGCATAAGCAAATTAAAAGAGCTTCAAACATAACGAGCTATCTCATACATTGCTTGCAGAAATTTATCAAGAATTTATGGCACTTGTTATTGTCTTTGCTAGAAAGAGATACAACAATAAATTTACCTTGTATTTGAAGGAATTTTTTTAACTTCTGTATACCCTTATGACAACAACTGTATACCCTTATGAGTTCAACAAACTCCCCATCTCCTCCCTCCTCCCCCTCCCAAAACAACTCCCCATCTTGGGGCTCATGCACAGCCAGGTAACTTTTCACTATCATTCTGTTTAGAATTCGTCATTAGAATAAGAATCAGTCAAAGTTTTTGGGTTGACAAAGGCTATTGCAATTATTCTATCATTCGTTGTGTTCATTGAAATTATATTCTAGAATTTTGGCTGTGTATGATGACCATCGCCACCACTCCTAAAATATTACTTTTTCTTCTGTCAATTCTCGGGAAACTAAAATGTAAATACTTAATTTTCGGTTCCATCCTGAAGTGATCGATAAGAAAATAACACGAAAGAACGATAAAAAGAGTGTTCGTTCTTAGAAAGTCAAAATTTCAGAAAAGGATTCCATTCTCCGAAACGAGAGGTGCTCTTGTCATTGTGTCCGAAACGAGAGGTGCTCTTGTCATTGTGTTAGGGACAGTGCAAATTTATTGAATGACATGGCCGGTGGAGGAGAAAATTTCTTGCAAAAAAATCTACTCGCCTCGTATGAAATCGTTGCAAAAAACCAACTGCCCCGTCACAATTCCCTTAAAGATGTATCTGCTCCATATTCGTGAACAACAGATGTATAGTACCACCAATGAATTAGCTAAAGACCATAACAAAATCAATTCTTGTCCTTACGAGTCTTTGTCAACGACCAAAATTGACTTTGAAGATGTAGAGAAATGACTGATGAATCGTTCTTGCAAGCAGCTGACAAGGACATTTTGCCTCATTTTTATACACATCCTTCCAAGCATTTCTCAACTTGCATGATTCACAACTTTGTCCTCAAAATGAGCTATTTTACATCTCAAACCTAATCTTGAACTTACAAAAATTTACTACCCCGTTCATATTTGCTTTATAAAAAGTACTTGCCCAGTTACGTTTTGCACCGGCCATGTTATAAAATGAACTTTGCACTGTCCGTTATGGCAGGAAACTTCTTGAATTATGGTCCATTTTTTCAGCTGATGATGCACGTTACGTGAAGTAGTTTTCTCTAGAAATTTCAGAACGACAAAAGATTCACAATAAAATGAGACAGAAAGATAACACCATATAATGAAAGGCCCACGTACCTTACTATATCTTATTTCATCTGAGTTTCCTTCATCATCATTCTTCATCGCACATTCATCAGGGACAAGATTTGGAGAAATCGCTTTAAATGCAGCACAGCCATCGGTGTAAAGTCCTTCAGAAAATATAAAGAACAAAATTTGTACACAAGTCCCTGCTTACTGATGAAGGTGTTGTGGCGCAGTAGTGTAATCCATTGACTTTGCAGCCAGAACAGTCAGGCGGACAGGGTTCGATACCCGGTAGAGCCCCACCACTTGAGCGTCATGACAAGGGGTCGCAGACTCGAGTAGGCCTATTCTACTTCTGTGATCCAAGCGCTTGACGCTAAAAACCGCAACTTCACCTTCGCCTTTACCTTACTGTAATCATACTAAGGGAGTGGAGGTACCGGGTGAGTAAAAAAGAGTTCGTTGTGTTTGAGCAGCGATGAATAAAAGACTTGTGATCCGAAATAGCTTAAAATTCCAAAGACCTGCGATTCGAATGATCATTAAAACATTAAGAAAATATAGAGTGATTGATGAAAATCAAAACACTATTCCAAAAATTTTTTAAGGTCTACAGTATGGTCAAGGTAGGTAACAAGCAAAAATCTGTAGCTCTAATGGTTTGCGATTAGCAACTTGATGAGTTGACAACTTCAAAAATAGCAGAAATGTAAAATACGCTGTAATTCTTAAAATGATGAAGACATCAGAAATGCTCTCTCTGGCCTTCAAGCAAATAATTTGCAGGAAATTTTCAAAGTTTGCATTCATCCGGTGGGTTCCTTTCTGGATGGCCTATTTCATTTAAAAGTAGTGTACGCTACTGTATGGGCATTCTCCAACCTCGTTCCCAGGGTGTTCTGACGTCATACGCTGGTCACGAAGCCGAAAGAACACCCTGGTACACTTGACATCAATCTTGCCAATATATGGCAAGATGCGCCCCATTATGGATTTGCAGTTTGCTAGGCAACGATAATCGACGAAAAATGGTCGTTGCTCTAGCGCTAATTCTGAAGTATATAAATTGAGAAATTGAAAACAAACACTTTGAGGACCCTATTTTAGCCCTTTTTAAGGTATTTAATCATTAATCCGGGGTTAGCAAGTGCATTTAGTAGGAAAACGAGCACGATCCATTTGGGTGGAAAAAGGGCCTAAGTTGAAATTTTCGAGAATTTCCCCCACAGCTTTGAAAATAGAATGGCTCGTTATTCGGCGAATTTTAGAGATAAATTGGAGATTAAAAGTGTTTTAGTGAAAGAATACAGTTTTCCGTTGATTTTTGACATGCCGCGGCCGTTTACTCCTCGCAAAACGGAGTTACGGTGTAAAATGGGGTAGGCCGAAATTATTCCCCATTTTTGGGGGGCGCGCGCTCCGCTTCTGGGGGCAATATTGAACCCCAAATTACGTTATTAGACTCGCAGACGAATGGTCTCTTGAAAACTTTTTTCTGTTTTGAAATCGGGCTTGTAACCATGGAGCATCGACTCCAAACGTAACCTCAGGTCGGAAAATCGCAACATTTATTTTTCAACCCCCTGTTATGACGTCATAATGACCCCAAAATTTCCTAAAACCCCAAAATTCGAATGCGCCGTGGTCCATTACCCCTCTTAAACTCCTCACTTGCCCCATACACCCCATTGATTTTGTGAAAATACCGATTCAATAAAGGCCATTTTTGAATGGGAGCAAGTTATAATCTGATTTTACTATTGTTTTCGAATAGCCAATCAAATTGCCGAACGGCCTCTTGTATCCCAGAGTAGAGGTAGAGCAACGAACTCACTCTGGGGACGAGATTGGGCATTCTCAAGATATTTTGAGATTTTGCAGTGGCAGTTATCGAAGTCATTTGCATTGTGTTGATCTGCGTTCTTGTTTACAACGCGTAAATATCTAATAAAGGATACCAATAAATAAACAAATAAACAAATAGCTAAATCAATCAATCAATCAATCAATCAATCAATCAATCAATCAATCAATCAATCTGTGGACTCGGGCAATACGACTAGCCTATCTTAATACCAGACATCAAATCCACCAACTGGCAAATAAGGTCACCTGGGCCTTTGAATACTTCAAAGATGACACAAACGTTAGATTAGTAAAAATAAACTGTTCCCGAAAAATAGTTTCAAGACGGATTGCTCACCTTTTCTTTTAAGATATTCTGCAACCAAAGCAGCGGCATGAATGTAACACATTGCAGCCTAGGACGAAAAGTCATACTTAATCAAATATCAATACTGGGTGACCCAGAAAAAAGTGACCCCATGCCATCTGTTACAGAAAATTAATTAAGTGGCCGATTGAAATGCTTCAAACGTTGTTCTGTAGCTAAAAGACTAGCCTATGCTATGAGTATTTTTGCAATTTTTTTGGCACAGTAAATTTCCAAAATTAAGGATTTCGAGGATAACGGCATGCCTAAAATCCTCAAAAAGTCGTCAAAAGCAGGGGATCGATTTACAACTGGTTTAAATCTTCAAAACAACGAGGAGCGTGTTTCATTTCAATCTGGGAATAGGCAACTAAATTGGAAGTCTTCAGAGCAAGTTTATTGTCCCTCGGTACTTAAAGATATTCTCAGGTAAAATAAGACATGCTTCTCGTTGTTTTGAAGATCTGAAATGGCTTTAATTCGATGCCCTGTTTTTGACGACTTTTTGAGGATATCAAGCCTGCACTTTTCTTCAAAATCCTTAATTCGGGAACTTTACCGTGCCCAAAAAAATCGCAAAAAATACTCATAATGTAGGCTAGTCTTTTAGCGACAGAACAACGTTTGAAATATTTCAATCAGCCACTCACTTTTTTTCTGTAACAGATTGCGTTGGGTCATTTTTTTCTGGGTCACCCGGTAGTCAACCAGTGTCTTTTGCAGGCACGCTTCAATTTCAGACTGCCTGAAAATCAAATTTTGTCGAAAAGAAAACGAAAGCTCCACAGTCCAGTAATTGAACTGACAGAACAGTTCAACCAAAGTAAAACTTTTCTACCAGTTCAACTACTGCAGTGTGGATCCATTGTTTCCATTTTGGCCAAATTTGATTTCCAGACAATCTGGATCCTGGGTTACAATGGCCCTTTCGGTGTCGAGGCACGAAAAATGTAGAATACAGACATAGAATGAAACTAATGCAACATATCCTATATAAGATGATCAAATATATCATTCTTCTTTGATAGAACTTTGATTGACTGATTTGATTGATTTACTGAAGTTTGTCTCTAATGAAAAATGCCCAACTAAATAGGCGAATTTCTTAGAGGTCCTAAGCATTCATTTGACAGTTTAGCCGCAATTAAAAAGCAAGACTGTTGAAAACATCAAATTTCAATGTGTTAATTTTTTGTTGATCATTTCACAGTAGAGCCCGCATTTTACTTTGCACGGCTTTTCCTTGCACTATTTAAAGTTATAAATGTCGGGAACTAAGTTGAAAATAAATTCCACGATGCTTGATATTACACCTATCCTTTCCCAGCAACAGATACAATTTTGCTAAAGCTGAATTAATACTCAAAGCATTACTTAGTGCTTTGTGGGAACTTTGTAATGGTACCTACCTTGTAGGAACTGTGCTTATTCCCAGTACTTTTTTCGTGACATTGTACACAGAGTAATTGATATCCTGTTAATTCATGTATAACATAACATAAGTTTCTTTAGTTACAGCGAAGAGTGATTTTCAAATTCTAACGCTTGCTAGTGTTGACCAATCAAAAATCATGCTGTCTGGTTCCTGGTGATCATCTCGTATAACAGTTGATCTCGTATTACACCAACACCGGAATTTGAAACCACAAAATTATTCTTACGTCATCATGACAGCAATTACTCTCTGTAGCTACTATGTCAGGAAAACAGTACTGGGAATAAACACATTCCTACAAGGTAGGTGGCCTTGCGCTGACTAGGTAAAGCGCGTAAGTCGCGAAACGCGATGTTTGCTTTCGGCAGCACTTAGTAAAATCACTAAAAAATTACTCAAATGTGAATCAATTTGGTACCGAAGACGCACTCTGCTGAAGTGTCACTAGAGCTGTGACGATTGAGCTCGTGATCAAAGCTCTCTCGAGTTAGTACCAAAGAAGAAGGAAGACCGTAAACGGTTGACAATTTTCATTGCTTCAAAAATCAGGCAGCTTCATGCGTTAACAGTTGCCTAGTCCGCTTACATGTGAACATTTATTAGCGGATAATCGGTTTCACAGAGCAGATCAATTTTACTGAAAATGCATTTGAAAGATTACTGAAGTAAAGCTAGAATTGCAAAGCAAAGCAATTGCTACTTCATAGAACTCACTCAGCTGTTTACAGAATGTTCTCTTACCTCAGAATAGTCCACATTCTTTTCATGTATTTCAGCCATACTTTGTAACCATGTCTGTCGTAGTTCAGGTGTACTCGAATATGACTTAGCAAGGCTATATTCAAGGTCTACCAAAACTTCGTGGTCATCTTCATGTTCCTGGATTAAAAATGAATAAAAAGATTGATACAATTTAGAAAATAAGACGTTACTCAAAAGTCAGGACACAAAGATTTATGGCTAACCTATTTCACTCAGGCAGTCCAGAATCTGACTTTTATTTTTTTACGTCTGCAAAGTTCACCTACTTCCCACCTAATTGCTTTCAATTTCAGAAATACTTTCGCCCAGAAAGGGGAAGGGATTCAATTTCCATTCAACGAAAACATACCGGGTGAGCCAGAAAAAAGTTCCCACTTTCGACAGGCCAGGATTAATCTTACACTGGACCAATTTTATATATTTGTGATTTAATCCTTTGTCAATATCCTATATTATTCTTGGTCATTTTTTGTTTATTTTTCGGATGCCCACTTATCGATATATTTATGACTTCGTGAAATTTTTAGCTTGCTGAATGCCCAAAAAAGGTAAAAAAAAAATTGATCAAACTTTCTAAAGACTGAACTTGGCAAAATAAAGGAAATGCTCCTCGAAATGACCAGGGATTTTTGAATGGATCTTTAAAGGATACTTGGTAGCTACTATTGTAAATTGTGCACAAAGGGAATTGAAAATATTTCAAACAAGCGTGTTGATTTTGGACTTTGTGATGCGAAGACCTACTACCTAATTCTCTATAGGCACAAACTACAGTAGCTAGCAAGTATCATTTTAAAGAAATGATAAAAAATTGGAAGTGTTTGTATTGATAAAAGTGATACTAATGTTGTGCAATCATTAAAGGACCGCTCGTGCGACATGACATACTCTATTCTAATTCCCTAGTCATTTGGAGGAGAACTTTCTTTATTCTGCCAAGTTCAGTCTTTAGAAAATTTGATCACTGTTTTTGATCTTTTTGGCAGTCAGCAGGCAAAACATTTTCAAGAAATCGTAAATATATCGATAAGCAGGCATCCGAAAAATCGACAAAAAATATAGCCAAGAATAATATAGGATATTGACAAAAGATCAAATAAAAAATATTTGAAATTGGTCCAATGTATGATTTATCCTGGCCTGTCAGAAGTGGGAACTTTTTTCTGGCTCACCCGGTATTCTACGAGAAACAATACCACAGGGACTATAAAAATAAACAGCTGAATAAAGACAGCATTTTAGGCTATCTGAAAGTTCTACGCACGCAAACCAACACAATTCACTGCGGTAAAAATATGATTTCAATATAAAATCCTTAATATTGCTAACCTTCATTTTTTCTGTTGCTTGTAGTACTGTATGAACTTTCTTTATCAAATCACGTACTTCAGCAGGAAATTCAGTGCTCTGAAAACAGAAATTCGACAGCATAAATCTATTCTGCAAAGCAATTATATTTTCAAGGACAATAACCAAGCAAATTCAACCGGCTTTTCTTCTTATTCCGATCTTATGTTGCAATTTGCCATGACATGACCATGACCATAATCTATGCACGGTAGCCCCGTCACTCAGTATGACTGATTTTTAGGGGGCCGCGCTAAAAACTTTACAAATTAAAAATCTACCAAAACTAATAACAGAATACCAAGATATAACGTTGAAAGCCCAATCATGCTTCATTCCAAATGCATTTTAATAATAAAAGGATATTTGACCGAACCATTCTTAAAATTTAATTACCTTCATTCCTTTGTCATCGACAGCATAATTTTTAACACTTGTCAATGAACTGTACATGGCAGAGCGATTCATGCCAGATGCGATCAGTTTTGATACGGCAACAATAACCTATGATTAAAACATCGAATGAAATGATTAACTGATTAATCACTACCAAGTTCGTACAAAGCATCGCGGTTTGCTACTATGTAAGGTCTATCGTAAATTATCCATCAATTTCAAAATGCCATAGCTCATTTTATTGTAAAAATATTAACGTAGATTTTCACATTTAGAAGTAATTACAACGGGCAGGATTATGCCTGGCGGATGACAGTAAATGACAAATATGCACCCTTTGCATGATTTTTTCATTCGAAAGCTGAGTCCTTGATGAAACATGGCCAACTTTCTAATCCTTTCCAGCTTTCAAGAAAAAACTTCAAATCAAACTTCACCGCAACTTTAGGACTTGATGATCGATAGTAGTAAACTAATCAATCATATCTGAGGTGGCCTATTCATCACAAAATGACTTGTATTCAAAGTAATGATAGTTAACAATAGCACATTTCGTTGAACGCCAACAGCAGACTTATGACATTTCGTCCCTTGAAATTCCCTGCGTTCTTTGATTTGCAGATATCACTTGCTCAATAGGGACTCATATCATTACTCTTATAAAATATCATTCATATCATTACGCAAAGAGGTTATTTACCCAGACGACTAAAACAGATGAAAATGTCTGAATGCATATACCCGAGGAGTAACAAGAAATTCTACAAACAGCTTGACTTCTGCCGTATATCCTTGAATTAGTATGAAATGCGGCAAAAAGCCAAAAGTATCTAAGTAATCAAAGTAACAACAAACCTGCAAGTGTACTCTGACACATCCAGTTCCACTGTACTCGTAATTGTAACGCATGAGAAGGTACATGAAGCAGCAGGCCTGAATGATAGGGGAAAATTATTATCAAAGTTGCACAGTATTGAAAAGGTCGCTAGAATTGTCAAGGGAACAAACTCCTGTAATTGACAGAAAAAAAGAGAGATTTGACACAAGATCAAATGTCCATTCATGAGCAATAGGATACATACAGATTGGGTGATTTGAATGTCCTAAGTAAGCTACTCTCACTCTGTGTTTATTCAGTTTGCAGCGTAGTATAGTAAGTTTGCAATGAACATTGAATGACAACTTACTTGTCTTCTTCTTTGTCATTTCCTAAAGTTGCAATTACTGTATTCTCCAAGCCAAAAACAGACAGCACCGAAGCACGCTTCTCCTAGAAGATCTGCGCCATTTCTCAAACCGTCGTCTCTTCGCTCCTCCGCAAGTAACCTTTCAAAAACGCGCGCTACTGGAGAAAGCTTACTTAGTGAGAGTGAGAGTAGCTTACTTAGGCCATTCAAATCACCCAATTTGTACATGTATCCTATTGCTCATGGTCCATTCATTAAACTCAAGGGCATCTAAGTGTACTTGAGTCAATATCACATACAGGACAAAAGAATTCAACAATCATTGTACGATGCTAGGACGATGCTACTGCAGAAAAGCTTTATATCAAAGTAGAATGGAGATCGGCAAGATCTTCAAACAACCCTGCTTTTGTGAATTCAATTTCTAAACGGGTTTAAGCGACTTCTAAAACATAAGAGACTTCTCTGTTATATCAAAACAACACTCTTTTCATGAGCCGTCGTCTTTGTATGAACGGTACTCATCAAAGGGGCTGTACAACCTAAACTTCTGAAAAACCCTGACTTTCTCCTCCTATTGCAGACAAATAGCCAGACATTTAATGTGAGACAGACATTAACTATTTCTTTGCAGTTTTTCTTTCTAGTGCATTTTAATTTTTGAATTTTAAGTGCCTTTCATGGTGCGAATTCCGTTGACTTAAGTGTTTTTCCCGCCATGATAGGCACAGTAGATGTACTCTTTAAGTTCTTCTTTCAATTGATTGCAAAGAAACCAATACGAATACAAGTGGCACTAAAAGGCAAGGTCGCTATATCTCCATTCCTTTATTTTAAGACTATTCTATCGGTTGTAAAAGCTAGTTATAATTTTTATCAACACTTACCTGCGTACGCACTCTTTCCATTTTGGAGTTGCACATTTTCAGGATCTGTAAGAAAAGAAAGGCACTTTAGAACCTGTTGGACAACTCAAACAGCTGTGGAACGAAGCGGCAACTTCAAGAACGTTCTAACAGCAATCCCTGGCTCCAAAGATTCTTGAAGTGTTGGTGCAGCATTGCATTATATTTGAGTAGTGCAACAGAATATGCTACTGCACCTTGATGATTCTTTTTAACGCTGGTTTTCACCTCGGAATGAACAATCATTGCTTTCCTCGTTGCCAACTTCTCAAATGCGATGAAAGCTCAACGTGGACTAGAAGCAACCTTCAACGGTAATGCTCGATTCACACAGATTGTAAAAATCAGGCCTCACAGTCAAATGTCGTTCCCAGCCTGAGATGCACTTTCATTGCATTTGAAACAATGGTGATGAAGAAAGCAATGATAGTTCAACGCTCAATGGGAACCAGCTGTTAGCTTAATACCCGGGGGGGGGGGGTACTCCCATACTTGACCTGATGGGATGTGCCGCTCAACGGGGTGTCCTTTTGCGGAAAAAAATTATGCGACAGGGTGTCCTTTTCTAACTAAATTTATGCGACAGGGTATTATGATAGGTAAGAAAATTATGCGACATGGTATCACAAGCAAAAATTGCGTTCTACACTGTATTTGAGAGGCAAAATTTTTATGCGACAGGGCATACTTTTGGCACATTTTTTATGCGACAGGGTGCAGGGTGTGGAGAGGTTTTCCGCACACCTCCGTCACTTCCCTAATCAAGTACACCCCCCGGGGCTTAATAGCTCTGTTTGCTTTGAGAACGAAACCAAATATAACATATTCTATAGCCTGTCTCAAATCATATGTCATCTGCAAATGCCCTTGAATAACAACAATAGAAATGTTTTGCAAAGGAATTTTGTGTTATCGCAAATCTCAGGTGACATCTAATTTGAGACGGACTTTAAAACGATTAATAATAACCATATGAGATAATAACTAAAAAGGGAAACAAGATGTTACAAACAGCGGCGTCGACTCACATTGCCACAGTTCAATCTACTTGTACTTGCACTAAAGTTTGCATGTTAATTTTGATGTGGCTTGAGATAACACTGTGTTGAATTTGTGTATTTGACTCGTAAATTTGTATGTTGAATCCGCAAAAGATGGTATAAAAGAACTGAAAACTATATCTGTATCCTTGTCATTTGATTTTCTGAATAATGACAAGAGAGTGTCCCCTCTAGAGTGTCCGAAATTAAAGAAGTCCCCGGTGACTTAATAGAGCTTTTACGGTAATTAAAATATTAGAATGTACTAAAGAAGATAAATACCTCGTAGCACAGAACACCACAAAGATTCGCACTTCCTTTGAACAATGCACTTGGAAACTGCAACGAAAGTATTCTTATTCATACCAATGCCGGGATAGCTATGATCTTGAAAAACTGATGCCGAATAGATGAAATAAATAACTTTCCACTCAAAGGATGGAAAAACTCAGCGACTAGAAAACAGGGGTAATGGGTAAAGTGGCACCAAAGCTGAAAATAATCTTGAAGAGAGGAGCCACAAATGAGATTTCAATCTACATTCTTTATGCATCATCAGACGAGCTGTGACTAATGCCTGACGATAAAGCTCTTCGTGCAAAGATTTGGTTCTGGTAAGAAAGGGTATCTTCAAATATAACAAAGCACAGTGACTGTATAGTATTGAAAGGTATTCGGTGTAAGTAAAGGAGCCCTCTCCATTTGAAAAGTCTCACCTTCGTAGTCATACTCCAAATCAACTTGCCAAGTGCATTCATGAATTATGAAGATCTTTATATTTTTGAGAGTTAATTCCGTCTGAATCGTTCTGTTCTGTAAAGGGATTTTTCAACCAACATGCTTGGCATATTGCATTTCTTTGTAATTACCATTTTATGGACCACAAAAGTGGCAATAACAAAAAGACAGACCATCTCAGTACTGGTATAACGTAGTTGCAGTATCAAATACGTTACCTTGTGAATAAAACTTCGCAAAGAGGCAAACACGTGCATCAAGATATACTCCGATTGATGAACTCTGAGGAATCCCATTAGGACATTGAAAATCTAGAAGGAATCATACAATAAAGAGTTCAGGGCACTTTCTAATCAGCATATATTTCACTTATAAGAAATCGAGGTTATACTATAGATTGTTCTGAAGCAGTAGGCGCAGTTCGAAATTGCCGAATTGAAGCAAAAGGAAATTTCATTTATCAATCCAAAAGCGAAACCGTACGCATTGCAGACCTATTAGGTGTAAATTCAAGACTTTTTTAATCAAGTAAATAAAATGCATTTTCGCAGATGTTTAGATACAGTTTTCTTCTTTCAATATAATAAAGAAAAGCTAGTTTTTTATATTGTTAAGGGCCCTTTTGGGGTGCACAATGTGATAGTTGGGCATATTCGTTCTTGGACATCTTTTGCAGCTTCTTCAGTTTTTATTTGCGACTTGGGGGAGAATTTCCTATGTCTTCATCACAAGCAACTGAGGCTATTGCTACAAATCTGCCTTTGTTCTTTGAAAAGTATTTCATCAAAAATTTCATTACAGGTAATTATGATACCGGTTTTGAAACCAGTCTTACTACATTTGGAAAATATCTGGCAGGGGCTTTGTGTAGGCGACATTAACACTGGTAATAATTTTCCTAACTTAAAAAGGAGATGAAATTGGTGAGATTGTGGTTTTTAACGTCAAGCGCTAGGATCGCAGAAGCTTTTTTTAGCGCTAATCGAGTCTGCAACCCCTTGATGCGAAGCAAAGCGTTGGTGGGGCTCGAATCCCAGCGGCATAACTACATTTTATAGAGGTGCAAAACTATGGAATAGTCTGTCAACCAAGTCTAAGCAGGGAATTTGAAATGTCACAACAATTTGAAAACACAATGTAAACGCAAAATATTTTCAAATGGGTTTGAGATACATTGTCTCAGGTTCAAAGTTCACATTGGCCTATTGTTATACTTGGGGCTCAATACACCAATGAGCAACAACACAGGTCTCAGCTCGGGGTGAAATTTCAAACCGGTTTGATTTTCTCATGTAAACGGGCCCTTAAAGGGGCTCCGTCGCTAAACTGTAAACAAATCTGATAACACCGCACGTGACCATTGTTCTCCACTGTTTTCTGCAGTTTGTTTGGTGACTTCACCCAAGCCACCAAAAAATGTTCGTTAAAAATCCACTTATATCCAAGCAATCGTAAGAGATATGAATGTTTGGATTTTTCCTCTGTGAAGTACAAAGTTCTATCTTCAAAATGATGCTTTTATTTTCGAAAAAACAGGTAAATGCCTGTGTGATATTGCCCATCAAAAAACGTTAAAATCACCGTTTCGACCGAAATTTGGAGACGGAGCCCCTTTAAGATACCTGTTTAGCAACAGGCACTGTTTCTGTCTTTTAGATTGCAAATTTGAGCATTATTTGTCATAGCTTTCAAAAATCGTGTGTAGGGTTTATCGAAATGTCCCCTGAAAACCAACTTCTGCTGAATGGCAACCTTCCTTAAAAGAATTAAATATGAAAAAAGAATCAATTATAACTGTTCTGGTTGTAAAGTCAGTGGATTACAGCACGGCACCACAGCACCTTCAAGACTGCAGAATAGAAATTGCGAGGGTCCAACCCAATTAAACCCATGAAGTACCTTTTTCATAAGTATGTTGTCACCAGCATCTTGTTCGAGGTGAAACTATAAAATAGATATGTATTTTCAAAATCAGCCCAATACATAGTATTTACAATGTCAAATCTTATAAGTTTTGAACACCTCCTTAAAAGATACAGAAGAGCTTTCTTGGGCATATGAAATCTTGAAACCTTCTAAAAAAGGAGGGCTTCATGCAGAGGAAACTGACAGATGCCAAAAGAACGCACATTTCAAAAAGGTAGGGTTAGCAATGTATGCAGAGCAAATCCAAAGGTGGAGCTTTATCATTCGAATCCAAAAAGAAAAGTTGCTTACAATCAATAAATGGTATACGTAGGTTCTAAAGTAGCAGACGTAGCTCCTAGCAATCTCTCGGAAAACTTCTAGCTTCAGCAGCAGAAGGTTCCAGAAGCCTTGGCACGCTGCTGTTTTCCTAGAGCTTACAAGAGTGAGACAGCGATAAGTACTTTATGGAAGTCTATCAGGCAGCTATAAAAAGCCCATGTTTTGCTAAGATAACTCACTTACAAAGATAAGCTATAGAAAAAGTTGTTTGTTCATTGCTCCTAATTGCATATGAAAATCCACTCGAAGTTTTGCCAACGGTATACATTATTTGGGACACCTAGTGTGGTCAAGTAATTGGCAAGCAAAGTCATGGTAATCGTTATAGTTACCTTAAAATGTGTGCAGAAAAGCTCAACCATATCCAAAATAACCATCGAGACTTCGTTGGAGAAGTTTGCATCAAGTAAGATTCGTCTTTCATAGTCATTTTCTGAACATTCTCGAGCCAAGGCTGCAATTAGTAAGATAAAAATGCCCATTGTTCAGGTAATACACTACTGCTGTGCAAGCAAAGAGTTCAAAAGAATGAAATAATATGTAATCTTCTAGTGAAGCCACATCTAAAAAAGCGTAAAGGTAGCAAGGGAAGACTATGATTTGGTTTCCCTTCTTGAGCCAATACATAAAGTAGAGCGAGAATGCGTCACGTGTCCAGATAAAGTGAAAACAAATAGGTTTGCCATACGACAAAGACGTGATTAAAAACGTGACGATTTTCCAGAGGTATTTACCTGTCTACTGGTTTTAAATCTTCTTTGGCATCTTTGCAAAGTAAACTACCATGTTACTTTCCTATCTTAAGGCCAATCTCCACCACAGCGAATCGTAACGATTGGTTATTGAGATTGCCGGTAAAATCAATCTCCATTTGTTAGCTTGATCGCTGGCGAGACAATAGAAATTGAAATGGGAATTGAAAATTTGAATGAAATTGCATAACTTTCGCTGAAATGTTCAAGCAGCTTGAACTCCAAGGCGAACCGCGGCGACCGGCCTGTAGGTGTGAAAAAATGAGCTGCGCATGCTCAAAATATGGCAATCGCTGACGATCACTGTGATTCGCTTTAATGGAGATCAGCTTTTAGGTCTGTTGCAGATTTTCACTAAACTTGACTTGAAGTGTATCGTTGTCACCTAAAAATTCGTTGCTCCAGTTTCCATGCTCTACTGTATTGCATAGCTCATGAATATCAAAACGACCTTGATCAGCAAAAATTGTAAACAGCGGCATTCACAAATCAATTCCACAATCAAACGTCTTGTGAATTTAACAACATCTTTTCCCAAACGGATGAAACTGCTCCTTGCTCTCTCAAAATTCATCGAACATTGGATAGATTACAGATGTGACGGGTCTCACAATGTCTGAAACAAGATAAGATGTTCCTACCTTTGAGCCCATGAACATCGATTTTGCTATCACTGGCCGATTTAGTGTGCCCTGGAGTGAATACTTGATGTATTCCTTGTACTGTCTTGTACTTGTTTTCAAGAAATTGCTTTGTGCTTTCCGGCGAGGTGCTAAAAGATAAAAGAACGAGTGAACAGCTGACAGTCAATGTTGGAATCTGGACCTTCACTCTGTTCGGACCCAAGAGTTGTTACATCTACTGCTAAGACATCACACAGGGTGTCGCAACAAATTGATCAAAGTTTGATTAAACATTGAAAAATAACGATAAAATTACCGGGCTACTTGGTAACACAACCCTGTCCTTATGCTTTACGGCCGTACGTTAGTGGGTCGACTTACCCTTTATCTGAGATACTCTTCTTTCCTTGATATCCAAAGTAGTTTAGGCAGCATCTAGATAGAATGTGAGACAGTACATGAGACTGTGAGCTGACGCCATAAATACAAAAATCAGAACATTACCATCATCAGTAGCAAAGAAAAGGTGCTTTACCGTTACGCAAAAGCGGTTCCACCTTTCTGGGCTTGAAGCTTGGAATGTATCAACGCTTGCGCGGGATGGCTCAGTGGTAGCATGCTTAACTACCAATAGGACGGTTGGTGGCTCGATTCCCCACCCTGTCGAGCCTGCTACGTAGAGCCGAAACGAGAGTGAAGAGTTGAAAACTCGCTATAGTTGCAGGCTAAAGGAATCACGAGGTGTGGTCACATCGAGAGGAAGGACTAGGACATTGCTTCGATAAGCTTAGCTTCCCAGTCATTCTAAAAACTGTCTTCGGATGCTAGATAGTTTTCGTGCGAGAGTCAAAAACTCGCTACAGTTGCAGCATAGGCTTCAAATCTTTAACTCAGCGTAAAAAGGTGGCTGTAGAATTCAATGACCTATTTTTTCTGATTGAATGGCTTGAAAGAAACTTTAGATACTTTACTTATCTATAATTCTACCGTTGGACTTTGCAGAAATCTTGAGTCTTTTTCGAAATTACAGCGTATCTTATATTCCAGCTCAATTTAGGATGTGACGTCATCAAATTTCTAAATCATAAACCAGAAGAATGACAGACTTTTGCTTGATGCCATATTGTGGGCATTCATAAACTATGGTTTTCTTCGAAATTAATTCATATTGCGTCAAACAGTTTAGAGATTACGATGGTTTTAAGTTTTTTGAAAATTTTTCTTGAATTCTTGAAAAAGAAGAAAAACATTCTAATTCTGAAAATATTGAAGATTTCAGAAAAGTCCAACGGTAGAATTATAGAGAAATAGCTAAAGTTTCTTTGAAGTAATTCAGTTCAAAGAAATAGGTCACTCAATTTTACACCAGCCTTTTTAAAGATTTGGAACCTATGCTTACAGTTGTAGGCTAAAGGAATCACGAGGTGTGGTCACATCGACAGAAAGGACGAGGACATTGTTTCGATAAGCTTAGCTTCCCAGTGTCCTAAAAACTGCTTTCAGATGCCAGATAGAAATATGGAAAAGAAAGCTTGGAATGAAATACCAATTCAAACAAGGAAAGTCGAGTTTATCTATCAATCAAAAAGAAAACAAAAAAGGCATTGAAAGTGCTCAATAAACCCTAACTAAAACACGACTCCCAGGAAGATCAGAACTCTAACGTCAGTTTACATTAAATCTTCTGACACATAATTCGCACTTTTGTGATAGTGCACACTTCGCAATATTTTTAGACTGATGAGGTATCAGGCATAAATATGAAATTTGAAATGAAATGAATGATCAGACACCAGCAAAAGGATTGTCTCTCCTTCTTAGGATCGTCACATCATATAAGAGGAAGCGATGATACAAACAGTGCACTTTGACATTGAACAATCGGAAAGCTAGCTAAAGTTTCACATGGTCAATAGCTAGACTCAATACATGTCATAGTCTCGCTTTTTTACTGAACTGACATCGCTACAACTACGACTCATTTTCGTACACTTGTAAAAACGGATTAGCCTCGTACTGATTCTATGTGGCCTACATAATTGGGCCTAAATCACCTGATATTTTTCCTCAAAACCACCGAGCCTAAAACGCAACACAGAGTAGCTTTCCAGAACTGCTGTACCATGCAACTAGCTACAACGTTTCTTCAAGCCATAATCGCAAAACCGCCTTCCTCTTAGCCATATTCTCATTGGAACACAAAGGCGACACAAATTAGTCGCCGATCGATATCTCAGTCCGATTTTACAGCTCTAGAGAAATATGGCCCTCATTGGAACGACAACAACAACATTAATTCAATTTAATGCGATGAACGTAAGTTGAGGGTCCTTATAGAGTGAGACTAAATCTACCCACCATGATTAGGCCAGTGTCGATGGAGAAAGAGCAAAGAGTAGGGAAAAGGTGTTTCAGCAAAGAAAGATCCTTGTTGCTTCTCTTTTAGACTAGATCTGATTTGATGAATCATCATGACAAGTGTAAGATGAAAATGTTCAGGAAATTATTCCGTTAATCAACGCGGAATTCAAATTAAACACTTACTCCAAAATATCGAAGAAGTCGATAACAGCCAAGAACTTTGCAAAGCTTTTGTCATGCACATAAAACAAAGCAGTTGGTGTCCAGTGTGGTCTTTTCAACGCAGTCGTTAACAAGTCTCGCCACCAATCCACAACCATACCTACAAAAAGTCAGCAAGGATGAATAGAAATATATCTGACTATGGCATTGGCCTAAAAGCTTCAAAAAGGCAAAAAAAAGCCAAACATCTTCAATACTTTCAGAATTAGAGGCTTTCTACTCTGATAAGAATTCCAGGGCGGTTTTCAAAAATATAAAACCATCGTGATTTCTAGGCTTTCTGAGGAAATATGAAATAATTTTCAAGAAAACCATAGTTTAATACTAAAATAATCCTTCATATTTCGTACCTCTTTGAAAATAATCTGTTAATTGCTAGTCGCTGATCTTCCGACATAGGCTCACGCATTGTTGTTGAATGTTTCGCAATATCTAATGTTAAGGCGGCAATACACTATCATCTTCAGGTAAAAGTTGCTCCACATTTTTTCTGTGACCATACAATATGATAGTGTAAAGCGCCTTAAAAGTTGCTCGTAATTGCTCCATATCGTCTTTAATCCACTTATCGTAATTGGCCATCACAGAAAAAAAATTTGATCTCAGATCAAATTTTTTTTGTGATGCAAGCTTTTCAAAGGAGTCAACAAATGACGCAGCAATCTTGCCTACACGAAGTACTACATCGTTGGAGGGAATCATTTTGGCTAGCCTGCTTACAGCCTCTACTACTCTACTGTCACTGCGGAGCGGAGGGGAGGAGGAAAGCGCAGGCTACATTTTGGCGCACTAGATTCCTTCCTTCGCTGTGCGCTGTGTACTGTCTTCATCAGAAACTGCATCATAATTCATGCACGAAAAATCTAGTATCTAGTGTGCCAAAATGTAGCCTGTTCTTTCCTCCTCCCCTCCCCTCCGCAGTGACAGTAGAGGCTGGACGCAGGCTAGCCAAAATGATTCCCTCCAACGATGTAGTACTTCGTGTAGGCAAGATTGCTGCGTCATTTGTCGGCTCCTTTGAAAAACTTGCATCACAGAAAAAAAATTGATCTGAGATCAAATTTTTTTTCTGTGCTGGCCAATTATGATGAGTGGATTAACGACGATATGGAGCAACTACGAGCAACTTTTAAGGCGCTTTACACTATCATATTGTATTGTCACAGAAAAAATGTGGAGCAACTTTTACCTGAAGATGATAGTGTATTGCCACCTTTATAAAACTCAAAAATTCTTCAAATTTCGTTCGCAGCATGCGGAAGCACTGAAAGAAATCTTCCTGATCATGGAGACAAAGTTCTTGCACAAGGATGCTGAACTCTCCTTTTTCCTCTCTGTCTCGTTCGGGATACTACAAACTCCCCTTTGTAAATCACAATGGAAAAGACGATAACTCTGATTGGTTCTCTGATAAATGGAATGGGAGAAGCACTTTGGGTTTTAAATCACTATTTATTTATCAAAAAATTATTAACACCTTCGCCTGGCATGCGCGAATTCACAAAGGAAAAATGAAAGACGATGACCCTGCAGTCGCTAGTGTGCATATTCCAAAGCGCTTAAACGGGGGTCTAGCTCTTCTGGAGAAAATCCGTAAGACGTTCACTGAGAGTATCCCGAGCAATGTCTCTATAAACTTCCATCACCCAAAATCTCCGTCGTTTTTGCTCCAATCGTTTTGATCCAATTCTCCTTGGGTCTCCATTGAAGTAAAAGCAGGTAACAAATGTTTACAACAGCCATTTTTGCATTTTATTTAAGCACTCAAACATTGCGGGAGAGAATGTCGCTCGAAATTGTCCGCAATGTGGAGATAATGGCCATGTTGCCCTCGTAAAATATCGCCGCGGAATAAGTCAAATCGCTCGACTTTTTCCGCCTGGTGGAGATTCACCTTGAGACTAGGAATGTATAAAAATCATAGATTTCTCGTTGATAGCTCCCTAACCCCACATACTTTTCAGCTCTGCCTGATGGAATGCAATGAACACTAACCTGGACTGAGTTTCTTCAGAATGAACACCATGCACAACAACAACTCCCTTTTTTCATCATCATCAAATGGAACAAATGCGATATGCTTATTCCCTGCATCAATTGACATACTATGCAAGTTTGTTCCTGACACTGCTGAGTTCCTTGAGGGTGCAGGTGAGGCCCGACCTCCATTTGGACTTGCAACATGTTGGCGAGTGGAGAGGAGGCTATCATCGATGAAAGGACGATCAAGGCTCTTGTGGAATCGGAGAGCATGCTCAAGAATCGTTGTTAAAAATGGGATGTATAAAGCTGCAATTCTTGCTTGTTTTTCCTGAAATTTGGATGGAAGGTTGATTGTGACAATAAATAAGATAAACACGACTAAATTAAAAATAATACTTGGTAACTCTTAGGCATGGTAACTCTATGGTAACTCTTAGGTTTTTGTATTCATTTACAATTGGGTTTAAGTCTGAGTTTATTGCCAAAATTTAGACGTTTAAGCATTAATCAAAAAGTAACAGTAAAGGGGATGTAAGCATATAAAAGTGGCTCAAGCCACTTGCGGTCAAACTCTAGCCAATCACATATCATTATTTCCTGTTGACTTCGATAAGTTACCCAAATATGGTGCGGCACGTGTTGCGGTCAAAGGCTGATATATGCTTAGATTTCCATCAAATTTGATCTACTTATTAATTTGGTATTAATAAAATGTAGTGATATATCATGAAACACTGGGACATGTAAAACAATTTCCTATTGCAGAAAATTCCATTACATGAAAAGTTCACACAATTTTTGTTTGCATGCCATTTTCTTTCAATCTTCTTTGCAATATACTATCTTAAACTATTGCTTATAAAACCTCATTGGTTTGTTTCCCTAGTACAATAAAAGTCAGCTGGTGAACTAATTGCTATAATCCTTGGTGCAACTGGGCAGTTCGCACAAATTTCATATTTGCAGCTGAATCTGAAAAATACTCTGATGTTTGTGAACCTACTCCTTCATGAATAGTCAGTAGATTTCATTGAATTGCCTTCGTTGTGTGGGTAACATATGACCGCCATAAACGCCAGTTGGTCAAAACTGGTAACTTAGTTTTAAATCATTATACGGCTTATGGGAAGCATTCCTCACAGAAGCTTCAAATTAGACACCAAATTCTTGAAAAATATGACAAATTTGGGCTTGATAGTAATCAATTCTGGCGTTTCTCTCCAAGTTTTTGTTTTCTGGTGCCTGAGATTTCTGCAAATTTCATCAAATAGTTGAGGCATGCGTCGAAGGATCTTGACCACAATAGGTCGTAATTTGAAAAGGACATATTTTGACTGACAAATTTTTATATGCTCATGAATTAAATACAACGAATAAACCACTACACAATGCTACCACAGCGAGCACGGAATTACATAACAGCCTAGCCTGTTAGCCAGACCCAATTTCAGAGGAAATAGTGGTCTGTTCAATACCGCCATAAAGCTTGTTCAAACCTCGTTTGAGAATTCCTCAGAATAATTTGCTGATTATTTGTGAAGAAACCATTTACCCATGAAGCTCTTTGAAATTTTTCTGAACAGAATACTGCAATCTGAATGCGCCCTGATTACTCTTTGTTCCGCCTTTCATAGAAATTTAATCTCTGACCTAAGGGTCTAATCATGCAATTGATTAAGCTGTCTCCCTTGCTGCACTAAAATAGTTCGCTCTTTGTTTTTATGATAATATCTTGAGCTGCGAGATAATTATGCGCATACATTTTCCACAAAACTTGGAAAACAGCCCTCTCGAAATAGAGGCTCTGAACAAGCTTTATGGCGGTATTGAACAGACCACTATTTCCTTTGAAATTGGGTCTGGTCAACAGGCTAATAACAGCCCTGTGGCTATTTACAAATAACTCAAACAGTCTGTCTCAAAGTAGATGTCAGATGAGACATTCAAGAAATTCTGCCAACAAACTCGTTGGATTTAAATAAAAAACTGTCTTTTATTGTCGAAGACATGAAAGGTGTATCAATCGAACCAAAATGACGTAATTGAAAAATGAAAATTTCATTTCAAATTCATGGAAGCCACGACTAGATGTAGATTATGCAGGCTTCAAAGTCTAAAATCAAATTGATATTTGTTCAATCCAACATGAAAAAGCATTAAAAAGATGTTAAATTCAATTAAATTTTACTGCGTAAGTGACGTTTGCCCAGAGAGGAAGGGTCAAGAAATAATAAATTTCTACCTCTGCTTGATATCTGTCATCTAGCTCATGTTTTACCAATAGATTTCGCATGAGTTTGATCGCGAATCCCCGGACAACTTTTCCTTCATTTAACGCTGAAGCAAGCTAAAAGTAAAATAAATATGCGCATGATAACGACTGGTATTAAAATCAAAACTCGGCCTTTGGCAATAAAATGGCCGTCGTTCCACACTTTTTCAAAATGGCCGTGCTTCTGAAGCCTTAAATTCAAGGAAGCTAGATGAAACGATTCGTTCTCTTCTCGCTTTGACTCATCACACTATACATGCTTTTCAATGGCAGTAGATGATATGTTTTCTTATGTGGAGCCTACAGTAAATATGAAACCAAGTATGGTTGTTCTGATGTGTGGAACGAACAACCTTCGCGACGAGGAGCCAGACCGAATTGCAAACAAACTCGTAGATCTAGCATTGACTGTAAACGAAAGAGTTGAAAAAGTTGCAGTATCGAGCATAGTCCATAGAGCCGACTCACAAAACCTTGAAGTTAAAAGAAAGGAAGTCAATCGCCTGGTAAGAGAATCTCTCGAAAATTATGGAATAGATTTTATAACACACGACAACATTAAAGCGCAACATTTGAATAAATGGGGTCTTCACCCAAACTACAATGGAAACAACTTATTAGCAGGTAACTTCATCGATTTCATAAATTCCACGGGTTGACTAAAAAGTAGAGAGATACATAGTGTAGATAAATTAGATTCGTCCATCCATAATCTTAAACCTTCTTATGAAAGCAAATCACAATTGCCGACGTTAAATGAAGAAGTAGACCAGATCGTAGTCCAATCGCCTACTTATACAGATATTTCTTCGGAATCAAATGTCCATGCGATATCGACAAACTTTTTAGCCTCAGAACAGAGTATCATAACCACCCTCTCATAGGTTTCTTGAATATCAATAGTCTTAGGAATAAGATTATTGATATGAGGATACTTATGGAGAGATGCTTACCTGATGTTTTGGTCATAGAGGAAACCAAATTAATTCTGATTTCAAAACTGAAACATTTCTTGTGAATAACTACCAAAAACCTGTACGTCGTGATAGGAACGAATTTGGTGGGGGTATTATGCTGTATGCTAGGAAGGGTGTCGTCTGCAATCGAGTTCCAGTTTCAGAGTCTCCTTCTCTTGAACTCTTGTGCTCTGAACTGATAGTGAGCAAAAAGAAATGGATTGTCTACAGTGTCTATCGGCCCCCAGAATCCAGCAACATTGATTCATTCTTTCGCGATCTTTCAACTACTTTAAACTCTGCTTTAGATAAATACGACAACGTAATTGTAATGGGAGATATCAATATTGATACCCTAAACAGACAGGATGCTGGGCACAGTAAGCTAGCTTCCTTTTGTGATGTCTTTGGGCTATCAAATTTAGTGACAGCCAAAACTTGTTTTACAAAAAGCAATAGTTCTTCCATTGATGTCATCCTTACAAATCGGCCGAGATGCTTTCAAAAAACTTCCGTCTTTGAGACTGGCATAAGTGACTATCACGGTCTTGTCGTGACGGTTATGAAGTCGCATCTCCCAAGACTTAAGCCTAAGGTAATCAAGTATCGCAGCTACAAAAAATTTAGTGCCGACCATTTCCTGTCAGATGTAAAACTGGCAAATGTTGGTACTTCTAAGGATCCAGAACAAGCTTATGATAATATTGTCTGCACTTTTCGAAAACTAGTCGACAAACATGCCCCTCTAAAAACGAAAATGCTACGAGGAAAGTGCTCCTTTCATGACTCGTGAACTAAAAAAAGGAATTTATACCAGAACGAGACTAAAGAAGAAACGTAACCAAAATCCTACAGAAGAAAATGAATTTAAATTTAAAAGACAAAGAAATAAATGTGTTTCCTTGAGAAAAAAGGCAATTAAGCAGCACTTCAAACAAGCAACAGAAAATGGACTGGTTTCGAATCGTGCTTTCTGGAACATTGTCAAGCCTTTCCTCTCTAACAAAGGAGGCTTGCCGGGTAGTGATATCTCCTTAGTTAAAAATAATGCAATCATTACTGAAGACAGAGAATTGACGGAGATATTTACGATCACTATATCAATATTGTAGAAAAGTCTAGCGGTGTAAAACCTTGCAACATTGCAGATACGGTTGCAACTGATGATGATCGGCAAATCATTAAGTTGATTCTCGAAGAATACAAAAACCATCCAAGTATTTAAGCTATCATTCAAAATCCTGAAATAAATTTCAATTCATTTTCCTTTCACGAAGTAGAAGATTGTCAAGTCAGGGAACAACTAAAGTCTTTAGACCGTAGGAAATCAACGGGTGAAGATCAAATACCACCAAAACTGGTTTTGTTAGCTGCAGACGAGCTTGCACTCCCGTTAACAGATGCAATTAATTGCAGTATACGAAACTATAGGTTTCCAAATAATGGAAAACGTGCCGCTGTCTGTCCTTTAGATAAAGGAGAGGCAAATCGTACAGTTGAACGAAACTTTCGTCCTGTCAGTATTCTCAATATTTTCTCCAAAATCTATGAAAAAATTTTGAAAAATCAACTTATCCCATACCTAGATGAAACACTTTCCCTTTTCATTGCTGCTTACAGAAAATCATATGGCACACAACATGTCCTAATAAGAATGCTTGAAGAATGGAGATTTAAGCTCGATAACGATAATATTGTAGGGGCTGTCCTTATGGATTTGTCAAAAGCATTCGATTGTATTCCACACGATTTACTCATAGCCAAACTACATGCCTATGGCTTAGATGAAAATGCTCTCGTCCCTATTTACTCTTATCTAAAACGGCGGAAACAGTCTGTGAGAATCAATAATACGTATAGTTCTTTTCAAACTATTTTATCCGGTGTTCCTCAAGGCTCTGTTTTGGGCCCCATTTTATTCAATTTTTATATAAACGATCTTTTTCTGTTTATCAAACGAGCGACGTTACATAATTATGCTGATGATAACACTCTAGCTTATTTTTCCAAGACTCTACCAAATTTGATCGAGGTGCTGGAAGAAGAAGCTGGAGTTGCTTTGACTTGGCTAAAACAAAATCAAATGATAGCTAATGCAGAAAAATTCCATGCACTTGTTATTAGAAAGGATCGAACGAATACAAGTGGAGAAAATTTCAACATCCAGGGAAAAATAATCACATCGGAAGAAACGGTTAAATTGCTAGGTATTCAACTAGATCATAAACTGAACTTTGAACAGTGTTGAATATGTTTATGTTTGTTAAGTGTTTCTGTTGTTGTTGTTGTTGTTAGAATTTGGACTTTGGACTCTGAAGAACGATATGACAATTTGACCTTTTGAACTTTGACCTTTTTGAGTAACTTTGTGTGTTTTGTGTACCCTTGGGACTCGTAGCTATAAGAGCGTTAGGCATGCATCTTGGGGGGCACAATTCAGATCAGATCATCAGAGCTCCAAGTCAAAGAAGAAGACGAAGAGAAGCTGCTCATGGCCGAGTTATCAAAGCTTTGTTAGGCCCGTAGGCCACACATACATACTGCAACAGCCTTATAGCTACGAGGACAAATAGATAGTAAGTTTCATTTATTAATTGTATTTATTTGTTTACTTTACTCGTTTATTTAGAGTTTATTCTGTAATTATTTATCTTGCATTTTCGTAGGCCTTATCTCTTGCATTTGTTTTGATATGAATTCTGTTTAGGATTTAGACTATTTGTTGCTGATAGATTGTTCACAGTAGTTTGATTTATTTAACTTATTTTCGTTTCTGTTAATTTTAGCGAACAATCATTGAGTTAGTGAATGCCAGCATTGTGTTTTGCTTTTGTGTCTGCTGGGTTCCTGCTGGATTCGTTCGTCCCTCTGTAGTTGGTTTCTGCTGTGAAGCTACATCAGTTCGTATCTTGTCAGATAATCAAGATCGATCAATCAAGAATTATGTTGTGTGGAAATGATGATATTGATATGGAGCATATTCGTCGTTTGAAGCATGTCAGAGCGAATGCAAAGCGAGAATTAACCAAAGCCGTGAACCGTGTGGCGGATGTTCTCGTTGTTGGTCAAACCCTTGATGATGTGAAAGCTGCAGAAGACAGGCTCATTGATCGATTCCACGATTTTAAATTGGCATGTGAAAGGTATCAGGCTGTGATCGCCGATGAAGTCGACATTGAAGAATGCCTTGCATACATGCACGAAGCTGAGACAAGATTTCTCGATATCAAAGAAAGAGTGTCTCTGTTGATTCATTCCCTTGAAACAAAATCACCCCTGCAGGAGGATGATATTGGGCCTGAAGATTCGGTAAGCGAAACTAAATCACGCCCTTCCAACTCTCTTGTTTCTTCAAGGAGCTCCAGGAACTCGAAGAAGTCTGGGAGATCTGCACTTCAGGACATGATGTTGAAGAATGCTACAACAAAAGCATCCTTGCTTGCAGAGGCGTCAATGCTAGAGGAGTGTCAGGATATTGCCCATGAAGAGTTGCGATTGAGTCAAAGGAGGAAGAAGCTGACACTGGACACCAAACTTGCAAAGCTTGAAGCTGAAGAAAGAGTCTGCGCTGAATTTGCCATGACAACAGGATCACGAGGTGATATGTGTAATGCACCACTGAGAAAGCCAACCTTTGAGACTACATTTCAGCAGAAGACAACACATTCCAGAATACACCACAGGACCGAGGATGAAAGAAGAGTGAATGACTCACACCGGACACCAGTGCCATTTGCATCAAGTCAGCGTGTAGACAACAGTTGGAGCGTATGCAGTCCAAAGATACGAAAAAAGCCAACAGCGACCAATGGTGAGCAATCAATTCAGTCATCTTCAAGATTTGTTAATCCCTCCTGACAGCAACTTCCTTTGAATCCCTTTGCCCCCCTTGGAAGTTCCCCCCACAACGAAACCCTGCTGATGAAGCATACAACCCCAAGCCCCATCCTGCACCCTTTGCTGACCCTTGGAAGTTCCCCCCACAACGAAACCCTGCTGATGAACCACGTACTAATGCGACAGCAAATGGCGAAGAGTACCTCGATACAATGAAGAAATTGACAATTGCTGCACTACTGCCAAAGTCAGAATTGAGTGTGTTTGATGGTAACCCATTAAAGTATTTTCTTTTCATTCGCTCCTTTGAGAATAATGTTGAAAAAGACACTTGTGATTTCAGTAGACGTTTGCAACTTCTGGTACAGTTTTGTACAGGCAAGGCAAGAAGAGCAATAGAAGGATGCATTCTACTCGAGCCTGAGGAAGGATACATGAAGGCTAAACAAATCTTGGCTGAACGTTTTGGTGATGCATACGCTGTATCAAACTCATGGTTGAAGAAAGTCTCTTGTGGCCCTGTGATAAAGCCTGGTGACAGAGAAGGTTTGCAAGAATTGGCCGATGATCTCGAGAATTGTGAGATGACGTTGAAGGCTGCTGGCAGAATGACACAACTGAACAACGAAGACCGACTGGTGAAGATCCTAGAGCGATGCCCAAACTTTGTGAAGTCTCGTTGGCAGTCTCGCGTGCAGGAAATCAGATCACGCCAAAGGGAACCCACTGTCGAAGACGTGCGGCGTTTAATCAGGATGATATCCAAAGAGAAGAACGACCCTGTGTTTGGCGCTATCATGGACAATGTCAACAGAGAACAGTCGTCACGAAATGACAGGATCAAAAGGCCAAATGCAGTGAGTACGCAGCGAAACTTGAATTTCAGTATCCAGACCAATGATGGGAAGTCAAATCTCACTTCAACAGGCGTGAAATGTTACTTCTGCGAAAAGAATCACAAGTTGACAAACTGCGAAGAATTCAAGAAGAAAACTGGTGAGGAAAAGTTTAATTTCATTCGTTCAAAGAAGCTCTGCGACAATTGTCTATCTTCTTTTCATTTCTCCCCTGGATGCAAACAAAGGAAGGCTTGTACAGTTGCCAATTGTGATCTCCGTCGCAAACACCTCACAGCAATACATAACTCTGTGGTGGCCCATGAGAAGAGACGCAAGGAAGAGTGGAGGAAGCAAATGCAAACTGATTCGACTCAGCACAATGAAAAGTTTGTTGGAGTAACTAGATGTGACGATCGAGGAGGAGTCAACAATGGATTGCCAATTGTGCCGCTGAAGGTGAAAGGGACAGGAAGTGACAAGGTATTTAAAACTTACGCTCTTCTCGACAGTGGATCTACTGCCTCTTTTTGTAGTAAAGCCCTCCTGGACAAACTTGGTGTGATTGGAAGAAAAAGTCAAATGTCAGTTGCTACAATTAGTGGTGTTAACACAAATTGCCAGACGTCAGTAGTCAGCTTAGAAGTAATGGACCTAGAAGAGACGATGCATCTTCAAATGCCCAATGTGTTTTCTACAAAAACGATGAACATCTCAACATCAGCTTTGGCCCGTCAAGAGGATGTGAGAAGATGGCCACATTTGGATGGAATCATGCTACCAGACACAATCCATGACGGTGAAGTCAGTCTGTTGATCGGCGTGGATGTACCGAAGGCCTTGCAACCGGAAGAGGTGCGAAAAAGTGAAAATGGTGGTCCATATGCTGTAAAGACAATGTTTGGCTGGACCCTTAATGGCCCCATTGGTGTTTCCTTCAATCAAGGTAATCATTGCTTCTTTTCCAATCCTGTTTCATCTGATGACCAACTCTATGATCAATTGAAGAAGTACTTCAACCACGAATTTGAAGACTCAAGTGTTGATAGCCAGAAAACGATGTCAGTAGAAGACGGTAGAGCACTTGCTGTGTTTCAAGATTCCATACAGCTACAACAAGGTCATTATCACGTTTCAATTCCGTGGAAGTGCAACCCACCTGATTTACCGAACAACCGACACATGGCACAGAAAAGGCTTGAATACTTGAAATGCCGGCTGCAAAAGGATTCAAACTTAAAACAGCGATATATCACATTCATGGACGACTTGCTAGAAAAAGGCTACGCAAGACAGGTTCCAGAAGAAGAAATTGAAATGGAGAATGGCAAATTATGGTACCTGCCACATCATAGCGTGACACACCCGAAGAAGCCAGACAAGGTCAGGATTGTGTTTGACTGTGCTGCAAAGTACAAGAGTGTCTCCCTCAATGAAAAGGTTCTTCAAGGCCCTGACTTGACAAATTTGCTCATTGGTGTATTATGCCGATTCAGAAGCGAGCCCATAGCCCTAATGGCAGATGTTGAAGCAATGTTCCACCAGGTGCGTGTGACTGCTGAAGATGTAAATGCCTTGAGATTTTTATGGTACCCACATGGTGATTTAACACTGGCTCCTGTTGAATATCAGATGATGGTGCACCTATTTGGAGGTATATGGTCTCCGAGCTGTGCAACATTTGCCTTGCGAAGAGTTGCAGAAGACAATGCCAGTTTGTTTGACGATGAAGTGATTCATGCCGTGCGACGAAACTTCTATGTGGACGATCTTCTGAAAGCCGTGAAGGATGCAGACGAAGCAATCAAAATGCAGAAACAACTCGCTGAATTGTTGGCTCGAGGCGGCTTCCATCTGACCAAATGGGTAAGCAATTCTCGATATGTTTTAGATGCAATACCAGACGAGGAAAGGTCAAAGGAGCTGAAGAATGTTGATCTTGAAGATGATAAACTCCCGACTGAAAGAGCTCTTGGATTGCAATGGGATGTGGAAACTGACAGATTCACCTTCAATATCAGTGTGAAAGATAAACCATCAACCAGAAGAGGAATTTTGAGTACAATTTCATCTGTTTATGATCCGCTTGGATTCATTTCACCATACATTTTGAAAGCCAAGATTATCCTCCAGCGATTGTGCAAGGACAACGTAGGATGGGATGAGCAAGTAACTGGTCTAAATCTCAAGGAATGGGAAGACTGGTTGGATGATCTTACAAAATTGGAGCAAATTGAAGTCAAAAGATGCTATACGGAAACAGGAATTGGCAGTGCAGTAACAAACCAGCTGCATCATTTTAGCGACGCATCCGAAATGGGATATGGTGCTGTAACCTACCTACGATCAGTCAACAACAATGGCGACGTGTCATGCTCATTCGTTCTTGCAAAGTCGAGACTAACCCCCCTTAAACGAGTGACAATCCCAAGACTGGAGCTTGCTGCTGCGACTCTTGCTGTGAAGTTGGATTCCGTGCTGAAGAGAGAATTGGACATGAAACTTGGTGAGTCAGTCTTTTGGACAGATAGCACTGCTGTACTACGTTACATAAGGAATGAAAGCAGGAGATATCATACATATGTTGGGAACAGAATCGCAGTGATACACGACGGATCCAGTCCATCTCAATGGCGATATGTTGATACAAGTTCAAATGCAGCAGATGATGCATCTAGGGGACTTAGTGCAGACAGCTTGATAAACAGTGATAGATGGTTACATGGCCCAGAATTTCTACGGAAAGAGGAGCATGAATGGCCCAAAAGTGTATTCATTGAAGATTTGTCCGAAGATGATGTCGAAGTCAAGAAGATTGTGCAAACACATTCAGTACAAATCAACTCATCAAATGGTATGACGAATCAAATATTTTCAAAGTTCTCAGATTGGACCGTTCTAAAGAAATCTGTTGCTTGGTTGTTGAGATATAGAAGTTGGTTGCTAAGAAACATCAGAAGTAGCAACGAGGAGCAAGAAGTCAAGAGTGGCAGATTGACAACAGAAGAGATGCATGAAGCCGAACGTGCAATTGTGAAATGTGTACAAAACGAATGTTTTGGTGAAGAGTTGAAACTACTACAATCACCTCAGAAATCAATTAGAAAATCAAGCTCTCTATGCAGATTAGATCCAGTCATCATAAACGGCGTGATTAGTGTAGGTGGCCGACTCAACAACGCTCCATACAACAGTCTTGAAGAAAAGCATCAGATTATACTTCCCAAGCAGCATCATGTAAGTGACCTCATAATTCGATATTTTCACAAGCGATCTGCACATTTTGGACAGGAGTACGTTCTGGCACGCATTCGAGAAAGGTTTTGGATCTTACAGGCAAGGCCGTCAGTTCGCCGAATTATCAGAAGTTGTTTCGATTGCAAGCGTCGATGTGGAAAGCCTGGAAAGCAAAAAATGGCAGATTTGCCCGATGATAGAGTGACAGCAGACAAACCACCATTTTCCTTCGTTGGAATCGACTGTTTTGGTCCCTTCTTTGTCAAGAGAGGAAGATGTATTGTAAAGAGGTATGGCATCATATTTACTTGTCTAACAATTAGAGCAATTCATCTGGAGATTCTTCACAGTATGGATACAGATTCTTTTATAAATGCCCTAAGAAGATTCATTTCAAGACGTGGAAATCCAGATGAAATAAGATGTGACAATGGCTCAAATTTTAGAAGTGGCGAAAGAGAACTCCGAACTGCAATACAGCAATGGAATCAGGATCAAGTGCATGAATTTCTTTTGCAAAGAGACATCAAATGGATATTCAACCCTCCGACAGCTTCACATATGGGTGGCGCATGGGAGCGTGCGATAAGATCTGTAAGACGAGTTCTGAATGCAATTTTGAGAAATCAGACGATTGATGATGAAGGTTTGCAAACCCTTTTGTGTGAAGTTGAAGCAATTCTCAACGCAAGACCGCTCACCAAGGTGTCAGACGATCCTCAAGATTTGAATGCAATAACACCAAATCATCTGTTGCTTCTCAGATCTGGCCAAAGTTTCCCACCTGGTGTTTTCAAGAGCAAAGATTCGTACAGCAAGAGAAGATGGAAGCAGGTTCAATATATGGCTGACATATTCTGGAAAAGGTGGACCAAAGAGTACCTCCCAACTCTTCAAATCAGGCAGAAATGGCATTCAATCGAGCGTAACGTAAAGGAGAATGACTTGGTACTCGTTAACGAACAAACGCAACACAGGAATCAGTGGCCTTTGGGGAGAGTGGTAGAAGTGTACCCAGGTAGAGATGGCCTTGTCCGGTCAGCAAAGGTGAAGACGATGAATTCTGAATATCGAAGACCCGTAACAAAGTTATGTTTGTTGGAAGCAGCTGTGGAAGAAGATTCAACATAGAAAGTTATTAAAAAACAGTCTCCTATAAATCGCCTGTTTGGGGGCGGGTATGTTGAATATGTTTATGTTTGTTAAGTGTTTCTGTTGTTGTTGTTGTTGTTAGAATTTGGACTTTGGACTCTGAAGAACGATATGACAATTTGACCTTTTGAACTTTGACCTTTTTGAGTAACTTTGTGTGTTTTGTGTACCCTTGGGACTCGTAGCTATAAGAGCGTTAGGCATGCATCTTGGGGGGCACAATTCAGATCAGATCATCAGAGCTCCAAGTCAAAGAAGAAGACGAAGAGAAGCTGCTCATGGCCGAGTTATCAAAGCTTTGTTAGGCCCGTAGGCCACACATACATACTGCAACAGCCTTATAGCTACGAGGACAAATAGATAGTAAGTTTCATTTATTAATTGTATTTATTTGTTTACTTTACTCGTTTATTTAGAGTTTATTCTGTAATTATTTATCTTGCATTTTCGTAGGCCTTATCTCTTGCATTTGTTTTGATATGAATTCTGTTTAGGATTTAGACTATTTGTTGCTGATAGATTGTTCACAGTAGTTTGATTTATTTAACTTATTTTCGTTTCTGTTAATTTTAGCGAACAATCATTGAGTTAGTGAATGCCAGCATTGTGTTTTGCTTTTGTGTCTGCTGGGTTCCTGCTGGATTCGTTCGTCCCTCTGTAGTTGGTTTCTGCTGTGAAGCTACATGCAGAAAAGCCGCATCACAACTCAATGTTTTAAAAAGACTGAAACAATATATTGGCTTTAATGAAAAGAAGATTCTTGTCCAGAGCTTTGTATATTCAAATTTTGATTATTGGCCTCTAGTATGGTACTTCTCATCAGCTAAATCTGTACAAAAAATTGAGAAGATTCAAGAACGTGCCCTTAGATTTTTACACAATGATCACCTTAGTTCATATAGCGACTTACTTTCCAAATCAGATAGGTGTACTATGCGTGTTTCCCGTCTAAGAGTTCTCTGCATAGAAGTTTTTAAGACTTTAAACAATTTAAATCCCTCTTTCATGCATGATATTTTCAAAATAAAATCTTCCAAGTACTCATTACGTAACTCCAATGACTTACAGCATTATAGACCAAATCAAGTCACCTTTGGGTCCAACAGCCTTCGATCATTGGGACCTCAGATCTGGAATACACTGCCAAATGAAATGAAATCGGCCGAAAACCTAAATAGTTTTAAAAATATGATAAGGAAGTGGGACGGCCCAGACTGTAAATGTAGTGCCTGTCAATATGTATCAATGAACTAGTTTTCTTTAGTTTTCTATATTTAGTTAGATTATCAAAATACTGTAAAAATATTTATTTATGTAATTATATATATCCATCGATTTAGATTAGTTTACTTTGTACATTTGTATATAGTAAGCTAGAGTATGTACATAATCGATGTAAAATAATTTGACAAACAATGGCCAAGGCGGTATCCAAGTAATTCTGGTTTGTATTCAAATGCAATTGCCATCTAGTCCTGGATGTTTCTAACTGGTTCATTCTAAATACGTTTCACCACTCGGTTGCTATCAGACGTTTATAGCCTCTTGTGAATAGAGCTTCAAATTCCCTACTTTGACAATATCCAAAGAAGATAATGGTATGCTCTACAATGCTGTAGTAACGATCACTATTACTTTCCAACGTAACTTCGCTGTTGACAGACTGGGGAAAGGCGAAAGACTCCTTCTGGGCCATGGGATGTGGTTGCATGGGGTCGAGGTTGCATATGTTTTTCAATGCAATTCGAAAATTTTGTACCATCGTATGAATAGAATGAAGCTAGCAGACAACAAAATCCTTGACAAAGAAGTAGTATCGATGATGAAGGCTGATGCGCTTAGTCTTATAAGCTCTACACTGTTTATAAACTTCTTTTGTGTATTCAAAGATGTACTATCGTTTCTCGTTATCAAAATATGTGTACAAAGAATTGTCCACTGTAATAAAATATAAACAGTGAAGATTATATACCTCTTTCAAAATCAAACCAACGAGAAAATGTTTCTTGCAAAAAGTATCGTTCAGACCACTTTCATGAACACCACCGAGAGCTGAGGTAGAAAATGATGTGTTAGTATGTAATAGCGGAAATGAATCAGATCACAAAAGTTGCTCTGGGCATATACAAATATCTGCACTAGAAACCTGTTTTTCTACAAAACTTTGCCAAGAAAATCTTTTATACGGTAAAAAATTCAGAAGTCCGAAGTTAAGCCTGGTTTCCATATAGCCGTAAGGTGTCGTAAGATGCCGTAAGGTTGCCTCAGCCATTGCCGCAACCATTGCCGCCGGCATGCCGCAACCATTTCAACTTAAACGGAAACCACTTTTCCCGGCACCGCCGGCAGCCGCAACCATGATGGTTGTGGTACAGTAAAGACTTGGAAAAATTTGAATCATTTCAACCTTTCTCGATCCTAACAGCATCGTACCGGTAATGGTTGCGGCACTAGATTCAGACGTTCCCATTTAAATCGTTCGACTGCGGTACCGGGCCATGGCAGATGGAAGATGGCAGAAGACTGCCGCCGGCAACCTTACGGCACCTAACGGCTATATGGAAACCAGGCTTAAGAGAAACATATATATCCAATTATACAAGAAAAAGCATGAAAATAAACATGGAGCGTTGGGAATGAGTGCTGTTTAGATACATAGGACATTGAAATCTGAGTTGCCCATTGTCCACATAAAAAGACAAAGGTGCTGTTGTCATGGACTTCTGCATCTTATGGAAATCATTGCCTTGTCCATAATGACGTTTAACAGGTTTTGCACCTCCCTGATTTCACAACTATTTGATATTTATGAGCTTGCGATACAGGAAGTCTAATAATGCTGAAGTCTATGCTTTCACGTGCAAGATAACGCGTTGAATCATTATAGTCAGACAACCATTTTATTAAACATGGAAGATTTTCTCTTCATACTATTCCGGGTGTTCCAAAGTACTCCTGTTTGAAAAATCACCAACATTTTATCATAAGGCCGATCTTCAAATTTTTTTGGCATGTAGATCAAAGACCAAAATATTTTTCCAGGCACAGCTGATCTTGTGACTGGTTTTAAAATCAGTAATTTAGCTCTCTTTAAGGCTGCCTAGTTTTGAAGCATACTGCAAACGGCAACAGGCGATGATCGGAATGATTCATTTATGTACATCTTGTTTGTTGATAAATGTCAGAAAAAACGACAACTATTATTGCAGACTTGAAGAATCATGATAATCTCAATATAATGGATCTTAGGCAAGATTAACGATGTTGCTTAAAGGGTCTGTTCCATCCAGCATTCCTTGCACGTGCCGTCTCTCGATTTTCCTTTGTTGTCGCCATTTTCATGCAACAAAGGCCAGCCAGGGGATGGCATGTGCAAGGCCTGCTGGACGAAAGAGACCCTTTAAAGAGTAATGTGTACCCTTAAAGGGGCTCCGTCGCCAAACCGTAAACAAATCCGTAAACTCGCACGTGTCGCCGATTATCCATTGTTCATCCATTGTTCTCGGCAGCTTGCTTGGTGGCTTCACCCAAGCCACCAAAAAGCGACCGTTAAAAATCCACTTATGTCCGAGCAATCGTAGAAGATATGAATGTTTGGTTTGTTCCTTAGTGAAGTACAATGATTAATACCCAAACAGCAACTTTCATTTTGAAAAAAATACGAAAATCCTGTGTGATATCACCTTTCAAAAAACTGCAAAAATCATCGTTTTGTTTACATTTTGACGATGGAGCCTCTTTAAAGTAACGAAAAAAAACATTTTATCATCTCTAAAAACATTTCAATCATTGACAAAAGGGATCGAAAAGAAACTTTTGGTGATTTTTGAAACGGGATAAAGAAAAATCATGAGCGATAGGACACTGAAAATTTCAAAATCACGAAACAGCGATAAGGTGGTTCACTACCAATTACAAATAAGTTAAAAAACGCAAAAAACAATTGGTTAAGGTGGCTCGCTATTGATAAACTTTCCCAGTGATCAGCCTGCCCAGTGATACACACTCTTGGTGTCCTATGGCTTATGGAAAAATATGCAGATCTTGCCTTCGTTTCAAAATATTACCTCGTATATCCAGTGGCATGTTCAGGGCAACGAAATGCTCATGTTCCGATATGGCTCGCAAAAATTCGAACTTCAATTCGAACATCTTTGGAAAGAAAAAGGGAAGACAAATGACAAACTTAGTTTCATGGGAATCTTGATAGACCAATAGTGATACAATAGTTCCTGGAAATTACAAGCGGGCTTAATTTGATACATAAAATATTGGATGGAGATGAACAAGCATCAGTATCTGCTTGAAACAACTGCACAGCAAAGGTGTTGGGACACGGATGTTTTGATTAAATATTCAGTTACCTTGCTTTGACCTTTGTTTTCTTCTTCGTTTCGTCTTCAATTTGTGTCTGCAACCTCAACATGGTTTAGGCCTAACAGCTCTCAGTTATTGGAATACAAGTCCCTTGTATTCCTATTGGTTAGTGGGCCTTCGCAGAAGAAAAGGTTTCAAACCGCTCCAGACCTTTTCCTCTGTGAAGGCGCACTAGCACTCATGAATACAAGGAAGTTAAATTCAAATAACTGAGAGCTGTTAGACCTAAAAGCGTGTTCAGTCGCAGACATGAGTTGAAGACGAAGCAAAGAAGAAAACAAGAATCAAAACAAGTTAAATAAATATTTTATCAAAATATCCGTGTCCCAACACCCTTGTGCACACCCAGAGTTTCTACAGATCAAACTACTAAATACACGATTGGTAGTAAACACAGAAGCGCTGGGAAAAAAGCAAATTGTTTAATATTTGCAGTGCGCTGAGAAGCTCTGAGGGGCCTATGCTGATTCTCTGCTTCCAAGCAATAGTCTAGCTGATATGAAGCAAAGAACTGACCTAATTTCAAAGGGTTGATCTGGTGGTACCCAGAAGAATAAATTTCAAAAGTATGGACATAAATACATCCACTAACGGATGAGCCAGAAAAAAGTTCCCACGATTGAAAATTCGTAGCACCAACAACTACTTCGTGGATTTGAATGAATTAAATTCTAGTTAAAAGCCAAAAGATCAAAGTATTTGTGTGAATTTTCTCGTCTTCTTACGAGCACTGCAAAAATAAGTAAATTCAACTTTACAAAAATTTCAAGTTTTCAAAATGACTGAAAAAGGGACTAAAACACTTGATCAAATTGTTAAGACTCTCCTCACACAGAACAATACACACGGGCGCTTCACCTCTCTCAAGAGTAATAAGGCATAGATTCTCAAACAGATACTAAAGATTTTTAATCCCATGGCAATAAATATGCAGACGATATCTCTCACCCATGAGAAATTGCCTTTTCTCTGTTGTTCTGAGAGAGGAGTCCTTTATGATTTGATCATGTATTTTACGCCATTTTTTTCAGTCATTTTGCAACCACAAAATTTTTCTAAACTTGAATTTACCAATTTTTCCAAAGCTTGTAACAAGGCGAGAAAAATCTCAAAAATATTTCGATCTTTTGGCTGTCAAGCAATATCAATTCATTCCAATCCATCCAGTACTCTTGATGCTATGAATTTTCAAAAGTGGGAATTTTTTGCTGGTTCACCCGGTATGTTAACATACTTGCGGGTCCGGAGACTTGAATTGATCTTTCACATAATTAACCATTTGGAAGACGAATCCCCTGTCCATGTGAGTGAAGCATTTCTATGAAATAACGAAATATAATCATTGTTACAAATGCAATCAAACAGGTATAAAGATTCATATCCAACTATTGATGGAGATAAAATGTGCTTACTGAACAACGGTGTTCAGCAACACGGATGAAAATCAACAAAAATGCTTCAGTCTTTCGTCCATCAACCAAAGTTCCATGTTTTCATCTGGTAATCAAAGTTAAGTTTTTTATATACATTCCATTTAATAACTTACACCTATTACTTATTACACTACTTACAAAATACTATACCCTACAACTAGAACAATACCATTTGGAGCGAAAAACTACGTCTACTTCATGGCAACGTAAAACAGGATAACATAACACAACATAACACTACACGTAACTACCAGAGAGAAAAGATAATTCATAAAACTACACGTAACTGCTACAAAAAAAGAAAGAAACAGTTACTTTAAAGGGGACATATGAAATATTATAATACAGTTTACATTTTACTATATTACAAATAAGTAGGTTAGGCACAAGATTTAGTCAAGTTTTTAGCACATCCGGAATAACAACCACGTGGCCAAACAAGACTTCACGAGATTCATAGCACCTAGCTTCTCGAATCCAAAGTTATTGAAACATGCTTTGCATCACTATTTAGTTATCTCAAAACTTGGCCATTGTTTAGTATACTTTCAAAATACCAGATTCAATTAAAATTTGAAATCCTGCAATGTCTGTTTCATGATGAAATAATTGCCATCTTTATCCAGTCTATGATTTTTAAAGATTTAAAGGGGCCTTTGAAACCGGCATACCCTGCACACGGGGGGGGGGGGGGTTGTTCTTCAATAGTAAAGGTACCTGGGGATGTGCCGCGAGCAAGTGTATACTTTTTCGGATTTCTAGTCTAGCCAAGGGTGTCCTTTCTTGCAATTTTGGCCTAGCAACGGTCTAGCCAAAGGTATCATCTTTGACAATATTGGCCTAGCGAACGGTCATGATATCATATTTGGTACAAATTTGACAAATTGGTCCAGGAAATGGTCAAAATTGGTCTAGCCAAGGGTACCATTTTCGTAAAAATTAGTCTAGCCTACGGTACCATTTTGAATATGCTCGCGGCAGACCCCTGCCCAAAATTTGGCCAAGAACCCCCCCCCCCCGTGACCCTTCACGTGCAACTCTTTGCATCTCTTTGTTGTCAGCCATTTTAGTGGACCATTAAAATGGCCAACAACAAAGAGGTGCAAAGATATGCACGTGCAAGGTATGCCGAGACGGACTGAAGAGATAGATTTGGGGCAACTTTACATAGAGACAGCCGTCTGGGGAGGTCTATTGTTTGGTCTGATATTTGCTCCTTCAAAAATTTTGTTTCAAAAGCCACTTTGGAATCCAACCTCTCAAACCATGGACTGGAAACACCTCACGATATTTCAAATTTCACTAAAAAAGACAAAATTAGCATAGTTTTGAAACAGGTATTGGAGCGTAGTCATGATGAAAGGGAATCGACATCAGTGAATTGAGTGGTTGCAATTGGCAGGCTAAAAAAAGACGCCTATAAATTTTGTCCAGCATCGATATTCTTAAGAAATTTTCGTTTTGAACCTGAATATATTCTTAAAGTATTTATGTCAGTCATACGATTCTCTGTTATGAACATCGTAAAACAGGCAACAGCTGAAAATGAGACACAAATATGCGAGCTGAGGCTGAAATATTCTTACAGTATAATATTCTGAAAAATTGGATGATTCTGAGTCTGAATATTCTTGCAAACATTATTCTTACAAAAAAAGAGTGTATACGCCCATTGCTTCTTTAGCTGCGCAATGAAACAGCACGTGCCAAGATAATCGAAGTTAATATGCTATTTTCACCACTTGGTCCGCACCAGCTTTAATTACGGTAGTTTCCTATGTGTGCCTGCATGTTCAAAGGTTCATTCCGTAGCTATATAGCTGGAACAGGTAATACTTGTGGTCCTAATAAAATATTCATCGTTCAGGATTCTAAACTCGCAGGCATTGGTGGTTCAGTGGTAGAATTCTCGCCTGCCACGCGGGAGACCGGGGTTCGATTCCCCGCCAATGCATTATTTCTTATCACTGACAACTTTCTGCCACTTTCGCATAGGAACTATTATGGACACAACTGTACACTTTTTTTGTTCGAAAATCTCAACGAGACTCTTTGTGCATAAACTACGGACTTAGCACATTCCTAAGATGTCTTTACTTTGTTCGTACCAGGGGCGGATCCAGACAGTCGCCACAGTCGCACGGGCGACGGTCAACTTTGCAAAGCGCAATCTTTTTCAGTTAAATATCTGATAATTTATGATGTGTCATCAGCAAAGGAAAAGTCAGGCATTAACATCCAAAAACTTATACTGAATTTCTTTGTTCAGTCCTAAAATACTGATCTTTCGTATCATTATTTCTTTTCAGAATTTAGATTGAAGCGAGTACTACCATTCATCTCTGTTCATGTCACCTATCACCTTTGGAGAGTCCCTCTTTCATTTGCCTCGTTCTGGTTCCTCTGGTTTGAATGCTTTCTATATTTGGAAGCCCTTTCTTTACAAAACAATCGCAAGTTTACGCATACATTAGGGAACAAGTGTGCGACTGTACGCATAACTTAAAACATGTTTTGAGGCTGCGCGCTCATAAAAAAACAATCGTTTTTGCGACCAAATTTTTTAGCATTGTTCTTGTGCGACTGTAGAGGCGAAGGATGATAAATGGCATCCAATACAAAATGTATAGGGGGAAAATTGTGAGTCTGTCGTGGCGATGTATGTGATCTACCACAGTCGCCAGATCACCAGCTAGCAAAACAGCCTCACTCTGATAACTCTTTGCCTTTGGCCTTTGGCCTAAGCACTGGCAAGGTTTGACTGACTGAAAAGTGTACGCGCCAAAATATCTGGAAACACTGGCATCATGGACAGCCTTGAGAAAGTTAAAGATTTGATTGGGGCATAATTAATGAGGCTATTGCAAAGAAGCTGCCAAATCTGCCCTGTCTCATTTGTTCCTCACCAGCGTGAAGCACCTTGAAGGAATGAAACTGTTCTTTTGCTGGCGAGGTAATAATGATTGCTTTATTTGTTGACTTTTTTTTTATTTAAGTTAGGCCACTAAATTATGAAATGAAAAATCAAAACTACCGCACACATGATGGACAGTCAGCTGCAAATTTCTTTCTAACAGAGTCTGCTTGAATCTGTTTGTCTTGTTAGTAATTACAAATTAGTAAACTATTAGTAACACATCCAAAAACAAAAAAGGCTCTTGACTTGATAATTGGGCACAGATTTAGATTTTAATTTCACAAGCAGAAGCTTGTTTGTGAGGAACCTGATACAGTACTAACCAGAGGCAGGATGACCAAAAATTTCTACAACTCAGAGCTTTATGTTTTAGAAATGCTAAGAAACTTTTGAGAGCAATGTATTAATTCTCTGTAATATTGTCTTATTTCTTTGTAGTTTAGTTATTTGTTGGTATTGTTAATTATGAAATTGTATGTAGTGGAATTTAAAATATGAACTGAAACTGAAACTGAGAGCTAAATTAATGAAGATTATAGCAAAATTGTTGTTGAACTTTATTCTTGAATACCATATAGGTAGTATAGTACTTACAATGTTTTGAGCGAAATACTGTACAACTCCTTTTCGCTAAGCAATGAGCTGTATGCATGCCGAGAGACACATATCTAGCAGTTCAGTTGTAACAATTATATAGATTCATGCACCCGAAAGTAAAAAACAAATTATGAATCATTCTTTTCCAAATTTCTAATAGATGGGATAAAAAACATTCAGTCCAGATGTTTAGCCAGAGGGGGAGTTCTTCCTTGTTAAATGATTTGTTCTGGACGTGCTGCTCATATCGGTGGATGTTTTCATATGAAATTCCCTTAGGTACTTAGGTAGTAGTTTTTTGAGAGTATGTTGTAATAAATGGGTCCCATAATGATAATCCCCACCAAACACCCGAAATTATCCTTTGTATTTTTCAACAAATTCATATACACATGGGGAGAGATTTCCTGATATTTATACAAATGGGCTCAGAATTCTTGAATATTCTGTCATACAAATGGATCCTTTTCTCAAAGTCCAGATGCAGGTTGAATCACTTTCACAATGAAGTACCCCTCCTCCATATATTTAGGCTCTATGTTTCCATTTAGATGCAGCATCAGACAAAACAAGACAGAGAATTTAAAGTATTTAAAGTGGTCAACATGGGTAAATTGGTCTTTAGCCCAAGCTATTTTGAGTGTCCACTAGAATTACATACAGTTTTTGATAAGAAACTGAGGTCCGGGGCTGGTAGGTAGTTTCTTAAATAAATGAAAGACTTTTGATGCCAAAATTTTTCAATGAGTTGCTTATATCTTTAATGCTGTAGGTGTAGAGTTAATTTATTTTTGTTAGCAGGGCTCATAAATTACTTGGCAACATCTTCAAAGAAGTAATAACACAATTCACACTCAGAACAATGTCAATATGGTTGCTACTACTGCAAAAAGCATTGAGGGTATATTACAGAAGTTTCTTGGCTATTCTAATTCAGATAGGGTTAGTTTATTAAGTTTCAAAAAATTAAGCCTGCTGTTTCTTATAAGCTGCTTCTTAAAAAACGAATGCATTTAAATTAGCATGTGCTCCTATTTTTTTGTTCTATTTATAGACAGGCATATTTGCTAGTGACACTTGCCTTTAAAAGCTCCTGTTTTGGAACCTTGATTCCAGGGTATTTAACTTTGGCAAGACTAAGAAAAATAAGCCTATTCATTTTCTATAGGAAGTTAAGAATTCTGGTCAGTACGGAAAGGTTCTTAAAATTATCAGATTTCAAGTACTGAGAGTTTCTTACAAGTTTCTTGAAGGTTCTATAACTATCTCCATGTTCATTACCAGTGCCATTTCAAAACAAGGTTTTGTTTTGTTAAGTCTTTCCAATGTTCAGACATTTCTCAAGTACCTCTCGAGTGATATATTACAGGAAACAAGTGGAAATAAAGTAAAATATGTTTTAATAATTTTCTTTGTCAGTAAGAAATAGTTCCTCAAGCTATATTTTCCCAGTACTGGAGTTTCTTAACTTTTTTTGGCAATCTGAGAGTTGAGTTTCTTATGAGCAGTTTCTTATAAAAGAATATGTGTATTTGACACATGTATGCTGCAAGTCAAACAAAATTAGATTCTATGCACATCAGTTGGGCTTTGGGTAAATTGCATTTTTATTTATTCCAAAGAAATCTAATAGACAATATCCTTATCCTTATATTCTATTCGTTATAAGTATTACTGTTTTGCGAAGGTCTTTAAATACTTAACATCCATCGTACGGATTCTTCCTAATATCCATCAATAATTAGCATGGTATTCTTTCTTGAAAAAATGATTTGCAATACAGACACAGAATCTAAAAATCGCCTTTAATAACGAACTCATGAAGCCCCGAACGCAAGATTAGACATGGTACTGTAGCCTGTGTAAGAAAAGTGTTAACTCCTGAAAAAGAATAACAAGCAAAATAAACTAAGGAAAAAAATGTCGAATCCTGCAAAAGAAACAACGATATGCTGAAAGCTACAATAAAGATCAACGTTGAATAACCAAAAAAACAGCTTTCGTTCCACATTCCTGTCATGGAAATATCACCTAACTGAGCTGTCTAAAAAACTTGCTAGGACTTGTGGTATGTTTTTCAAAGTGAGACATTTCCTACCCATCAATGTTTTGATCTGTCTTTATAATTCTTTATTTTCACCTTTCCTGCAATATGGAATTTTGGTTTGGGGTCTCACCTATGAGACATATATCAATCCAGTATTCTTGTTGCAGAAAAGAGTTGTTAAAGCAATTTCATTTGCAAATTTTACTTCACCTTCTACACCTATTTTTTCTGACTTAAAGATTTTAAAATTGCATGATCTCTTCCAACTGAAACTGCTTAGTTTTGTATATGATTGTGTGAATAGGATCTCTCCTTCTTGTTTTCATTCTTTCTTTGACTTAGTTGAATCCGTTCATCGATATGGTACACGGCAAGTCACCAAAAATGATATTTTCCTAACCCAAAAAAATACCCTGCAATATGGTATCAGGTCAGTGCGCTATTGCGGAGCTAAATGCTGGAATGACATTCCTGTGGATATAAAGAAATCACCCTCTGCTAATATTTTTCGACGAAAACTCAAAGCCTTCCTCTTTCAAAACCATTATCAAAGTTGATTGTAAACTTATTGATATAGAAAGTCACCATCTGCCCATAGTTTCTTTTATGCCTAAAATAATCAAATTTGTATGAGAAATTGAAACAGGGGGTGCTCTCTCCTCGATTAGTTTAACTACTGAGAGAGCTCCTCCTTTAAGTAATTCCCCCCATGCAATTTATCTTGTTCTTTGTTCGGTATTCGTATGTTGTATTAATTTTAGGTGCATTATTGTTATTATTGTAGTTTAGTTAATTGTTTGTATTATTTAGTTTTGTTATGATAAATTGTATGTGGAGAATTTAAAATATGAAACTGAACTGAACTGAACTGAAATTCGTCATTTCGGCGCGAGTGGCGCGAGTTCGGTTTGTTCGATGCAAAAGCCGATGTAACTGCAGAAGAAGAAAATCCAAAATTACGTGACCCAAGCCGATGATTATTTCATGGAATAATGGAAGCATTTCTGAAATATTTCTTTCGATACTGGTCGCAGCATATCATCAGATAAGATTAAAAAGTGAGCTATGAAACCTACTCCCGAGTAGCCTGTGAACGGCTTTGAACGGCTTTGTTGAAGGGGTTTCAATTTTTTTCGGCCGTTCACAGGCTAACTCCCGAGAGTTTATTAGAGCAATACATGAATGCAATGCAGTGCTGCATCAAGAAATGCAACGGCTCAGTGATCATTTTGTCTGATACTACTACAAGCCAGTTTTGTTTTCAATGCTGTTCAGTAGTTGTAGTTGGATTGACTTCCCCATTCTATCGTGAGTGAATGTTGGTTTCGATGGTAATGAGAACTAAACTTTTTTTAATTTGAGTAATACTTTATTCCAAAAGGGTGCTTTCTGCCTCTAATAAATGCACAGATGAGCCACTCTCTGTAACAAACAGGGCGTTTTCCGGCAATCCTAAGGGCGTGGTCCCCAAAAATTTTTCCGGGGGCTGCGCCCCCGGACCCCCAAACTCCTCGCGCTTCGCGCTCGCTGCTTCAATCCATTTTCAACTCGCGCTTCGCGCTCGTGCTGGCGACTGTCAACTTTCGGGCTGGATCCGCCCCTGCGTACAACTTAAAGAAGTATGGGAAGTAAAAAAGGTACAATATGAGTTTCATTCCCACATGGTTTATGCACATGTGAATAGCCAATCGAGATACAGTAGAATAATTATCGTGCTGCAAATTCTTTTCTTAAATTCTGGGTCACCCAGCATAATTTGTCAACTTACTTTGATAAAAGATGCCAAACTGTGATTTGCATCCTGAAAGAGAGAATCATAAAATAAAATCATAAAATTAGCTGACTCCAAACAAAGACATCAAGAAATGGCAGAGAAATATTTGCGTTTGCTAAAGGCATAAAATCACATTCTATTCGGCTCATATTGGTCTAGTCGGCGACGACATGAAGTCAACCCTCTTTTTCGACGAAAGAGAAAATGATACTTGACGAAGCGTTCCAAACAATAGAGTCTACGTACATAGTCATATTTTTTTAAAGAAATTACTTCGTTTTCAATGTTTGGTTGACTATACTCGAAAGTTGTTAAATGATTTAAACAAACGAAATGCTTCGTTCTGAACGTTTATAGGCAAAATCATGTGACATGTTGATTATACAAACGATTACTGTTTACAAAAGCAACTTGAATATTTGAACGAAACAGAACGAGCTTTCAATTTGGACCGAAAAACTGCAACAGAGCTAACAACACGAATGGTAAGTGGAAGGGTGTTCCAGAGTGATCCAAAAGGTGATCCTAAGGGTTAACCCTAATCCATATGGGCTTTTTTCGAGCTACCATTTATGGGGGGGGGGGGGTGCTTTCCATCCCCCCCCCCTCTGAAAACTGCCTTAGGCTCATCCGAATTCAATACAACTTGGCACAGTTATAGAACAGGTAATTTTTAGCTCGTAGCGTAATTTGGGTGTGGCTGCCACGCCTTGTGACGTCACAGTGACGTCACGAAGCTGAAAATCTGTGAAAATCAGGCTTCCAAGTTGATTTCAAGTTTAATGAAGATTTTGTTTGAACTTTATGCAGTTTTTGGTTCACTTTGTCAACATATGTGATAATAAAGTATTATCTTATTGAAAATAACGATTTTGGAGTGATATTTTGGCATAAATTAGCCAATTCTTATGACGTCATTTGTGCGATGAATCTATTCTATGTAAAAAGAGACCAAAAGATCCTGCAAAATGGTGATTATCGATGACAAATGTATCATTAGAGTGTTTTTCATTGAAAAAATTCGAAAAAACTTGAAAAAATTGCTAATTAGTCCAAAATGGCGGCCAAAATGACGTCATTATAAAAAAATGCTGACATCATCAAATTCCAGAAATTCCGGTATCAAATTGAAGCCCTTTGTTTGCTGATTCATTTGCTGTATAATACTTCATAATTAAATCAAATAATTCCATTGAAATCATTGAAAACAATGATTTTGCTGCTACCTCCTTCCAAATATGGGCATGTCACGTGACCTGTGAGTCCTATTGTTCAAAATTTTTTTCATCAAAATGTTGCTAATAGATAATTAGTAAAAGTCAGGGAGGCTGGGGGACATAGCAAACGTCGTTTAAAAACGCGGCAAATAAAACCTTGAGGGGGGGTGGAATCCACCCCCTCCATGTGGATTAGGATTAAAGATAATTGTGGAGGTAAAGTAAGAAGGATTTAACTTATTGATTGCTTCATAAACAGAAGTCAGCATACCGGGTGAGCCAGAAAAAAGTTCCCACTTTTGAAAATTCATAGCATCAAGAGTACTGGATGGATTGGAATGAATCACTATTTGCTTGAAAGCCAAAAGATCGAAGTATTTTTGTGATTTTTCTCGCCTTCTTATGAGCACTGGAAAAATTGGTAAATTCAAGTTTACAAAAACTTTGTGGTTGCAAAATGACTGAAAAAGGCCTAAAATACTTGATCAAATCATAAAGGACTCCTCGCTCAGAACAACAGAGAAAATGCAATTTCTCATGGGTGAGAGTTATCCTCTGCACACTTATTGCCATGGGATTGAACATCTTTAGTATTTGTTTGAGAATCTATGTCTTATAACTCTTGAGAGCGTTGAAACGCCTGTGCGTATTGTTCCGTGTTAGGAGAGTCCTGACGATTTGGTCAAGTGTTTTAGGCCCTTTTTCACTATTTTTGCAACCATGAAATTTTTGTAAAGTTGAATTTACCTACATTTGCAGTGCTCGTAGGAAGACGAGAAAAATCACAAAAATACTTCGATCTTTTGGCTTTTAACTAGAATTTGAATAATTCAAATCCATGAAGTACTTGTGGTGCTGTGAATTTTCGAAAGTGGGAACTTTTTTCTGGCTCACACGGTATTTAAATGCAAAGTATACTCAAGTTTACAAAGTTTTAGCGACTGGAAAATTGGTGCAGAGGGAGCCGAGAATGGTTCAAATTCTATGCAGCGAAGAACTTTTTTCTGTAACCGAAATAGTGGATTTTGGTAAGATTCGAAAGTAAGTCCCCAAGCTGTGATACCATAGTTGAGGAAAGAAGAAACTGGAGTTGTAGAGACAGATAAGCATAGGGAGTGGACAGTAATGCCGTACTTTAAAGAAAATGCCAAAAGTTCTAGATGTAGCTTTTTACAAAACTCAGCTGTGTGATACTTCCAAGAAAGACTATAGTGTATTAGGTGTAAACCATCATGTATAAGCCTCGATATCAGGTAGAGGTATAATTAATTAGATCAGGATCGGAGTGGAAACATGGCGTCTTATCTCGTGTGCTCTTTAGGTCTAGCGTTAGGTCGCAGCGGATCTTAGGCATCGCGCGCGCATACACAACATAATATGGCGACGAGTAATCTCAAGAACCCAAAGAAGGAATAGAAGGAAGTAATTTCAACAAGAGAATAAGAATTATGCCAGACAACGAGAATCAAATAGGCCAAGCTCAACCGCCTCAACCAGTAGCGATTCATTTGCCTCCAGTTAAGGAATTTGATCCAAAAGGAGACCCATCTACGGTAAGCCAACGATGGCAGAAATGGAAGAAATCGTTTGTATATTTTCTGAATGCAACAGGTATTCAAAATGATAGCCAAAAGAGGGCTGCACTTTTGCATCTTGTAGGAGATGAAGTGCAAGATATATTTGAAACATTAGGTGAGGTAGGCACAACATATGACCAAGCAATAGAGAAGTTAGATAGTCATTTTGATATCAAGAAGAATATTCCATTTGAAAGATGTGTATTTCATGAGGCAGGTCAAGAATCAGGAGAAAACATAGATTCATATGTCACTAGGTTGAAAAAGTTAACTATTCATTGTGAATATGGAGATGCAAGACAAAATGAGATCAGAGATCAAGTAATAGCAAAATGCCAATCAAGTAAGCTTAGAAAAAGATTGCTACAAGAAGCAGATCTCACATTAGATAAAGTTCTAACAATAGGAAAGCTCATGGAACAATCAGACCATCAGACAAAGAAGATAGAACAACAAAACAATGCAGGATCATCAGCTGACACAATGAAAGAATCTTTTTCAGACCTGAATAAAATAAGGCCAAATAAATACCAACACAAAGGTAGACAAGCAATGAACACAGGAGATCAAAGATATTCTCAACAAAGACAACAATGTGGAAGATGTGGAATGAAAAATCACAAAAGCAAAGACTGTAGAGTGACAAAAGGGAAAAAGTGCATGAAATGTGGAATTATGGGACACTTTGCAAAATTCTGTAAGACTAAAACTCCAAAGAAATCAGAAAGTCATCAAGTCAGAGCAAATGAAATCACAACAGAAAGTTCAAGTGATGATGAAGCATTTGTATTCAAAATTGGAAGCAAAGAAAGACCAGTATACCCAGTCAATGTAGATGGCACACCAATCAATATGCTCATTGACAGTGGATCAACACTGAACATCATTGATGAAACATCACTTCAGAAATTGAAAGAAGAACCACAACTTGCAAACAGCAAGGCAAAGATATTCACTTATCTAGGAAAAGAACCACTGAAACTAAAAGGAACATTCATAGCACAAGTTGAAGCATTTGGAAAAGAAACCCAAGCAAAATTCTATGTCACAGAAGGTTCAGGAGGAGCATTGCTAGGACAAAAGACAGCAGAAAAACTAGATCTTTTAAGAGTAGGCCCAGCTCTAGGTTTAGAAGCAGATCCAGCAAGTTCACTTCATAAAGCAGTAAATGAAATCAGTCAAGATAAATCAACTGAACACAGGATAGATCCAAAGATTCAGAAAGTTCTAGATAACAATAAAGAAGTATTTGAAGGCATGGGTAAATTCAAAGATTACAAGTTAAAGTTACACATTGATGAGAATATCACTCCAGTTCAACAGCCAATCAGAAGATTACCATATCATACAAGAAAGAAAGTTTCTGCAGAATTAGAAAGATTGATGAAAAATGATTGCATAGAGAAAGTTAAAGGTCCAAGCACCTGGATAAATCCAATAGTAGTAGTACCAAAACCAAATGGGACTATAAGATTATGCTTAGACATGAGAAGAGCCAATGAAGCCATAGTAAGAGAAAGACACCAGATTCCAAAAGTTGAAGAAATCCTCCCAGAGCTACATAATGCAAAATATTTCTCAAAGATTGATTTGAAAGAAGGGTATCACCAGCTAGAGTTAGCAGAGGAATCAAGACACATAACAACATTCCTAACACACAAAGGTTGTTTTCAATCAAAACGTCTTGTGTATGGAGTCAGTTCAGCCTTTGAGCAGTTTCAGAAGGTAATTGAGCAAAGCATTGCAGGTTGCCCAGGCACAAGATCAATATCTGATGACATTCTCATATGGTCATCAAGCATAGATGAAATGGCAGAGCGTCTGGACACGCTATTCCATGCATTGCATGCCAGAAATCTAAAGATCAACCCAAAGAAATGTGTATTTGGAACAACAAAGCTCACATTCGCAGGATATTGTCTAACAGACAAAGGAATTCATCCAGATCAATCCAAAGTAGATGCAGTCAACAATGCCAAAACCCCAACAAACGCAACAGAAGTAAGAAGTTTCCTAGGTCTAGTCAACTTTTGTTCACACTTCATCAAAGACTACGCCACACTTACAGAGCCACTGAGGAAACTAACCAGGAAAGAAACTACATTTGCATGGAACAAAGAACAGCAAGCAAGTTTCACAAAGCTAAAGGAAAGCCTAACAAATGCAAGCACAATGGCTTATTACCAGCCACACGCAGACACAAAAGTCATCGTAGACGCATCACCAGTAGGACTAGGAGCAATCCTAACTCAAAAGCAAGAAGATGGACAATTCAAGCCAGTAGTTTATGCATCACACGCATTAAGCCCAACAGAACAAAGATATTCTCAGACAGAAAGAGAAGGTTTAGCAGCATTTTGGTCAACACAGAAGTTTCATTACTATTTGTATGACAGAGAATTCACAATAGTAACTGACCACAAACCACTTGAAAAGCTCTTATCAGCAAGAGGAAGCCCTACACCAAGATTGCAAAGATGGTTACTTAAAATGCAACCATACAAGTACACAGTCCAGTATGAGCCAGGACACACAAATGCATCTGACGTCTTATCCCGTTCACCTTTACCAGCCACAGGAGAACAGTTAAGTGATGATACAGAACATTTCATCAACTCAATTGTATATGATGCTATTCCTAAGTCAGTCACAATAGAAGAAATTCAAGAAATATCAAGAAATGATGAAATCTTGAAGAATGTCAAAGAACAGATCAAAACAGAGAAATGGTCAAAAAGTCCAGAGTACAAACCATTTTTTCTGAGCCGGAAAGAACTCTGGATCAAAGATGATATTATTTTAAAAGGAACAAAGCTAACAATCCCCACAGATCTAAGACAAAGAATACTAGCCTCAGCACACCAACATCACTTAGGTATTGTGAAAACCAAAGGATTATTGAGAGAAAAAGTATGGTGGCCAGGAATAGATCAAGAAGTGGAAAAGATGATAAAACATTGCCATGCATGTCAAGTAACAGGATCAAGTAAAGTCAATTATGAACCACTTGAAGCAACAAAGATACCTTCAACAAATTGGCACACAGTAGCTTTAGACATCCAAGGACCATATCCAACAAAGGATTATCTGATAGCACTCATAGATTACAGATCAAGATATCCAGTAGTTGTGCAAGTCAAAACTATCAACACAAAAACTGTAATCAAAGCATTAGACAAGATATTTTCTATGTTTGGTTATGTACAGAAATTAGTTGCTGACAATGGAAAACAGCTCATTTCAGATGAATTCAAACAGTACCTCAAACAACATGGAGTAAAGCTAAGGAATGTCACACCGTATTCACCTTGGGTCAATGGTGAAGTTGAACGATTCAACAGATCACTCAAAAAGGCAAATCAATGCGCACATGCAGAAGGAAAAGATTGGAGAGAAGAGCTTAACAAGTTTCTATTGCTCTACAGAACAACGCCGCACGCAACAACAGGACAGTGCCCAGCTACAGTATTTTTTGGACGTGGTATCAAGAATGACATACCAGAATATACAAAGGTTCAATCACAAGACACAGAATTGGATAGGAAAGACAGAGAAAAGAAAGAGAAAATGAAAGAATATGCAGATATCAAAAGGAATGCAAAAGACAGTGAAATCCAGGAACAAGACACAGTGCTAGTAAAGAATCTCTGGAAAAATGACAAATTATCTCCAAATTGGTTAAATGAGAAATTCAAAGTCATCAAAATTTACAGGAAAAGTGCTTTGATAGAAAATGAAAGAGGAAAATATTACAGGAATAAAGCTCATCTTAAGAAATACAATGAGAGTGAGACAAACAGACAAGCAGTGATTCAAAAGGAGAACACACACAGCACAGATGAAGAGGAAGACATCTCAGCAGAGGAACTACCAATTGACAATGCGCAAAATGTCGCAAGGCCAACGCGTTCCGAGCGCAGACCGAATAGAGCGATCACTAATGCCAATGACGCAAATAACATTATTTCTAATGAAAATAATAACCCTAGGTTGCATGAAAATGATAATGCTAACATGCAACAAGACAATGAGAATAGCTTGAATGAAGAAATTGTTGACCACCATTTGAATGAAGAAAACAATGAAGACTTACAAGAAAATGTTGGTAATGGAACACCAATTTTTGTACCAGATACTGTTCCAACAGCTATTCAACCACATGTACCAGTGAAGAAATTGCCGGTAAAAAGGAGACGTAAGAAGAAGAACTGAGTTGAAAGGACAGACAGGAGTTTATATATATATTGATTGAACAATGCATTGGAATCTTACTCGTTATGTTCATTATAATCAAGAAGCTGAAACTTTGGAAGATTATTCGTTTTGTTGATGATTGAACATCTTATACACATTTACCATTTACGCTTTACGCTGATGGACTAAAGTTGATGAACATTGATTATGCTGATTGTTTTGTTTGGTTACATTTACAAAGAACTATATTGGAAACTCAAGAGGACGATTTCAAGAAAAGGGAGAATATAGTGTATTAGGTGTAAACCATCATGTATAAGCCTCGATATCAGGTAGAGGTATAATTAATTAGATCAGGATCGGAGTGGAAACATGGCGTCTTATCTCGTGTGCTCTTTAGGTCTAGCGTTAGGTCGCAGCGGATCTTAGGCATCGCGCGCGCATACACAACATTTATCAATTGACGGCCAGCCAAGCCGCTGCAATAGAGGATCAGCTGGAGTGTCAAAAGGGCTACTTGTAACGATTCTAGCAGCTCTGTTCTGTAATTTATGCAAGGTCTTCAATTTAGTTGCCCCACAACATCCCCAAACAGAGCGACAATAACTGAAATGTGGTTGAACAATAATAAGATATATATTTCTTAATGTATCCTCTTGCACGTAGTGTTTCACTTTACATACTTGTCTTTTGGATATCCTGTTTACCAATTTTAATCTTGACATCGCCTGTAAATTTCTTTTGAGGAGAGTGAAACAGTACACACTTTGTTTTTTTCTACCGGGTGTCATAATGAAAAGTACCCATTTTGACGGGATAAAGAAACGAAACAAATCATTTGCTAATGTTCAACTTGAATTCCCATACGTTGCATTTTAAAATCGTCCACTAAACACAAGATATACGAGTTTGCAAAGTCAAAATAGTGCACCTGAAAGCAGACGTTTTGAAAAAGGGCCTAGCCATGATTTCATATCACGAGCATTTTGCAAAGGAATTTTCAACTTTGATTTTCAGGTTACTTTTTGAAAAAGAATTATACTTTGAGATGCTTCAATTATTCTTGAAATTACTTTCCTTTTGAAAAATCTTGATCCTTTCATTGCATTCCATTGCAAATGTTATTCTTATCAAATAATAGGAAATATCTTATTTAGGAGATGTTGCACGAGTTTATCATTCTTACCTTATTTTAGTTCTATTCGTTTAATTAGGGTTGTGACCATAATGCGTCCGTAATTCTTTTCAAGACCAAAAACTGAAAAATAACGTTTACAACAGGTGCTTTGGCAAATGCCCACCATATCAAATCGTGGCTAGGCTAGGTGTATTCTAAATCTTGACTTCGTGAACTTGTACCTCCAGTGCTTTATGGACGATCTTTAAACGCGAGGCACGTGCATTTAAGATGAAGATTAATGAATTTAGCGGAGGGCTTGGGAAGTCCCGATATTTTATCATTTTGTTTCTTTCTCCTTTCAAAAGGGGGTGCTTTTTTGAGACACCCGGTATGTTAAGACGAGAGCGAAAAATTTACATGTTACCAAAGCTCTATTCCGTAACCACGTACCTGCAACAGGTAATGCATGTGTCGCTAATAATTTATTCGCTGTTCAGAGGATTAACTTACAAGCATTGGTGGTTCAGTGGTAGAATTCTCGCCTGCCACGCGGGAGACCGGGGTTCGATTCCCCGCCAATGCATTTTTTTCTTCTTAGCCAAAGCATTTTGCCACTTGGCGAATTTTGTACAGCATTGAAAAAGTGACAGTGTCGAAAATCCGAAAGTCGAAAACAACAGGATTTCAGTGAAGTACCTACACTTTCTTCCAAGTCATTATTCAATCCACAGAAAGGGTCCATATTTCTGCCAGTCAGTCACTGAAGAGATCGCAAAGAACAATCATGGCTACCGACAGGGGGGTGGAACAGGGGTCTAAATCTCCCTTCTCCCACGAAAATTTGGCAATTTCTCCCTTCTCCCAGCAAAAATGAACAGTTTCTCCCTTCTCCCACGGATTTTTAAATCTCCCTTCGTCTCTAAATTTCGTCTTGTATTCATTCATTTTCTTTCAAAAACATCCAACTGAAGATACCAGTATTGCTTCGCACTACCTATTTCCGTCAGGCGCAAAGCCTTTACACGTATTGCTTAAAAGAAGCAAAGGATTTGGGCCAGTACTGAAAGTTTCTTATCGGATTTTGAGTACTCAGAGTTTCTTACTAGTTTCTTAGAGAGGTTCCATAGCAATCTTCATGTTCACTACCTGTGCCCTCATGAACCTTTCAAAACAAGGTTTTCTCAGCCATTCCAATGTTTAGACGTGACACTACTCAAGTACCTTATGAGTAATATGATACAGAGAGGAAGAGAAAATAAAGTAAAAATGTGTCAAGTATTTCCTTTAGCAAAATAAATTATTTTCCCAATAATAAATAGTTTGTTAATTTTTTGGCGATCTGAGAGTTCAGTTTCTTCTGGGCAGTTTCTTAGAAAAATACGTGTATGGGCTTTAGCCTATTGACAAAACATTGGACCAGTCCGGGGTTGGTATGATTGATGATAAATTACAAGATAATACTGCTATTAAAGATGTATGATACTTTTTTCCATTATTTCTCGCCTTCTCCTTATGAAAGTACGTATTCAAATAAGCAATTTGAGCGAAGTGACGTCATATCATTCAAACGAAAACGAGGCTGTGCGATTGTTTTTCGCCTCTTAATCACTGCTAGCCTCTTTATCGTGTACTCATGCATTGACAATGGCGTGAGAACACGATTAAGAGGAGCAAAGAGACGAAAAAACCATCACACAGCCTCGTCTTCGCTTGCGCGATATGACGTCCCTTCGCTCAAATTGCTTATTTGAATATGTAATTTCACAAGGAGGAAGCGAAAACTAGTGGAAAAAAGTATCATACATCATTCATAGCAGTATTATCTTGTATTTTATCATGAATCATACCAACCCCTGACTTGTCCTTTTATGTTTAACATCATTCATAACAGTATAATCTTGTATTCTATCATGAATCATACCAACCCCGGAATTGTCCTTTACCAATCCAGGTATGTAAAACTGGTAAAAATAGATGATTTCTTAACAGAAGGGCTGCAACTAGACATTTAAAGAAAATCTAAGCATTCATCATAAGCCTTTGATGAAATACCGATCCAAAGACAATAGCCAGTGACGCGTCACGCACCATATTTGGCTAACTCACCAGCAGCGTCAAAAAGAAATACTGATATCTCAAAAGGAGGCAAGCCTCCAAACCGTTTAAATCCAAGTTTTCCCCCCAATTTTCTCAAATTGATAGACATGCTAAATCAATTCTAGTTCCAATAACAAACATGAAACGGTGAAAATAATGTTAGGAAAAATTCAGTGGCTCGCACCATGAGGTGCGCATCGGAAAATCATAGTAATAGCTATGATGATTTGAAAATCTCCCTTTCTCCCTTCATTATTTTTTCTCCCTTCTCCCCTTCAAAATTTTCTGAATCCTCCCTTCCCTTGTAAAATTTCGGCCATTCTCCCTTCTCCCTTGGCAGTACCACCCCCCTGTACCGATTGATAAATTACTTTACCTTGGATACTTGGAATTTGTCCTGTCTTTTCTTCACCAACTGCACAACAAACACTTGCAACAAATTCTCCAGACTGCTATGATATTCAGTTGAGTATCTTGCATCTCTTACATCAAACAATTTCTGAAATTAAAACAGATTCCAGAGTGTCACTTTTGGAATTAGAAGTCTCGGAAATCTTCTGAGAATGGGAGGAATCGCAGAGACAAATCAGAGCTTCAAAAAACACATGCTGAACACAGAATACAGAGACTCGACAGAATAGAGAAACTGCCGCAAAAATGCATTTGTAAAAAGAGACCAACATTTCACGCGTCCAACTTAAGCTCTTATATTTTGTATTCGAATCCTGAAGAAACATTTGCTTGTAATGCTTATCTCTCCATTTTTGTTCTTCTTTAAATTAAGCCATGTCAGAAGTGTTCAAAACAACCGTGAAATGTTTTCGTTAACCCAAATCCTACGGGGGGGGGGGTGTTTTCCACCCCCCCCTGTCGGTATTTTGCAGAGCACTCTTTAACGACAAAAGCTATGACCCTCAAACTCGCTGACAATTACTAATTATCTATTAGCTACATTTTGAAAATTAAATTTTTGAACAATAGGTGTCACGTGACAGATGACACTACCATATTTGGAGCAAGGTATTGGAAAAATTACTGATTTTGATATTTTTACTCCCAGAATTAGTTCCAAACGTTGACTATTGTACTTTAAAAGAATCAGCAAACAATTAGCTTTCTATTGTTGTCAAAAACAATGGAATTTGCTGACGTCAGCATTCTTAAATGCTGACGTCACTCTGCCCGCCATTTTGGGTCATTTTGGCAAATTTTGAAGTTTGTTCCGATAGATTTTGTTAAAATGCATAGAATTGCGTTATGCAATACTTTAAAAACATTTTGAGCCAACTATTATCAATTTTTGGCAGAAAAACACAGTTTTTAGTTATGACGTCATCAATTTTTGTCATTTTCTTCCAAAATAACAGTCTAAAAACACTCATATGCATCACATTTGAATTGGAAATGAATAATACGCCAAATGAGAATGGAAAAAGTCATTCAGATTACCTGTATTCCGTTTTTAGAACAAATAAGCTGGAAAAGCATATATTTTGACATTTTCCGGCATTATGACGTCATAGTGACGTCACCTAATGAGGTGGCCATGCCCAAAACTACCAATCGGCTAAGAATGGTTAGGACTACACCCTTGCCAAGTTTCAATGATTTCCCATTAGTCTACGGCTATTTATAGACCTCCACCCGGCTATGTTAGATCAAAAAAAGCCCGGTAGGATAAGGGTTAAGGGTTATACCATTTCACAAGTGCAAAAAGCTTTACAGTTGATTTTCTTTGGAAGAACTAAAGAAAACATCATAAAATAATCTGTTGTGTTGTTTTCAACGTTTGAAGTAATATAATAAATTTGGAAATTAGAATCGTTCCACTCAGCTCACATGGGCCATCAAAACTTAAAGATCTCTGTTGGTATAAAATGAAAATCAAGATTCACTTACTCGATTCTTGTGAACTTCACGTTGTTCACTGGAGAGGTGTGCTTGTGCCATGCTTTTAACGATCACGTCGAAAAAGAACCATGCTCTCTGTTGGGTAAAATATTGGTACAAAATCAGATATTGCAGAAGTTTTGAGAAATAGGCCGAACCATTTCATATAATAATAATAATAATAATAATAATAATAATAATAATAATAATAATAATAATAATAATAATAATAATAATAATAATAATAATAATAATAATAATAATAATAATAATAATAATAATAATAAAGATATTTATATTGCGCCGTATTTCCTCGGGGCTCATTGGCGCAAAACATATAAAACGTTCAACTTCGCCTATTTGTTGCGTCAAGCAATGTCAGTGTTCACGGATTTTTCCATAGGTAATAAAGCATGACAAGTGTGTTTCTTATAAAGTTTTGTAATTTCAGTAATAAACATTTTTAAGAGTTAATATGTTGTGCTCTTACGTTTGTTGACCCAAGACAATAAAACAGTTATCATCAAACAAAATATTGAAAGTTTCTTGACAAACAAGATCTTCACGAGAGCAATTTTTTAACTTTTTAAAGTTTCCACCAGAGTTTATTACCTACGTCAAGTCAAAGTTATTTCCGATGCACGAAAAGAGCTTGAATAATGCATGATGAAAAATATCATAAAAGGTGAAATATTCTTTTAACACACAAAAAGTAACCTGAGCAGTTAAAAAATGGCTATCCCAGTACATGTTTCGACCATTCGGTCCTCCTCAGTCAGACGCCATCATACATGTACGGGAAATTCTATAATAAAATTCACGCCGGAGCAAAAATTTCTTGATGGAACCTAAATGTCTAGCAGGTACATTCAGGATACAGCACTTTATAATTTTGGGTTGAAATGTTTCAAAGCCATTTTCAAAACGCTTTATAAAATTCCAAAACAATCTTGACTGCAAAATCCATACATTTCGATCAGCAAACATTTTTTACGGTTAACACAACCGAAGGCACAAATAAACTAATGTAGGCACTCTAAAATTAACCAAAAATTCGCCAAATCAGAAGATAGAGCTTTTAGCAATTCTGAAAAAAGAGTCTGCAATGAGCTATCGAGCGATATTTAAATAAATTTTGATGCGAAGTGTTTGCTTGATTGGCGTTATAGCTTCTTTCAATCTCATTCACATTCGAAAATTCTACAAATTGTGAAAAAGATCGTTCGATCCTGACGCCTTTGTAGAATACCTAAAAGGTCTATTCCAGAAAGAAGAATTACATCGCCTCCTAGAAAAAAATCTGGTATTCATTGTATTTAAAGAAAATTGTAAATTTCAATTTCAATAAAAGACTGAGTTTGGGATGGAAATTTTGCATTGTCTGCACGAGCAAATGTATGCCTTTAACACTGTATCCAATTTGAATTGTGACCTGCTCCTGGCTTCTCCATAGCAACAGATAAGGATAGCCACAGATGACAGTCTCTGGAGAGAAAGTTTTAGCAAAATGAAATCGTTGATCATGAAACTAAATGCTAAATGTTTCAACATCCCCACAACACAAAACGAATTGAGAAACAAAAATGGAAAGATGTGCATTCGTAGAGTACGATACCTGCAATATGCAATCAATGATAGCTGGATCACTTCCTTGCTTCAGATAAAACCGAAGATGCTTCGCTAATTCTTCATGCACTGATTTCGGTCGTTTTTCGTCCACTCTGAAGGAGTACTGATGAAATAAAAGAGCAAATTAAAGTCTAAACTGAATCACTGCCATTCATTATTTGTTTCAGAATCAATGCAACCTTTAAAGACGAATTAATGCAACCTTTTATCAATCATCAATCAACCTGCAATCAATGCAACCAACCATAAAATCAATGCAATAATATCAGTCTTATCGACGTTTGATTGTGGCAAAAAGGCAACCAAATTTTTTCTCCAAGGTTTCCGTTGATATTGTCCTGAAATAAACTCCAGTCAAAGGCAAAAGAAAGAACACACACACATACTGCAATTTGAAACGTCCAGCAAATTCATTATGACTAATGCACAGGTATGTTGACCAGAAAGATCTAATTTCCTAACTATTTACATGATTGATAATTTTTGCGAAATAATTTCCGATGGTTGTTTTTCCTTCATTCTTTGCCTGCACGTCAAATTCAAATGACGTTTTGCGCGCAAGATTGGTAAATTATCGTCCATGGAATTTTTTGGAATGCTGAATGAAAACAAGAAAAAAATAAGGATGTGTTTACAGGCATCCTCCCTGGGTAGCTTTAAAAAAGGAAGTTAAGGCTTCACTTTCCCATTTCTTTGTAATATATTTTGCATTGTAAATAGGTTTTTAAACAGTATGGTTTGATTTTCCAGATAATAGTTGATTTTGATTCAAAGTATATTGTAATTGATGTTTTTAAATGGAGAGCCCCTTGTAAAAAAAAACTCCAGCTGAAGGGCAACCCTCCTAAAATGTATTAAATCAAAATCAAAAATCACACAATACCTTTACATATGATTTGAGCAACTTTTCTTTGCCAACTTCGTGTATCTGTGTTATCATCCTGATCAGTGTTCTAGAAAAGAATGCAATGTTACGATGTCAAATAATAAATAGAGACACATTCACAATGACAGAGATGTGAATCAAAGAGATACATCATAGTACTGTGCAACCTATCCAATGCCAAACTATTGGGCAGATAAAGATTGTTGTAATAAATGAACAATAAATGAAAATGTTGTGATATTTTTGTGTGCAAAGTTCCCAATGTGTAGCTGATGGGGATAACTAAGACCCCGTTTACACGAGTAAAATGGAATCGATACCCAAAATTTTGCATGCGCTTACAAGGCAACAATCCCAAAATGTTGGACTCAACTAGATCAGCTTTGATGCCACCACAGGTAACGGGGAAAAATTGGTATAAAAGTAGCGAGTACTTCTCTTTTTACTTTATGTTTGCAAATATTTGCCAATTTTGTCTAGATTAGATTAGGCCAACCGCGACAATGTTCGTGAACTGCTATTGGTAGCATATGCAAGAGGGAAGCGCTAACAATTTTCAAAGACATACCATTGCATAGCTTTCTTTGAAATTACAGTTGAAATATAAGGGATTAGTGAATCTGGAAAAATGTTGCGCCTTTTTACGAGTAAAAATGTGAAAAAGTTATTACATAGCTATGCATATCTAGTAGCCGCTATTTTTGTTGTTGTCAAGTTATTTTAATTCGAATATTTATACCTAGATTCTTAAAAATAAACAAAAATAGACTAATCTAATTCTAATATTTACAATAAACTAAATTATAAACTAAATTAAGCAAAATTACATACATATCTACAGGTGTCACTAAGGTATCAAAACAAACTAACCCACCCTATCTAAGACACATTGTACTGGTATACATTGTACTGGCATACATTGCATACAAATAAGGTTTTCAACGTATAATTTTTCTACCTTGCTGTATCAAAAGCAAACATTCTATCAGCTATGAATAGTTTTGGGTTTTTGAAAAAACAACTCAAAAAGAAAATGTTATCAAAGGTTTGATAATCAATTTTTGGTGATTTTCAAACAGGAGTACTTTTTTTGGGACATTTTTAGTAATATAGAGTAGCTGCTATAAATAGATTAAAGAAACGCCTACGCATTCATTTTCTCTTCATCTACACAATGAAACAGCACATGACGTGTCAAAGCTATCAAATCCATTAGATTATCCTCTCAACTTGGCCCGGGCCAGCTTTTAACTATGTCGATTTCGTCCCTTTAAGTTATAAGTTATGAACAGTATTCAGCTCAAAAGAATTGCAAACTTACCGAATGACGTTGACAGAAACATTATCATTTGTCACAGTAAGCAAAACCTCGAATAGTTGATTCATGATGACAGGCAAAAACCGCAACACTGTTATTACATCTATTGCATGCATCAACTGTAAGAAAGAACATGTGATTACCTCATTTATATTAGTATTTTAATTCATGTACCGGGTGTCCCAAAAAAAAGGTAACAGATTTGATGGGGACTAGCGATGAGAGTATAAGTCGAATCGATCCCAAATAAGTTTTGAAGTACTCTTCGATAGTTAACTTGAAGATTAATACCTCGTTTGTTGATATTGGTGCATCAAGAGTTGAAATATTAATCTCGAAAGCCAAAATTTGCGTCAATCTACAAACCAGAGCTTTTGGGTTTTGGCCTAAACTGCTAACGCGCTTGTTAGGGGAATCTCCTCAGTCAAAGACGTTTTTGGACAAGGATCGGTCCTTTGGGTACCCGTTTGAAAAGAACGTAAAAAACTGAAAACTAACAAACAAATTAATGAATACAGTCACCAAGGAATATTTTTCTCCAGTCAAAATGCATTTGCAAAAGTACCCCAAGCAAAGCACGAATGAGCATTTTTTATGTTCTCTTGGGCATATACGATTGCTTGTTTCGTAATAATTTCGTGAGAGATGATGCAAAAAACATTTCATTCAAGCAATGATGATTGCAAGATAGTCTATGTGTTAAAACCTACGGGACTTATTTCGCTGATGAATAACTTTTCTCAGGCAGGTGTAATTTAAAGTTTTTGTAGAATCAAGAAACTGGTCTCTTCGGGGCTAAATTCTTTAATCTGATTGTAAAGTTCAGAGTCAGATTTCCACTAAAATGTGTTCCTAAGCACGAGGTTTCTTGTTTGTACTTGGCTATGATTGAGGAGATTCCACAACACAGCGAGTTAACGGCTTAGGCCAAACTCCAAAAGCTCTGGTTTTGAGTAGGAGGCAAATTTGGACTTTCAAGATTAATATTCCAACTCTTGATGCACCAATATCAACAAATAAGGCATCAATCTTCAAGTTAACTATCCAAGAGTACTTCAAAACTTATCAGGGATTGATTCGACTTAAATTCTTATCGCTAGCCCCAATCAAATCTGTTACCTTTTTTTTGGGACACCCGGTAGTATTAGAATTCACACATGTCCTACGTGTACGAGATTAAAATGAGCGATAACAATCCGCGTGAAATGGTTCTTGAGCGAAATTTGCTGCATTCAGTAAACAGAAGAAACTAAAGCAAACATTACCCTTATTGATTCATGTTATTGGACAAATAATTATAGGTATGATGTCTGGCTCCGTGTAGAACTGCAATACAAACTCGTTCATCCTATCACAAATTTCTTACCTGGCCTTGCCTTGCATCACACTCCATGTAATTGCAATTTCCAGGCCTCCTTGTGGCAAAGGAGATCACCTAAACGTGTTTGTCTCTCTGACTGCTATTGTAATACCTGGTCATATTCTATGAAAACTTACAGCACCTGAGATTGCTCTTGGTAAATGACCTACCAAGGACACATTCTAAAATTTCCCCTTAATTTTGGTATATAAACCAATGGTGTATGGGTTATAGGTGCGCGAATTGAAATTGAGCAAATATATCACGTCTAATATGCGCAACCCTTTTTTTGAGACACCCAGTGCATTGATGAAAAATTTGAATTGGGAATATAAAACCATATTTGTCGTCTTCCTTTTCTGAGTTTGAAGTACCGTAAAAGCTCACTGAGACCCCTCTCTATTAAGCCACCCCCCCCCACTTAAATCAAATTCCAGAGGTTACCAAAGATTCTCCATTTATTGAGCTAGATAAGTTTGCATGTTAATTTTTATGTGTTTTGAGATAAATCTTTGTCGAATTCATGTATTCAACTCGTAAAATTGTATGTTTAAACAGCAAAATGTAGTGCAAAATGGACTAAAAAGTGTCCAAAATTAATAGAGCTTTCACGGTATGTGCATTAGAATATAGTTAATAGATTGCTATAAAAATTTAGTATTTTGATGAATTTACACCAGGAAATGTTTGAAACAAAATTAGTAATTACAATATTGAGGATTCCGGAAAGCCTGCAGAATATGACAACGCCAGGTTAGTTCTTATCATAAGAGGCAAACTGAAAAGTCCTGTGTAAAGTTTGATCGCTCAAAATGACGAGCTCGATATTCAAAGCGAATAAATTAAATCTAATAGCACGAAATAATCAAATCCTTTAGATGGTCATTTGCACAGACATAAATGTCAAAGGTATTGTGGCGCAGTGGTGTAATACCCTGACAGTGCAGTCAAAACAGTCAGGTGGACAGGGTTAGATCCTAGGTAGAGCCCTGCCACTTGTGCGTCATGACAAGGGGTCGCAGACTCGATTAGGCCTATTCTACTTCTACAGTCCCAGCGCTTGGCGCTAAAAACCGCAACTTCACCTTCAAGTCAAAGCATAAATACCTTCAGAAGTCTTGAAGTTTCCATTTCTGATCCTGATCTTTCGTGAGACAATTGCCAATGAGCAAAGAAGTTGTTTATATGTTGATCCTATCAATGTTACGGAGAACAGCTTGTAAAACATCCACACACACATTTTTCAAGACATAAAAAAGTTTAAAAAACCACTTAAAGGTTTCCTGAAAAGCGGAGTCTTACAACAGCCTTAGGGTTTAAGGTGGGTTTCAGATGTCTAAGTTTGAGAGGCTTTTTACATGTTTTTAAGGACTGTTGCAATGTTAATCTGATCATAACTCGACAACTGAGTGCCTATTACAACCCAAACACATCTTTCATACGAAATAATTTCAAATCCTTGTAAGATTTTCTTAGTTTTTCGCTGTGAAAAAAATATTACACAAACTTTCAACGGCTGATTTACAATAAAGAACAGCTTCAGAAGTATTTTAGAAGGGTCCTTTTCACTCCCTCCCCTCCCTCAATGGATTGCCCTTAGCATATTTCTAAGAGAAGCGTATTCATACACATCAATTAGACAATAGATAATGGCGCAGTTTACCACAACTTCAAGCTGGTCAAATCTTACCTGGGTATAGACTGTGGATAGAAGTCTTGTGTTGACCTTGAATAATGGAACGCCTTTGCCATCAACCCACTTTACATCTGCACCAGAGGACTACAAGGGTAAAAAGTGTTACCTTTAGTTACATAAACTAGCAACGTTTTTTTTTTTTTTTGTATAACTGTAAGAGACTTTAATAAGGTACAAAATAATAAGAAAATCAGTTCAATCAGTCATAAACGCCAAAAGCAAGAGAGCATATAAATCAATGCGTAAATGTTTAGACAATGATATTTGCGAGAGATACAAAAGCACAAAACATAAATGCAAAACCGAGTATCAGCTTCTGAGCATCCAATGCTAGGAAGTCCATCTATTTTAAGGGCGCAAAGTTTTACAACAAACTTCCAGTCAACCTTTAAAAAGCTGCATTTTAGAGCCATTAAGAGGAATTATAAAATAAAATTGTTTTCGTTCAAAGATTTGAAATACTTTTGTCAACAGAAATTTTTAAATGGTAACTGTGATACTGCTAGATTATATTGGGGTCGTTGAAGACTTTTCTTTCCATTTCAATAAACAGCACACAAGTCGATACAAATCATATATTGTTCAAATGCTTACCCTGTATAAAGATTCGCTTTTTTACCATATCATATTACTATCACAAAAAATAACAATCACAAACACTTTGCAGTGTTGGTGAATTGTTATTCTGAATTATTCTGAATTGGCCTAAATAAATTGGCAACTCTGAATCGACAAGAATTTCCAATACGGAAAATACTGAAATGATAAAAGAAACCTTCTTTACCCCTTGTTTTTCACATGACAAATAGTTTTCTGGAAGGAATGATGCAACGGCAAGTTCACTTTTGTCAGCACGTACACTGAAAGGAAAGATAAGAAACAAAGTGAAAATGATAACAAGTTACAATATAAAAGTCATCGAAATCTGTATAGTTTCGAACGTAGGGGTTTGATAAGAACCGTGGGTTGATTCAATTTCAAGCGTCAGTTTATGTTAAAAGAGGAAAGTATTTCATAGGTCTCCAGTGAGAACCTGCACACAAGAGTGATTGGCGGAGCGGCTTATGGTGGCGGAAGTGGCCAAGCGGCTTATATAGTTTCCGTCAGAAGCTCGGTCGAGTGAGATCAAAGTCCAGATAGGTGACCTCTCGGAGGCCTCACCTCACAACTCACATCGCTGTCCTTCGGAAGGGATGTTAAACTAGGGGTCCCATGCCTGGAGGCAGCATGAATAGTGGACCTACATTAGCTTTACATAGCCATATATCCTTTCAGCTAATTTAAAATACATTACTGAAAAATAAGAACCTAAATTTTTTAAACCAAGCTGCTTTGGTTCATATGCAATGGATACCATTCATGGAATCAAGTAGGTTCGTAAATTTTGTCAAGAAAGTTTTGCCAATGATGCGTCTCTGTTTTCTGTCTTTGAGATACCTTTGTTTAAAATAAAAATACTGTGATGGAGCATAGAACGCTGTCATTGTGGGGGAATCTGACTTGTTTAGGCCTAATGGATGACTGAGGAGCAATATCCGTTTATATTTTACATAAATCAAGTTAATGCTTGGACTGTCACATTTGAAAACTACAGTCGTGGCCAAAAGTTTAAGACGACATTTTTGTTAACAACGTTTTTTGGCCTAACGATATTGGCCACTCTGCCTATTTTACTCTTTTGGAGTTGATTTAGATCAACTTTCCATGTAGATTCCAAATTTTGATGTTGTTTTTTTAATTTCGGCACCATTTTGCTATGACGTCACAATGAAATCTATAGAAATTCTCGGAAATTACTGTGGTTCTGCCGACAAGGGGTGTGACCCAAAAATTGTGTTAGCTGAATTTTACATCAATCTATGCACAGTTCATTTTTATGAGTTATTTGCAAAATATCGAAACTCCACGAAGAATATTGCTTCTGGGAAAAAGTTAGTGGAGGGCCTTAAGTCCACAGCTATGGCTATAAGCTTAAGACCCCCCTTGGAAAAGCGTGAAAAACCATCTGTGCTTATGAGGTAAGAGACTGTGATGTTCGATAATTAAAATAATGAAATGACTCTTGAACATTTATTTGAATAACTATGTGATTTTTAACTTCAAACTAAAAATCCAAGGGCTAGTCTTAAACGTATGGCCACAGCTGTGGACTGAATGCCCTCTACTACCTTTTTCCCTGAAGCAATATTTTTCGTGGAGTTTCGATATTTTGCAAACAAATTATAGAAATGAATTGTGCATAGATTGATGTAAAATCCAGCTGAGTAACACAATTTTTGGGTCACACCCCTTGTCGGCAGAACCACTGTAATTTCCGAGAATTTCTATATATTCCATTGTGACGTCATACCAAAATGGAACCGAAATTTAAGAAACAACTAGATCAATGAATTAGCTCTTCAAAATGAGAACCAATGAAAAACTAGGGCGAAAAGGTTCTTACAGAAAATAACAGGGATAAGAATGACGAGATGCCTCGTGTTTCAATATCCACTGATAAAAATTTGCAATATTCCGCTGTACATCTGTACGGTATCACCTGATGATGCCCGCGCGAAATATGATGCCCGCCCGTTGTAACTTATTCTTACAAATAGAAGTAAACATTGAATATTTCAGGGTATTTGGCTACAGCTTCTTCTTCGAGGAAGGCTCTTATTCTTAAAAGCGGAACTTAGTGTGCAAAAAAGGATTGCAAAATTCATTGAATTCAAAGCAAGCCAGATTGGTCAGAACAAGTTTGAACAACTGGTGAGCCGATAGCTTTGTGACTATGCATAACAGTAATTTGAACCGATGTGCAGCTAGCAATAGCAAGGAAACTTAGATAAACAAGCTTAAAGGCCTTAGATTACCTTAGATTATGACAGCGGCTTCTCTTATAATGTGTCTTCCAAATCAAAATCACACTGTGATAAGGACACAATTCCCAAAGGCCGTAGTATGTGAACGATTTTTCGTCCAAATCTTGCATAAATCTTTAATAAGAGAAAAATAGGAAGACATCCTGCCACTGTACTTACATTCCATTTTCCAAGATAGACATCCATGCATATCCAGCTGTGGCAAAGAAACAAACAACTTTAGATACTCCAAAATATATCCTACACATTCAATGGTCGATAAAAACGATTAAGCAACTGCTTGCACTTTTCGCTATGCTGCTTGGATAGGGTGCGATTTTAGCAGTTGACATTCCAAATGATAGCATGCTGATTGTCATAACACAAAGGTTAGGGTTAAATTTGGAATCTCCAGAGCTAATCACAGCCTTGATACTGCCTGCGACCATGACTTGATTGTCACCGGCAGTACCACAGTGAACTACTATAGAGATCTTTCAAATAGTAAACACATCACATGCTAGCCTTTTTCAAGCCAAGATAACACTTTCAATGTAGATGAACTTGCGGCAGCATTACTGTCAACAGAGCTATTTCCTTGCTATATTTTGATCGTTAAAGGGAACCTAGTTCCTAGAGATACGAGATTCACGCGTAATTAGAAAGGGTGACTTTCACCCTAGAGGGCAGGTGAATATGTTTTATTCTGTATCAATTTATTAAATACTAAATTAGAACGAATCAACAGCGATAAGTTTTCTATAAAGTGTTCCTGTGACAAGAAGCTCGATGTAACTTCAAGTGATCGGAAGAGGGCGATACAGCTCTACATCAGGACTGCAGGCTGGCTTGCAACAGTATCAATGTAGTGCAACAGAGCTACTGCTATACAAATAAGTTGCAACAGAGTTATTTCAAATTTCAATTTAACGTCTGAAGAGGAAAATTATGCAAAACGAGCTACAATAGCGGACAAAACCCTTGAGACACTTTGCTTTTTGGAGGACATTTCGAATTAACATCCCCTCGCCCCCATTGCAATGTTGGAAGCTGATGAAAATGTCATAGGTAACTTCTCACTTAATGTGTTCCTCAGTCAAATCAACATTGCAATTGGGGGGGGGGGGAGGGGGGCCTTTATCAGTGGAAGGTAGTAGTTCACATGCAGGAAAGCCATCTTTCAACACAAACTCATTTGTATCAACGAGTTTTGGCCGCGATTGTGGATGTGTCCTTCGTTGCTCCAGTCAAACATCTTCAGAAATTCTTTGAAAACCTGCAACCGTATATGGCTTGTGTTACCTGGAATTTCGACTTCGTGTTTCTTCTTAATGTGTGAATCATGCTTTGGCTGTTCAACGCTGACATGGTAAAATGTGAACAGAATATGATGCTTGTTGTGTATATGCGTCGGTAGAAGAATCTTTGCCTGTTGATGAAATTGACAGATGACTTCATCGTTTGAAAAAATAATGCCAGGTACGTCAAAGAGAGTTCGGGCGTTTGAAGAATCGTGGTACCTATAGTACTAGATGAATTTCAATGAATCGATTTTAGCTTTATAGAGGAAACACTGAAGTATCTTGGTGAATTTTCTCTAATTTTTATGAGCAAGGAGAACACAGATAAATTCGACTTTACGAAAATTGGTTTGTTGCGAAATGGCTAAAAACGGGCCGAAAACACTTCTTCAAATCGTAAAGGATCTCTAACGCTGAACGAGATCTCAACAGTTATAAGAAATGAATTCTTAAACAATACTAAAAATCGTAGATTCTTATCATATGGTTCTTACTTCTTCATAAAATGTAGGCGTTGTGTTATGATACAGAACAGGTGTTATCAACGTTGTAGTCATTGTACAAGATCCATCTTTGCTGTATATACTCTTTAGTGGTTTGGCAGTTAATTCGTCTGATTCTTTGAACTCCATTTTCACTGCAAGATTCCGTGCCTGAAAGAAGACAGAAGAAGTAAAGGGTTTAACTTCTGTTCACAGCATGACACCTTGGTGCAGGGAAAAGGGAAATATCTAAATAAACAAAAGGGCCACCATTATTGCCGCTTAATGTTAAAGAAGAAATCATGTAGTTATTGTGGGGATAAAACACGATTTTTGCGGAAAACATCTGCCCCAGGAAAACTGTCAAATTATAACAACAATGGATGTCGGCAAAATGGCGCAACCCAACATCAATGGAAAAATGTCATCTGAAAATAAGATTTGAATAAATTGTAATGCATACCGTCTGAAAGTGCAATCTATTCTAACGAATGAGTCAATAAAAATAATTCACGATTGAAGGTTTCTTACAGGAGCTCAATCGAGAAATAACACTGCTCCAAGGATATCAAGACAAGATATTGGAGAAGATGAACATGTTCAAATACATTTCAAAATTTACCTGATTCAAAGTGCCCACTCCGTTCTGTAATTATGAGGGATTTCTCGATTAAGCTCCTGTAAGAAACCTTCAAAAACGTTTTAAAATCACGATAAACTTTCCCAATATTTGCTCTGCCTTACAGCAATGACTTGTGCATGCTTTGGCACGTTTTGTCAATATGGAAGGACGAAAATGCCGTCCCTGGGAGCTAATAAATCATTCCAGGAGATTTAATCCTCCCAAGCAGATAGCATGTGCTGAAACGCGTAGAAGTCATTTTTGAAAAGCAGTAATATTAGAAAACTCTGGTCGTGATTTTGTGCCCTTTTTGAAGTTATCTCGAAGGGGATTTCTCAGGAAAATCCCGAATAACTTCAGAACGGAGTGGCCAGCTTCAGTCAGGTAAATTACAAAATATATTTGAATATGTCCACTAGCATATGATACCTTTGCCAGTATTACAGCCTTGATATCCAGGGAGAAGTGGCCCTTTGCTTTTATGAACTCACTTGGTATTATTTACAACAACATACAATTGACATACATTGATGCAATCGTTTATCATTTAATCGCCTACAAGATGCTGCTGTGTGTGCTATGTATCAAAATAATTCAAATATTGTTAATCGCTGAGAAAAGGTTAAATAAAAGTGCAGTTGTGACAGCCTGTAATATTTGTCCTGCTCGTTTCCAAAAGGTTTCATTAACTAGTTGGAACATTTAATATGAAGTGTGGATTGTAAACATTTGGTTACCCTCAAAGAAGAAACATTTCAAATGTTAAAAGAACAGCTGGGAAATGGCCCATAACAAACTTTTGAGATCTTATCATCGATAAGGTAGTTTGTTGACAGGATCAGGTCACTAACTTGGAAAACCAAAGAAAACATAACTGTGTTACAACAAGCAAGGATATTCGGTAGGAAAGCAATCTATACAAAAATCTTGACAAGAGAACCGGATCGAGAGAGAAATGGATGCTAAAATTAAAGGAACATTACCTTGGAGAAAGCTTTCTGGTTGCTGTAGTTGATGCTTATTGGAGAAATGTACAAATGATTTAAGTACGAGGTGAACGGGCAGGCAAGGTCTGGTTTCTCTGCAGAGAATTCCTGGATTTCCAAACTGCTTGGTATCTCATTTTGCCGAGAGAATGGTTTTACAGGAACAAGTGCTGGCGTGAAACAGTCTACAAAATGATAATACAAAAGCTACAAGCTCATAACCCTATCCAGACTGGGCTTTTTGAGCTACTAGAAGACTGGGGGGGGGGCTCATTCAGCCCCCCCCCTCTCTAAAAACGCCATTCCTTCACTTACGAAGACGAAACTCACCATGCAGGTAGCCGTACTTATGATCTATCATTTCTAATAAAAAAATTTCTAAAAATAGATATGACGTCATAATTATTCAAGACCAACTGGCACGTGTCCACGAAAAAAATGAAAAAAACAACTTTTTTTTAAATCTTTATAATTTTCCAAGAATGATTCATGAAACCAAATTATGCCTATCAAAGCATTGTTAGAAGGTGAAAATATACTTATAAAGTGAAAAATTTGATTTTCGCAAATTCAAGATGGCGGACAAAGAGAATAAAAATCTTGTTTTTCTGAAAAATGACAAATCCAGCCATATTAGAGAATTTCTCCATAGTTTACAATGAAAACTACTTCGATGATAAGTGATCGTTGCATACTTCATTTTTACTTTTGAAATTTTTGTTTTGATTATTGCAAAAAATGCTGACATCAGCATTTTTTCCCAGTAGTAAGCAAATGAGTTGGAAGGAAGAAGGAAGGGGGGAAAAGGGGGTTGAGGATAGTTATTTGGTGGAATTTTGATAATATCTTGACAAACTAAACACTTTCAAGTCAAAAAAGTCTCACTGTAAAACAGATTCTCAAGATATGCATGAAAACTGACCGTTAGTAGTACTATGTGAGGATACCCCCGGGGAATCTTATACCGTTTGCGGCCAATGATGCACAAAATTCAAACAAAATTACACAGCTTAGGTGGAAACAACCCTGTTGATCAGTTTTAATCTATTTATTACCGCTGTAAAACATTTGGGGTCGAAATATCCTTGCAGAAAGTCCGCGAACTAATTTTTGCCATTTTCCTAAAGATGACGTCATTGATGAGGTCACGTGACACATAATTGTTCTATTGTTCTTGGAAAAAATTAAAGAGACCTTATAGATTATAAGTTCACAAATGAAAAAGGATATTATCAAAGGACTATGAGGTGATCTGGAATTATATCCATAAGCAGCTTACCTAAAAGTTGGCCCCGACCACTCTGAAAAAAACAGCCACCCCCCGGCCCCCTAAATTTTTTTTTCAAAATTTCACACAAATTCACACTTCAAAAGGATAGAAACTAAAAGTCAAAAAATCATTTCCTGGTTCGTTGAACCAATTTGGAGCAGTGCTCAGTTAAGTAGGTGGGGGCTGAATGAGCCCCCCCCCCAGTCTGGATAGGGTTAAATACAAGAAAATCTTGTTCAAAAATATTAAACAGTTGAAAAGAAAACAAATGCAAGGATCATTGTCACTCTGGGACCTCTGCGGGCACGCCTCAAATTTAAACTGTCTGAAAATCAAGTTTGGCCTAAGCGGAAACCATGAATCCACACACTAAAGAAGTTGAACTGATTGAACTGATAGAAAAATAAACTAAAGCTACGATTCTCTTCAACTGCAGTGTGGTTGAACTACTGCAGTGTGGATCAATATTTTGCACATTGGTCAAATTCTATTTTCAGACAGTCTGAAATTGCAGCATGACCGCAAAGGACCCTGGGTGAAAATGGCTCTTTAAGTAAAGCGTGTAATTATGATAGTGACAAAGTAAGGGGTAGAAAATCATTTGCATTAAAAGGAAAAAATGAATGGTTTCTTGCGCCAGTTTTGTTTGAGACTTGAAAGGCGACCATAATGTAATTTCAAAAGTTGTTCTGTCGCTAAAAGACTAGCCTACATTATGAGTATTTTTTGCAATTTTTTTGGGCACAAAGGGCAGGCTTGAAATCCTCAAAAAGTCGTCAAAAACAGGGGATCGATTTGAAGTCATTTCAGGTCTTCAAAACTACGAGGAGCGTGTTTCATTTTGCCTGAGAATATCTTTAAGGACCTAGGGACTATAAACTTGCTCCGAAGACTTCCGACAGGGTTGCCTATTCCCAGGTTGAAACGAAACACGCTCCTCGTCGTTTTGAAGATCTGAAATGGCCGTAAATCAATCCCCTGTTTTTGACGATTTTTTGACGATTTCAGGCAGGCCCTTTTCCTCGAAATCCTTAATTTTGGAAGTTTACTGTGCCGAAAAAAATTGCGATAAATACTTCTAGCATAGGCTAGTCTTTTAACGACACAACAACGTTCGAAATATTTCAATAGGCCACTTACTGAATTTTCTGTAACAGATTGCGTTGGGTCACTTTTAATTAACGGACTCATCATATTAAACCCATAAACGCACCAAAAACACTGAAATCAAGGAGTTAATAGTCTTTTTTCTACTGATTTTAGTGTTTTTGTTGCGTTTATGGGTTTAATATGATGAGTCCGTTTGTTAAGGCTAATTTAATTTAAGTGGGCTGGAAGGATTTCTAGCTATTTAAGCTTATTTAAGCCCACTATGCATGCCACAACCAGGCATGGGACCCCTAGTTTAACGTCATTTCTGAGGGACGGCGAGGTGAGTAGCGAGGTCAGGCCTCCCAGAGGTCACCCATCCGGAGCTTCACCTAACTCGATCGCCACTTACCGCACTATCAACTGGTATCTAATACTTGCAGATTTCACGTATCGATTTCACCCGTCATCGATGTCCTTAATTTTGAGTTTGAAAAATTTTTCGAAAGAGTTTTCCTTTAAACAGCTGCATATTCACCGTCAATTGGCGGAGGCACCATCGCACACATTCTTGAATCAAATCTCTTTGCCATGCAAGTTCAGGTTTCGGATTATGGATCGAGATTCCTTGGATTTTTAAGCTTTCCTAAGATTACTGATGAGCTCACCCTGAATTACTGCTGATAGCAATAATCAGTTGTTTGAAAACAAAGGAAGAAAACAATGGATTATTGAGAAAATACAATGCTTTTCTTACTTGGCTGGTTAACATTCAGTTTACTGACAGTGCATTTGATTTGACCAGGTATCACTTGCTGCTTTGATTTGTCCCTGTAAAATTAAAGTTTTGTTAACGATTCTTAACGAAGCATTTTATCAATGGCTTAACGATCGTTCAGCACTTCATTTTATAATATGTGTGCATGAAAAATCCTTCAGCTACTAAAAACAACAATGACACGATAACACCCTAAATGCCAGAATACAAATAATTAAAAATGTAGCATACAAATGGAATGCTGCCCTTCCTAGGGATCGTGCTTTGGGAATCACTGCCGACTTGGCAAGATATCCTTCAATTTCCTTTTGAAAGTGTAAATTGTAGGACTAATTCTGATGTTTAATGGAACAGACAATTTCAAAATTTGGAGAAAGGGACTGAGGAGAGCGCAGCCAATTCAGTGAGCCTCGGCAACAATTGGGAATTTGGGAGATCCTCTTCTCTACAGTGACAAGTGTACGGCTTGCGGCTCGGTCGCATCTCTCTGAAAAATGGGGTTATCTTTCATATATTTACACCTACCATATAGTTATAGAACCTTTTGAGAAAGGCCACCAATCGGAAAATGTCGCAATAGGAGTAGATTGGGCGGAAAGAGTACTAAAAAACTTACGACTTCACGTCTTGAATCAGCTTGAGAAACTCGTCGTCACCGAGTTTGGTTGTTTCCTGTGAAAAAAGAATGAGGCCTAGTCTAAACGTCGTATTTTGCCGTGTCGAATCAAACTGTGTTAAAAATGGCAGAATCTGCCGAGTTTAAAAATCTGATTTAAACATCGTCTTTTGCCGTGTCGGATTGAAAGCAAAATGGTTAAAATTGCCATTTTTTCCAAATACACAAGCGCAGTGGCTGATCACACATAGAAACCGGCAACCATAGCCTAGATTTGATATACTAAACGTGGCAGAAATACGATTTTTAAATCAAGTCATGTTTCTGCTGTTAAACACGATAGAGCTGGTGGACTTCTTCCGTTTTAACAATTTAAAACGGTTTGTGATTTAAACATCGTTTTCATGTCGAATTTAATTGACGCGTAGACTAATTTAATTGAAATTTCTGGCAGGATCTATGAAATTCAACACGGCAAAAATACGATGCTTAAACTAGGCCTAAAGCAACAGAATACCGAAAAGCTAAACAACTTTTGAAAAATGTAAAGATCCATCATAAATCAAAGAGGACAACTCTGCAATGTAGAACCTCCTTGAATCATCAACACCAGGTTCAGGATCATTATCTTAAAAATGCAGTCTAGAAAATTTGGAAATGCTACTAACTTCACCAAAAATCACTGAAGACGATTTGTTTACTAATCATTCAAAGTTAATTTACTGGTGACAAGGATCAATTTAGAATTATGTTTTGCAGTAATACAGCAGGACTTACCGAGTTAACGACCCCTTAAAATCGTGTTGAAAACCTGATTCTGACCTATGTGATTTGATATTAAGAATGCATGCTGTTTCAAACTCATGATCAAACGATTATTTCTATCTAAATCTGCAATGATTGGATTAAATATTGATCTTTTTTCCATTATCCGTTGCCCTAATGCTGGCAGCTCTGGTTTTACCCTCTCGGCAAATTTGAAGTTTGCTGATTTTTAGCACTGCATACAATTTACATAAAATACTAGAATATATATCAAAATCTAATCTAATCATTGCAGGTTTAGAAAAAATAATTGTTTGATCATGAGTTTGGAACAACATGCATTACATTTTTTCAAATCTGTTGCGCTTTCATTGGGACACCCGGTATAATCTTAGTGATTTTCCAAACTTGTAAAATGAAAGGAGTTCTTACCTGCTTGTAAATGGATGAAAAGTCAGCCGTCGTATCGATTTCTCCTTCTCTGTTTTTGAATAACGGCCTGGAAAACAAACAAGTTTTCACTGGTGAAAAAGGTGAATAATGGACAGTCTGAAACCTCCATAAAGGTAAAACAAATACAACGAGGGAGGGGGGGGGGAGAATACATACTGTTGGCTGTCAGATTCAGTCCTGCAACTTTGGCTACTGCGAAAATGCATTTGATTGCTCAGTAAATCTATCGTGTGCCGTACAAATAAAACATTGCTCGTTTAAAAAGGGTCAGAAACATAATCACCCTGAAACAGTTCCACTCCCAAAATACCTGTTCTACAATACATCAGTAACTATTAGAGTATCATAAGGCATTGATATTTTACAATAAAGGAATCCAGGCTTATATTCAAGAAATTAAAAATAAATTTAAGCAATATAGTCATCACTTGTTTCATTACAGAAGAATTACCTTTATTATTTGCTACTTGGCAGAAGTATCAAATATGAATCCACAACTCACCTCATTGCCCAGGCAAAAGGCATCATATATTTTTCAAGCCGTTTACAACTTGCAGCAGCATTTCTTTGAATCTTGAGAGCAGCTTTGTTACTATCTGTTGCCTTGATGTATGGCTCGGCGCACTGGCCGATGCCACCTTGAAGAATCTTTGTTATTCTCAAGATAAGATAAACATCGGAGTGGGGTGAAGTCACTGAGAAAATTGCCTGAAAAACGATGGTGTTAGTATGTCAAATCCTTAAGTGAGCTTCTGGGTGTCCAACAAATATCCCCATGTTCAAAGAAACATCAAAACTTCGTTACAAGGTCAATCTTTAAATTCTTTTAGGGCAAGCAGATCAAAGACCAAACTATTTTCCAGATGTAGCTTACCATTTTAATTGGTTGGAAACTAGTAAATTTGCCTCTATGTAGGGATACCTGGTTCTAGAGGAGCATTATGCAAGAAAACAATGATGATTAACAGATAACTTATTCGTGTACATCAATAAAGGCCCCGTTTACATTGTACCTGTAGAGCTTTGGGTCCGTAACGAAAGTATAACAGATCAGCCTTCCATTTACAGTGTTCCTGCTAATCTGTAACACTTATATTCCTTCTGTCTACACCGGGTGCGCCAAAATAAACTATGCACGTTTGGCAGGCCATAATAAATCGTACACTAGACCGATTTTGAAGATTTATGATTTAATCTTTAGCAGAAAGCCTGAATTAGATTCTAGGACTTTTTGCAAATTTTTCCGTTCTCTGTTTTTAGAGCTAGGAGCGAGTTTCATAAAATGTTCGTTTTCGAAAGCATTGAAAACGATAAAAAAACGTCGATCAAATTTAAAAGATTCAACATGGATGAAAAAAGAGAAAACATTTCAGGGGGATTTAGTACGAACTCTCGTATAGCAGATTACAATTCGTCGAGTTCTGAATCGCAAATCACCAAGAACAAGTTCTCTCTTTGTCCATTCATGTCGATCATTTAAAAAACTTGATCGATGTTTTTCGATCGTTTTCAGTGTTTTCGAAAACTAAGATTTTAGGAAACTCGCTTCTAGCTCTAAAAATTGAAAATGATAAAATTTACAAAAAATCCCAGAATCTAATTCAGACTTTCTGCTAACGATTAAGTCATAAATCATCAAAATCGATCGAGTGTATGATTTATTGTGGCCTGCCAAACGTACATAGTTTATTTTGGCGTACCCGGTAGAATAATTTGTTCCAGAGCAGTATAAACGCTCTTGGACCGTAACAACTTTCGAGACGGATCAAAACTGTACCGGAACAGTGCAAACATGGTCATAAAGTACAAAGCAACCTGTAACGAACAAGAGCAGATTTTGTAATACAATAGCAAAAGTTGCGTTTGATTGATACCTCAATTCAAAGCGATTAGCGGCTGCAGACAAAGCAAATTCTCTCAACCAATAATTCAAAACAAACAAAGCCGCAAAAGTTTCCCCAAAACTGGTAGGGCAAACTCTCGCCTTTAGCAAGCGAAAGATGGTTTTTAAGGGAAGCTATGTGCTTATAGCGAAAGAAGAAGGGTAAATCTAAAGTTCTGTCGCTTAGATTATATTTATTTGAGTCAGGAGCGGAGCAGAAGGCATTGTAATTCTCGCGTCTTTAGGGCTTAAAATGAAACGATTACAAAACAGATCCTAAATCAAATAAACATAATCTAAGCGACAGAAGTTTAGATTTACCCTTCTTCTTTCGCTATAAGCACATAACTTCCCTTAAAAACCATCTTTCGCTTGCACAAGGCGAGAGTTTGCCCTACCAGTTTTGGGGAAACTTTTGCGGCTTTGTTTGTTTTGAATTACTGGTTGAGAGAATTTCCTTTGTCTGCAGCCGCTAATCGCTTTGAATTGAGGTGTTAATCAAACGCAACTGTTGCTATTGTATTACAAAATCTGCTCTTGTTCCTGTAACGTATAAACGTGGTCGGTTATAACTGTCACAAAAAACGTACACAATTTTTGAGACATAACGAGCAACAAAAACCTCAAAAATTTGTCAAGTAAGCAAAAGTTACACTGTTGCTTCACCATTTGCTGCGGCTCAAAATAAGGCTTCTAAACGTGTCATTTTATGTCTTTAAAATAACGAGAAAAAACAATGTATCGCCTTTGAAGTTAACTGGATCAGTGAAAAATGAATTATTGAGAAATGGACAAAAAAGCTATTTTATGAATGACTCTGGTGATTTTTGGTGAAAAGAATTTTGGGGATATTCTAAACAAGGAGATCTTTTTGGGACACCCGGCAACTGTAACATGAGACAAGATTTTGGAAACCTATTACCAGGGTGAAAGATGTGTGAGTATTTTAAATGATCTGATTGGAATGAGCACTGACCCTCAAAGTCACGTGATCAGAGATTCTAGTCAAAGTCAGGTCTTTTCAAAGACAGAATCTGGAATCCAAGTTCGATTTTAAAAGTATTCGATGATCGGCATGAAAGGTCCCCTCCCCCTACAGGGTACATTTGAATTCATAACATCTACTATGTTTGAATTTCATCCTCACCATTTTAGAATAGGTAAAAGATAAATTATTTACATCTTGTTCTCTGCACTTAGCCGCACATACAGTGGGCACAGAAACTCGACTTGATAACGAGAGGAATTGCTGGTACTGCGCGAATGAGAAAGGCTGCACATTGAATTGTAGCCATTCAATCAATCAAGCACTCTCTAAAATTTAATCACCAAGAAAATATAAAAAAATGTTAAGCATCTTGATGCATAAATCAATAAATCATTGTGTAAGGTTTACCTGTTTTGGACACATTATCCTCTCATCTTCGGAGGCAACTTCCTTTTGCGATCCCCCAATCGGCTTCAGCATTTCCTTGAGAAACGGATGATTTAGATCGCAAACGAAATCTTCCGTCAATTTCCTTCCTTCTCGGATATCAAACAAACACAAAGTTGTAAAGAAAGGCTCGCATTCAATATTTACACCATCTTCATTCTGAATCGCAAGTTTGAATTGCAACTTTTGGCAAGCAACCATAATTCGAGTGCATAATCTATTTCTAAAAGGAGCAACGTCTTCTTCTGGAGTATCATTCACATCGTATTTATTTCCTATATCGGAGTAAATAGCAAAAAGCTTGTTTCTCTTCTCCTGCCTTTTTCTCGCGTTTGAAATGTCTGACTCGTGAGCAAATTCCAAAAGTAATGGATGGTTGCTCTGTCTAAGGCTGTCCTTGAAATTAGAATGCTTTGCTTGAACCTTTCGACCACCAAAGAATGAACGAAGTGCCTTTTCCTGGCCAATATCAATGCCAGTCGCTTTGCAAAGGGCACCAACCCATGAGTTCATTTCTGCACTGCTGTCTGCGGCTAATCCATAAACCTTGTCTTGAATGTGAAGTTCAAACCCATGCATGCGACCTTTTAGGCCCTAAAAGACAAAAAGCCAGCATACACTGTAAGTAGCTCTGGCTTCAAATGAGGTACAAAAAGTCCGAGGAGACCTTTTTGTGGTACCCGCAAATATAAAGCACTTAAGAGAAAAATTAGTATTTTCGAAACAAGATAGCAAATCAAAACTGCCAGATCAGGATTTGAGCCTGCAATCAGTGACCAATTTGACCATGGATATCCTCAATGATCTCGTCGCAGTAATTGCTTAATGTGCGTGTCACACTGTTCACGGATGGGATATCTACCTGTTTGTAAAATTAAGGGCGTATTATTTTGGGCATCTGAAGTCTGCGAAGTCTTCTGAAAACGGTAGACTTCGCAGAGAAAATGTCAGTTACCAAAAGAATGTTCATTCTGAAAACGGTAGAGTTCGAATGTTATGTTGTGTTCGGCCGAGCGAATTGAAGCCATTGCAATGCATTATACTTTTGTTTTGAAAATCCCAAGAGAAAAGAATTTATAATACTTCATTGTATTTTCGAATGTTTTAAACTTTTTCATTCACGAAACAAGGCTCTTTGCGATCTCTCGGAAGTCTACCAGCTTCAGGAGCAGAAGGTTTCCGAGGCCTCGGAAGTCTACCGTTTTCAGTAGAGCCCAAAAGAATACGTCAAAAATCTCTCGGAAGTCTACCGAAAACAGAATGACCAAAAGAATGGGCTTTCATAAAAAATGATCTGAAGTCTGCGAAGTCTACCGTTTTCGGTAGGATGGCACCAAAAGAATGGGATTTTAGCATCTACCAACTCTACCGTTTTCAGAAGATGCCCAAAAGAATACGCCCTAAAGTTTGTAGCAGTGTTCTGTACCACAGTACCTGGAGGTATCATATTCCTCGTCCATATGCTTTGCTTCTGAGGTATTTATGACCATCAATTCTTACATGATAGCAAACTCCTCCGTGATGGATGTTAAAGCCGATTTAAGACAAAAACTGGACCAATGCGATTTGGAATCTTTCGATGTTAAATCACGAAAGCACTGTAAATAAAAGATGTGGCAGTCGCTAGCATAAATAACCACCATCTCTAAAAATCAATTTGATCTTTAATAAAATGGTACAAAAAGACTTTAAGATCTATTTTCAATCCTATATTTTCAATAATTTCATTATTTTTTGCATTCTTATTAAGTCAAACATCGACACGCCATTAGCATAGGTTCCAAATCTTTAAAAAGCCTGGTGTAAAATTCAGTTACTTATTTCTTTGAACTGAATGATTTAAAAGAAACTTCAGCTATTTCTCTGTAATTCTACCGTTGGACTTTTGTGAAATCTTCAATATTTTCAGAATTAGAGTGTTTTTCTTCTTTTTCAAGAATTCAAGAAAAGTTTTCAAAAAAACTTAAAACCATCGTAGTTTCTAAACTGTTTGAAGCAACATGAAATAATTTCAAAGAAAACCATAGTTTATGAATGTCTACAATATGGTATCAAGCAAAAGTCTGTCACTTTTCTGATTTATGATTTAGAAATTTGATGACGTCACACCCTGAAATGAGTTGAAATGTAACATATGCTGAAATTTCAAAAAATATTGAAAATTTTTGAAAATTCCAACGGTAGAATTAAAGGTAAGTAGCTAAAGTTTGTTTCAAGCCACTCAGTCAGAAGAAATAGATCACAGAATTTTACACCCACCTTTTTAAGTCGAATTAAAGATTTGGAAGTTATGCTCATGCCATTTTGGTCTATCCAATAGAGACGTAGAGACGTAAAATTGGCCAGTTAGGTGATAAAAACTCACCTTCGTAATGTGTGTACAGGAATCTAAGTACAGCGTCCCTTTTGCCATGGTGCTAGCTTCATCCTTAAGAAGTAAGAAAATAATTATTTTGATATATTTTTCCGAATTTGTGGTTTGGTTGCACAAAAGTTTTTATGAATCAGACAAGGTTTAAATGAAGTTCAACTAAAGGAAGGTTGAAGTGGTTGGTCATACTATTTGAAGACTGACAATTCCTCATTGTTTTAGTTTTGCTGGTTCGCTTGCATTTTCGTTCAAAAACTGAGGTATCGTAAGGGAGATAGAGAAGGGCTAGAGACCCTGAAAAAGAGTGGCCGAGCGGCTTATACAGTTCCCGTTACGTACCAAGCAATTCGTTTCCTCATCCTTCGGAAGGCCTAAAATAGTTGTAACATAGCTAGATATCCTTCAGCCTACTTGAAATAAAGTAAAGACGATTATGGTGATTATCTTTAACTACTCGACAGGGTGTCCCAAGAAAATTGTTTGACGTTTGATTAGATATTAAAAATAACGAAATAATGAACGGGCTCCATGGTAAGATTACCATATTACTGAGATTTTAAATTAATTTTTGACACCAGAAGCTAGCAAATTGGCTAAATATTCACGGAGATACGAGCATTTGAAGTTCAAGTTTGTGCTGAAGCTGAAACCAGACGACCCTAAATTGCATATTTTGTGAATGTAGAATCTCGTTTATTCAAAGCAAATCAAATGGAATTTAGAAAGCACTTTCGATAAACTAGCTTTCTCTAACATTGAATCAAGGTTATGGGTGCTTGGAGGAATCCTGTTGAGTACAATTCGAAATGGCCCCGTCTCTCATCGATTAAGTTTTCATTCCATATTTTTGGATACTTGCATTCTTCAGTAAATTTTGGCAACGTTTACAAGAATTAAATTATTGTTAAAGTCCTATTTGTTTTGTTTTGATATCAACGAGAGGTAAAACGTTGGACAATCTTCTTTCATTTAGGGGCGTCTGGTTTCAGCTTTCGCACAAACTTGAACTTCGAAGCTTGTTACTCAATAAGTTCTTAGCGGATTCGCAAGATTCTGGCGTCAAACATTAATTTGAAATCTTAAACAATTTTTCGTGACACCCTGTATAAAGGTACGACATAGAGTAATGAATAATTAGTGACTTTTAATGAAATTTAAAGAGCACCTAAATTTTCGATCTTATATTTGTTCTGGAGGCAGTGACTGTAAAGTTACAAAATTTGACAAGTCGTCGACAAAAAGAGACTGAATACCCCTTTGCTCTTCCCTCCATCCAGAAAGCAGGAAGTTATTACTGATGTGGTCCAAGATATTTTGCTATTGCAGTGACAACTAAGAAATTGATAAAAAAAAGTTCATTCTTACCCTTTTATACTCAAGGAGATATGAACCATCACTGGAGACCTGCTTCAATGTGAACCATCTTCTTTTGTAGGTCTGTGATGTAAAGACACATTAAAAGTAAATAACAAATAACAAAATATAGGTTCACACTAAATCACATTTGATTGACTAAGCAGTCTCAAAATAAGCAGAATGAATCCTTTTTTACACTAAAATTTCACAAGTTAATTCAAGTATACTTGTATACTTGTACAATAATATACTACACGAACGTGGGTAGGCTAAACGGCTTTCCTTTAACTCCAGCTTAATTTTGAAGACCGATTTTCGAAGAATTTCATAGCTAAAGCTTGCCTAGCAACGTCATTTATACATGACTCCCCTTCAGCTAAAAACCTAGCACAATTTGTTATAATTCAATAAATGAAAATAATATCTATGATAAAAAATGGGCTGTCCTTCCAGAGGGTATTGTTTCAGTGTATCTGCTTTTAGCGTTCTTTAGGGTACTCCTATTCTCTGAAAATCATCGGAAATTGATTATCAAAACTTTGATACAGGACAGGTACAGGAGCTGCCGAGGAACTAGAACTGAAAGGTATGAAATCTATCGAAAATAAGAACATCATTTACAGTAATCTAGCAACTGATGGGCTGCATTTAAACAATGGTGGTGTATGTAGATTCTCAGGCAACCTCAACATGCAAAACGTTGTTCTAAGTGATTTAAACCTTGATGCAAAATAGTTTCTGTAAACTTAGATTTCATGAATCGAGGAACGATCTATGAACTTGTTCATTTTGTCCACTTAACCGGTATATTTAAAGACCCTGTGCCCCCGTGATCCTTTGCAAGTGTGCAAACCATAAAAACGTCATTTTGGCTGCAAACAACCTATTTCGACACAAAACAGTGAGACCATACATGGCTATAAGGAACAAGGCTTAATTCTAATTCTTCAATGAATTTCAGAAATATTTGTTATTGAAATCAAAGGCAATGGTATAACAACGTAGAATGTTCATGTTCGTTGAATGTTCAACGTTGAATGTCAGTCTTGCAGTGTCTAGGAATAAGTAATTTCCATACAGTATGAAAATCATGGTGATACTGTGAAGGATCATGGGGAGTACAAGGTCTTTAACAATAGCCTGTTCTCTCCTTGCTTGGCCCAAAGCCGTTTACTTATCAAGGTACTGTACATAGCACGTCTATAAAAACATTGATTGTATGCAAGGCACTTTAACTTTACCTTGGATCCATGCACAGAATTCCCTTCGGAGTGAAAGGGTGCTTTGGTTAGGTATCCTTCTTTGAATATTCCTTTCTCTTTCTGTGCAACCAAATTTGAAGCCTGAAAGATAATAAAAACATTTTGCTTGACTTTCTCTAAATTGGTTAAAACCAAGGTTTGAAGTTAGCACTGAAGACCTCATCGTGTCTTTAACACCACACAAGCGAAGTCGTCGTCTTACTTAAAACAGAGCTGGGTTACAGACATTCCATAGAATGAGCAATTCCTGAAGATTGTAGTATTCAAAAACTGTTAAGGCTACCTTCAGGCAAAACAAATGCATGTATGTATGTATCATTTGCAACGTCAATCAAAAATATTTACAAGTTTTATAATATAAAAATAGATATAATACAATATACAAGGTTAAAAACGTAAAGGAAAAACACCCCTAATTACAGTGACAGGGATAGCATTAAAAGGTCAAGATAACCTTAATTCCATAATGGTCCCCTTAGAGGTGCTTGAACAACGAAAAACATGAGCAAAAAGAACTGTAGTTGTTTTCCGAATAAAACATGGTTTATAAGACCATACCATAATCGGGGGAGATGATGACGAGTCTTAATAGAAGACATATAGATATGTCATCCTCCTCTTTTTGTATATTTTGGAAAAAATTCTCGTTGATCTTATGTTTGAACGTGTTGATATCATTTGTTAATTTCATCTCAGACGAAAGACTATTGCATGTTTTGGGCCCCAGATAAGATGGAAATTTTTGTCCAGCCTTACTTTTGTGAAATGGAATTTAAACTTGGACCTTCGTGTTGTTCGGCCCTGGTTGGCTGGACGAAATATGTCAGCACTATACGATGGGGCAGTTCCTCTGAAACAATTGATTCTAATAAATAAGAAGCGACCTAGAATAATGACAATAAAGAAACACCGTTTTAAGTGAATAAGTGAACACTGTTTTAAGTAAATGTGTGATCCAAATCCGAGGACCCTCTTTGAAATACACGAAAGAAAGAATACTAACAGCATGTGAACAAGAACTTTGCCTAATATAAGTACTTTGGTGATATTTTTAATTTGTAAATTACTCTTAAATGAAAAGCTAAGTACGTGTTCGATTATACTTTTCGGATTTTGACTGACGAAAGGATGTAGCCTAGTCAGACAAAAATATTCTCTAAAGGCAAATGGCAGTGGACTCTGTTACTGGGTAGCTTAAAAAAAGTACACTGTTCATAATCTAATTCATTCTCTCCTTGGTGTTAATTTAAAAAATCTTCTTTCTCTTTAAATTAAGTTAAAAAAAAGGAATTCTAAAAGGTTTGGTTAATCGTATGCAAACAGTGTCCCCAATTGGTAGAAATGCTAAATGCATTAGACACTTGAATAAAGACACTATTCATTACTATTTATATATCCACGTCATCACGCGACTTTCTACAATCAATGCCAAATCTGAAATTTAGTGAACTGCCCAGGCCCGATACCAGCCTTACTTATTAGGGGGGAAAGAACCAAAATTTTCCGACGCTCTAAAATAAAAAACAATAACAGCAACAACCCCAATTCTAGGAACATATGTTAAAACATGCACTAAAGGACTGATATGCTCCTTTGATGACTAGATTTTGGAATTATTTTGTAGTTTCGACGTCGGCGCCATCAAAATTGGCCATTATGAAGGTAAAAAACTGCTGTAGATTCAAAATTCATGTTAAAATTTATCCTCGAAAGTCAATAAACTCATGTTCGATGCATCATTTTCCCAGTAAAATCTTCTAAATATGGGACTGTAACGAAAAAAAATCTGACAGGTGGAGTCAAATTTCCGACAAATGGCCTTCTGGGGGCGCTTCGCCTCCCCAGCCCCCCCCCACACTGGCTTCGGCCCTGGGACTGCCGGTACTCAGTGCTATTCTACAGCCTTCAAATTGTGTAAATAAATGCAATAAGTTAAAAAGGTAAGCTAAATCAAGATAATTACCTGAGCACCATCTACTTCAGATTCTTCAATGTCGACCTCAAATGTATGACTATGTAACTGCTTTATCACGTCTGGTTTGCTAGACAATGAAAAATGTAAATATCTGATAGGTCAGCAAAATTGTGAGTGGTCTACAATTTCCATTCTGAAATCATTAGTATTTAAAAATGGCTTAATAAATTAGCAGAATCTAGAAAATAGATTTGTTCTAAAGGGGTATCAAAGATTGAATAACGATATTACGATATACATGGTCTCTTACCAGACAAAGAAAGTACCTTGCATTGGATGGGTCATGAAACATATTTTGGAAAACTTTGCGTTTCCTTCAGATGGAAATTTGAAGAAAATATTTTATGACAAGCACAGACATTGAACAAAAGCATAATTATAATCATCAACATCATCATCTATGTATTTATATATTCGATCTACCAATTTACAGTAGGCGAGAGAAATAATAGTACCTATACTCCAATAGCAGCTAATTCAAGCCTATTTTACATAAATCAGGGTAAACACATATACATCAGGATAAAATATAAATATCTATCCTGTTGGGAACCCAACCTCTTGTACATATAATTTGCAGGGCCTACAGCTGCAAAGATCACGATTCCAGCAACTAGTTTGCTTTGAAAAATTGGCATGGTGTTTGAATCGGTAATCCCGTGTGGTAAAATCTGCCACATGTAGCATCAACCAGGAAATTCAATGTATTGAAGTAAAAACTTTAATCAACACAATCAAATCACAAGTTTTTAATTTATCACTAATCAAAAGAACAGAACTCTTCTTAACTCGCGCAGTAGCATAGGGCATCATAATATTCGCTATATCAGATAAAAACTTACAATGGTAATTGATACTAGAATGGATAAAAATTTACCACGGTAATTGATGGTAACTTTCTGAGTATGGCTGGTATTGGCTCTCTATAACAAACCAATCTTGTGTATACGATTTAATGCACTGAAAAGAAATAAAATATCTGATAAATGATAAAGGAAAGGTTGCCTTCATTGATTTTCGCTTCGGAGAAGCATGCAAATCTTTAAAGTTGGTTCGAGGAAGGTTAGGTTAAGTTCTAGGGGAATGCTGCAAAGCTTCGATTACAGCGATTGTCGCAGATACTTTGGATTACTATTCTCTGTGTTAAATCGTCATTGGCTGTGTTGTGCTTTGTCTAGACACATTTCATGATTTGACACGCAGAGCCACGCAGAGAAGACGGCTCTTTAACTAATCTTTGATTAAAATCTGACACATAACATTTCTACCTCTTTGACAAACAAGCTGTTTGATTCAGTGTATGCTTGTGCTGGTACCGTTGAGTATTCTGTCCTCAATTCTCGTGGAATCTTGTAGACCTAAAACAAAAACATGAATAGTAAAAACGCACTGTACAATAATGCAACCAATACGTCTGTGTAAGCACAAGGCTCAAATCTTTCAAATCCTTGAAAAGGTGAGCGTAGAATTCTATTATATCTTACTTTCCTGCAAATCTGCGATGGGCATTTTTTGATATCTTGACCATCTTCAAATTAGTGGTTTTTTTTTAAATTCTTGTTGAAAGAATTCAAGGGAAAATTTGAAAAAATTAAAACCATAGGAAATTCTAAATCAATAATTGAAAAATGATACAATCTCCAAGAAAAACAACAGCGTATGAAGGTCTAAAGCAGAAATCTTCACTCTCTTAGTTTGGGATTTAGAAATTTGAAGACTTTATAGCCTTAAATATAGTAATTGCCCCTATTTGAAACTAATCAAGATATCAAAAGTTTTCTGTACGGCAGATTTACAGCAAAGTACCCCAAGTGCCTTTCAAGCCATATACTTCCAAGAAAAATGTAACAGAGTATAACACCCACTTTTTAAAGATTTGAGCCACATGCTGCCTTTTCAACTAAGGGGCTACTTTGTCTTACCTTTGCTCATAACTGAAACAAGCCTGTGAGACATGATTTGTACAAATTTGAGCTATTATGTTACAAATTTTATCATGATCTACCAATCACCAATCCCACAATAGACCATTTGCCAATTAGAAAAAAGGGATTGAGGCGAGCGCGGCCACTTCCGACAGCCCTAGTAACAGTCGGAAGTTCGGGGAATCCTTTTCACTTCAGAATATCTTGTTCGATGTATTTCCCACGATCGATTTGTAAAGTAGGGAACACAAACAAACGAGCAGCTGATTTTTACCCCTTAACCCTATTTTGGTTGGGGGGGGGGCAAATCCCCCCCATAGTAGCCTTTTTGTTATAACTCTGCCAGGAGAACAATTACGACCCTGAAACTTTCTGACTTTTTGTTACTACTTATTATGCAACGACTCAAGAAGTTTCATGAAAATATTTTGACAAATGAGGGGGAGGGAGACAATTTTCCGGACCTGACTCTGTCAAAACCGCTAATTCTCAAATATTAATTTTCGCGAAAAAAGTAGCAAAACTACAATATTTTGCAAAGATATTGTGCAGGGTAATGCTCTTTGATGTAATCTATCATAATTTGCATGTTTGGATGAAAGTTATGCTCCAAATTAAATTTTATCGCATTTTTCCTGGTTTTGACCGATTTTGCCACTTTTCTTGACCACATAAAGAAAAATGCTGACGCAAGCAATAATGGCGGCTAATTTTAGGTTAATTTTTATATTTTCATGAAGTACATGCATGGGGCTATTAGTACACCAAATTTGGTTGCTCTATCTTTTTCCAATCAAGAGTTAGGCAGGGGGCTTTTTTGCCCCCCCCCCAACCAATATAGGATGTGTCAGATAGCCCAACCACTATAGGGTTAAAACGCATGCAGACAAGAGCACACAAAACAATCCTCACAAACAACTAAAACAAATATTTCAACAGCCTATCAATGCACGTACAACAGGTGGTACAGTGCAGAGTTCATTTGTTTTTTTGTAGATTTCCTTCCAAAATGATAATGAGCAATTTTAGTTCTAATCTCGGAACTTTTCTCTTACTATTTAACTCACCAAATTTGGTTGCTCTATCTATTTCCAGTCAAGAGTTAGGTAGTGGGGGCTTTTTTGCCCCCCCCCCCAACCAAAATAGGACGTGTCAGATAGCCCAACCACTATTGGGTTAATGGAATAAGTTCAAAACTTGGGAGAAAACTTTGAAAAATCAACGAAAAATGGCCGATCGTCTTGGGCTAATTCTGAAGTGGATAAATCGAGACACTGAAAACGAACTTTTGGAGGACCTTCTTTCAACCCTTTTTAAGGTATTTAATCATTAATCTGGAGTTGCAAGTGCATTTTGTAGGAAAACGAGCACGATACATCTAGAAGGAAAAAGGGCCTAAGTGGAAATTTTCTGGATTTTCCCGACAGCTTTGAGAAAAGAAAGGCTCATTATTCTGAGAATTTTAGAGATAAATTCGAGATTAAACGTGTTTTGGTGAAAGAATACGGTTTTCCGTCAATTTTTTACATGCGGAGGCCGTTTACCCCTCGCAAAACAGAGTTATGGCCCAAAACGAGGTAGGCCAAAACTTTTTCCCATTTTCACGGACCCCGTGCTACGCCTCTGGGGGCAATATTGAACCCCCAATTGCGTGATTAGCCTCGCAAACGAGTCATCTCTTGCAAACTTTGTACTGTTTCAAAATTGGCTTAGTAAACATCAAGCATTGGCTCCAAATGTAGCCTCGTGTCAGAAAATCGGGCCAGGTCGGCTTGCCGTTTATACTGTAATGGAGAGGATTCCTCGGATTTCCGACTGTTTCTAGGGCTGTCGGAATTGGCCGTGCTAGCGCCAATCCCTTTTTCTTAATTGGCAAATGGTCTATTCACCGATGACCATTCAGCTATTTTGCAAACGAATCTGAATCGGCCCCCTGAAAAGCAGATCTGATGGATTGATGGGGCTAGCTAAACAAGTGAAATAGAAAAGAAAAATAAACAGAATGATCATGTGGAATAGAAATCGCCGACTCGATCCGACTAAATATTTTCACGTCCCTGATGATCTATGTCGAAATTATGTTCAATTACAAAATGAAGTGAAAAGAAGCATACAATCGGCGTATCAGTCAAGTACTTGGTGTATTCAGCCAGGAAAAAGGATAAATCTCTCAGTGACTCCCTTGAAAGTGGCATCTTTCATCAATCTTCCCTGATTAAAGCAATTGCAATTCCCCATGACAAATTCATCTTGACTCTTTCACAATAATTACTTTGCAACATATTCACCCATAAGCTTCTTTGAAACTCCGAAATCTCTTGCAACGAGGACATTCAATTACAACGTAATTTGAAACGTCCTAAGACAACTTTTGTTAAATCAGTTTCCTTCAACAACTGCATGCCCAAACGTAATCCTTTAGTCTTGTTCATAAATTTAGGCCTGACTGAAAACAGAAAGCTTTTTGGGATCATTTTGTTACAAGCTTCCGCAATCTAACACCACAATGAAAACTTTAAAGGTTGCTGGACTGAGAACATGGCTTTGAAAGGTTGGGAAACCGCATATCTGTCAATACTTGCCACAGAATAAAACAATTGATCAGTGATATTTCCAAAAATCTAATCATTGAGTTAAAATATAACCAGTTGGAAGGCTATGGTATAAGGAAGCTGGTGTAGGAACCCTGTAGGAAGTCGATTAGAGCCGAAAGATTAGATTCAAGAATTCGCTAGCATAGTGTTTAAGCTGCAAAAATTGGAGATATACGAGCAGGCAGATGAGTTAGATGTTTTAAGATGCTGCAAAGGAAGTTGGCAAGTGGAACTGAAACAGGTATATAGGTACAGTATTAAAGCAAGTGTAGCATGGAAAGGCCATAGTATCAACATCGCTCGTTGCACTCAAACAAGCATGCTTGCGATGACGTAGAACTCGAAATAAATTTTTAGGCAGAAACACCACAACACAACTAAAAACAACTGCAAATATGTTTGCATTGAACATATACCGGGTGAGCCCGAAAAAAGTTCCCACTTTCGAAAATTCGTAGCACCACAAGTACTTCGTGGATTTGAACAATTTTGTGATTTTTCTCGTCTTTTTACAAGCACTGGAAATATAAGTAAATCCAGTTTTACAAAAATTTCATGGTTGCAAAATGACTGAAAAGGGCCTAAAACACTTGATCAAATCATTAGGATGCTCCTCACACAGAGCAATACACAACAGGCGTTTCACCTCTCTCAAGAGTCATAAGGCATAGATTTTCAAACAGATACTGAAGATTTTCAATCCCATGGCAATAGATGTGCAGACAATATCTCTCACCCATGAGAAATTGCATTTTCTCTATTGTTCTGAGTGAGGAGTCCATTATGATTTGATCAAGCATTTTAGGCCTTTTTCAGTCATTTTGCAACCATCAAGTTTTTGTAAACTTGAATTTATAAAGTTTTCCAGTGCTCGTAAGAAGGTGAGAAAGATCACAAAAATACTTCAATCTTTTGGCTGTCCAGCAAATATTGATTCATTCTGTTCCATTCAGTACTCTCGATGTTATGAATTTTCAAAAGTGGGAACTTTTTTCTGGCTCACCCGGCATATCTTACACAATTGTTTGTCCTACCTTGCAGGACATGTTCAGGACTGTTTTATAATAGCTATATCTAAAAAACAGCATAAGACTTATGTTCTAACAGAACACGCATTATTTTGTAAGAGTTTGAATTAGTACTGTGCAGAGTTTCTTGCTATTCAGATATTCCCAACACTAAGAGTCTCTTGGAAGTTTCTTCTATTTCTCGTTGTTTAGATAAAGGGGCGATCTCCTGTGCCTTCTTGAATACTTCACAGCGACTATGATCAAAACCAATGGCAGACACTTGGGGGCGAGGGGGTGCGATTGCCCCCCATAATGGTGGTTAGCCAAGCATTTTAGAATAAGCAAAGCGTTTCAGTTGAAACAATAGCTTCGTCCCTTCCCCCTCCCATATTTTGCAAAGTGTCCGCCACTGATCAAAAGAAGTCGTCTCTCTGTCGAGATATCACTGGAGTAAAAGCGAGTAAAAAGTGCAAGAAACAAGCGAAAATACGCTTCGCATTTTCTTGGTTGATTATTCAATGGTTATTCTTTATAAAACCGGAACTCATAGCTTCTCAAGTCTTTGGTGACACGAACGTTCGATTGAACATGAAAATTCCTGACAGAAAAGGTACTTATGAGCATTACCCGTAATGACTAGTACACAATTCTGCTTGTAAATCATATCTTATAAAAAGACATGTGTGAAAAAAGAAAGTTGCTTTGCAATCCGTACTGAAGTTATCATCTGCATTCTGCAGCCCCTGCCTTGGCATTTCCGGCTGTCTCTGTTTTCCTCACTATATCCACTAGAAATCCGACCCTTCAAGTCTCTTGGATTAAAAAAGAATACTGAAAAACTGATATTGTTACCGTGACGTCATCTTCTGGAAATAGCAACATGTCACCATGCTTGTCTCTTTGTATTTCTGTTCTCCTTTGAATCAGTTCATCTTCGTAACTTATTGGTTGTATTCCTGTCACAATCTCCTGCAAGTGATACAAAATTGCAGGAAATATTAACGTTGCCCCTTTCTAGGTACTTTCTACAAATCGTGAGAGAAATTAAGTAACCACTCTAATGACCTGATTACAGCAAGGTTAGCCCCGTTAACATGGTTGTCTCGGTAAACATCTTAAAAAAAGAGGTTATGCAATTGCATGGAGAGATTCATTCAAGGGTTGCATGGCAACTTTAGCGGGAAAACTAAATCAATTGCAATAAGGCGGCATAGTTGAAAACTTTGGAAAACTAGCTAGGTTCCAACCCTGCCAAGCAATTAGACGAGGTCGCAATTTCATCCATTTTAACGGATTAACCGGACCAGCCCTGTCACGTAAAAGTTCAAAAGTGGGATCTCAGCTGCCATGGATTGCCCACTTACCATATAACGGTGCATCAGTTTAAAAGCATATGTCCTATTTGAAGGCGTTTTGGCACAGAGTCGATTAGCGTCTAGCTACTTTTTCGATCCCAGCGTTTGATGCTAAACATGGCAACTTCATTTTACCTCCCGCCCATCAGAATCTCCTATTGACAAAGGGATCTCGACTAAAATCGTCCATTTCGGACAACAAGGTCGGCCCTGCTTAATCAGGCCCTAAAGGTGGCCTTGACTTTGATGTTTAGTGAATCTGAGACCATTTGGACGAGGAACGATCAAAAGTTCTCTCACATGGATAAAAGTTATAAAAAAACAAGGAAAAACACAAAGGGTTTTTCGCCGGATTAGCATGAAACCGAAATATGTAACTGCTTTGAGTCAAAAGTCTTCCAAAGAAGATACAGAAACACAAAAATAAGGTATGTACCATTGAACCTCGATAACTACGAAAGCAGTTATCTCTCTTGAGTATCTCAGTGATCCATATCTCCTATAATTCTATATTTCCACTTACTTTGCTTCAGCATGATGGGTAAAGCTAAACTGCTACGGATACCTCAAACCCTTGTTATCTCTTCGATCCGTAATCCTGACTTTTGTTAATTGACATTGCATGCATAGACATTTCTCTTGACAGAACGCCATGATCATCCAATTTAATAGATCTATTCTTAATTCTTGCATCTCATACATCATATCTTATTTTGCTCAATCTAAAATCATCCTTTCCGATCCAATTATGTGCAACACAAATAGGACATTGAAACAGCAATTTCTTTTCTTTCAAAGTCGGACTACTGCACGTATAAAGACTAGGAATTGTTAAAAAGTTTCCACTTCGCGAGCTCAACTCTGACTCTATCTGCATCTAAATGATACCTGACGAAGAGCTAAAAATGTCTCGTCCAATTCCGACCCTGACCATCCCCTGGGGACACCCCTGGTATTTCCTTATAACATAGTCCTGGCCCCAGGCATTTGACCGTAATTTCTTTCCCGGCCCTGGGGCATTTGACAATGCCAGGAGCTCTCGCATTAGCATTTACAGCTACGGGGACTCTGGGTAGGATTCTGGCATGTTTTTAGTGCCCGGACCCCGGGCATTCGCCAATAAACTTGCCCTTCCCCTTGGCATTTGTAAAAGATATTTTTGGGCTGCTTGGGGAAGGCATCATTAAAATCATCCTATCCCTGCGAGAAAATGGTTGGAGAAAGTGCGTCTGCAATCAAAGCACTCGAAGAACTGCAAAGGTGCCAGCAACAAATCTTTAATAAAAATCATTCCCAAATAGGTGCTGGAGGCCTGCGATAGTTGCTTGGGGCCTGCTAGAGGAGAATTGTCAGAATATGAATTGAACAATACATTAGTTCAAATTTTGTAACAACTCGTACTTTTCGTACAGATTTGAAGATGTTGTGGTGCAGTGGTGTAATCCTCTGACTTTGCAGCCAAAACAGTCAGGCAGACAGGGTTTGATCCCAGGTAAAACCCTACCAACTGAGCATCAACACAAGGTGGGAGCACTGATGGGATCACAGCACTTGGTGCTAAAACCGCAAATGCACCTTCGCCTTCAACTTCAATATCCGCTATTCTTCTTTGATAACTGAAACAGTCTTTCATTCTAACTATTTCCATAAAAATAAGCAATTGTCTCTGGAAACTGGAACCCCTCACTTGCAACAATCCTTCCCATCCCTCCTCCAATCATCATATCAGTAAAGCTTGCTGGGCAAAGCTTTTTGTGCATTCTGTATGTCAGGCAACATTTTCAACAAAAAACAACTTGGTGATTTTTCAAACAATGGTTAGATTCCATCTTGTGGTGTGGTATAGTGCTAGATTCCTTTTTTGGGAAATGGGTGACAGCACAAAAGATGCTACACCATATCATTTTCAAGTTTTACCATGGTCCCACTCCTTCAAGTTGAACAAGGAAAACGTAAAATGTAGTGAGAGTATGACCATGGCCAACCTGTATGTAAAAAAGCCCAGAACTGGAGGTGAAACACCCTGTGGTAATTATGATTTGAGCTCCCTGTGATTTTAAAGCCATATGATGACCTGTCAACCCATTTTGCTTGGGTAATACTTGTTTTGAAGTCTCCCTGACCAATATTACTTAATCTAGACTTGAGGACCTTGATACTCTATGAGCCTTGACTTGTAATGTGTATGAACACTGTAAGACTAGAACTATTTATTACCTGGGAATATGAACTGAGGAGAGAAGAAAATTAAACTGTCACAACCTCACAGCCAGTAGTGGGTGTGGTTGGACCATTACCACTTGGATTTGTGTCTACAGCAATAACTAGCAAAACTGCTATGACAGAGCAGAGACTGCATATAATATCATAAATTCATTGTGCATTCTGACTAAGAGCAAGAAACTATCAAGTGTTGCCTTATTTTTGGGAACTGCTGCAGGGAGCTCAGATGGTGGGGGATCTAAATTACGACTTTTCCTGCATGAGCGCCCAGTTGCTGTTCTATCAACTTGTATGCTAAGTTTTAATTACTGTCCATCTCAGCTAGAAAAACGACTCTTGTAAAATGACCAAAATGTTTGTGTCAAGAAACAGCTCCAATCCATCTCAGTTGCCGGTTTCCACACAAAAGTAACAACCTTATATCAGTTGTGTGTTGTGGTCTATTCAATTCTTGGAAGGAATCATTCCTCCAAATGTAAATTCCTACCATGATGACAAATCCTCCCTATTTCAGTTAATGTATTACGTCACACGCAAGAGAACCTTGGACAAAGGTGATGAAAATATAATCAAGATGCATGCACATCACATTTGTATAATTCACAAAAAGTTTTGGAGAGATGGACAAATTAGTTATGAATCACATGAAAATTCTAATCCTATTCCTTTGCAGTGAGGTATAATGTCTCTTTCAATTCCTGCCCTGACCATCCCGCCTAGGACACCCCTGGGCATTTGCTAAAAAATATTCCCAGCCTCCGAGCATTTAAACATCAATTTTTCCGTGGCCCCCGGGCATTTGAGTGGCATTTGACAAAAGAGCTTTTCTTATACAGTAACTGGGAATATGGTATTTTCTCAGATCCCAGCCCCCGGGCATTCGCCACATAAAATTTGCCTGGCCCTCGGGAATTTGTGCAGGTAATTCTTGTTGACCCCCGGACTGCCTGGGGGGATGGTCAGCATAGGAATTGAACGAGACATAATTTCCATCTATTTCATTGTTCTCAAAGTTTGGTTCATGGATGTTCGGATCCCTCTTTGATATTTGGATTAACAACCAGATTTTCATTTTCATATTCGTTTTTTAAGTTTTTTGAATAAAAGCGTTTTTTATCAGATTGTGTGCTGAATACCCTGTGGTACTAATGTGATTATTTCCCCTGCTCATGAACAATGTTCTCTTTAGCTACACCTATAATAACTGTGTATAAAGTTCCTGCTCATTATACAGCTGACCTTTGATACAAAATAAACAAAACAAACAAAACCAAATACACACTTTTTATGAGAACTGCCAAAAGAAATTATTGCCAGAACTCCATAACAGGGAAAACAGTATTCAAGAAATTGTTTGTTCCAGTCTGGTAAGAATTCCTTAGCATTAATCTAACTTCACTTGTTTTGGGCATGATAAAAATTCAGTTCAATTGGAAAGGAGCTCTTTCCCATTCTTTTCCGTTAATCCTGCCATATACAAATCTTAAATCTCATAAAAGAATCTTCAGCCAATTATGAATGACACAAATTGCCTTTTAATTAATGGCTAAACATTGGAGCCCAGGCTTCAAACAAATCTGCTGTTTACATTTTCACAATGACACAGGGCATAAACATGAAGGTTGTCATGGGACTTATAACAAGACCCCCTAAGCAGGGCCGTCGAGAGCCAGCTCGGGCCCTGGACCGATTGTTAGGATCGGGCCTCAGGAGGGGGGGGGGAGGCTTGGGGGCGAAGCCCAAGAAAATTCTTTGGGACCACGCCCTTCAGACTCTCGGAGAATGAGGGAAATGCCCTTTTTATGAAAGCTAGTTTAGAAAAAATTGTTTAGATATTCCATGAAAAAGTTATCAAGGAAGCGGTATTTACAGCAAACAATGAAAAGATTCGCTCTTACAAAGTGACTTTGCCAAAGTCACCTCGTAAGGTACAGACACAAAGACTTTTAAATATTATAGCCACATAAGGAAACCATTTTCTTATGTCTATGTTTTAAGGCAGGTAGTTAGATTGCCATAAAAGTTGCCTGCCCCTTAAGAACTCTGAATCCTCAAAATCAGATAATTTTAAGAAACTTTCAGTACTGGCTCAAAATCTTAGATTGTTATAATAATCATCTGTAATTTCAGTTTCTTTGGCAGACCTGTTTTCTTCTTTGTTGACTGTGCCAAACTGTTTCTGACAATTCAAACTATTTACTTTTGGTGACCCTGTGCACAGTTTCCTTGCCCACTATCACTTGATCTTGACATCACAACATACAATGGAGATTAGCAAAAGCTTAAGAAACAACCCATCAACAGTTTGAAAATCATTGATAACAAATGACAGGATACCAAATACTACCACATGTAGCAAGCCTTTATTGGCTGAATATCATCAATTGCATATTCTTGGGTTGACTAGTGGGTCCTCAAATAATACACTAACACTGCAAAGGCCACACAGAATAAATTTATAGATGCTCATTACAAAGTTTGGAAACTTTCATTAAGGCGTGAGGTTTATATTTAATATTTTATATATGATATTTTATCAGTAAATTTGGCAAACCTAGCAAGGGAGGCACGTAATTCTGATGGCTTCTTTGTCAGAACAGTCTTTGGCTCAGAGAAATGCCAAGGCTATCTGTGTGCAGTACGGAGAAAATGAGGGTTGACTTTACAGAATCAGCACATCAAAGTTTCAAATATTTTAGAAAAGGTTGCAAATGCATTTTAGCTAAGGCTTAAACTGGAAATTTAAGAATGCTTAACTCCTTTTCTTATAGAATTTTCAGACCTATCATATGAAGTCCCTTAGAATAAACTTTGCTCAACATATGGTCATCTGAGATTACTTGTTGCACTGTTTTTATTCAAATAAACGACAGAACTTAACAGAGTTATAAGGTGAGAGGAGGGTAAATTAAATATTTGCAATAACAATAACAGAAGCTTTTTCAATCACTGAACCATCTTGGAATCATAAGCATGTTTCTTTGCATGATCCAGGGATGTTTTTTTCAGACCCATGCATGCACATGCATGAACTGTAACTTTTAATCTAAAAAGGTCTCCCCTCCCCAGGGCTGTTGAGAGCAAGGTTGGCCCTGGAATGATTCATAGGATCGGGCCAGAGGGGGGGTTTGGGGGCTGAGCCCGCAAGAAAATTTTCTGAAACCACATCCTGCAAACAAGAGCAGATTTTGTAATACAATAGCAAAAGTTGCGTTTGATTGACACCTCAATTCAAAGCGATTAGCGGCTGCAGACAAAGGAAATTCTCTCAACCAATAATTCAAAACAAACAAAGCCGCAAAAGTTTCCCCAAAACTGGTAGGGCAAACTCTCGCCTTGTGCAAGCGAAAGATGGTTTTTAAGGGAAGTTCTGTGCTTATAGCGAAAGAAGAAGGGTAAATCTAAAGTTCTCTCGCTTAGATTATATTTATTTGATTCAGGAGCGGAGCAGAAGGCATTGTAATTCTCGCGTCTTTAGGGCTTAAAATGAAACGATTACAAAACAGCTCCTAAATCAAATAAACATAATCTAAGCGACAGAACTTTAGATTTACCCTTCTTCTTTCGCTATAAGCACATAACTTCCCTTAAAAACCATCTTTCGCTTGCACAAGGCGAGAGTTTGCCCTACCAGTTTTGGGGAAACTTTTGCGGCTTTGTTTGTTTTGAATTACTGGTTGAGAGAATTTCCTTTGTCTGCAACCGCTAATCGCTTTGAATTGAGGTGTCAATCAAACGCAATTGTTGCTATTGTATTACAAAATCTGCTCTTGTTCATCCTGCACACTCTCGGAGAATGAGGGAAACACCCTTTTCAAGAAAACAGATTCAGAAAAATTGTTTAGATTTTCCGTGAAAAAGTTATAAGAAATTGGTATCTTACAGTAAACAATTAAAAGACTAACTTTTACAAGGTGACTTAACTTTCAAAGAGGGGCACAAACTTTGACGTATAGCCAATGAGTAAACTGTTTTCTTATGACTGTTTTACGGCAGAAAGATGGCCATAAAAAGTTGACGCAAAGAGATTTTACAGCAACAATTAATTTCTGTGGAACGATACTTTTACGGGCCCTTTTCGAGACCCGGCCCCAGACCTTTTACCCCCTTAACCCCCATCTTGATGGTCCTGCCCCTCCCCCAAGCAGGCCTTGTGAGGAAGAAACTGCAGGTGCTTGACAATTTAAGTACCTTGAAAGTTCCAGGCGGTGCTTGATTGAGCATTTTGGAAAAATTCAGCACCCCTGAACATTAGAATATTGTCAATAGGTGCAGGCAAAATATATTTTGAGTCTTTGTAGTGAAACTAACATGTACAGGTGTGACTGTGGAGGTGCTTGATCAAGCTGAAGCTCCTCTCCTTGAAAGATAAATATATGAAATGAAGAAATGAATAAAGGCATACCCAAGGTGAGGGAGAGGCACCTTTAGCACCCCTCCCCTCCCCCTCAAATTAAATGTTCCTGAAGGCAAAACGACGTTTATACAGTAATTTAAGACCCTACTGTATGTTGTCAGTAAACTAGTGTTCACTCAATAAAGGCACTGGGTTGGAACTTTAATCTCTGTAAACAAAGAATCACTCAGAAATTCGAACCAGGCTTTCTTGAAGTTTTGGTGTACAAGTACAAGTTGTACTGACTTGTACTCATCAGTTTAAGCTTCGCTGGAGAAATGGATGGGGGAGTCGCAGCCTTCATTCATCACACATCGTTCAGTTTTGGGGCACTCATTTTAAGAAGCATGTCAAACTAGGTTAAAATGCAACTACTGTTTCTTTCAATTACACTTTTCGAAGGTCATAATGGAAGGTTATTGAAAAGTAATTGCAAACTTATGGCGGAATTGCAATTATAAGCAGAGTGAGCGGCCTACAAAACAAACATGCATGCGTAGGCTACCCTATACGCACCTTGAGAGGCTTCGTTTCTGCGACTGAAGTATCGTCAATAAGGATGCAAACATTACTGAGAACACCTTCTCTCTTCGACTTTCTGTCCTTCTTCTCAGACATGGTTATTCTGCATATTTATCCATGTTCAAAGCAACTTTACTTGATTCCGGTGTTTTCAAGCGGATCTTCCCTGATTGTGCTCTTTTTCTGCAACTACGCTGGTTGAGTATCTAATATTTCGATTGAATTGAATGTTGTTTGCTCCCAACAAAAGCCAACGATTCAATTCAATATCAGCGAGTTTGAAAGGCGACTCGGGTGGTAAGTCTGTATGTGTTTTGCACTTCATTCCATCCAGATGTGTGAGACCATTTTGTACCACAGGGGGCCCAAATAAATCCTGGAATTTATGAACAGAAGTGCTCTTTTTCTCGAATGAAAATTGGTTCTGTGGTTCAACCTCCCACCCTGTATTCTCAGGGGGGAAGGGGAAGGGGAGGGGGAGGTACATAACACATTTAGGGTACGGGTATGTGCCGTCAGTGTGGGTGGGTTTTTGGGCCCAAAATGCTCTAAAAAGGGTCCTTTTCGGCAGATTTTCCATAAAAAGGGTGGGGCTTCGCTGAAATTCGAAAAAAATGGTTAAAAAGGGCAGCATGGAGCAAACTAGGTACCAGGGCAAGTATCGGTAATGAGAAGAGGGAAGCTTTCTCTTTCTGAAATTCGGGCGGCGACAGACCATTACATTATTGCAGACAGATATTTGATTTGACTGACGCGTTTTTATGTCATATGTGTAAAGGAGACAAACTTTAGTGCCTATCCAAGGCCTATCTAAATAGAGACGGGGCTGACAAGGACAGATTTTGTAGTCACGAGTTGAATTTGATTGACATCAAAATTCAAATCGATTAGCAATCGCAAGCACAGGAAATTCTCTCAACCAGTAATTCAAAACAAGCAAAGACGCAAAAGTTTCTCTGAAATCCATGCAGCTAGCTCGCCCGTTGTGCATTCCAGAAATTATTTTTAACCCTAATCCTACCGGGGGGGGGGGGGTGTTTTCCACCCCCCCTGTCGGTTTTTTGCAGAGCATTCTTTAACGACAAAAGTTATGACCCTCAAACTCTCTGAACTAATTATCTATTAGCTACATTTTGACAATTAAATTTTTGAACAATAGGTGTCACGTGACAGTTGACACTACCATATTTGGAGCAAGGTATTAGAAAAATTAATGATTTTGATATTTTTACTCCCAGAATTAGTTCCAAACGTTGACTATTGTACTTTAAAAGAATCAGCAAACAATTAGCTTTCTATTGTTGTCAACAACAATGGATTTTGCTGACGTCAGCATTCTTAAATGATGACGTCACTCTGGCCGCCATTTTGGGTCATTTTGTCAAATTTTGAAGTTTTTTCCAATAGATTTTGTTAAAAATGCATAGAATTGCGTTATGCAATACTTTAAAAGCATTTTGAGCTAATTATTATCAATTTTTGGCAGAAAAACACAGTTTTTAGTTATGACGTCATCAATTTTTGTCATTTTCTTCCAAAATAACAGTCTAAAAACACTCATATGCATCATATTTGAATTGGAAATGAATAATACGCCAAATAAGAATGGAAAAAGTCATTCAGATTACCTTTATTCCGTTTTTAGAACAAATAAGCCGGAAAACCATATATTTTGACATTTTCCGGCATTATGACGTCATAGTGACGTCACCTAATGAGGTGGCCACGCCCAAAACTACCAATCGGCTAAGAATAGCTAGGACTACGCCCTTGCCAAGTTTCAATGATTTCCCATTAGTCTACGGCTATTTATAGGGGGGGGTGGAAAGCACCCCCCCCCCCCCCCGGCTATGTTAGATCAAAAAAAGCCCGGTAGGATTAGGGTTAAGACTGCAAAAATCAGCATAGATCGAAAGAAGGATATATCTACACATACACATCTGCCATGGGCATTTAATTTGTTTGGTTCGAAAGACGATTGGGAAGCGATTCAGTTCTCTTATTTTTTGAGTGTAATTAAAACACTTACTGCTCAGTTTCTGAACAAAAGAAATAAAATGCCTGAGGTAGATGTGTAGATATATCCTTCTTCTTCTAGGTAGATGTGTAGATATGGTCATGTTTGCTCTCAAAAACAATTTCTGGAATGCACAACGAGCGAGCTAGCTCCCTGGGTTTCAGAGAAACTTTTGCAGCTTTGTTTAATTTTAATTATGTTGAGGGAAATTTTTTGTGGGCAATCCAGGTGTCAACATACAAAGCAACTCATGCTATTGCGATAGACTGGCTACTATTGTGTCACAAAATCTGTCCTTGTTCATGGTGAGGTTGCTATCAAATTTCCAACGGTCTAAATTTGTTTCAACAATCTTGATCACAGCAACAAATCACAATCTTCTCCATAGTCATGTGAAATAGTTTACGAACTCCACACTACTGACAAAATAGACATGCAAGAAAGAAAAATCATTAGAAAAGAATAATTTTTGTTCTTTACTTTCACATAGCAGCGCACAACACGACATAGACAGTTTATGGCGGTATTGTAACTTCGGCATTCAGCATACAATACTCCCTTTGATTAAGATAAGGAATCGAATTTTGGATGCAAAATATCGAGGGCACCTGGATACACCCAAAATATGTACCGGGTGTACCAAAAAAGTATACATATTTAAGTTACTCCAGCGTTGTTAATTTAGCTTTAATCAATGGCTAATCACTCTCAAAATGTTCCTCTATAGTTAACTTGAACATAGATACCTCTTTTGTTGGTATTTGTGCTTTGAGAGCAGAAATATCAACCTTGAAAGCTCAAGTTTGCGTCCACCTGGAAACAGAGCTTTAGGCTTTTGGCCTAAGCAAGTTCCTGCAGCACGTCAAACTTAAGAACTCAAATTAATGAAAAATTTAGAAATTGCTGAATGGGTCACTGGGGGAGGGGGGGGGGGTGACTTCTGGAAAACAGAATAACAAAAGATCTAATATTTTCCAAATTTTATCAAGGCTATCGTTGATTTATACACTGCTCCTCGAGAATTTGCTCAGGCTAAAAGGCCAAAGCTCTGGTTAGCAAGAGGAGGAGTTTGAACTTTCAAGATAAACATGTCTGCTTTCAAAGCACCAACACTAACAAACGAGGTACCAATGTTCAAGATAACTATCGAGGAACATTTTTAGAGTGATTAAACATTGATTAAAGCTAAATTCACATCACTGTCAACCAAATCCATAAATCCGTATACATTTTTTTGGGACACGCGGTCTTTGTTACTCTTCAATCGGACAAGTCTGTAGAAATTAGTATTTTCTGGAAAAAGTTGTAAATTCATAGAATATGAATTTGATAAAAGTAGATAAAAACAAACAAACATTCTTGTCACAGAATGAGAAAACAATTTTCTTGCAAGCATATTTTACTACGATCTAAGTTACTTATTACGAAGATGATCTGAAAACAAGATTATATAGCATATCAAAATCCCATCAAAATAGATATGATATCCATAACAATTCTTGACAAATGTTAGATCTGCCTGGTCTCATAAAATGTTAGTGTTTACCACTCTTTAATGACGGAAAATAGTAAAAAAATTCACATAACAATTGGTCGTTACACGGATAAACAATTTATCAGAAGCATCCTCGTCCTCGGCCCGGTAAATTTCCGTTGGGGTCACCTCGCATGAAGGTACGCCACCCTTAGAAACAAAGAAGATAGACTAATTTAAATAGTATCCTCCCATCTCAGCCCAGTTGGTTTATAATTCGAACACTTTTGTCAGCTCTTGAATTTCGCATACTGTCAGTTATCAGTTATCTCTTAGGGTAAGCAAAATATTGTTGATCTAACGGGTACAGTAAAAACCCGCACATAAGAACCTTCATCTATTAAGAACCTACAGCCTGAAATAATGTATTTTGTACCCAATAAATAAGAACCATTTCAGGCTGATGTCTTAACTAGGTTCTTAACAAAGCGTTTCATTCATTCATTAGGAAATAAAATGCAACGTTTTGCCCATCAACCTCCTTCATGGACTCCAAAACATTACTTACAGAACTGTGATAGGCAGGGCCTGCAAGCAAACTGGGTAAGCTTGGGTTGAAGTGGATAGGGCCATGAATGTAAATAAATTTGGTTAAGATTTAGATTCACACGTTTCCCTGTGTTAAGAACCTACACCCTGATTACTGGATGTGCCTCATTGCATAAGAACCTAAACAGGCTGAGTTCAAAATCTTAGGTTCTTATGTGTGGGTTTTTACTGTATACCAAAATACAGGAAACAAATTTAAACAAAGCTGTGTATTTATAGCTGAAATATCCTTCCGAAACATCATAAATTAGAAGGTTAACTCAGCAATAAATACCATACTTTTCAATATCAGTGTGCTAGACACCGACATCTCACTCTATATGGCGTGCCATAGTCTCTAATAACGTTGGTGACCATGGATCTCCACAATTCTCTGTCCTTTGCTGTTTTCAGGATCTTCAGTTGTGCTACTTCTGATTTTTTTGTTTCATCAATTTGTTTTATCATCCATTTGCTCAGGATTCCGAGAAATGTCAATCGTTGTCTCCCTCTACTTCCCTTGCCATTTACACTTCCAGTCAGCATCAATTCCTCTGAGCCTTCTTTCCTCACAACAGACCCCAGGAACTCAACCTGTCTCTTTAAGAAACAAATCGAATTCTTGGGACATGTTGTGAGGCTCGCAGACATTTTTTCGGCAGCTGCAAACTTGACGAACATCTTGAATGATTTCGACTAATTAACCTATCATTTCGTATGTCTTTACAATGTCCATTTCCTGGCGCTGAAGTAAGACACTTGCTTGCCTGGTATATGCGAAAATACGTCTCGTTACAATCAATGCCATGATGAATCCGAAACTGGAGTAGGTGTGGAGTATGCTCGTATCAGGTCATTTGCATCACTTCGAATGGCTTGATTCCACTCATACTGCCTGTTCATACAGAATTTTGGTCAGATGTTGATACCCTATCTCAGGATAAAAGTCAAATATTGATACCCAATGCCAGAATTTTGAAGAAGTAACAAAGAACAATTCAACATCAAATAGCATTCAATTTCAAGGCGAAAGAACGGATTTCCTCTCAGCTACGGTGACAAGCAGAATAAATATGTTCTGAATCAATGGGGACACTTAACACCTATTAGCAGAATTTTTAGTATAACAATTAACCCCAACCCCAGAAAATTCCAAGTGAAAGTATACCCCAATCACAGAAAATTTCCAGTAAAAGTATACCCCATACCCAGAATTTTCAGGCCAAAAACCACCCAAAACTGGCGCACATCCCCGTCTGACCCGATAGTGAAGTACCCCCCCCCCCCCCCGGCCATCCTCTTCCTCCTGAAGGTCACCTTCGTTGTTCTTTATCATAGTGAGAACAGATAGGATGACACCAAAGATATCTTCAAAGCGATCCAATCCATCTATGCGCTCAACCCAACAGGTTCTGCATACATCTTCAATTCTTGTGTACGGTACCTCTAGGAGCGACTCCTTGAGATTTCTTCGAAAAAACTGCAGTCGCTTTGGTGATTTGTCGAAGTATTCATTTACTCTCTTAACGTTGGCTATCATGTTGTGCGCTGGTTGGATTGAGCAAGACTTGGCTAGGCTGCTGGGCTTGGCTTGGCTTGGCTTGGCTTGGCTAGGCTAGGCTAGGCTTGGCTTGGCTTGGCTGTATCCAAGAAATTCCTCGTGAATCTTACGGTTGCTGTCAACGAATCTAACGGCAACGGGCATTTGCTCCACATGAGCAGAATCTTCAACTTCATCAGACATGACGGGGGAAAAGAGAGCCTTTTTTATTTCGCTCACAATCTTATCGGACATAATCACAACATAGATGGATGAATTCGTTTTGGATTGTCTTTGAGCGATATGTTGCATTGCTAACTGCTGTCTGTAAATGCTCATTCAGAGTCGTATCACCGCCAGCAGAGGTTCCAAATCTTTGAAAAGGCTGGTATAAAATTCAGTGATCTATTTCTTTGAACTGAATGACTTCAAAGAAACTGTAGCTATTTATCTATAATTCTACCGTTGGACTTTTCTGAAATCTTCAATATTTTCAAAATTCGCGTGCATTCCTTCTTCTTTTTGAAAAATTCAAGAAAAGTTTTCAAAAAACTTTAAACCATCATAATTTCTAAACTGTTTGACGCAACATGAAAAAATTTCGAAGTAAACCATAGTTTATGAATGCCTACAATATGGTATCAAGCAAAAGTCTGTCACTCATCTGGTTCATGATTTAGAAATTTGATGACGTCACATCCTCAAATGAGTTGAAATGTATACGCTTTAATGTTGAAAAATATTCAAAATGTTTGAAAAGTCCAATGATAGGATTATAGAGGAGTATCTAGAGTTTCGTTCAAGCCACTCGATCAGAAGGAACAGGTCATTGAATTTTACACCCACCTTTTTATGTCTGCGTCGAGTTAAAGATTTGGAACCTATGCTATCACCGCCGTCTGCCCTGAACTGCAGCAATGCTTGAAAATTGCCCGCAAACCATGTGCCCTTATAATTACTTAAATCATCACGCCTTCCACGATAGGCAAGATTCTGCTTTCCACAAAGAATAACAGTATCCACAATTGATCCGACTGTCTCTCTGTTCTTCTGTATTGTCGCTTCACTCATCGGCTCAGCAAGTTAAAAAAGACATTTGAGACATCTAAATTAATTTGAAATGGTATTATTTCAAGATAGACGTTTATCAAACATTCGCGACACGGTTTTGCAGTTCAGGACCTTAAGTTTTTGGTAAATAGACAGTCGTGGTCCAACAATGATCACTGGGGTACACAAAGATTTTTTTGCAAGAGTGGTTGATTTAGCCTAAAATCTAGAATAAATAATTTGTGATTTTATCAAATCAACTGAATATACTTTTACGATATCCTGCCTTTAATTCTGCGTCGAATGATGCATCAGTTTGTTTGGTATATTTTGTTTCGGTAAACGGAGTTTCTTAATCACTGCCTGGAGGGCTACGATAACCTTAAAGGGGCTCCGTTGCCAAACCGTAAACAAATCTGATAACACCGCACGTGGTAATTGTTCTCCATTGTTTTCTGCAGTTTGTTTGGTGGCTTCACTCAAGCTACCAAAAAATGCTCGCTAAAAATCCACTTATATCCAAGCAATCGTAAGAGCTACGAATGTTTGGATTTTTCCTCTGTGAAGTACAAAGTCCTATCTTCAAAATGATGCTTTCATTTTCGAAAAAACAGGTAAACGTCTGTGTGATATTGCCCATCAAACAACTTCAAAATCATCGTTTCGACCGAAATTTAGAGACGGAGCCCCTTTAAGTATTCCCACAGTTTTATTAGGCCATTTTGCAAAGACTCCAGTTTGACAAAAAGTTGAATTGAAGACGACCCTTGAGATGTATCTCAGTTTTTTTATTCAATTTGAAACTAATTCAAACAATGTATTGGCTGCTAGACACAAGCAAATATGTCACTGTTATTTTAGCACAACCATAATGCTACATGTTTGACCCATTTTGCAGCATTCTACAGGAATCACGCATCATGGATGAATCACTCATCTCCGTGATTTTCAGCGTTTTCAGCATTTCTGGACAGGCATTCACAGCAGCTGATACATAGTGGGTTTTCAGCTCAAAAGCATGGGTTTTTTCATCTCTGTGACAGTTTCCTCTCCACAAAGCGCCTCCACAACCTTCAAAGCGAAATCAAACGCAGTTCCAGGTCCTCTGCTTGTTATCATATTTCCATCTTGAACGACCACTTGATCCTGGTAATCATAGCCTATGCAAAGGTAATAAAAAAGATAATGACACTTGATAACTGATTTAAGTGCGATTTGAAAAATTAACAACGTAAAAAGAAGCCCCGACCTGATATCATTGGCCGCCTTGAGTGATGGGGACTCTGGGCGGGGAGCAACTTTAAATATGGATTAAATGAAAATGAAACTGTCGCAGGCTTCATCCACAAAACTGGTCGGTTAGATTAAGATCTATTGAGAATTCAGCCATGTACTACGCAACCACCAAGTCCCTTATCGTTAGTGTTTCTTTTCCTTGTAAATTCTGTTTCACATAAGAAGTCAGGCATTTTACTTACCTTAATCAACAACAAATGAGTTGCGCTCATAACATCAATTAATTCATCGCAACCCCGACCTGACATCTGGTGTGAAACAGAATCTAGTATAGTATCCTTTAATCTATAAATGTTCGTAGTGTGACTGTATAGTATACAGTTTAACTATTCATGTTTTAGATATTGGTCATGGGGTAGTCATTGTTTTTCGCTCCCCATGGTATCGTACCTGTAGTGTCGCATAGTAATTAGAATTAGGTATAGTAGGATGCAAAATATATTGTTAAATTTAATACTTGAATAATCATAGTACGTGGACGATACTCAAAACTGAAATGCTTATCTATCAGTTAGGAGGTAACTTAGGTATGAAATTTTTCTTGGTAAAATCTCTCATCTTTTAGACCCAGAAATTAGGAAAATGTTGGTAAGGGATTTGTAAGCGAACAAGAATTCCACATTCCATTATGGTCCATGATTTACTTGCCATTAAAATTGAGCTTCTATTTCTGCAACTGACAATTGTATTGAATCTAGAGTTCAATGACTGTTCTCAAAATGACATTCTCGAGAAAATCCCTTGTAAAATCTGAACGGAGTGACCGATTTCAGCCAGGAAAAATTCTAAAAATAATTGAACATGTCGCCTATTCAATCAGGTATTGTAAAAGCGGTAGCCTTTCAAACTGCGGACGCTTTTAGTGTATTTCACACACATAAGCAAGTAATTTTCTATCTTACCTTCAAACTTGTCCTTGACAAAAGGATGTGAAGTAAGTTGTTTGCCTTTTCCAATGCCATGAGATACAAATGCCAATGGTCCTACAAAAGTCATGATATTTTCATCATATGAACAATTGCGCCGTGGTCTGTGATTACACAAGATGAACAAACACTATTTTCGATAGAAAACGTACCGTTTAGTTTACTTTTTGCAAGCTTTCTCATTCAGTTGTTCGTTTTTAATTGTACCCTTTAAGTATTAAATCCCCAAGAGGGTACTTGAAAAGGAAGATTTCTTAACCCTATCAGGCCTAGGCTAGGGTACTTGATGCTCTAGGAAGACTGGGGGGGGGGCTTATTCAGCCCCCAGGCTTGATAGGGTTAAAGAGGGGTATTTTGTGAAGAGAAGCTTATCATTTTAAAGTTACTTGATTTAATTTGCATGATTTCATGTGGTATCCCTTTTGCCGTTTCGCATTCGTGTGTCAGTTCATTCAGAATTATTCTAAATCTTTTCGGCACATGTCTGCTACGTTGCGATGGGGAGATAATTTGCGTAACAATAACCATAACATTAAATTTGCGTGCAATTCAGTGTTATGATTTAGCACATATCAGCGCAACTGTAAGTTGTGATTTATGAAAGTATTTAATTTATTTCCAATAAGTCTATTCAATTTTTCGACTAGTTAAAGTCTAACTGTAAAATTGTACGACAGTCCATCGTTTGAAAGGGTAATAGCATCACCGAAAGATATTTTTCGTGGTCCACAACTTGGTTAGACAATTGGCTATTCAAATATAACAATGAAAATTAATAAGTCACGTGATTCGTTGCTAGGCAACCGAAAAATTGACGAAAATTGGCAAATTTATACCTTCTTAACCAGAAAAATTCTATTTAATCAACCACTCAACTGATTTTCTCCAAATTTGTTTCAAATGGTAGGAAACATGTCATAGTTCAAAAATACATACTTTGCAAAATTTTTTAGTTTCTATTTTTAGCACAATTAGCCTTAAATTAGCCTTTTGTTGCATGCATTTACTTTCATCGCAGGTTTTTGCCAGTCCTACCCTTTTATCTGGTAAATATAGACTCAAAATGAATCAAATTAATAAGGTGAAGCAAATTAGACTAAAAAAATTATATTTGACACTTCTTTATTAGGTAAATGACGTCATAAATGTGAATGACGTCATAGATATTAAATTTTGCTGACATCAGCAAATAGGAAAAATTATATATCAAATGAAAGTACTCATCAAATGCAATCGAATGGTGCATGTTTGAGATCGATCAAGCAAACGACACGAAAACTACGGACATTTTAAGCTTTTTTTTGTTGACTACTCTCCAAATATGGTATTACTGTGGTCACATGATCAGTGGTAGAACAATGAAATGTTAAGAATTTAATTGCCTATGAAATTTGAGTATAAGTCACCAAAACTGGTGGTTATATCTCTTGTCGTTTTAGCGTAACGCAGCAAAGTCTGGTAGGGGGGGCGAAAAACGCCCCCCCCCCAGTACAAATAGGGTTAACAAGCATAGGTTCCAAATCTTTACAAATATCTGTGTAAAATTCAATGATCTATTCCTTTGAATAGAATGGCTTGAAAGAAACTTCGACCATTTCACCCTAATTCTACCGTTGGACTTTCTGAAATATTCAATATTTTCATAATTTTGGTGTGCCTATTTTTTACGACTTTAAGCAGAATTGCAAAAGAGACTTGACAGCATCGTAATTTCTAAACTGTTTGAGAAGAAAGCGCATTGTTTACAAGAAAACCAAAGTTTATGATTGTCTGCAATGGGGTAAAAAGCACAAGTCTTTTGCTCTTCTTTTGACAATTTCGAAATTTGATGATGTCACATTCGCAAAGGAGTTGAAATGTGAAATATGCTGTAATTTCGAAGATATTGAAAATGCCTGAAAAGCCAACAGTGGAATTATAGCAAAGTAGCTAAAGTTTCTTTCATTCCACGCAATTAAAAAATAGAGGCTGTAAAATCTTACACCGACATGTTGAAAGATGTTGAGCCTATATGCTCAGATACAGTAACTCCAGTGCTTGTAGGGGGTAATGATTGTCCATAATGAACCAAACCAAATCAGAACTATTAATGATTCATCTAAAGAGAAATACCTGCACATATTGCAGCAACAACTTTTCCGTCTTTTTCATGTGCCTGCAAAATGTCCCTCACAACTGGTGACTGTAAACGAGAGAAGCCAATACTGTAATAAACAGCCATTTTTACCTAAGTTAGGTGGCCGCAGGTGAAGTAAAAAACAATAAAATTATCCCGTGAGATACCATCCTACCAAGAAGATAAGGGACCGGTCATTAAGTATCCGCTAGGGTGGGCTGGAGGGAATATGGCTGTGCCGCAAAATATATTCTAACGAATTAGATGGGCTACCAAATAATTATTGCAGTTTTGGGTGGGCCATGAAACAAATATATTGATTTACACTGTAAAATTTATCACAGCATGACTTTCCCAACAGTCATACAAGACCTGTTTGGTGACAAAGTTTAAAAACAGTATATCTTTTTGTAGCTAGTCCATTTCAGATTCTGATAGATGTGCTTGCTTTTGGGCAATTTTTAAACATTTTTACACGGATACCAAACTGTGACACAGCTAATGACCCATATTTCAAAGAGGAATTTATATAATTCCGTTCGTATTGAAGTTTCATAACACAGAAACAACCGGCCCCTAACATAAGCTAGCATTTTCAATTGTCGTTTGTAATGCAGAAAAGTGAAGAAATTTGATAACAATTGCAGTGGTTCTTGAGGAACTTTTGAAGGAGCCTTTTCGAGCCTTTTCCATAATTTCAGAATGGCACAGTGGCTAATTTGAGTCAGGTAAATTTTAAACCTAATTGAACAAGTCAACAAATAAAAAGAGCATCTGCGAATATCATTGCCTCGATACCTACGGAACTGTGGCCTTTCAAATCAGGATTTATTTTTATCCACCAGGTACTTTATTCCCATTGCTCTTTTCACACAAAGGAAATAAATCCTTCCCTTGGCCAGCAACATGGTTCAAAGGAATTTAGTTTTAAAGGCACTTAATAACACTGCTCATTGAGAGCTTAAAACAACAATAAGAATAACAAACAGGAATTGTAGTAAATGATTGTAACTTCAGATATGCAATTAAAAGGTGCTGCTGATTGCCACTTTTGATACAAAGGGTGCACAATAAGGCTACCAGGCGAAAAATTTACATTTCTTTGCAACGAACAGTCTAACATAAAATAGATAGTGAATTTCCTGAAAGCCTGCATTGTGTGCTTTCTTGATGTATAGGTTTTGCAAAATAAGTCGCGGGAGAATTTCCAAGCAAAAAAGTAAGAATATTTCAAAATGAGGTAATGTCTCTTTTAGAAATTCTTGAAATAGTATGTTTGTTGGAAGAAAGAATATAACAATTAAACTTTTTGATATACAATTCTCTCTATTGTCTTTCACAAAAGCACAGGATGGAGGCTGAATTTTTACTGCAATAAAAATTCAGCCTCAATCCTATGCTTTTTGTTATGAACAATAGAGCTAATTGTACTTCATGAACCAATCAGGCTCATGAAAAATGTCCTTTTACACCGTTTTGTTCCATTTTTTCATTGCTTGCACCGTTTTTCAAATCTCAAAGGTATATTTTCTATATGCAGTTTGATGCTGAATAAACTGGTATGAGTGAAAGGTTGAGTCTTCTCATCTGACAACATCATCAAAGATACGCCTAGAAATGCTGGATGAACCTTCACCGATTATTTTGACAATTTCATACTGTACATACTCACAGCTGCAAGGTTATTTGCACCTTCGAGCCCACCAGGAAGTACAACAGCATCATACTTGTTCTGCAAAAGGAATAAAGTGATAAATTTGTGCAAAGAAAGCATTCACAAATATAAGATGCCAAAGGTTATTTGCACAAATAGTGTGACTTTTCCTTGTGAAATGATAGCTGGTCAATGTGAAACTTGATGCTGTTGACAACCAGTACTCATTGCTTGGTGGTTGTGTAGCCAATAGTGTACCTGAGATACATGCAAAAATGTACTTTATCTATCATTCAGCATTTCTATTGAATCATTAATCAAATTAATGTAAAGTAAAAAGCTCTCTAGAAATCTCTCCAACAAGGATGGAAGGTGGTATGTGGGGTAGTAAACTAGTGGTACAAGACTCCCTACCTTTCATTGGGCAAAAGGGTTAATATCAGCTCCCAGCACAGCACCCAAAACAGAAGTACCACCACATTCAAAGGGCACATACAGTATACTCATCCATTGGCATGGCAAGTCCTTTTAGCACTGTTCCAAGTGGGAGTCATGCATATGGTGCATATAATTAATATACAAAGCACAAAAAAGGAAAGCTTCTCTCTAATGCTCCTAAAACATTTGGAGCACCAGGCTTTAAGAAATGGGAAAGGTATTTGTACTATCGTATAAAGTACTTGCCCTGTGCAAAGACTACAAAATGAATTGATAGTAATTTTACATTTTTCCCAAGGTAGATTCCAAAATGCTCCAGCAGCAGATCACACCACCAATGAATTTCTAAATCCCTAAATCACTACAAAAAGGTTGCATCTTTGTCCATTTATGCCAATTGTTTAGAAAATTTGTTTGAACATTTTTTGATTGTTTTTAGTGTTTTTGAAACTCATTTATTGCTCTGAAAACAGAAAACAAATTGCAAAATATCAAGAATCTAAGTCAGGATCTTTCTAAAAATCAAGTCATTTAATCTCGAAAATCAGCCAAGTGTACAATCAGAGTCAATAGAACAACATTGACTCTGGTACAATTTATCATGGTCTGCCAAAAGTGGACAACAGTTTTGCTGCATCTATGGTATATCAGAAAATACAATGCCCAAAACAAATGGTCACCTTTTTGACTTCTTCCAGGCTGTTATCTGGTTTCACATACACTCCTCTACTGCATTGAACAATATCCACACCATCAAGGCCAGCAACAACAGTATCAATCTGCAAAAGCATATAAGGGCATAAGGGATCACATCATCAACAATCAATTTTGATTAAGTTGAAAGTTTCAAAGCAACAAGTTGATAAATAAAATCTAGCATTAATGCTTGTGTGCAAAATCTTGAAATAATTGTCAATTGTGGTAAAAGAAAACTCGCAGTCAGAGAAATGTCTCTATCTAAGACCCCGTTTACACTATGCCGGTACAAAATGAATACGGCATGAAACTGTGCCATATTGGCCTCCCGTTTACACTACAGTATGCCGGCATACTTTTCACCTGAATACGGCACGAAATGAATATGGCATGCTTACTGGCTTCGTCGCTGAACCGGCATAGTGTAAACAGTGAATACGGCATCATTTCATGTCGGATTCACAACGAGGCGATAATCTGACAAATGAGAGCATGCCCCTTGACAAATCCTTGCTCTGCGCATGGTCAAAACCTATCGTATTCATTTCATACCGGCATAGTGTAAATGGGGTCTAAAGTGCAAACACAACAAATTGGATGAATAAATTTTTGATATAATGTTCTGGGATAAAATTATATTTGGTTTGGATAGATACAATGTTTTGTAAATGGGGCAATCTGGCAATGCATTCTTTATTCCATTTATTTGATAAAGCTGGCAACATACAGATAGCAGATAATTGCTAATAAAGGCCATCTGCACCATTTCTCAGCTCCTGTGAAAATCTTGCTTTTGTATATAGATAGGAGTAGCTGCAGATTTCTCTGATGGAACACATGCCACATTTTTTCTTGTGAGTAGCTGATTTAGCAAAAGAATTGTGCCATGGTCCCCATTGGGGAATTTTTGGACAATGCACAAAAGATATAGCCCAGACTTGCAGAATGCATGGAGAATCTCTCCTTCATTCAAATAGCTTGTGTGACAGTATTTGTGTCACTAAACAAAGGGCCTATTGTTTCCTTTGGTGTTTTAACAATATACCAATGCAAAATAGATTGTATGGATGAAATTACTTAAAGGAGCTCCTTAGACTAATCGAGGAGAGAGTTATAAAAGTTCTCATATAAATTTAATTTCTTTCGTTGACATCATGATAACAATGACAGATTCTGTAAGACAACACATCAGCCGCCCCCCACCAACACCCAAACCCAAAGCAACCCACAACCCCAGACATAGGAAACCCCCAACCAGCAACCCAAAACAAACAAGCTGCAAAATTCCCCCAATAATACCCAGGCAGCCAGCAGCACACATATGATTTTGAATCTGAGCGTGATTTTTGGGACATACAAGTCTGAATTTGAGCTGCAACTTATCTTATTCTTAGGCAAAGGGAGTATGTAGATGACATATGATTTTGCAAAGGACTCCACAGACATTTTCATTTTCAATGGGGGGCAGGGGGGAGGGTGTTTGATTACGAGCTTGCCTTTGTATATAATACTTTCTCGTGTTAACACTTTTTGGTAAAATTAAGACTCACTGCAATAAAGTCAGAGCTCAACACAACTCATTGGATGCCTTTGTGAATATGTGAATTTAAAAAAGAGGAGGGCTAATCATGATCACTTTTCTATGGCCGTAGAAAGTCAGTAGGCCTAGAATCAGTAGACTGCCAGTATTGTAAGATTACTCCCGCGGACAAAATTTGGCCTGCACTGCACTGCCCGTTTTTACAAACCTTCGCCCTCCTCAGAACATCAATCGAAATGACCGCCTCCATCTCCTCTGCACCTTTAGCCAAAACAACGAGAGCTTTCTTTCCAGCCATTATCGATCGTACACCAAATGAAGAATACTTCCACAAATCGTTATCTACAGTTCAGGCTCTACTTTAACTTGCTGGGAAAAGGAAGTGATTACGAGAACAAAGCTTATTATATTGACTGAGGGGGAGGTGACAATAATTGATTGATGTTTTGACGAGGGTGGGGCGCGAGCAGCAGGTAACTAGCCTGCGTGCAGACTGTTTGAGAAAAATTGAAAAGAGGGAAAAACCTTTTCCCCTTTTTCAATTTTTCTCACAGAGTCTGCACGCAGGCTACAGGTAATCAACTAGCCTTTCTTCTTTTGCCCTTCATTGAATATAATAGCTACAATTGAAACACCCTTTGGAAAAACAGATCCCAGTAAGACAAGGAACAATCTGGGGGCCAACAATGTGTGCTGTCGTGACTGATAAAATAAATTCAATAAACAGCAGAACATACACCATGATAGGACCTGATGTAGAAATCGAAAGCTTAGTGTTCGTTGATGACATCCTAGCAATAGGAACAGCAGATAACATGGCTAGGACTGAGCAGAACTTAATGATGCTCCAGCAAACAAAGAAATTCATATTTAGCGTTGATAAATCAGAACTAATTCACATGAATTTCACAAACAAGAAGAAGAAAGAGGAAAATACATCAATTACAGTAAAAAACGGGCAAATTAAAAGAGTATCAGAAAGCAAATACCTCGGGGAATATATAAATGATAAAGGTGACAACAAGACGAGAATTCAAAAGAAAAGTAACAAAGTTGCTCATGCCGTAGCGGTAGCAAAGACATGTGGATCTGAAAGCAAAGTGGGCAAAGAGGCCATGAAGGTAAGACTTCAGATTTTAGAAACAGTGATCATGCCTTCAATAACATATGGAATGGAAACATGGACTAACTTAACAAAGAAAGACAAAGAGGAAATAGAAAAAAATCATAAAGAGTTAATCACAGCTTTATTCGAATTAGGAAAAAGTACACCATATTGGGGCATAATTGCAGAAGCAGCAATATGGCCAATACTGCAAACGATAGACTATCAAAATTTCATGCTGCTGCACAACATTTTGAACTCTGATGATGCAAAAATATCCAAAAAAGTTCTGATATCGCAGTCAAGGAATCAATACCCAAGTTGTTGGTACAGCGAAATTTTACAGGCGGCAAATGAGTATCAGCTGGACATAGGTACAATAAGAATACAAACAATGAGGAAGTCAGATTGGAAAAAAGAAGTCAATGAGCAAATAACAAAATGGATAAGAAAAAGGCTAGAAGAAAAAAAGAGGCAAATGACTAAATTGCGCTTTATAAATGCAGGTTTTGTCCAAGAAAGCTACGTAACGAACACAACAACGAACATGTGCAGAAGCATAATGCGTTTAAGGCTTAATATGATGAAGCTTAAGTCAAACTATAAAGGAGTAGGAAAAGATGTACTGTGTCTAGCATGTGAAGCTGAGGAAGAAACGACAGAACATGTATTGAACTGCATAGAATATAGAAGGGCCGTAGGATCAAAAGTTCAAATGGACATTACAAAGGAAAACAGACTATCTAAACTAAAGGAGGCAGCTGTTTTTGCAAACGAAATAGAACAATACAAGGATGAGATGGGAATTTTCACGTGAAAGAAAAAGAATAAATAAAGAAATAAAAAAAAGACAATTTAGTCGTCGATTCAAACCTTGCACTTCAATTTCAATTGAATGTGCTCAGTAGGAGTGTTTCTAATCTCCGAGCCTTCGAGCCTCGAGCCCTCGAGCCTCGAGCCTTCGAGCCTTGTATTTCGAGCTTCGAGCCTTCGAGCCTCGAGCCTTCGAGCCTCGAGCCTCGAGCCTCGAGCCTTGTATTTCGAGCCTCGAAATCATTATCTTTTTGAAAATTTAGGATTCAAGTGAAGGTAATAGCTAGAATTCTTGCGAAATTTGTAATTTGTTTATTTGTAAAAATGTGCCAGAACACACATTTTTCTCAAGGACTGAAAAGGCCCAATTTCAAAGAGTTTTCGTCACAGAAAGTAAGACCATCCTACCGCTCAATCTTCGGCCGTTGTTTTAGCACAGGAACGAGAGAACGACTTGTTTAATGGTTTTTTTGAATTTCAATTTTGCCCTAATTTGACTCACACGTTTTTTTTTATAAGAAACTTGGATCAGCACTTAGTACTAAAAGTTTCTTAATTTCGCATGAAAATTTCGGTGTTTTAGTAGTAAAAGTTTCTTAATTTAGTTTCTTAATTTGTGGGGTCTAAAATTACGTTATGGTTCAAAGATGAGACTTCTTATCGACAAAAGGATTTCACTTTGCATTGATATTGTCACCAGGAATAAGCCATGCACATTAAGGCAAAAAGTTACCCATTTTTGCATTCAAAACTTGATATTTACAAATGCAATGCCACGCGAACCGAGGGGCCTTTCACTCCCAAAAAATCTCGTACACCTTTGGGAAACATTCTTTTGTTTTCAAGAAAACTCCAATAAGTGATGTGCCCCTCGACACGAATCGTAATCTACCGACTGTAATTCCAGACATAACATTTGAGAGTTTCTTAATTGTTCTTGAACGTAATGCTAGAGTTTCTTAAATTTTTGGTCATCGCAGTACTAGTTTCTTATAAAAAACGTGTAATTGGGATGCATTCCTATATACCAATTAAAATTTGTTATTATTAGACATTGTTAGGCTTGAAATGCTAGGCTCGAAGGCTCGAGACTCGAGGGCTCGAGGCTTGAAATGCAAGGCTCGAAGGCTCGAAGGCTCGAGGCTCGAAATGCAAGGCTCGAAGGCTCGAGGCTCGAAATACAAGGCTCGAAGGCTCGAGGCTCGAAGGCTCGAGGCTCGAAATACAAGGCTCGAAGGCTCGAGGCTCGAAGGCTCGAGGCTCGAAGGCTCGAGATATAGAATACTCGCTCAGTAGTGAATACTGAAGTAGGTTTTGTGAAATATCGCTAAATATCGCTAAATAGTAAAAAGATAGACAATTGTAAAATGTATGATAAGACATTGGCAGGACACAGGACAATCAGACAATGAAACATCACATGTATAACCGGACTTTCAGAACTAATCAAAAGCCTCTAAAACTATACGTAATACGGAATAGACGTAGGTAGCTAACCTTGCTTTCCTTTGGCAATTAAAACAATCAAGATCTCATTCAAAGTCAGCCAGCTGGATCGAAATGCTTTGAAAAGAAACAATGTTAAAATCTTAAACAATACAATCATGATTGTTTTGATTGCCAAAGGAACACTAAATCTCGTATACACTATACACGTATTTTTTAATAAGAAACTAATAATTTGGGCCAGTAAGTTTCTTGTCGGCTCAAGCCTCAGATGATAAAACGCCTCCAATTTCAAGTGCTCAATGAAGAAAAGCCACAAGTATCCACATGAATCTTTCCCCCGGGGGGGGGGGTACTCCCATTATGGCCTAACAGGGGGTCCAGTCAGTTTGAGGGTCTTACAAAATGGCTACCAAATGACCCTATTTGTCAAACACGTGCTACCAATGGGGGGTATTTCAAGATTCCTAGCCAGTTGTAAGATTTCAACTCAATAAGCTCCTCTGCATGGCAATGTGGTCGTTGCAGCAATAATTATCAATGAATTTTGAAGCTTTCTTCCTTTGTTCAATCAGTTTTTACAATAGAAAATTATAAAAAACTGCAGAAAAATCCCACTACTAGATGCTACCAAATGGCCCAATTTTAGGTCCACGAACTACCATTTGGGGGTTTCTACAAAAAGATACTACCATTTGAGGGCATTTTTCAAAATTTTTGCTTTGGCCCTCTTTAACACTGACTGGACCCCCCTGTCAACCCACAATGGGAGTATCCCCACCCCCGGGATCTTTCCTCAATCCAAGAATCAACAAACCTTTTACTTCCAATCAGAACTTCCTCACCTTGAAGGCCACTTAGCTTCCGTCAGCTCATCATAATTTGTGATTAATATGACTGACTATTTATCGTTCTGTAGCTTTTTTTCGTTACGATAAAAAAATTTACCACGTCACAGAGTCAAAAGTGATTTAAACACGCTGTAATTCTGAAATTAAACAAGATATCGAAAATTACACTAAAAGAATTATCTCAAAGTAACTCTAGGCCTCTAGTTCAAACCAAAAGTAAGATGCAATACTATCTGCACAAAGATTCGTAGGTCCTGTTCAAATAAAGGCGAGGCGAGCCAATCCGCTTACCGAGCTGGAGCTCTTTGCCGAGATCTCATCACAAGGCGGACTGGCCCGCTTAGCGAGATCTAATTGGTGAGATATCGGTAGGAGGGATGAAAATTTCCCATATGAACACTCCAACCCAGCTACCGCAAAGAAAACATCTATATTGCCCTCATTGGCTGCTTATCTATAGACAATGGGAGAGTCTCATTTTGACACGAATCCTATTGCTGTCTCGGCCGGTGTGGGCTGGAATTTCTCCATATGAACACAAGATAAAAGTGTCTCGCCTACCGAGCCAACCAGGTAAGCGGGCAGGCTCGCCACCATATCTACGACTCGAATCGAATCGACTCGACTCGACTCGACTCGACTCGACTCGACTCGACTCGACTCGACTCGACTCGACTCGACTCGACTCGACTCGACTCGACTCGACTCGACTCGACTCGACTCGACTCGACTCGACTCGACTCGACTCGACTCGACGACGCTGATGCTATGTCCATGGTGATTTTGTATTAAAAGCTCTCGCTGTAGGATTCATCATCAACTTCTTTGGCTTGCTCATCTTCGTCGATATCTTTTCCAGTGTGGGTTACCTGAGAGAAAATGATTGGACATATCAGTACAGTGACAATGAAAAGTCCAGGTGAGCTAGGTATACCAAGTGAGTCAGACAAATGCAAGTTGTTTAAAAAATGCTGCTGTTCCCTTAATATCACAGCAATTATTGTGGTAACTGTTTTGTTAAAGAGCTGATATGTTCAATTAGATTTTAAAATTTACCGTACTCAAATCGGTCGCTCCGTTAATCGTTAAGCTGTATTTTAAATCTGTAAAAATTGTACCGCACAGTTTTGACTGTTTTGAACAAATCGACAAAACGATTTTTTTGTCCGAAATTATGATAAAAACATCAACATAGAAAAGAAAGTCAAAGCCACAGTATGGCAATTGCACTGAAACCTAAAAATCAGTGGCATGGCTTTTGCAGAAACAAGGACAAATGTTACAATAGGATTTTTGATTGGTACTTAAAGGGGCTCAGTCGTCAAACAGTAAACAAATCCATAAACTCGCACGTGTCGGGGATTATCCATTGTTCATCAATTGTTCTCTGCAGTTTGTTTGGTGGCTTCACCCAAGCCACAAAAAAGTGACCGTTAAAAATCCACTTATACCGAGCAATCGTAGAAGATATGAATGTTTGGTTTGTTCCTTAGAGAAGTACAAGGATTAATGCCCAAACAGCAACTTTTATTTTGAAAAAAAATACGAAAATCCTGTGTGATATCACCTTTCAAAAAACTGCAAAAATCATCGTTTGTTTACATTTTGACGACGGAGCCCCTTTAAGTACAAAGCGATTGGCGATTGCAGGCAAAAGGAATTCTATGCTCGGTCGGTCAAATCAGAAACTAAAACAAATCAAGCCGCAAAAGTTGCCCTGAAACCCATGTAGCTAGCTCGCTCGTTGTGCATTCCAGAAATGGTTTTAAAGAATAAACACCAGCATATATGGAAAGAAGAAGGATATACCTAAACATCTGCATCAGGCATTCTATTTGTATGGTCCGGGAGCTGAGCAGTAAGCAGTAGGTGCTTAAAATCACCCTCAAAAATACAAGAATTGAATCATCTCCCACTGGGCATCTGAACCAAAGAAATAAAATGCCCGAGGTAGATGTTTAGATATATCCTTCTTCTTCCTATATATGCTCATGCTTGCTTATAAAAACCATTTCTGAAATGCACAACGAGCGAGCTAGCCACATGAGTTTCAGAGTAACTCTTGCGGCTTCCTTTGTTTTTATCAATAACTTGACCAACAGGGCAAAGAATTCCCTCTGCCTTGCAATCGCTAATCGCTTTGTACTTGGGTGTCAATCAAAAGTAGCGGATCCTATTGTGACAGTATCTGTCCTTGTTTTTGTAGTATATGCTCTTTCAAACAGGGAATACATTTGTGACTCGGCCGGTATAAGAAATTGCAGAAATCTTTCTTCTTTACCTTGTACAATATGTTGATAGCAACGAAAAAACAGTTTCAAATTCATACCTGTTCGCTATCAGCCTCTGCGTCGTCATCGTTCTCAATAACAGAGATCTGGGACTGAATCTCGTTACCATGGATATCACGATTTTTGAGATTACCAAGCCAGAAAGCAGAATGACATCGATTTGCGGCTAGCATGGCCTAAAAAATAAAGCCAATACCAGGTGACCGCTAAGAACTTAAAGAGCTAGATCATAACTAGTCATCTGAAATTAAACGTTATTGACAAATGCTTTCCTTTACTTATTTGTTGAAAGGCTTGGATATCTTTCGAGATGCTGCACGATATCTTTAAGCCATGATTACCATCCAAAATACCACATTCAAAGAAAAGTTCGACACTTACATTTCTAATTTAGAGTGAAATAATCACCATCCTTTTCCAGCCAACATTTCTTGAAAATCTAGCGCAGAGAAGGATTTGAAGTCGTCTGAGGGAAGTCCGTTGTTTGCAAAACGATCTACCGCTGTTCATCATTAAAATCTCGTGCTCCCATGCAAATTTGGAATTCGACATTTTTCACATCTTTCAAAACATGGACTGGAAAAGGAGGGGTAGTTCGAGAAATGAATGAATTACCATATTTTTGAAACTGGTTTTTCAGAGGGTAGTCAATGACCTAAACTGAGCAAGCAACATCTCAGAAGATAGCTAAGCCTTTTAGCTACATGCTGGTACCTTGTTTGTGTTCATAAAATTGTGGAACCTAGGCATAATCTAGCTAGCATAGGTTCCAAATCTTTAACTCGGTGTAAAGAGGTGGGTGTAAAGTTCAATGACCTATTCCTTCTGATTGAATGGCTTGAAAGAGACTTTAGTTACTTATCTATAATTCTACCGTTGGACTTTCCAGAAATTTTCAATATTTTTCAAAATTACAGCGTATCTTACATTTCAACTGATTTGAGGATATGACGTCATCAAATTTCTAAATCTTAAACCAGATGGGTGACAGACTTTTGCTTGATACCATATTGTAGGCATTCATAAACTATGGTTTTCTTCGAAATTCTTTCTTGTTGCGTCAAACAGTTTAGAAAATATGATGGTTTTAAGTTTTTTTGAAAATTTTTCTTGAATTCTTGAAAATGAAGAAAAACAGTCTAATTCTGAAAATATTTAAGATTTGAGAAAAGTCCAACGGTAGAATTATAGAGAAATAGCTAAAGTTTCTTGGAAGTCATTCAGCTCAAAGAAATAGGTCACTGAATTTTACACCAGCCTTTTTAAAGATTTGAAACCTATGCTAATCTAGCTCGTGAAGTTGTTTGGGTCACACGGTATAATTGCAGGAAATATCGTTAACAAACTTTAAAAGATTCAAAACTCAATTTGGATTAATTTTCACGGTCGTGAGGCCACCTAAAGTTCCTTCGAAGTATGTCGTTTTCCTTTCAACAGGTTGCCAAACAAGCTTGATAATGTTATTTAGGTTTCGTTTGTGTCTGCTTTCGAATTTTTCAAATCAACTGCCATTTTTCAAATCAACTTCAAACTGTCTTTCACGCCTCATCTCCTACGCAGCGTTGCTTCTCATTTCAAACTTGTACTGAAAAAGCAACCTCGAAAGCAGGCAAGAACGAAGGAAAATGAAACGATAAAGCTTTGTTTCGCAATTCCATGGAATACAAAATAAACAATGGGTAAAAACAAACTTTGTGTCACAATTTAATACCACAATGGGCGATATAATAAAAAGTGAGACTAAAAATAAAGTCACCAAAATTTGACTATGTTATCGATCTTTAAATGCTCTGTTTGAGTAGTTGTGCCAAGAACCAAATGAATTCAATAAATGATCGTTGTTTTATTGTTCGAGGAGAGAGAAGAAGAATTACGGAAAGTATGACCTCATTCTGAGCAATAGTATCTTGCAAATATTATATTTTAGCAAGCTAAAAAGCTACTTCTTGCTGGTTCATTTAAACGCTCTAGTCATGCAAGATAAAAGAGATTTTTCAAGGGCACGAGAAGCCAATCTAAGTTGTTATGCAAGATAAAAATTGACTTTGATAAGCATTTCTTTTCACTTTGCAGGATGCTTCAAAATCAGGCAGCATGTAAAAGCAAAAACTACCCAACTTCGAAGTCATTCCAGAACATTTCATTAGCACAGAAATTAATTTGGTCTGCGGCACAAATGTAGATGAAGACATGTTATGATAGGTTGTATAAATTGATGATTTCTGTAAAGTTTCGTCTTTTTCTTCATCTGGTAACGTGTGAGTAAAACAACACGATCCTTGTCTGTAAGGCCACTGTTACTTAGATATCACGGCAATAATGTTGGCAAGTATATCAATCAGTAGTGAACATGTTCAAATATATTTCAAAATTTACCTGACTGAAATCGGCCACTCGGTTCTAAAATCAAGAGGGATTTTCTCAAGAAAGCCATTTCAAGGAACCTTCAAAAGAGACCTAAAATCACAACCATATATCCTGCCTTACAGCACAGACTTTCAAATATTTTCAGCACGTGTTATCCCTTTGGGAGGATGAATGCAACATCCCTGGGACAATAACGACATCATTCCGGCCAGTTTCCTCCTCCCAAGAGGATAACACGTGCAAAAATGTGTTGAAGTCATCCATGTAAAGCAGAAATATGACGGAATTTGATCGTGACATTCCGCCGCTTTTGGAGGCTTCTTGAAGGGCTTTCTTTAGAGAATCCCTCATAATCTATGTCAGGTTGATTTCAAAAATTATTTGAACAGGTCCATCATCAAATATTTCATAAGCCAATTTTATCATCTAGATATGCAGGGAGCACTGACCTTTCAAACGGGGGTTGTTTCTTTTTATTCATGGGTGGAGGAGGGCAAATCAAAGGTGCATTATTGTGAAGGTAAAGGTGAAGTTGCGGTTTTAGCGCCAAGCCCTGGGATCGCAGAAGTAGAGTAGACCTAATCGAGTCCGCGACCCCTGGTCATGACGCTCAAGTGATGGGGCTCTACCTGGGCTCGAACCCTGTCCGCCTGACTATTCTGGCTGCAATGTCAGAGGATTACACCACTGCGCCACAACACCTATTATTGTCCCTGGTCTCAATAGTTATGTCAAGCTTTAAGTGTCTCTAATATAACTATTTCGCTATTCACCCCGTGAAGCTTACCTTTACCCTGAATACGAATGTTTCGAGGCATTTCTTTGCTGATGGTACGTAATTGGTTAATGTCATATCCTGGGCCACCTGTTGATTATAAAATGCAATATTATAATGCAGCATTTTCAGAAGAACACAAAAGAATACAACAAAGTCTCTCAGAAGTCTGCCAAAAACAGAATGAAAAAAAAATGGTTTTCATGAACATGATATGAAGCCTGCAGAACTTACTATTTTCGGTAGAATGGCACCAAAAGAATGAGGCTCCTACCAACTCTACCGTTTTCGGAAGATGCCCAAAAGATTATGCCAAGAATCTTTCTATCAGAAATGGTCAATCACTTATTCAGATTAATGCTTAGTTCATGTTAGTTCACTGCAGCAATCACTGATCAGCAATCACTGATCAGCAATCACTGACACTTAACAATGATTTAGGTCGACTACCCTGCACTCTAAAATACTTTGAGACAAAAAATTTTTGGTAGCATGAGTTTACCTTTGAATGACCACAGAAGTGTTGCAAACATCGTGTGCTTTGCTGAAGATTTTTGAGTATGCTATGTACTTCGTCCTGAAAAGTTGTTTTCTGTTAGCTAAGAATCAACTACTTGAAGAGAGCATAGGCATCTTATTTTTGAAAAACGTTGCATGATTATTGGGTAATTGATCTTTCCTTTGCTTTAATGACTTGAAACGAACTTCAGGTATTTTGTTGTAAGTGTTCATTGGCAATCTTTGATGTTATATTACATTGATTTTACACATCCATTTTAAAGATTTCAAACCTTTGTTTGTTTGATGGAAGTGTGCTCGAAGTGAAAATTGTTTGTAGGGTAACAAAAAATGTGCCTAGAAATACCATTTGTCTAGTTAATTTTTGGGAATAGTTCTAGCAGTAGACTAAAATGTGTTTACTAAAATACATACTCAGGAGTGAATAAAAAACTTACCTTGTTTGTTTTCAAAGTTGTGTCTAATATTGGCATGTAGTGCTTGAGGAAAGTTTCCAGAAACATTCGACCGCCCTGCGACGAGAAGAAATCATTAAATTGAAAGAACCTTGGAAAATGAGGTATTTGGGGGGATGGAACCATCATATACTGGGAATGAATGTTGCAAAGTTATCTACTTTTTAAAATCCATGCTTAACGAGCCATTGTTAACGAGGCTCCTTCGCGAACACGCTACAATTTCAGACAGTCTAAAATCAAATTTGGCTCATACCGAAACAACAGATCCATGGAGCAGTAGTTGACCGAAACAACAGATCCATAGAGCAGTCGTTGACCGAAACAACAGATCCATAGAGCAGTAGTTGACGGAAACAACAGATCCATAGAGCAGTAGTTGACGGAAACAACAGATCCATAAAGCAGTAGTTGACGGAAACAGCACATCCATAGAGCAGTAGTTGACCGAAACAACAGATCCATAGAGCAGTAGTTGACCGAAGCAACAGATCCATAGAGCAGTAGTTGACGGAAACAACAGATCCATAGAGCAGTAGTTGACGGAAACAACAGATCATAGAGCATAGAGCAGTAGTTGACCGAAACAACAGATCCATAGAGCAGTAGTTGACCGAAACAACAGATCCATAGAGCAGTAGTTGACCGAAACAACAGATCCATAGAGCAGTGACCGAAACAACAGATTGAGCCGAAACAACAGATCCATAGAGCAGTAGTTGACCGAAACAACAGATCCATAGAGCAGTAGTTGACCGAAACAACAGATCCATAGAGCAGTAGTTGACCGAAACAACAGATCCATAGAGCAGTAGTTGACCGAAACAACAGATCCATAGAGCAGTAGTTGACATAGAGCAGTAGTTGACCGAAACAACAGAAACAACAGATCCATAGAGCAGTAGTTGACCGAAACAACAGATCCATAGAGCAGTAGTTGACCGAAACAACAGATCCATAGAGCAGTAGTTGACCAAAACAACAGATCCATAGAGCAGTAGTTGACCAAAACAACAGATCCATAGTGCAGTAGAGCAGTAGTTGACCGAAACAACAGATCCATAGTGCAGTAGTTGACCGAAACAACAGATCCATAGAGCAGTAGTTGACCGAAACAACAGATCCATAGAGCAGTAGTTGACCGAAACAACAGATCCATAGAGCAGTAGTTGACCGAAACAACAGATCCATAGAGCAGTAGTTGACCGAAACAACAGATCCATAGAGCAGTAGTTGACCGAAACAACAGATCCATAGAGCAGTAGTTGACCGAAACAACAGATCCATAGAGCAGTAGTTGACCGAAACAACAGATCCATAGAGCAGTAGTTGACCGAAACAACAGATCCATAGAGCAGTAGTTGACCGAAACAACAGATCCATAGAGCAGTAGTTGACCGAAACAACAGATCCATAGAGCAGTAGTTGACCAAAACAACAGATCCATAGAGCAGTAGTTGACCGAAACAACAGATCCATAGAGCAGTAGTTGACCGAAACAACAGATCCATAGAGCAGTAGTTGACCGAAACAACAGATCCATAGAGCAGTAGTTGACCGAAACAACAGATCCATAGAGCAGTAGTTGACCGAAACAACAGATCCATAGAGCAGTAGTTGACCGAAACAACAGATCCATAGAGCAGTAGTTGACCGAAACAACAGATCCATAGAGCAGTAGTTGACCGAAACAACAGATCCATAGAGCAGTAGTTGACCGAAACAACAGATCCATAGAGCAGTAGTTGACCGAAACAACAGATCCATAGAGCAGTAGTTGACCGAAGCAACAGATCCATAGAGCAGTAGTTGACCGAAACAACAGATCCATAGAGCAGTAGTTGACCGAAACAACAGATCCATAGAGCAGTAGTTGACGGAAACAACAGATCCATAAAGCAGTAGTTGACTGAAACAACAGATCCATAGAGCAGTAGTTGACCGAAACAACAGATCCATAGTGCAGTAGTTGACCGAAACAACAGATCCATAGAGCAGTAGTTGACCGAAACAACAGATCCATAGTGCAGTAGTTGACCGAAACAACAGATCCATAGAGCAGTAGTTGACCGAAACAACAGATCCATAGAGCAGTAGTTGACCGAAACAACAGATCTATAGAGCAGTAGTTGACCGAAACAACAGATCCATAGAGCAGTAGTTGACCAAAACAACAGATCCATAGAGCAGTAGTTGACCAAAACAACAGATCCATAGAGCAGTAGTTGACCAAAACAACAGATCCATAGAGCAGTAGTTGATCTGATAGGGCAGTTCAACGAAAAATGTTTCTATCAGTCCATCTACTGCAGTCACGGGCGGTAGGAAACGCTGAATTTAGAAAAAGCTTTATGGGTGATACATCGAGTTATTCCTATCCTAATATATCATTCCATTCGTGATATATCGACCCGTTCTCCTTGTGTCTACCTCTCCTTGCCAAGGTGCCATTTCATTCCGATTGACATGAATTCAAGGGGCCCTAGAGCAATTATGCCACTCAAACGGAAACTCCTCGAAGAGATTGTTCCTTCTCTGGTTTTCTGTTTCATTTTACCACACTTGAATGGCATAATTACTCCAGCGCCCTTGAAGTCATGTCAATCGGATTAAAATGGCGCCTTCGCAGGAGAGATAGACAAAAACGTTGATGTATCATGAATGGAATGATACATTAGGATAGGTATAACTCAATATATCACCCATAAAGATTTTTCTAAATTCAGCATTTCCTTCGGCCCGTGCTGCAGTGTGGATCAATGGTTTCTGCTCAGGCTAAATTTGACTTTCAGACGCTCTGAAATGATAGCGTGCCCACAGAGGACCCTGGGTGAAAATGGCTCCTTAAAGATCATGAATATTGGAAATATCGAAGTCGTTTATCTAGCTCAAACTTTAAACGAATGAAGGGAACTAAAGTGGAGGTGATCTATAAATAGGACAAAGAAAACTCCTTCGCACGTAATTGTTCCTCTAGCTAAACAATATCCTCACACGTTTCAAAATCACTAAATGCAATAGGATACACTCTTCTTTTTTATAAGAATACTATAATTTTGTCCAGCCTCAATATTCTTAAGAAATTTTCGTTTTGAGCCTTAACATATTCTTAAAGTATTCTTATTTTTTCAAATCTGATATGGTTTCAAAGGAACATAGTTAGAAGAAATGGCATGTCATTACGAGGAAATGGTCGGAAGACAGAACAATTTAAGCAATTATAACAATCATAAAGTTTTAAACATGCTTTTTGAAAAAATGAGATACGTCATTCATGCATTCTCTGTTATGAACATCGCAAAACAGGCAACTGCTGAAAAATGAGACACAAATATGCGAGCTAAGGCTGAGCAATATTCTTATAACATTCTGAAAAATCGATCTAGCGGAATATTCCCCTTTGACATGTTTTGACAACCTGCTCTAGAAAAATTGCCTCATTTTGATACCCTGAGCTGGAAAAAATTGGTGAAAACGATACCCTTAAAACGGCACATCACCGTCGGACAAATATACTAAGTACCCCCCCCCCCCGGGTGACATTCACAGTGTGTCGCAAAAATATTGTGCAGTGCGTATAGCTGCTGTGGAGGAGCAGTAACTTCTATTGCACCGTTTCCTACATATTAACTTAAAAGCAATCTGTCCCCTATTGTTCTGACCTTGGTTACTGCTTTGTTTACCTTATTTACGCTGCAGCTAAATTCATGCATCACTGAGTCTCTATGAGCCTGATTTCTTTGGATAAAGCGAATTAACACCAACTTCTGGAATATACAATAGAGATCTTTATCGATTTTATTTTCATTCATTGAAGGGGACAGATTGCCTATAAGATAGACTTCAACTTAGAGGTTTTGTTGAACCAAGGACTGCCCCTTTTGTCTAAGCCTTTTGTTATGCGGGTAAAGTTTAAAGCAGATAAAGTTCTTTGTTTGGTTTGTGGTTGGATTCTCCGTCGACAACCTTTCCACAAACCAAACATGCTTTCTGCACATTATCACAGGTTTCCTTTTTAGGGGATAACCGTTGCTTGAACTTTGATGATTCGTATCCCCAACAAGGTTGAGATCTTGTTAGAGTCAATCTGAGATTTGGCCGCAGATTTATGGCAAAGTAAAAGCAAAATAAGTGGCTGCTGGCTTCAAAAACGGAACTTTTGTTGTTCTCCAAGAATGTCAAAAATCAAGTAAATTTTGAAACAAAGGGTTCTAGCATTGTAGTCAATTTTGTTTCTACATTTTCAAATGGCTAATAGTGTTGTCTTATAGCTAAACAACACTATTAGACCTATAACCCTGCATAATTCACTCTTCTCCTCAGTGACGAACATTGCAAGGATCTGGGGTTTTCCTGACAAATATATTCGAATACCTTCAATGCACTTCCAAGAACGGAACGAGTATCAATGGTCTAGGAGAAAAGAAGCAAAACATCAATAGAATCCCAATTAAATCATATTTCAATCATTCTTCTGCAAAATAAAACTTCAACACACTCGATTTGACTTCTACTTCGCCTAAATATGGCTTGTTAAAGGGAATCCAAGCATATATAAAATCCTTTGATAAAAATAGCCGTGCAAAGACAATAGACCTTAAGCTATTATACAAAAGAGCCTGGATCGAGCGTTATTTTTTGCCGCCGAAGGCAGCCTAACTATTCTGCTTCAATCGGCGAGCGAAATTAGCCTGTCTGACTGTCTGCCTGCTGTCTGTCTGTCTGCCGTCAGGCTATGTCAATCAGGGAGCGCCGATGTCAATAGACGGGCCAGCTCACGGCTGCGGTTTGTGGGCTCGCGGCTTGTGAGCATTTATCCAACAAACAACAACAAAAGTTCTCCAACAAAGATAATGAGTTCTTCGGTTTATTTCTAACAATGCAGAACTCAATATTACGGACCACGGAACCATGGACTACAGAACTACAGAACCAAGAGCCTTGGACTCAGGAACTAGAAACCGGCGGAGGAGAGTAACTCAATATTCTAAATCATTTACCTTTTGAACGATTACCCAACTGTAAATTCAAACATAATACTCGTTTCCTTAGCGATAATCATTCAATTAATTTCTATAAAATTGACCTCGCTACAGTCGCATTTGGTACAAATACTAATCGGCAGCACTCGCTGACTGTTGTTATATCTGGTATAAATTTTCATACGCGACGTTCGATCGAGTAGCGTTAGAGCTTCTATCAATATTGTGCATGTTCGAACATTCTACAAAATGTAGCAAAATATCGCTCGATTTTAATTCTTCTCAGAATGGCCAAGAGGTCTATTGGCCCAAACACGTTGCAAACCATATTCGGGTAACTCTGGTCTACGTCAACAGGAAATATTGATACGTGATAGGCTAGAATTGTATCGCAAGTGGCTTGGCTTGATTGAGCTACTTTTACATGTTTAAATTCCAGTGGCGGCTGGTGCTATAGGGCACTTGGGGCAGTGCCCCACCAGCAAATCTCAAAGAAAAGTTAAAAATCATCACAAAATCAACAAATAATTTTGTGTTTGATTCGAATAAAGTATCGGCACTGTATTGGTACTTGTTGTGTGAGCCTGAGCCCTATCAAAGGTGTGGGCGTGGCTTCGTTGTTTCTATTGATAAGTGACGTCTAATGTCTATCGATATTGATAGAATCGGCTTCTCTTTGAGGCTATCATAGACGCTGCGATTTCTTTGACCTACTTTCTCTTTGTCTCCATGTTTCTGGGCAAAGTTTTTTCTGCCCCTCTCAGATCCTTATTGTCATGCGCACTACAGTGTTTTCGTGGTTTTCGTCATTCCATGAAGTTAGCTGATTGGTCAATTTTCGCAAAATATGGGCAGAAATCAATTTGCCCTCCCCACTCAACAACAGCAACGTACATCCATCGGTGCTTCAAACATTTCGTAGTTTCGTAGGCCTGTTGTTGTGAAAGAACGATCGAAATGTGATAGACAAAGAGTAGACAAAGTCACGAAGAGAAATTAGAAGTAAAACGTTTGGGCCAGCAGATTGCCCAGAATTTCAGTTGAAGTAATCATCGCGTGGATTTACAAGGAGCTCGTATTCAAGGTAAGACTAAGACTGGTTTACAGGTTGCAGCGAGTTTTTGGAGGGCCTCCTACTGTTTCCTATCCTTGCCTCTTTGCTTGTTGGCGAGTCTCAACCAGAAAAAACTTAGACAAAGTACGGTGCTTGCGACTGATGTACTGGTGTCTATTTTGTTGCGATTTAAAATGTTTGTTGCATTCTTCAGAGAGAAATAGCACTTTTTACAAAATTTGAGATCAAAACAAAGGAAGGCAAGGAAATATCTTTGAGGTATTCTGCCGTAAGTAAGCAAGCACTGAATTGCAGAATGAAAACTAGGTATGCCAAGTTTCTACAGAAAGTTTCTAGAAAATGTATCGAAAAGGGCGTTGCCAGCATTTTCCGAGCGTTTGAAGGGCGTGGTCACTAAAAAATTTTCTGGGGGCTACGCCCCCAGACCCCCGCTTCTTCCCAATTTTGCCCCACCAAGTATTTTCCTCACCAGCCGCCACTGTTAAATTTCCTTCAAACGTAACACGTTTTTTTCTGACTCACGCGTTATATGTTTTGAAGAGAGATTATTTTGAAGAAATGTACTAAAATATATTGATTATGTACCTTGACCATGCCAATGAGCAAGTAGAATGTTCGTACACTACAACTAGCAACATGTAGAATCTCTGACAAATCCTACAACGAAAGAAAATTTCAAACATTAGTTCAGCAAGAGATGAAACAATTCCATCTTGCAGTCAAGAATTTGGATTTGGATTTAACAAAAAAGTTATGCAATCATATCTTTTCTCTTAGCAGAATCTGCTAAAGTCTTTGATTCGATCCCCAGTGCCATATCCTAAACAATATTTGCTTGCTTGCTAAAAAATGTCCCCCCGTTTGAAAAATTATTGCAGCAAAAACGGTTGCACGATGATTAAAGGGATCGGCTTTTCTAATAACGAAAAGACTGAGGTATTTCTCGTATTTTTTGGTATTTTCAAAGTAGTAGTCTCTTGGTGAATTCAGAACAGCCGGAAAATGGCCTAAAATGCACGATAAAATCTTCCAGGTCGCTTGAAATCTACTCGAAATCCTTTTGAGAATTAGCATGACTAATAAAATGAAGAACTGAAACTGAGACGGAAAATGAAATTGATATCTTATTCATTGCTCTAAAAAAGATTATTAGAAATAGTAAAACTGACAGGTTATGTGTCTTTTATTTCGAGATGCCTTTGATCAATTTGACACCGTACTGCTATCTTGAAAATTACCAAAAAAATACAAAAATACTTCAATCTTGTAACTATTAGAAAATCTATTCTGATTATTATAGCACAGATAAATTCGCTGCAATGATTTTTCGAACAAAGGGATCCTTTTCTGAGTCACCCGGTATTTCAAACACTCACTTCAAGCTTTTGCCTCACTTCTTACGCCTCATCAGCAACAGCAACTAAAGTCAGTCGCTGAAGAGGCCTCAGTAGTGAAGCGAAAGATTCTAGCAGTGTTTTAGGCCCCTTCCGGGCATTTCATAACCAATACATTTTCGTAAAGTCCAATTTACCTTCATTTTCAGTGCTCATAAAAATGCATGCCGCATCATGAAATTCTTTCGTCATTCGGCTTTTAACTAGAATTCGATTCATTCCAATGATCGATCAAGTTGGTGATATGAATTTTGGAAAGTGGGAACTTTTCTCTGGCTCACTCACTCAGTATGTCTGGAGCATCTTTTTCCATTAAATGTAAGAAGCAGTTAACTTACCTTCTCTGCATTGTTGTTGTTTTCGGTAATATCTGCTTTAATAAAATTCGTCAATTCTTCCAAGATTGTTTTGTAAAATATGGCAAATGTGTTTCTAAAACAAGGAAGAGAGATCATCTAATACAATGAGTCTATCTCGTTATAACATGGTCTACTCTCGGGTCATGGTAGGAATCAGAGCTGGATATGTAACCCTAACCCTAACCCTTGTGGTATCGTCTCGTCTTGTTCTTTGTCGTAAATATGTTGTTATTCTTAATCATAGTGTAAATATATCATTCTTTTGTATGGCAAGGCTGTTAGATTGTAACTGTCGACTGCACTAGTGACGAGGCAAGGAAAATTTTATAAAGGCTCCTTGCGTTCTTCTTCCGACCATAGCGATCCCGCCAATCTCGAATTGCTGATTCATTGGTGGGTGAGCATTGTCATTCATGGCGTGATGATTTGGGCGCATGGTAAAAGTTTCCAGTTGCGTCATCTATGGTGCAGAGATCTATAGTATCTATTTTAGAGTAGTTTCTTTCAGTGTAGAGTTGAGTAAAATGTTCGCATACATAAGATAATCATCAGAGCTGCTAAAATTTAGGTAAATGGAATTCAAGGGGGGCGGGACCTGAATTAACGCGAAAGAGTTTTTAAAAATTTCTTAAACTTGTGTTAATTATATGCGCCATAGATTTCCTATGATAAAATATCATGTATCGTAAATCCATGGCAAAGTTATGCAGTTAATGAACAGATCCTCAACTAAAACCTGGTGTGTAACACAAGTGACGCACTCAAAACATCGAATTGCCTAGGTAGTTGAATAGTAGATAGACGTATGAAATGAATCATACTGGTGCTTATAGTCAAAAGGCCGATGCTTTTGCCATGTTTCTACAAATGAAAATCGGGAAAATGGCTAAATTCCAGGAGGCTACATATGAAAAGAAGAGGCAGTATCATGGGAAGGATTAATATGTTCAAGTATGTTCAAGTTATTGCTGTAAGGGATAAATTATTCAGCAACTTGATCGTGAAATCTTGAAGGCACTTTGTCGAGAGAATCTCTCATAATTTCAAAACAGAGTGGTCGATTTCAGTCAGGTAAACTTTAAATTTTACTTGCACATGTCCACTATGAAATGATATAGTTGTAAATATTACTGCCTTGATACACAGAAAGAGATGTCCGTTCAAATGAGTCCTGCTTGTATCGCGGGCCCAGACTCTGGAATCACAATGGCGAATTGTGTGCTCTCGGGCTGTCCCTCTCTTACGACTATTATTGGAACAATCTAAATTTAATTGTAAGTGCCATACATAGTGGGAACTCACTGACTATAAGTCCTTTCCCACTATGGATGGCACATAGTTGATAAGCCTTGTTGTTTTTGTAAATAGTTTCTTTAAATGAATAAAGAAAAAAAAGACTCTCGAACCCGCTAAGCTCCGATGCTAAAATGGCACCCTCTACTCGTGCTGCTCTTTTTCTTTCTTTTCATTTGTCTTTATGCTTAGATAGGTATTATTTCGTTTCCTTTGAAAAATTATAAAAAATTGTAGCTAATATTTGATTTTCTTCTCAACAGGGCCAATGGTAAATCAGAACTCTCCTGTATTGTTACCCTGTATATATATGTAAAACAAATGATTGCATTTTCCTCACCTGGTACGTAAAGCAGTAAAGTAGCTCCTGATTTTACGAAATATAAAAATGTTTAATTGCTTACTTGTGAAGAGTAGGTACGCTTGCATGGCGACTTTTATCTTCAACAAAATCAGCTAGAAACCCAGCTAGTTCCTCCATGACTGCTAGAGGCTTCTCTGCCATGTCAACTCGCAGTCTGAAAAGTAATGAAGTAGAAATTAATGAGCCTCATATAAAGTTTTCAGCATCAGCAATAATTTGAAATATCGAAATACCCAGAAATATCGAATGAAGAAAAAGATTGAAGCTTTTGCAAGACTGTAGAAGATAACATAGCCGTTGAGTGTTCGCAAAACTTTTAAATTATGCGTGAATTGGCCTTTCATACAGAACGGAACAGGGCTGCAAAGGATCGTGACTAAATGCAGATAAGATTCCTCGCCAGAGTCTAGGCTGGCCATCAGTTAAAAGCCTAATAAGAAAAGAGACTGCGGTGATCGGCCATAAATCCATGGACAATTTGGCCCGAACTTTTTTCCTGACCTCTTTGACAAACTTTCATCATCATCATCATCATCATCATCATCATTAATTTATTTACAAAGTAGGCTGAAAAACAAAACCATAGCTAAAATTACAGCTAATTAAGGCCTACTTATTTACAAAATTTACAATCTAATCTAAAAATAATATGTATATGTATAATTACAGTAATTTCACTAACTATCCTGTTATGAACCCAACCTGTTGTACATATGTTTTGCAAAGCCTACAGTTGCATTTATCACCATTCCAGCACCTTATTTGCTTTTTGAAAATTTGAAGGGTGCTGGAGTCTTTTATCTCGTGTGGTAGCAGCTGCCACATCCTATTTCCAAGGAAAGCTACAGACTCGATTCCAAAGGACGTAGTGCGTACTTTTGGAGGCAGCGCGTCGGTCCCATGCCTCAAGTCGTAGCCAGTGTTCCGCTGCGTGAAAATATCCTTCATAAAAGTTGGACTTAGATCTAATTTTAACTTAGACTTTCTGATGATACGAATAGACCTGCAAGATCTACAGAAACACATGTTACAATGTCCCTGCTAAGAACAAAAGCAGAGCAGACATTCTTTTTTATGGTGGTGGTAGACTCCGGAATCAACAAAATAGAGAAACCAAATTGTCAGCCTTCCTTGAAACTTTCAAGAAAGCTGTTGATTTTAATTTTCTTAACGAAGTTCATTCAGTTTCTGTGTAATTTACATTTACTAAATGTGGACCAAAAGTAAATTAAGTCGAAATGGGCTAAATGAGAGTAACGGTGCTTTAGATGGCTTTCGACACACGCTTTCAAACTACGGCTAGAAGAAGTATTCTGACACGGTGCGGCCACGGTAAAGCATAGCATACGACAATACTTCTTTGGGGGGGCTCTTTTAGTCGGGAGCCCTTTGCTCTCAAACAAATGTGCCCTAAATAGTGTTACGCCATTGGGCGCAAGTAATGATATCCCTTCAAGCACAAATTCTCAAACTCATTGGATCGACACATCGACTTTTGAAACCGAAGCTGCGCCATGCATGTCCTAAAGTCGCTCCTAATTAAATTAAGTTCGGCACATAAGAAAGGCGACGTTTGAACCATATGCCTAAACATCTTTCAGTGCAAATAAACACGAAATGAATACAGTTTGTTCGCAAATCCAGTAGATGTGTGACTTACTTGATAAGATACTGCAAAGAGTCATTGAACTTTTGCCCGCTGAGCCCGTAATCATTTGACCATTCTTTCTTCAAAAACTTTGTGGTGATTTTCGCTGAAATGAAGCAGATATGAATCTGAAATCCTCGCCAAAACTGTGTTACCACAAATATTTTGAAAAATAGATGATAAATTCATTCAAAGCCTTAAAGTTTACCTGTCCCCCTGCCCCCTGATTCAATATGTTCATGTTACATGGTCAAGCAATAAAGTCTTCAAGGAATGGTAGTGATCAACATTCAGTCAGGAGGTTGAGGGGGCAGATATCCAGAATAGACGTATTTTGAGTGCATATGCCAAAAATTTTAGCGAGGATCCTAACAGGGTGTCCCAAAAAGTGTGCCCTATTTGCATGACTGCTATGGATGAGCTGTATGTTCTATTTTCTGTTCTTGATAAATCCTGATGAAATAGATTCTGCTTTTCTCGAACAAAACCAAATTTAAGGATTCCAACAAACTTTTCAAACCTCAAATTAAAGAACGGGATAAACTTCCCAAGGCCAGCAAGAGGTTCAATGCAGGTAAAGCGAAAAACGATCTTCAAAATGAGTACGTAGGGGTACTCTGTTTACTTTGAAAAATGACAATTTTAGACCCAGATTACCCCAGAAAAACAACGCGAATCGTGCAATGATTCTCTATTAATGATTCTGAAGATTTGTAACAATTGCCCCGAGGCAATCGTAACACTGAACCACTGATTTTAAAACTTTCACAGCATCAAAAGGATTGGTTTACATGAATGAAGCTGAAGTTTATTTCCTTCCAAGACATGCAACTACAAACGCAATTAAACATTATTTAGAACATATGGTAAATTTTCCAGAAAGTGTTACAATTGGCCGCGGTCCCCGGTCTCCCTACTTTTCATATGAAAAACTCTTCTTACACACAGTCTTCTTTGTTTCGTTACTGTCATCAAATCTTTGAAATGCTGTCAATATTTTTAATACAAGGACAGCAGTTGCTAAATCTCTAACATTCGAAGACAATTCTTCGAAGTAATGTGAAGCTTCCCTGAAATTAAAAAAAATGATGCAACTGAGCGACAAGGTGAGCAGGAAGAGACAATCTCCGATTTGAAGGCAACTGCTCTCTGGACATCAAGGCACTGAAAGTCAGAAATATTAGGATATTTCGGTCAAGATTAAGGCCTTTTTTGAAGGTTTCTTAAAGGCCCTTTCTCGAGAAAATCCTTCATAATTTCAGAACGGAGTGGCCGATTTCAGTCAGGTAAATTTAGAAATAAATATCCAGGAGGCAGTTGCCTTCCAAATGGGATTGTTTTCTTTTTACTCACCCGGTATTAGATTTGAAATAAAAAAAAGCTTGTGCAATTAATCACGAAGATGTGAAGGTGAAGGTGAAGTTGCGTTTTTCAGCGCATCGCAGAAATAGAGCAGACCTAATCGAGTCCGCGACCCCTTGTCATGACACTCAAGTGGTGGGAGCCTACCGGGTATCGAACCCATTCCGCCTGACTGTTCTGGCTGCCAAGTCAGAGGATTACACCACTGCGCCATAACACCTTCAAAGGGGATTCGTACCAAACTATCAGATGATATTCTTGAATGGAACATTTTGTTATGAAATGCGCAAAATTGCCTTGTCCAATCGAGCATGTGATAACATGGCTCCTATATCTAAACGGGGACATCAATTCAGTGGCAAAAAGATACAAGTTAGAAGCACTATTTTTCATAGGACACTAAAAAGTAGTAGCAATTGCACTACCTACAAACTACCATACAGTACAACAAGAACGATATCAAGGACAGCCAACCCGGTGGCCATTAGATGAAGAACAAATAAAACTGTATGTCTTACAAATTATGGTATTAAAGATACGGAACGCTTCTTGTTGCTCTGCCCTTGCTTTGATCTACAAAGACAAGACCTCCCCGTTGGAATCTATGCATTAGTACGACCAGTTAGATATGTAAATCTTGCAAATGAAGCTTTCTTACAACTTTTATTGTATGGCGATAAAGATTTTCTCGATTCACTAAATAGACACATTCTTGAGCTTACGCTACATTTTATCCACGAAACTGTCATTTACCCCATCCTTTCATAAGCCACCCAATTTTGTAACTTGTTTGCAGGAATTGGCATGTAGTTAAAGTAGTCTTCTCTTTCATTTTCTTTATTTAATGGCCTCGGGGTAGACACAGTCTTCTGCTCCCTGGGGTGGATCGTCCTAGTAGTATTGTAGAGTGATTTTGTAAGTAGTGTAGCTTGTAATGTGTATTGTGAAATGTTATTGAAATATATATATATACATACCGGGTGTTCCAAAAAAGTATACAGATTTGGTTGACTTCAGCGATGTGAATTTACCTTTAATCAATGGCTATCAATGAATTTATCTTTAATCATTCTCAAAATGTTCCTCAATAGTTAACTTGGACATAGATAATACCTCTTTTGTTGGTATTGGTACTTTTGGAGCAGAAATATAAATCTCATCAAATTCATAAAGCACATCAAACTTAAGAACTGAAATTAATGAAAAATTAAGAAATTTTCCAATGGGTGACTGGGTGGTGTCTTTGGAAAACAGGATAACACAAGATGTAATGTGGTTCAAATTTTATCAAGGCTATCGCTGATTTATACGCTGTGCCTTAAGAATTTGCGTAGGCCAAAAGGCTAAAGCTCTGGTTTGCAGGAACAGGCAAATTTGAGCTTTCAAGATTAACATGTCTGCTCTCAAAGCACCAATACCAACAAACGAGGTATCATTATTAGAGTGATTAGACATTGATTGAAGCTAAATTCACATTGCTGGAGTCAACAAAATCCGTATAAATATTTTAGGACACACGGTATATATAAAAGAGTAGAAAATTCATGTTTTATCCTAATTAATATGAAATGAATCAAGAAATACGAACTGATATATAGGGTATCCCAAAACGATTTGACCTCGTTTGTGTGGCTGCTGTGGAGGAGCTGTAACTTCGATTTTCCTGCTGTTTAGCATAGGGCTCAAATCTTTCAAATCTTCAAAAAGGTTGATGTAAAATTCTGTCATTTTCCTTTGAATTGAATGGCTTAAAGGAACTAATGGTACTTTGCTGTAAATCTGCCGTGGAAATTTTTTGATATCTTGATTTTTTTCATAATGGCAGCAATTTAATCATTTTTGAAAAAAATTATGGAAAATATTGAAAAAATTTAAACCATCGTAGATCCTAACCCAATTGATGAAAAATGACATAACCTTCAAGGAAACCATAGTTTACAAAGTTCTACAATATGGTGGCAAGCAGAAATCTGTAGCTTTTCTGGCTAAGGATTTAGAAATTTGATGACGTCATAGCCTCAAATTTAATAAATGCCGCCATTTTGAAACTAATCAAGATATCAATAAATTTCCACGGCAGATTTACATCAAAAAACCCTAAGTTCCTTCCAAGCTATTCATTTCAAACAAATCTGTAATAAAATTTTACATAGACCTTTTAAGGATTTGAGCCCTATGCTCTGCTGCTTACATTGTTGTAAAGGCTTCAGTTTGGAGTTTGAGATCTTGTTCTAGCCAATCTGACCCGTGGTTGCTGATTTATGGCACTTGATGGCCATGTTATGAAATAAACTTTGCACTGTCCCCAAGTAAAAAAAGTGATTGCTTCAGAAATAGCACTTCTGTTATTCTCAAGCCATGTCAAAATCAACTAAATTTAAAAAAAATTCTAGCAATGTGTTTGAAATTTTTCTATATTTTTGAAAGGATTAATAATTTTTTCATCCATAAGAAGATACTATTCACAAGTGCAGAAAAAAATTGAATAAAACGCTAGAAGCCTTTCTTTCAAAATTAACGTAAGTTTGACATTTTTTAATTTTCGTGTGCCAAAAATCAGCAACCACTTGTCAGATGGGCTAAAACAAATCTCGAGCTCTAAGTTGAAGCCTAGAACAGGACAATACAACGTACACCTCCTCCACAGCAGCCACACAAACGGAGCAAAATGTTTTTGGGACTCCTTGTTGAAAGAAAATATTGATAAGCGTCATCCCATAGGCTTTACTGTGATCAAATTTGGTGACTTTCGCAAAAAAGATTGCAGGTGCTTCCTTAGTCATCTAGTAGGGAATATAACATGATAATTGATGTAACACTTACCTTAGCAATAATGGCAGTCTAGCATCTCCTTCACCTTCGATTGGTTTGATTCTACCAGCCATGTTTGTTAATGCTTTTCTTAATAGGCTTTTGCTTGATAATCGTTTCAGTTTCTCCCTGTCAAGATCAAAAAGACTATTTTATTGAGCCCTGTTTATGAAAAAGAAAAAGATGGGATGATTGTTACATGACTGCATAGTGCCAAGAAGAGTACTAGTACCAGCTAACATACGAGTACTCTGGGCACTGGAAACAGAGAAAACTTAGTTAAAGGAGACAAGGTGGAGACAGTTTATGGAAAGCTTGAAGGCTGTCGGGTTATAACTACAGTCCTCGCAAAAACCTTGTCGCAAAACGGGAAAAAGTAGATCTGGAAAGCAAATACCCCCCTTTACCTCCCAAGTCAATGTTGCTGATTTTTCTAACTAGGAAAATATCATACAGCTGAATAAAGACAAACAACATTGACTTGAGGGGTGGGAGGCTTACGAGATATTTCACTGAAGAAGTAGGCACTGTGATTTTTGTCGAAAAATGCCGAAAAACTGAGTTTGTGACAAGAGGGTTTGGCGAGGATTGTTAAGCGGTATCGAAAAGCTGTTTCTTTGTCCTTTCTGCGTCACGTTTTCAATGAAAATATAATGGATGTCTTTCGATTGGATGTAGGTTTTGACCCCCATCTCATTTTAAATAAATTACTTAGAACTCGGGGAAGCAGGCACTAACAAATCGACAAAAATGCGCCAAGCATCTCTTTTGTAGGATTTGAATAAAGACTGAACCATCAATCTTCAAAACGGCCAATAGATTTTTTAGCTATTCTAAAAAAAGAGCCTGGGTCGAGCGATATTTTTATATATTCTTACACGAGAGGTTCGATAGAGTGGCGCTTGAGCTTCTTCTATCACTATAATGCACATTCGAAGATTCTACAAAACGCATCAAAATATCGTTTGATTCAGATTCTCTTTTAGAATAGCTAAAACGTCTATTGCAGGATATAGTGTTTCCTGTCACAAGTGGGAATTTTTTATGGTGCACTCAGTGGTCACCATGTTTTGAGACTCACCATGAAAACAATTTGTTTAGACATGATAATATCATTTGGAAGTTACTTGACATTATCTGATTCTCTTGTCCATCGGAATCATCGCCATCCACTATGCAGTCACTCTTTTCCAGCAAACCCTGCAACATTACGACGAAATTTGATTTGGTAATCAAAACGAATAGAGATCGACAAACTCAAAATAATTGGTTCGAAAGAGATATCTCACTTCATGAAGGAACATAGCTAAAGGCGCAAATCTTTAAAAAGGTGTAGTACAGGTGTATATAGGCCTTTTTATCTCCGGCTAGTGTATTCTGCATAATGCAGATGCATAATGCAGGTTAAGCTATATGGCCAGAGGCAGTCTCCTTGCAAACGTTAAGATATTCTGTGTCAGGGGGATGGCAAAGCATTGCTATATAAAAACATATGTTCCTTTGGAAAGAACATGCTGTAGAATTAGCAAATCCATGTTATGAATTAAATCGCTTAGTTATAAATGATCAATGCTGCTGACTCAGAGAGTTTGATTCCACAAATCATAGTCATTGAATCAATGGAAAATTTAAGTTTTGCCGTGGAATTTCGATTGATCTCACATCAAAAATGGATCTCCGGGCACCTTATTTGACAACCAAAAATTAACAGCTAGTACACACCCCTGAGATTGAAAGGCTTAGTATGATCAAGGGGACGACCCGATTGGTTCAGCCATGCAGCCCTTGGCCATTATGCAGATTACACCAGCCTATTTATTTCAGGTACTGCCAATTCATTCTGGACTTGTTTTCCTTCATTCGTATCGTTTAAGCGGTTATCCTGATGAACTGATGTACATTATCACACATTTCACTCGCTTTAGGAATAAGGCTAAGGAAGGTATACAGTAGAAACCAGCATAAAAGAACCTAGTTTTATAAGAACCTTGAGGCCAAAATTCCATGATTACAACTTTTTAAACAAGAACCTACAGGAGGCTGAAATTTGTAAAGGTTCTTATGTAATAGTTTAATAGATGGTACTTTACTTGAAAACAGCAAAATCTTTTATGGTGTAAACTTTATCAAAAATAAATATGTTGAAAAACTATTCAATTCATAGAAGGAATGCACTGGCCAGTATCAAAACACATTCGCACTGTACCAACCATAAGCACCTTTTTAAGAACCTTACAGGCTGGACTTGATTATGGCATCAGTTAATCAAGAACCTCATTCAGGCTGCCTCAAGAAAACATAAGTTCTTTTGTGGGGGTTTCTACTGCATGTTTTTAAAGATTGTAACACTTGTGATTAGAGCAGTAACTCCTTAACAGACTATTGTAGGAGGACTCAAACTTAGTACTTGTAATGTAGATGAAAATGTTTCCGCCCAAAACCACTACTACGAAATACTATTGTAGTAAATCTGTGCGTGTTTTCCTGATGAGGTAATATGTCTGACGATCGTAGTTAACGGTCAAAGTATTACTAAGAATAAATATTTTACCCACCTGGAAATGCGAATTGATATTTTCAAGATGGTCGCAAAGGGATGGCATCAAGCGAATCATTATTTCAGCAACTTTCTTTGGTGGGATTTTTGATAAATTGGAGAAGCCGATGTCTTTACTTGGATTTCTCTACGTTGAAAAAGAATTATCATTAAAGAATTATTAAAAAAATACAAGATTTAGTCAAAGGAGTAGGTTATGAAATCAGTCATCTGTAAACAGGGCTATGAATAATTTCACTGCCAAAAAGAAGAGTTTCAGACTGCGTTCACACGATGCCGGCACATTTTGAAAACTGTGAAAAATGTGACGGATAGGCCTACCGTTCACACGAAAACGGCACAATTTGAAAACGGCAGATTTGAAAACGGTAGATTTTGAAAACGGAACTCTAACAGGCACATTTTGAAAAAAAAAACAGAATTGTGTGAACACTCGAAAATGGCAAAAACGGAACATTTTTCAACGCTTTCGAAACGAGGCTGATTGGCTTTGGCGCGAAAATCCAGCCTCGTTCTCGTGGAGCTTGCAAAGTGTTTAATGCAATCACATTTTCTGCCGTTTTCTATATTTTGCCGGTATCGTGTGAACGCTAGCTCAAATTTTGCTACCGTCACATTTTTCACCGTTATCAAAATGTGCCGGCATCGTGTGAACGCAGTCTCGGTTGCTGATTTTCAGACTTTTAGATTAAGACAAACCAAACCAAGCTAGACTGGTTACCTTATAGGTGCACTGTGTATTTGCCAGCTCTACTATTCAAAGTCCTCGTAAGGATTAAAGTAACTGCAAACAATGAAACGCCACAAAATCATCTGACCGTGATACAAAGAGTTCACGCAACACATTTACCCCGGGGGGGGGGGGGGGGTACTTGACCAGGTTTTGGTCGGGGAGGTGGCATCGAAGCTTCAAACACATACCCGTTCCTTATACCAATTTTTCGAAAAAGTATACCCGGCCTTATACCAATTTTCCGAAAAAGTACACCCGACCTTATACCAATTTTCTGAAAATGTATATCCGACTTCATACTTTATACCAAAATCACGAAAATCGATACCGTTCCTTATACCAAAATCATGAAAATCGATACCGTTCCTTATATCAAAATTGCAGAAATCGATACCCTCCCGATTGCACGTCCCCGTACCCAAAATATGTGTAGTACCCCACCCCCGGGCCATTTACACGGTGACTAAAAATTTTTGACAGGGTTGAAATGCTGCTGAAACTCGATTTCAAACTTTCCAAGTCTTTCTAAGGAAAATCTAAAAATAGCTCTCTGCATTTAATCAAGCCTTTCTTCTACAAAATGAAAGGTAATTCATTGAAATTGGTCCACAATCATTCATTATACCGGGCGAGCTGGAAACAGAGTCTCACGTTTTAAAATTCATTGCACAAAGTGCACTGAATGGATTTGAATAAATAGAACAATGCTCAGTAGCGAAAACAAAGCAACGAAGTGGTGTACAAGTCACTAAACCACCAAGCTCCCACTTACCTAACAAATATGTTTGTCAGACCTTGCGATTCATGCAAGAGAGAACTTCGTAATACTGAAACACATTTGGCCGTTCCTCGTTGCAGATCGGCTTTCGGCCAGAAATGCTTCTCGTATAAGGGTGCTAAATTGTGGAACGATCTTTCTGTTGAAGTCAAATCATCCAAAACATATGAAACTATATGTACGGCCCACTGTAAATCAGTCCTTTGACTGATGTGGACACCGTGCCTAAAGAAGTTAGAATCAAATCAAATCAAATCAAATCAAATCAAATCAAATCAAATCAAATCAAATCAAATCAAATCAAATCAAATCAAATCAAATCAAATCAAGTATTTTAATAATTTTTTGCAGATTTTTATGACTACCGAAGTAAAGGTAAATTCAACTTCACAACACCCGGTAAATGCAAGAATCCAGGCTACATACAATAACATTACCTTCAAAAGGGACTTGCGAACAGCAATAGTAGATGGTAAGACATATGCAGCTTTGCTATCTAAATCTTCTAGCAATAAATTAAGGCTACTCGATTTCAATGAGAGCACCTCTGTCTCCTGAAAATAAAAAATGAGTGAAATTTAAGTTTAATTTTAAAGTGCATAAATGGAGCTAAGGTCCCGTTCACACGGGAACGCAATCGTTCCGTTCCACAGTCGTTTCTGAAGTTCTGAAGAACTGAAGTTCTTTCCATTCTTTTTAGTAACAACAAAACAACACCCACGCGTGCGCTTGGGGAAAAAATCTAATCATTCCGTTTTTTGGACCATTTTTACACCTCATTGCCTGTTAACACGGGAACGGAATGGAACGATTGCGCATCGTTCCACTTTTAATATCACTTTTTTATCGTTCCACTTTTTGGAACGGAACGATGTCATTTGAAGCGTTACCGAGTGAACACAACCCCTGAGCGTTCCACTTTTCGGAACGGAACGATATGGAATGGAATGAATGCGTTCCCGTATGAACGGGGCCTAAGTGGAGTAAATAGAACGAAGAAATCATACTCTGATAAGGACAAAAGTCCGACAGGCCACAGTGTGTTAAAAAATATCATAGCATTTTTTGTCGTCCAACCTCTCTAAATCAAGTTTCTAGTTACATATTTGACCAGGTTTAGAACGAAGAAAATGCCTACACATGCCATTGTTTCTTTGGCTGCACAATGTCCATGCACGCATCAAAATCTTCCAATACAACAGGGTAATCATAGACTAACCAGGCTCCTTCTGCATGAGACTTATATCTCTGTTGATTCTCTTTAAGCTACAGCGAAAGGTCAACTTTTGAGAAAGTGCAACTCAACATTTGCTGGGTTTGAAAGTATTTTTATACCATATGTTTATACCACGTTCACACTGAGCAGTTTAAACAAGTTTCAAATTATCAACCAGATTACACGCTGGATTAAACTAAACAAACTATAAACCAGATGGACTTAAATCAAACCAGATTAATTCAGAATTTCCATCGATGGGATTGGTTTAATGAAGCTGTTATTGCTCTTTCATGAAAACTTGTTTGGTTCAAAATACATCAAAATTTTCTTTCTTTTCAGTTTGAAGTGGGCATTGGACTTCTTTATTTGGAACTTTTACTTGTCAAATTTATTTTGTTTACAAGAGGAAAATCTCAAAGTATCAAGAGAAAAGGCTGCTGGTTCGAGTCCCCGCCTTGGCAAACCTGCTACCTGGAAAAAAGAAACTGCCAACTCCCTGTAATGTCAGGCTGAAGGAATCACGAGGCGTGGTCACATTGAGAGAAAGGACTGGTACCTAGCCTGATAACCAGACCCGACTTAAAAGGAAATAGAAGGAAACTTATTTCTTTTGAAATTGGGTCTGGTTATCAGGCTAACTGGTACTATGCTTCGATAAGCTTAGCTTCAAAGGGGCTCCGTTGCCAAACTATGAACAAATCTGTAAACACCGCACGTGTTCATTGGTCTCCATTGTTTTCTGCAGTTTGTTTGGTCGCTTCACCCTAGCCACCAAAAAAGTACTAGTTAAAATCCACCTATATCCAAGCAATCGTAAAAGATATGAATGTTTGGTTTTTTCCTTTGTAAAGTACAAAGATTTATCTTCCATATAATGCTTTCATCTTCGGAAAAACTGTTAAACATCTGTGTGATCTGCCCATCAAAGATTTCAAAATCACCCTTTCGACCGAAATTTGGAGACGGTTAATGTTTTTAAGAATTAGACCTTGGGATGCTAGGTAAATGGTATGACTGGGCAGATGGCATTGGCGAGTGCTGCCTTATCGAAGTTTTGATAGCTGTATTGCAAGGATATAAAACTTGAGATTGGATTAGCAAGTAACTATCATGGATAATTTTGCGCCAAAGGGTGTGTTGAGTGAAATAAACACATCCTTTTCTTTCTGGGGGATCGAGCATAGCATAGCTTCCAAATCTTTAACTCAGCGTAAAAAGGTGGGTGTAAAATTCTGTGATCTATTTCTTCTGACTGAGTGGCTTGAAACAAACTTTAGTTACTTATCTTTAATTCTACCGTTGGATTTTTCAGAACTGTTCAATATTTTTGAAATTTCAGCGTATGCTACATTTAAACTCATTTGGGGGTGTGACGTCATCAAAATTCTAAATCATAAACCTGAAAAGTGACAGACTTTTGCTTGATACCATATTGTAAACATCCATAAACTATGGTTTTCTTCGAAATTATTTCATGTTGCTTCAAACAGTTTAGAAATTACGATGGTTTGAAGTTTTTTTGAAAATTTTTCTTGAATTCTCGAAGGAGTAGAAATACACTTTAATTCTGAAAATATTGAAGATTTCAGAAAAGTCCAACATTAGAATTACAGAGAAACAGCTGATGTTTCTTTGAAGTCATTCAGTTCAAAGAAATAAGTAACTGAATTTTACACCAGCCTTTTTAAAGATTTGGAACCTATGCTATCGAGTATATATTCACAAAGAATGAGGTAGGGTTTCACATAAACTCTCTGACAGAAAGGAATATCTACAACCTTTTTGAGCCCTGAACTTTGAATTAGCTGGTGTATTGATTGATTGATTGATTGATTGATTGATTAATTCTTTATAAAGGGTGAAAACGTAGCAAGAGATATGACAGATCAATATAAAAATATACCTTAGTATTCATATCGGTATCTAAAATATTCTTTGACACAACACCATATTGTAGAACTCTGAATACTGCTAGGTCAAGCTCCCTGCAAAGGATGAAGAATTAAATACCCTTTAAAATGTTGCACCCAGGTCTCATTCAAAGTATTCTGTGTCTGCAAGCAAGTGATTAGGAAAACTGTGCCAACACTCAAGTCAACTTGAGTACAGTGAAAATGCAAGCAACTAATGTGTAATATACGGTAATTAAACGATTATGAGGCCAATGCTGGAAAATATTTGGAACGCAGTTTGACGTACGTACCGAACGCAGTGACGTCCCCACAAGGAACTAAGGTCCAAATATTTTCCAGCATGGATCGAGTAATCGTTTAATAAAGGCTTTATTATATGGCAGAACCTTTCGAGAACATTGTTTACATTATTGTACTGTTCTGTTGTGTTTTGATCCTGTGCATCACTGTAGTTGGTCGTTTCGACGTTAACTACATTGGCATTTTCTTCGTGTATGATTGCAAGTTCGTCTTCAAAGTTTACAGCAAAGAACTCTTGGAGGAATAAGCTAAACTTTGGCTGACACTTGTTGCGGCCTAAGCCTATACAAGAAGCTCATCCCTTGTTGTTGATTTTTAAAGGTAACGCCTGGTCCAATACCGCTTTGAAAATACGGCTTTGCGGACCGATCAAGAACCAATCAAATTGCTCCGTTGCCGGTCCAAGGAGCCGTATTTTTGAACGCCATTTAATAATATGCAGTTATTAAACGATTACAAGGTCAATGCTGGAAAATATTTGGACCGCAGTTTGACCGTACAAGGAACTGAGGTTCGAATATCTTCCAGCATGGATCGAGTAATCCTTTAATAAAGGCTTTTCTATATGGCAGAACCTCTTGAAAACATTGCTTACGTCATAGTACGTTATTGTGTTCTTTATCCTGTGCAGCACTGTAGTTGGTCGTTTCGACGTTAACTACATAGGCATTTTTGGCATTTTCTTCGTGTATGATTGCAAGTTCGTCTTCAAAGTTTACAACAAAGAAGTCTTCGAGGAATAAGCTAAACTTTGGCTGACAATTCTTGCGGCTTCAGCCTACATACGAAGCTCCTCCCTTGCTGTTGATTTTTTTAAGGCAACTCCCGGTCCAATACGGCTTTGAAAATATTGCTTTGTGGGGCAATCAAGAATCAATCAAAATTGCTCCGCTGCCGGTCCGAGGAGCCGTATTTTTGAACGCCATTTAATAATGATACTTCGTGCCTGCAAGCGGTGCTCGCATACACTAAAGAACCATTGTCACTCGGGGTCATTTGCAGGGATGCTGCAATTTTAGATGGTCTCAAAATCAATTTGGCCTAAGCAGAAAATATGGATCCAGGACTGCAGTAGCTAAACTGATAGAAAGTCAACTAGAGAACTACAGACAAACTTTTCTTATAATTCTACTACCACAGTCTGGATTCATATTCATATTTTTCACATAGGCCAAATTTGATTTTCAGACAGTCTGAGATTGCAGCGAGCGTGCAAAGGATTTTGGCCTTTGGGTGAGAATGGCTCTTCAATACGGGCTGGTAGCTCGTTTTTGCAAGATTGTAGAAAACTTTGAAACTACTTTATTCATTGATAGAGTAAGGCAAGGATCTTTGATATCAGTTTCTTCGATTAAGATATACGATTCTAAAGCAGGTCAAATTCGTTTTTTGACTCATGCTTTAGTACATTAAAATATGAAAGTCTTGGAAGGTAAAAGTTGTTTTAAGCATTCAGTGCGAAGATTTTGTTAAAATTATGTTAATTCTATAAAAAAGAATCCAGTTCAAGCGACAATTTTGATCAGTAAGCTGCAACAAATTGAGATTGTTTCTGACTGCTCAAAAAGGGTCTAGAAGTTATTTGTCCGAAGTTTTTCTGAAACTTTCCGTCCCACACATTTGGATGTCGATGTGGCCTTCCACAAAGGTGATACAGCTGTTTCTAGAATAAAAACTCGTGTGCTCGTTAGGCCGCATATCCAAAGACAGCAAAAAGTTGGAGAGTGGCCGTCCCAACTTTTATATACCTCATAGAAAGTTATAGTTTGCGAAGTAATTTCATTTAATGAACATTTTGCAGTGAATCTTCATTCCAATTCAATTCATAATAATCCTTTTTGTAACCCGTCAATCAGAAAGACTGTTTTGCAGATGATGAAATTTTCACAAATTAAAAGTCTAAATATTACCTAAACAAAGAGAAAATGAATGTTTCGGTATTACCTAAAAAAGCAGCGATATTGCAACCATGAAATTGTCACTTTCCCTTTGTCTTCAGTTTTATCCTCAAGGGTGCTATCTTTATCCACATCTGCTTCCTATGAAATGGACACCGCTGTTAAAGTACATGCAATAAACCTTTTAGCTATTCTACAAAAGAACCTGGATCGAATGTTATTTTTATACATTTTTATACGTGACGTTCGATCGAATGGCGTTAGAGCTTCTATCACTATTGTGCACATTCAACAATTCTACAAAATGTAGCAAAATGTTGTTCGATTCTGATACTTTTCAGAATAGCTATAAGGTCTTTTAACTTATCAACTAAAAAAGGAGCAACCTCGTTCCCAGGGTGTTCTTACGTCAAACGCTGATCACGAAGCGGCGTGAACACCCTGGAACACATAACTCAAATCTGTCTAAAAAGTAGTCATTATGGATTTGCAGTTGGCTTGGTAACGCTAAAAATGTGACATCGATTCCAAACAAAACAGTAAACGGTAATGTTTGCTGCTTAGTAACTAAACTATATCCTTATTATTTGAATAATTAGGAAGTTTTTCAAAGACATTTTATATTTGCTTTGTTTTTGAATAGCCAATCATATCGGAGAATGGTCTCATGTATCCCAGAGTAGAGATAGAGCAACGAAGTCACTCTGGGAATGAGATTGACGAACAAGTGTAAAGAGAAAGTCTGTCTTATACATTTTAGGGAATGTAAGCATATAACAGTGGCTCCAGCCACTTGCTGTCAAATTCTAGCCTATCAGATATCAGTATTTCCTGTTGACCTAGATCAGTTACCCAAATATGGTGCGGCATGTGTGACGCCCTATTGTCTCTGTAAGGTTATTTTTATCAAAGGCTTATATATGCTTAGACTCCCTTTAAGTTCGTTGCTCCCTTGCCCCTTAAAGACAAGTATGTTTCCTTCAAATTTGACATAATTTCCCAGCTTTTTCATCTTCCCCAAAGGTTTATGAGCTCCCGGTTCCTTAATTGCCCTGTTGTTTATATAAATGCTCCCATGTTCGCAGTTATTCTTAGGCATTTGGTCCCTTGCTCTAAAAACCCCATCAGAGTCTTATTTGCATGAATGACTAGGAAAGACACGCTGAAGATATTATGTGATGATACCTTATCGGGTGAAAGAACATTTGTGGCATCAGCAGCATCCTTCTGATTGGTTTTCCTGTCAAAATCAATCGAATGGTTTGCAAGCAATGTTTAATTGTAAACGCAGGCTTGGAATAGGATGTCCAAAGAGTTAATAAAACTGTACATAAGTTTCGTTTTCTCTGTTTTATACAGAATACGATACATTATAACACAAACTTCGCCAACGTTCTCTGTCCATGATAATAGCATTTATAGTCCCACGATCGTAGCCCAATCAGGAATTAAAAAAAAAGTAATTTCTTTAAAAACACGACTTTATCCGCAAACTAAGAATAGTTATAACATTTCGAGCTTATCTCTTCATCAGGTATCATCCGTTTTTGTGCGTTCACTTTGTTGCAGTCTCGTTAACTCATTGTTGAATATTGGAGAGTTTTCAACAACCTCCGTTTTTGTGCGTTCACATTGAGCAAGACCGTTTTCAAAAACCTCCGTCTTTGTGGATATCCACATTTGATAGCCTTGTCAAAAACCTCAGTTTTTGTGTCCCGTTTTTGTACAAGAATGGAGCAGTGTGAACGGCGCCTTAGATCAAGCTTGCACTTGATTTTCGTACATTATGAAAGTGGTGCCTCTTCTCAGATAAAAACTCGCAAAGCATGATGATTGAGATGCGCTCTTTGGATTACTGTTGTGCTTGTTGGGAAGTTAAAAAGAAAACTTTAAAACCTTTTTGTCTTTTTCTTCGAGTTTGCATCACTTTGAGATTGCGGTGGCTTAAAGATCACAGGCTCACTGTCAAATATTGCTTGCGGAGGTGAAAAGGAAGGAAGATCTGAAACAGAACAAATTTTAAGAAATAATACAAGACATTTAGTCATGTTCCGCTTGTGCAGCAAATTACAATTTATCGATTTAAAAATCCCAAATCACCACAAAAAAGTTTCTCTTTGTCCATTCGTGTTGAGTCTTTATAGACATTGTTTGATCGTTTTCGTTTTTTTTTGAAAGCGAAAATTTTAAGAAACTTTACTATAGCTCTAAAAACAGAAAACAAATTGCAAACATTCTAGAATCTAACACTAAAGATTAAGTCATAAATGTTCCAAATCGGTCCAGTGTACGATCTATCGTGGCCTGCGGAAAGTGGATAGTTTTTTGGCGCACTTGGTATATTTTTAAACACCGGGCATATTTGTATAGTATTTGCAAATAAATCCGCAATTTTCGTGTCACCAAATGTGCTTACACCATTGACATTTTCGCGCAGTTGTTTACTAGGAACATAGATTCAAAGATCATAACTGTTTCAATGTTTTTTCAAAGATTATGAGACTATACCGGGTGAGTCAAAAAAAGGCCCGGCGTTTGAGAGGATGCTGCTCCCTGAGTATATCAGCAATGGTATTTTGCAATATCTGATTGAACAGCTAACATGTTCAATTATTTTTGGAATTTTTCCTGGCTAAAATCGGTCACTCCGTTCTGATTTTACAAGGGGTTTTCTAAAACTTAAAAAACCTTAGAAAACATGCCAAAATCGTGAGCAAGTTTCACTAACATGAATAACTTAATCAAGGAGGTTCCATTCTCCCAAGAGGACAAAATACATGAAGGCATGTAAGTATCATAATTGCTAGGAAGGAAAACAAAGGGAAATTTCGCACGTCGTTTTCATTCGTTTTTGCAGGTTTTTAAAAGGGGCTTTCTGCAGAAAATCTACCGTATCAAGTAATGGCCGATTAAAGCCGGTTAAATTGTTGAACCTAATTGGACATATCAGGAATAAAACAAGACAGTGCTCAATATTTTTGCTTTGATATGCAGGGAGCAGCATTTTTTCAAGCGCCGGGCATTTTTATTGAATAAACGAAGAATAAAGCAAGTAGCGGCCCATGCTACTTTTACTACAAATGCTATCGAGATGCTTCTGGTTTCAGCTTTCGCAAAAACATAAACTTGAAAAAATCATAACTCCGTGAACATTTATCGGATTCGCGAGATTTTAGTGTCTAAAATTGATTTAAGATCTTAGGGATAGGGCTATCTTACCATGGAGCCCGTTCATTATATCATTGTTTTCTTGTATATTTAATCATACGTCGAACAATTTTTAAGGACATAGTTTTTGCGTCAAAATAACTTCTATTGTCGTCGAAATCAGCATAGGATTTACTCTAGAGAATGCAAGTTTGTTCGCACATAAATGAAATAGGAACGCATGATGTTACCTTGTAAACATCTTTCTAGCATGTTACCAAGTACGGATATTGTCTCCAGCCGCGAGAGAATCTTTCCCTTTGTTTCAGGATCTTCTTGAGTTGAGAATGCGTTCACAATCTAGGGAAGATCATGAAGTCACTTCTTTTTATTGCTGGCTATTTAGCTCCCTTCGGTCAAATTACATAACATATCGTCCCAGTTAAATGAAATAAACCGGTCAAAAATTAGGCATCAATCGAAAGACGTCGCAGACCAGATTTGAACGTTAGGAGAAATGTTCGGTAAAGGGGATCTTATCCCTAGGGAATACTGCAACTTTGCAATTTCTGTGCCATCTGCTATTAAATCAAATGCTTTCAAATTGCATCAAATCATATCGCTAAAACAGATAAGTTCCTAGAAGCTTCAAGGCTGCGTCATTATTAATTCGAAATCAGGGTCCTGGAATTCAACTTGGTGCCAAATTTCATTCATTTCTGACAACTTTGATTTTTCACTATGAGTGGGACGAGAAAAGTCAAAAGTGGGACACATCACCTGAGAGGGTTACGTAGCCAGGTGTTCTAAAGGTACAAAAATTTTACATGACATCAAAATTCGATTGGGACCTCCATTTTCACACTTTCTTTTGGACGATTAGCCACTGGCCTAAAGAACAAAATATTTTCCAGCTACAGTACGGCTTACGTTTGTAATAAAAATGAAAAGAGAATATTACCTCTCTTAGCCAATTGATGGAGAAAAACAATGCATTGCACATGAACTCTTTGTCACTGGAGCTCAGAGTGTCTAGTTTATCCACAGTGTCCAATTTGAATAGAATTAACGGACAACCTGCGAACGGACAGATAGTGGTATGAGACAAACATGCATAAGCCGGAGAGGAGCATAGAGTTTGCTGCCATTCACATTTTTAGCTAAACTCAATAAGGTAATTGCTCAGGGGGGGGGGCAATACCTGGCAATGGCGAACACTTGGGGGCGAGGGGGTGCAGTCGCCCGAACGTTGGCTAGGACAAAGATCTATTTTTGCAAACAATGGTGATGAAAAATGTTTCTCTATTGAAACAATAGTTTCGTCCCACCCTAATGTCAGTGTTCGCCATTGTTACCTTGACCTGTCAGCTGACGGGGACGTGGCATTTTGCCAGGGAAAATGCTAGCCATAATTCCACAAACTTTCGTCAGCAAATTTTATCACAGCCTTAATGAAAACTGGGCCGTAATTCAGCAAATTATGAAAAATCATTTGCAAATTTATCTACAACACCATCCATAATTTTGTAAAATATCTGAAGACAATACCCAAATTTCAGCAATCTTTGAAAAATTCATCCCTAAAAATAGCACGTCCCTGTACAACCGGCATACTAAGATCCCCCCCCCCCCCCCCACGAGGTTCAATGTTCGCAAGAAAATTTGAAAAATTTAAGCATGTGAAATAAGTAAAATGCAACGTACACCAGCCATTTAAATGACCTTACAGTTTAAACCGCTAATAGCAGCCCTTTCATTAAAACTAATGAACAATCGTTTCGTGAAAAACGTAAGTGTAGCTAAACCTTTTTGCAGATATAAAGTTTTCATTGTGCTGCAAATATTGAAAACTATGTATCACTAAAAGACCCCACCGAGCAAATTTTGATTCTCAAAGTATTATGAAATTTTGGTTCCCAAGTGGGACTTCCTCCCTGATGAAGAATTATTTGCCGTTGGACGCTGCAAAACAAATCTACCATTTCATTAAAACCTGATATCTACGTATATCTGGAAGCAGACCTAAGCTTTCTGCTCCATGAACGAAGAATGATTTTCCATGCACAAATCTGGACTAATTTTCCGATTTGTTTGGTTTTCTGTCGCGCCAATCACTGCAACTTGTTTAAGGACTTAGCATAATAGATTTCTGCCCTCTGGCTAAAAAAGACATTAATCTTTGTATTCAAAGGTCACTTTACAATCGTCCCGCACTGAAAAGGTCATTGTGCGTCATTTTGTCATCGGGGTTGTACTTACTTTATAAAAGCAAGGACTTTGTAAAAGTTGTACATTAAGTCCGATTTCTGCAAATATATGCGTCGAAGTAAGGGCGTCCGGCAGACCTTTCAATTGCGACAACTACGACGTTATATTCAGTCTAACATCAGATAAACAAAAACACTTAATTGCTTCTTACATTGCAAGCTCGTCAGTAAGCTGAGCTATAAACACTGCCCATTACTTGTTTACTGGTCTGGTGCAGATTGTGTACATTACTTACCTAACAAGGCATCAATTCCTTCTAAGCTTCCTTGGTGCTGAACCCTCTCACACGTAGCAAGAAGACGGAACAATGGATTCATGTAAATGACGTTGGATGCTTTCGAGCTTGAAGAGCTGTGGTGAGAAGAAAACCTTGATAATTGCCTCAGAAAATACAAGGTGTCCCAAAAAAATTGTGCCTAGTTTGCCTGAAGATGGCAACAAAACGGCAAACGATTCTTGCCAAAATTTTACATGATGTTGCTCTTCAGATATTCAATTAACGTTTGCTACCATCCCCATAAAAATCCGTTGAAAAATTTTGTAGCTAGGACTTTCAGAAGACCAAATTTGCCTGATGACTGAAACCAGCGGTCGGTCATTTTGTGTTACTACTTTGCAGGATAAATAACTTCGCGCGAGGTAAGAAATAGTTTGTGTGAGGAAAGAAAGAGTTTAAAACTTCTGATGATTATCAGAATTTTCACGAGAGCTATGTCATTTGAGGCTGCTGTTTTCATTTCATCCATGGAGCTATTTATCGCCGCAAAATAGTAAGACAAAATGGCCGACCGCTGGTTTCAGCCATCAGGCAAATTTGGTCTCCGAAGGGTCATAGCTCCATCATTTTTCAACGGATTTTTACGAGGATGGTAGCAAACTTTAATTGAATATCTGAGGAGCAACATCATGCAAAATTTTAGCGAGAATGTTTTGCCATTTCGTTGTCATCTTCAAGCAAACGGGACACAATTTTTTTGGGACATCCTGTATACAAGTTGAAGCAGTATCTCACAGTTTACACGCAATCACCCCCAATAAAATGTTATTTGGAAATAATGAAGAAATAAAAAAGCAGACGGTAGGATTACAGCAAAATTATTAAAGTTGTTTTGAAGTAATTCAACCCAAAGACGGATGTAATAGCAACCTTTTTTACAGATTTAAAACCTATGAAACCTTTTAAATCTTTCAAAGACCAGAGGGGCAGGCATGACATTTTGCTCCCCTTGGTATTGTCCTTGTAGTGTTGCATGGTAGCTCGTTCGCAGTGTCTTTTTAGTGTCGCAGTGTCGCAGGTATTTGTTATTGTAAACTTTTTACATTGAATTTATAAAAACCTATGCTGTATCATTTACTTTAAATTTGAGAATCAATTCTTTTATCATGCCGAAACGAAAACTGTTCCGAATTTACAACATCTCACTGAGCTAACAAGGGCAGATTCTTATACGGCTTGCTTTTTATATGTATGGCTTGACGATCGGTCGTAGAAATCCTTTTGTCTGCAGTCGCAAATCACTTTGTACAGTCGTGTCAGTCAATGCAAAATGATGATATTACTATCAAATCTGCTATTCTTTGCGCAGTAAAATCAAACGAAGCTTGCACCTTAAGGAAAATTTCCAAAATGTCATCATGTTACGGATCTTAAATTGTCATGTGTGTGTTTGTGTCAAAGAGCAACGAAATTCAATAAAATGATCGTTATCTTGTTATTCCGATGCGGATTAAATTGCGGCATGAAAAACCACACTTTTGAGCAACAGTATTAAAGTATGGCATTTAAGCCAGAAATCTATAAGCTGTGATTTCATTTGCTTGATAACCAACCCGATTTCAAAAGAAATATCCTTTGAAATCGGGTCTGGTTATCAGGCTGCGATCTCATAGGAAAATCCTGCATCATTATGAGCTTTATCAAAGAACAATTTAGGTAGTTGTGTACCTTTAAAAATCAATTTTACAGTCATTTCTTGTGACTTTAGGGTATGCTTCACAAGCTAATAACTTATAAAAGCACAAATCAATGCAAATTAAAAGCAAGTTCAAGACTTGCCCAAAATTGGTCTGGTTCTTGACTCAAATGCACAAAGAGAGAAAGTTTCATAATCGGTAATACAATTAAAAGTTGATGATTTTTCAAAGGGTGGAAGTTTTTTTGCTCACCCGGTAGTACTTGAAGCCGAAACCATCTACTCAATGCAAAACAATAACAACGATCGGTATCAAAAATACCTCGAAGAAGAGCCTTGCTGATCATTGATCTGGGCATTCAGCAAAAGAGGAAATAAATTGACAGCAATACCACCCTCCTCAGGCTCATCAAGATCATATGCCAATTGGATGTTGTTTCTAGTAAGAAAATAAAACTTGATATGAACAAGGAATCAAGCAATTAAATTTCGTGTCAAGCCTGGTTTCCATATAATCGCAGGGATCGCTAATGACGCAAGGATTGCACAACTTTGTGACCAGAGAACGTTTCGACTGTTCAGTTTAATAGCGGCCGTTGCGTTGACAGCGATCTTTGCATTTTCAGCGATCCTTGAGTTTGAGATAGAAAATTTTGTATATCAGCGATCGTAGCGATCCTTGCGTCAAGAGATTTTTTAATAGAAACCGAATGAGCATGAATTTCAGCGATCGAGGCCTCTCTTTCAAGAGCTATGCCTCTTTCATTTGTTTCCGCCTTCTTGGGACTTTGATATTGCTGCCAAAGTGTTCAAAAACGTGAGATCGTTGCGAGAAATAAAAAACACATGAACCAAGGATTGCTGAGAATTGCTGGTCACAAATGTGAGTTATCCTTGTGTCATCATTGATCCTTGCGATCATATGGAGAACGGCTTAAATAAGGGGAACGCTAATGCAAATGCACAAGTTATGCAAAGTTGCTTGAACAAAATCTTGAGCATCGTCAAACAGGTTCAAATTGTTGATGAATTTCCCCGGAATAAGTTTGCTGCGCTCCTAGGGATGGCACTTGTAACCTTCCAAACAGATAACACGTGCCAAAACAAGTCAAGTTATTGATGTAAGGTAGAAATGTGAGGGAAATTAGATCGCGATTTTATGCCATTTTTGAAGGTTTCGTGAAGGGACTTTCATGAGAAAATCCCTCATAACTTCAGAACGGAGTCACCGATTTCAGTCAGCTAAATTTAAAATTTGTTCCAATATGTCGAATATTAAACGGTATATTTGCTAATATCATCGCGTTGGTATCTAGGGAGCAGTGGCCTTTAAAACAGGAATTATTTTTCTTGACTTACCGGTATAGTGATGCATTCATAGGGCTCGTACAAGATTTTAATAAACAAGGGGTGCGTGTTTTAGAACTTCTTCAGCCGGCAATGTGTTTAAGCTAAACAATTTGAAGCTTGTACCTCAGAATTGTATCTCCAAATCGTTGATGGTATGACAATTCCGAAGAAAATATCTTCATTTTCAATGTATCTGCTGCTATTTTTGGCATTAGGGAAGGAAACGTCATGGTTCTTTTCGCAGCTTCGCTTATACAGACTCTTTATGATAAAACTGATCAGAAATCGTAACTTACTTTCCTTTGATGCTGTCTGTATCGACAAGAAATTCATCTTGAAAACTAGCCACAACGCTTTCTGCAATCCAATGCTTTAGGAAGAAAAATGAGAGCATGTCTGTTTTGGTAGTAAGAACAACGCTGCTTGATGTCATCCAATATAAATGGACTGAAAATACAGGGTGAGTCATAAAAAAGGATCGACTGTAAAAAATCGTACAGCAAAAGCAATGCAACCCATTAGGAAAAATGTCAAATCGAAAGTTAACGCTATCCTGAATTTTTGCTGACAAACCGCTGACAGGCCCTTGTTATCGCACAAATAGTGCCAAAGTCAATAGCAGTGGAGACCAAAGGCTTCTTAATCCTTGCATTATCCTCAAGAATTTCTTTGGTTTAATTTCAATAGCGATTAAATCACAAATTTTGTTTTATGATTGAAAAGAAGTTGATATTGGTCATGTGCACGCTATTTACGCAGACTCGATACCTTTAAAAGGGCTGTACCGTCCTAACGTAAACAAACATAGGTCAGACAGCCAATATCGACATTTGTATGTGAAATTCCTGTTTAAATGGTTGAAAACAAAGGACGCTGTCATTTCCCAGCAGAGTTGTGGTCTTTGCATGAAAGAACTTTCCTGAACCTCTCCTCAAAATCAGTCTGCATCCCAGCAATCATTAGCAAAATTGACTATTTAAAGGTATATTCAAAAACTGCGATCGTTCTTCTACTAGAATGTGATATCATTTGCCGAAAATGTTGCAGAATAGCTCCAGGAAGAGTTTTGGTACAACTCATCTTGCATGAATTTCCATGAAATGGCGGCACAACCCCTTTAAGATAAAGAGGACTGCTTTGAAGATTTTTGGATGGGACCTTCTCGAAGAAACACCTTATAATTTCAAAATGGAGAGGCCAATTTCAGTGAGGTCAATTTCAAATCTTATTTGGACATGTCCAACATTAAATAATAAGTTTGCCGATATCATCGTCTTGATATCCAGGGAGCAAAAGCCTTTCAAACGAGGATGGTTTTTACTCAGCCGGCATTCTACTCATCTGATGCAGTTGTCAAAATTTATGTGGGATATCACAGAAACATGGTATCTGCCAGTTGCAATGGCTGTTGAAGTAAAGACAACATACCACAATGAGTTTATCGAGATCTCCAGTTGCTACGATGCTTGATAATTCATCATAAAAAAGAGCTGCAGCTTCAGGGTCTTTGCCAATACACTTTTTCGCCATTTCGAGGAGATTTATCACCTGAAATTTGCACACAAAAACGAAATTAAACTCTTCAAATGCAATCTTATTTGAAGATTTTTTTCGAAATTGTGGAATGAAAATTAAAATGTAGTGTCTATGATAGCTATGGCAGCCCTTTCTGACAATTAAACTCTATAAAGGTACATTCGACAAGAAAACAGTTCAGTTAGGGTTAAAGATAGGCACATTCTGCATTGAAATACAGTCAATTGTAAAAGTCTAGGACTGCCTAAATGTATACAAAAGACATTGTTAGTAACAAGCACTCTTTCAAGGAATTACTTCGTTTTCCTTGCTTTGATGAAAAGAAAGTTTTTGAAAGCTCTCTTCAACACCCTGTTGGCTTACTGTATCAGACCACGAGGAGCGAAAAGTAAGTATAGAAAGCAAACTGTACGTTAAGTTGAAGGAATCTGTTGCCATCATAAAATGGCTCTTGATGGTGATTGGTTGTCCTATACTTTTCTCAAATGACAGCAAGATCCTTTTTTATTCTTCTAAGAAGCACAAATTTGGGACAGATAAAACTTAACTACCTAACTGTGCAGTAAAACCCGCATATGAGAACCTACTATTTTGCACGTCAGCCAGGGTTCTTAAACAATGAATACAATGGATTGGTTCTTATAAACAATAGACAGTTCTATTCTGAAAAAAATCAGAATCTAACGATATTTTGCTACATTTTGTAGAATTTTCGAATGCGCACAATAGCGATAGAAGCTCTGACGCCATTCAATCGAACCTAGCGTATAAAATGTATAAAAATAACGCTTGATCCAGGCTCTTTTGTTCAGCCTGCAAGTTTTTGAACCACTAGGTCCTTATACGCGGGATTTTACTTTACTAGGCAGAGGCAAATATGTCCATCTGTAAATAGAACAAAAAATGACCCACGTATGCATTTTCTCTTTAGCTCGTACACGCACCATTTTCAAATATTTCAAAACAGCTTTCACTCTTGCCCATGTCCTTGTTCGTGAACAGGCAATTTAACCCTGCCGATTACTGTTAAGCATGTAATGACAACAAAGGAATCGTACCAACCTCTTTAAGAACACCGCTCTGCAATGCTTTTACTGCTTGCGAGCTTGATAAATCCATCGATTCGTCACCATTAGTTGCACTGCAAAAAAATCAAGAGACAACTCATAAATTAAGAATTTTAATAGCTGTTAACAAAACACACGATACAGCATGACTGTTTTAAAAATACCAAAATTCAATGTGATACTGATCTTGCTTGAGCACTAATTTAGAGGTCAACATCAAAACTTGCCATAAAGCTCTAGTTAGCCCCCTCTCTATGAAGCCTTATTCACAGGAATGCCCTATTACAGTTTATTCACACATGTTGAGAAAGAATCGCTGTCCAAAGTAGTTGATAGTTTGCAGCAGTCTACTGCTGACACAAGGTTGCCTTCTCTAAATCAACCTTTCAGGTATGTTAAGGTTACGGTAAACGTTTGTAGGCCAAAAATGTCCATTTTGCGATTTCCTCAAATCTCAACAGCCCAACTTTTGAGAAACAAAAAGATACCATCTTTGGAAGCAACAGAAATGTTGAAAAGGGAGAAATCTTGATTAAAAGAAAGAAACTACAATTTTCAACACAAAATTTTCCGATGTGGTTCAACTGATAATCCCAGTTTTTGACATATTAAGCTGCTCGCGTGCTTGAAAACAAATATGAAACCACAATATATGTATCAATTCCTTTGTTTAAATGGGTAAATTGTTTTTTAATCCTAATTGCTTCACCCGGATTATCTTGTGGCTTCTTTGGTTTCGATGTTTACAAATGGAATAGCTTCAGTAAAAGTCCCTTTTCCAAAGGACTGAAAAATCCACTAGGTACAGTTACGAAAAAGCTATTTTGTACCCTTTGATTCATTCGAATGGCTCAAAAAATTTGCACACGGCCAGGACAGACTTCGAGCATGCAAAGAGTGTCTCCAAATCCTTTTATGTCCTCTAGTCCGTCTTTTAGAGCCAAATACAACTGTGGGAGGGCAGAAAAATTATTTGCCAATTTTTGACAGCGTATATAGTTTTAAGGGGAGGAGGAATTGGAAAAATCCCAGACAAGCTTTGGAAGCTTAGGATCTGCACTTCCTGCTGGTATAAGTCAGATTTCATTACCTCAAATGCAAGGGTACAAAATAGCTTTTGAAGGTGGTACACTCTTTTAAGCAATAAATTTGCCTGGAAAATAATTTTTTACAATATCTGCCAATTATTTAGATATGGTTAGAATCCCCACATTCTTGTGCATCGAATGATGTATAGTTTAACTAGGTTCCGCTACTAATTTGGCTTTTAGGGAGAGAAAACCAAATCTTGTGTTACAATCGTTTACCGTAACCCTAAATGAGGCCTGAGTTTTGATTTCTAAGACGTCTGTGAAAATGTAGACACTGGAAGTATGGAAACTGAGCGAAAACAAAACTATCGCTGTCACTTCGGGCCTACGAGAGCTGCAGTGACTATCTCTTTCTTCTTTCTCTTTTATCCCGTTTTAATTTTCCGCTCCCTTGTTTCCTCGTGCTCTCTCGAAAGAGTATTTATTTCACAAATAACACACGTTATATAGGTGAATAAATGAAATCAACACATGCAATAATAAGTGAAAGAGAGGAAAACATTTTTAAATATGTTTTGAATACATTGTAATATGGGCTTCCTATGCCCTATTCTCTACTAAATCCTCAATAGACCTTTTAGTTATTCTGCAAAAGAGCCTGGATCGAGCGTTATTTTTATACGCGACGTTCGATCGAGTGGCGTTAGAGCTTCTAACACTATTGTGCACATTGGAAAATTCTACAAAATGTAGCCAAATATCGTTCGATTCTGATTTTTTCAAAATAGCTAAATGGTCTATTCTAAGACAAAATTGCACATAAGCCCCCTCTCTATTAAGCCCAATTCTAGTATCCAATTGAAGGGATTGCCAATTATTTTCCATTAGTAGCAAAACAATTTTAATACTCATATGGCTTGAATAAAATTGCATTGAGCTTGTGCATTTGACCTACAACATTGTATAATGATTCTAAATACTGTCAGGTAAAAACATATCAAGCCATCATTTATAGCCCCCTTACAGTCTCCGAAACTGAATAAGTCCTCGATGGGGCTCAATAGAGCTTTTACGGTAACCCTCCACTCTAACGCCAAGTTCACATTTTATTGATACATCAAAGCAAATATCTTGGAAATCGGTCAATTTCACTAGTATCTACGATCCTCAGAATGAAGCAGGCAGCTTTTTCACTCATACAGCACAATATTTTTAGCGCCCATTTCTGTTGCAATGATGGATTGGAGGAAATGATACAAAAATTATCACCTATTTTTGGACATGTTGGCTGCAATCATTACAGAGCCAATTATTCCAATTCTTCGATATCTAGAAAAAATATACCGTGGATTAATATGAAATTAGCAAAAGTTGTCATAACAAAAAACATTCTTCGGTACAAGTAACTCATCATCATTAACTTATATAACGGGTGTTTCAGAAAAAACGCAATTTGAGATTTTTGATGAAATGATAACATTATACTCAATTTGACGAACAAGGACAGATTTTGTAAGACAATAGCACGAATTGCTTTTGTTGTCATCTGAATTCAAAGCGATTAGCGACTGCAGACAAAGGAAATTCTCTCAACCACAAATTCAAAGCAAACAAAGCCGCAAAAGTTGCTCTGAAACTCAGGTAGCTAGCGCGCTCGTTGTGCATTCCAAAAACTGTTTTTAAGAGCAAACATAGACATAGATCAAAAGAAGAAGAATATATCGACATATCTACCTTGGGCATTTCATTTCTTTGGTTCAGAAGCTGAGCAGTAAGTGTCTTAATTACACCCAAAAAAAGAAGAGAATTGAATCGCCTCCCAATCAGCTTTTGAACCAAACATATGAAATGCCTGAGGCAGATATGTAGATATATCGTTCTTCTTTCGATCTATGCTCATGTTTGCTCTTAAAAAAATTTTTTGGAATGCACAACGAGCGCGCTAACTACGTGGGTTTCAGGGAAACTTTTGCGGCTTTGTTTGCTTTGATTTACTGGCTGAGAGAATTTCCTTTGTCTGCGATCGATAATCGCTTTGAATTCAAGTGTCAATCAAAAGCAACTCATGCTATTGTCTTACAAAATCTGTCCTTGTTGATTTGACGCATACATTCTGAAAGCACAAACTATCTTCTTTCCAATGATCTCCAGGTTGGGCGTATTAATTGAATTACTAATCATTCCATTGACATTTCGTAAGTATGGCCTATTTCAGATGCCGGACAGTGATAGGACATTTACATAGACGAAAATCTATCTTTATATGATAGTGATAGTATATTTTGTCATTCTTAATAGATGCATCTTATTGGCAAAACAATTTCTTTTTCCTACCTTAAGGCATCACCTCAAGTGCATCCAGGCCTGAAATGTTTTGAAAAAATCTGTTTCGTAATTTATGATGGTAAAAAGGTATTTACGTTGCTATTTTTCTTTTTTTCAATGATTCATTTTGAGTGGGCAGGAAGTATTTCTAGCCACTTAAAGCTAATTTAAGCCCACTGTGCATGCCGCATCCAGGCATGAGACCCCTAGTTTAACGTCCCTTCCGAAGGACGGCGAGGTGAGTTACGAAGTCAAGCCTCCAAGGTCACCCATCCGGAGTTTGACCTCACTCGACCGACTTCAGTCTCCTGACGGAAACTGTTTAAGCCGCTCGGCCACTCACCCCGCTCAAATGGTGTATTTGAAATCGGCCATACATACTAAAATATTAATCAAATGATCAATTATTCCATTAATGTATCCAAACTGCATATCGTGAGAGAGAAGAAAGATTCTACTTTGAAATGGTATACATCACAGCTGCTCAAAGTCAAAGATTGTCATTTTTCAAAGATTTTCAATTAACAGTTGGGCTGCGCTTTTTCTGAAACATCCAGTATAGATGGGTATCGATTACTAGATGTTATACTAGGTGAGTGAAAAAAAGTTAAGGCGTTTGAAAAATCGTAGTGCCTACACTATAAGATGGATTGAATGAATCGAGTTTTATCGATAAGAGAAAGATTGCAATGTGATTTTTCTAGCATCGTTACGAGCAAGAGAAACAAAGGTAAATTCCACTTGACGAGAATTCATTGGTCGCAAAATTGCAGAAAAAGGGCCTAAAACAGTCTATTAAATCGTAACAAGCCCCTCACACAGAAAAAGACGCAAGGCATCTATTTAAACTCTCTCGTGAGTTATAGGAAATAAAATGGCAATACATATGCAGACCAAATCATATAACCGTGAAAAAAGTTTTTTTGCGTTATTCGGTGTTACAAGTTTCTTTATCTTTACGACTTGATCAAATGTTTTAGACCCTTTTTCAGCAGTTTTGCAAACAAGGGATTTTCGTAAAGTTAAATTTACCCGTATTTTCAGCAATCACAAAAAAGACAAGAAAGATAAAAAACAAATCATTCTAGCTAAAGTGAATAACCTGAGATACATGGCGCAGTCAATAAATAGGACAAAGGAAAATCTAAACACACCATTATTTTTTTGCTTGCTTTCTTTCGCCATGCGTAAAAATAATTGATTACATAGGCTTTCTTGAAACTCTTGAAATCATTCTCTTGAAATTCACTTTGCAACGATAACTAAACTTACCTGATTGACGAGTTGGACAAATGTTTTCTTATCAGGATATACATGTCATCCTAAAAGTAGACGATTCAGAATCAACAGTTAGCCAGCAAAATATGTCTGAAAATATGTGCCAGGTTTGGCAAGTCCTTTTCTGATGGGTGAGTCAAAAAATCTAGATTCAAAAGCGACTTTTCGGATATTTTTGTTCAAATCCTTCAACACAGGCATGAATTCTGCGATGGGATATGAGTCGCTGTTGCAACAAATTTTAGATTTAGCTTTCAAAGTTTACTGTTCTTCCTGATTAGTACTTACTGCAATAGTATCTTTTGGGTGATATAAAAGTCCTTGTAAATATCACGTCGATGAAAGTAACAACCAAAATACAGCAAAAAGGAGGTACATCATCTCTAGTTGTTGAATGAAATCCGCTCTGAACGTTTTAATCGCTCACGTTTTCTTTTTGACCTTCAACTCTTTGTTTAGCTTGAAGTGTTTTTTCTGTTCATAAAAACTTAATACTAACTAATATCATCTGGCCTCCACCAAGAACGGTATTTACAATCTTACAATACAACCTTCCAGACAAAAGAATAACATAAAACAAGGAACAAAAACAACAACACACAAATGGTCAAACAGGATGAAGGGGACTGGCAGTTCCATACCGAACCATGCAGTGGATCTTACTCTAATAAATCAGAGATTTTCATCAGTTTTCTTGGTTAAAATGTTGTGTATTAATTAGAAACTACATCTTAAAGGCACACTGTCGTGGCGCTGATTGGGTGAATAAGACAATAAAAAAGAGTAGAATTAGGCAAGCCTCAGTAATTGCGTTGTACACTAAAATTTATGAAGGCGATAGCTATCTGATTCCCTTTATTCTCGAAACAAAGTATGATCCAAGAGTATAAAGGCTTGGTAAAAATTTAGAGGCCAGGTTCTTTGTTAGTGATTTCAATTACGACTAGCCAATCACAGCCGCGACAGTGTGTCTTTAATTTTTGCATTCAAAATATAAGCAACGAATCATTAAACGTTTGTACCAATACCGGGTGCGCCAAAATAAACTATGCACGTTTGGCAGGCCACAATAAATCATACATTGGACATATTTTGAAGATTTATGACTTAATCTTTAGCAGAAAGCCTGAATTAAATTCTAGGACTTTTTGCATACTTTTCCGTTTTCAGTTTTTAAAGCAACAAGCGAATTTCTTAAAATGTTCATTTTCGAAAACATTGAAAACGATCAAAAAATGACGATCCAAATTCTAGAAGATTCACCATGAATAAACAAAGAGAAAACGTTTAAGGGAGATTTGGGGGTTTAGAACGAATTCTCGTACAGCAGATTACAATTGGTCAATTTCTAAATCGCAAGTCACCACGAACAAGTTCTCTCTTTGTCCATTATTGTCGATTCGTTAGAAAACTTGATCGACGTTTTTTGATCGTTTTCAGTGTTTTCGAAAACTAAAATTTTTAGGAAACTCGCTTCTAGCTCTAAAATTGAAAATGTAAAAATTTGCAAAAAATCCCAGTATCTAATTCAGGCTTTGTACTAACAATTAAGTCATACATCTTCAAAATCGGTCCAGTCTACGATTTATTGTGTACGATACATTTCAATGAAAATAAAGTCATTTTAAAAAGAGCCAATCAAAATTTGTGATAAAATAACGATATATTTAGTTACCTCGAAAACAGTTTCCGCATTTGATTCTTGGACCATCATTGTACTGAGCATTGAAAATAGGCATCTGATCTGAGATACACTGAGATTGTCCAAATAGTCTAAAATTCCCTGTTTTTAAAGATAAAATCCACGTTAAAATCAAACACAAAAAGGATCTGTGCTTATTCAACATCTAAAAGAGAATAAACCAGCTGATTTTTATTTTCAATTTTTCCATATTTAGCAAATGGCCTCGTTACTAGACGTTAGGAGGTGCTCTCTCCTCGAGTAGCCTAGCTACTGAGAGAGCTCCTCCTCAAGAAATTCTACCCTGTAGAAAAACTTCTTTCAAATTGTCTCAGGCTCTTTTTGATAAAAGGTCTATTACATTATTGTGTTGTATTCTAGTCAATTGATGTAACTTAAATGTTCGTTATTTTGTAGAAAAAGTATTAGTTTGTCTGTTATTGTACATGAAACTGAGCCTGAAACTAACCACAATTTTCCATCCAAAAAAGTATTCAGCAAACAGTTAATGAATAAAATTTAGCAAAGGTAAGTAATGTGAGAATCACACTGTCTATTGGAGATTGAGTCCAAGGCAGAGGAGAGGGGGGTCAGGGGGGTCAAAAACCTGGGGCCCATAGCCATGAGGGCCCATAAATAATAACTCAATTTTTCCAATTCTGGCTCAAATTCGGGTCTCTAGACCAGGGCCAATTTAATCAAAAAGGCCCATCAATAATTTCTCAGTTTGTCATAATATATAAAGTATTAAAGTGCTTATGCAACCAAATAATCGATCTTTTGTTTTGTTGTTAAAGTTGAAGACCATATCGTCCACATCAATATTCAAAAAACCAAATTCAAATATCTTACTCCAAAATATTTCTATAAGCGTTCAAAGTTGCATCATTCAGTCATTTGCGTGCGACAAAAATTTCTCTCTTGTGACGTCATAAGTAGTAGGCACCAGTCTTTACGAGTCACCAAACACACAGCGAACATTCAATATTCAACATGGCGAGTGGCATGCCGAAGAAACATGATGGTGGGAAACGCTGTGTTGCGGGTGGAGTAAACGGGGAGAGCTGTGGAAACAGCCAACATGTTCCAGATAGATCAAGTCATCATTTTCCTGATCGAGAAAAAGAGCCACAGAGATACATACAGTGGATACGCTTCGTTCGGCGGCATAGGCCTAAGTTGGTTCCTGGAAATACGACAAGCGACCGCGGCTTGATGCAGTCAACTATTAAGTCAGTTTCTTACTGGCATGCTTTCAATGACTGACATTGCATATAGAAATAATGAACTTATAACTTGTATGTGAAAAGCTAAGTCCAGTTTTCTATGGCTAGAATGATCTATTCCTACTGCCAAAGGACCAACTATACCTGTCTGTATACTAGGTGAATGAAGGGAGGTCAAACATACACCAGGCCCAAAATATTTTGTAATCAAACTGTGAAAAGCAACAGAAATAGTTTGTACTTCGAATTCATTTTTTAGAAAATACTAGAAATGCAGTTTTTCTCATATTTAAACTTTGTTACTATTACTCTGACGCATTTTATTAAATTTGACAAACTTTTTAGGGTTCATGATGATGGATGACAGACTGTTAGAAGCCACATAGGCCCATCAAACTCAATTGGATCATAAACGATCAACGTATTTACGTTGCAATGCAAGGAAGAAGGAATAAAATAATAAGATAAATCTTCTCTCTGCGTTTCGTGAAGGATATAGCACCCAGCACTCTTTAATCAGAGTAATTGAAAAATGGAGGAAGTGTTTGGATTCATCTGGAATAGTGGGGACTATATTGATGGATTAGTCAAAAGCGTTTGACTGCTTAAAATACCTTGCGTCTCAATATCAATGATAACAAAATACTAACTACGAATAAGGTTAAATTGTTGGGCATAGAGATTGACAACGCGTTGACTTTCACTGCCCATATACAAAATTTGTGCTCCAAGGTAAATAGAAAGATAAATGCCTTCTCAAGGCTAAATACTTATATCTCAAGACCACAGGCCATGTTGATATGTAATGCCGTAATACTGTCCAATTTCAACTATTGCCCGTTGATCTGGCTTTTTTCTACGAAAGCTGCTAATAACGAAATAAACCGCACACACAAACGTGCACTAAGGATCCTCTTCAAGGACTATGACTCTTCCTTTGATGAGTTACTGGAAAAAAGCGAAAGCGTGAAAATACATGTTCAAAATCTCCAAAAACTGATGATCGAAATTTACAAAACAATGAACAACTTGAACCCCTCATATATTTGGGAATTTCATGAAGAAAAGGTTGTGAAATACAACCTACGAACAAAAAATTTATGTCGATTGCCAAAAACACGAACAACAAAATTTGGAATAGAGTCAATATCCTTTAGAGGAAGCCTCCTTTGGAACACCCTTAGTGACCAGATAAAAGCACTTCCAAAAGTTGCAGCTTTCAAAAGAGCGATCGAGCACTGGCTTGGCGATAAGTGTAATTGCCGGATTTGTAAATAGCCAGAATTGTAAATTTGTATATTTTCTATTAAAGTTGTTTTTTGTAAATAGTTGGTATAAATTAGTGATTATATTACTATTGTAAATAGACCAACTTTAAATAAGATTATTATCATTATCATTATCATAGACTGCAGATCGCGAACACTATAAATCAGAATAAAAAACAAACCATTCTTGCCAACTATCAATATTAACTCGTCGCTCAAACCTCGCTTCAATCGTTGCAAGTCGAATGCCGTCTTTGTATTCGTCGAAACGATAGACCGGTGCTTGACCATGAACAGCAAGACGCTCGCCTAGGGGCGTTTGTGCCAAGATTGACGACACCATAATCCTCCCCACTCTCAATATCTTCGTTTAAAATTGACCCAACATAAGTGAAGCTTAGCTCGATTCATATGACGACATTTTGACTGAGAACGATCGAAATGCAATGCAAATTGTTCGCAATCTTCCCATGTGGCCTTAGTGACTTCCGACAGTGCAATTCAGGTGGCTACTACTTATGACGTCATTAACAAGTTCAACATTTCGCAACAGGTACTTGTTTTTACGGGCTGATTTTTCACACTTCCTGGTGGCAGAAATTTGTGAAAGTGTTACCAAAATGATCAGGAGAGATAAAATTTTCTAAAATTGGTGTTACCTCATTTTTGATAATTTGGTTGCATAAGCACTTTAAGGATCAAGAAGATGCAGAGACAGCGATAGTTCTGTTCATTTTCTTATAAGCAGTTTAATACACCAACTAAACCATTGAAATGTACCGGGTGAGCCAGAAAAAGATTTCCCGCATTCGAAAATTCGTAGCACCAAAAGCATTTAATGAAGATAAAAGATTCAAATTCTTGTTAAAAGCCCAACGATGAAACTATTTTATTGATTTTTCTGAAGATAGGTAAATTCGACTTTGCTACATTGTTTCGTTGCAAAATGCCTGGAAAAAGGGCCTGAAACGTTTGATCAAATCGTAAAGAAACTCGTCACACGGAACAATAAGCAAGGGCATTAGCATAGGTTCCAAATCTTTAAAAAGGCTGGTGTAAAATTCAGTTATTTATTTCTTTGAACTGAATGATTTCAAAGAAACTTCAGCTATTTCTCTGTAATTCTACCGTTGGACTTTTCTGAAATCTTCAATATTTTCAGAATTAGAGTGTTTTTCTTCCTTTTCAAGAATTGAAGAAAAATTTTCAAAAAAACTTAAAACCATCGTAATTTCTAAACCGTGTGACGCAACATGAAGAAATTTCGAAAAGACCTATGGTTTATGTATGCCTACAATATGATATCAAGCAAAAGTCTGTCACCCATCTGGTTTATTATTTAGAAATTTGATGACGTCACATCCTAAAATGAGCTGAAATGGAAAATACGCTGTAATTTTGAAAAATATTCAAAATTTCTGGAAAGTCCAACGGTAGAATTACAGATAAATACCCAAAGTTTCTCTTAAGCCATTCAATCAGAAGAAATAGGTCATTGAATTTTACACCCACTTTTTTATGCCGAGTTAAAGATTTGGAACCTATGCTAAGGGCGTTTCACCTCTCAGGAGTGATAAGAAATAGATTTTCAAGCAAATATTGAAGATTTTCAATCCCATGGCAATAGATGTACGTGCAGATGATATCTCCCACCTGTGAAAAATTGTATTTTCTTTATTGTTCTGTGCGAGGAATTTCTTATGACTTAATCACTGTACGTGTTTCATGTCCTTTTTAGGCAGTTCGCAACCAAGAGATTTTCGTAAAGTCAAATTTACCTATATTTCTAATGCTTATAAGGTCATAAAAATGGAAGAAATTTACAAAAATGCTTCAACCACTCGGCTATCAAGCAAAATTCGATTCTTTCCAACCCATCAAGTACTCTTGGTGCTATGAATCTTCAAATGTGGGAACTTCTTTCTGATTCAGCTCTGGTTTGTCAGTCTTTGTTTCTATTCAAGAAATGCCTTTCTATGATATGACAATTATATTTAGTGGCTGAAATAGCTACCGGAGCGATTCTAGCAACCTTGATTTCAAAAATTTTCGCGGGAGAATGCCCCCGGAACCCCATAGGAAGGTGCGCATTGGGCGCACGCGTACGCTTTTGGCGTACCCTTCAAGACTCCCCTTGCAAGGGGCCCATGTTTCATCCTGACCCGGGGCCCATAAATCCTCTCCGCGGCCCTGATTGAGTCACAATAGTATTCATGGAATCTTGCGAGATGATTACCATCACAAGCTCAAGGGGTGGGACTTAAATAATGTAATGTTTTCCAGAGAAATACTATGAGTCACTGTAGACCGTATCAATAACATTCTCAAGTCAAAGAGCACATGGAAACAAGGGATTCATGCTTTTACAATAAGTCCAAAAATACCCTAAGGATGAGGTTTGGCTAGTAAAAGATGTAAAGTACTAACCTTTAGGAAAATCGTAAAAGGTGCCATCTTCTCCGGATATAAAGTGACAAGACTGCTAAGTACATCAAAAGAAGATTCAATTTCCATTTTCAGTCCACTACCAATGTGCGTTATCAGGGCTGCAATTACTTCCTACGAGGAAATATTCACAGCTAATATCTAAAATACAGAAGGTGAAAACCAGGGAGCTATACACGGGAGAGGAAACGCGCATTGAGTTGCATTCTGCGATGTGATATGCGCCTCCTTCGCAGCGCATCGCGCACTTTGTAGAGAAAACAAGATGGAAGCTGATGTTTGGACGGAAAGTGCATCTCATTTTTGGATTGAATTTGAACAACAATGGTAGGCATTATAGGCTATGTTAGACATTCTTTTGACCCTTTAATGTTTCATCTTTGCATAGTGAGACTAATTTAGCCATTTGGTATCAGGAATTGGCTGTGGCGGCTAAGTTTTTTCAGCGGTGCTTAGGCCAGCTCGTCTTTTGGATCACGCTCCAAGCACGCATTTGTGAAAATTTCACCCTGCCCAACCCCGCCCGCTCTGAGCAATTTAAGTTACTTGTGGATAGCCATTGGCAATAAAACTAGTGACAAATGTTTCTGAGATAGAATGAGACTCGCGAGATATTTTAATTTTCTTTCGGGGTACTTGCATCGATTGTGCTTTTGTCCTATTCTCGTGCCTCAGCAACATTCTGAGATTCCAATCGACTCGAAACTTACGCAGTTTTTAGTTATTTCAATCAATCGAATGAGGGTCGGACGGTTTATAAAATAGTGAGGCAAGTGGAAATGCTGTGCAACCTTTGTTTACTAAGACAAACCCATTTCAATCCACCTTCTCGCTTTCTTCCCGGTCGTTCTCCACAGCAAAAATTTCGTTGCTAGGCAAACCAAATTATCGCTGCTCCGTTGCTACGTCAACACACAAACGAGGTCGCATATCACATCGCAGACAGCGCCAGCGCGCGTTTCCTCTCCCGTGTATAGCTCCCTGGTGAAAACCGAGTGCCCAAAAAAAGTAAACAGATTTGATTGGACGTAGCGACGATGATTTAACTTTAATCAATGGCTAATCATTTTTAGGATGTACCTTCTTTGTTGATATTGATGAGTTTGATTGTGGAAGTATAATCTTGAACGTTCAAATTTGCCTCCACCTTCAAACCAGAGCTTTAACTCTTTGGCTTAAAGGCTCTTATTCAACCATCATGCTTTGCAACTATCTTGGTTTGTCTTTGTTGTCGTCATATTCATGGACCATTATTATCAACATTATTATTATTAAATATCTATTCAAAGTAGGCTAGAAGATGAATAGCTAAATTAGAGCTAATTTACAATATACAAAGGCCTACTATTTACAATATACATAATTTACAATAAAACTATTAATATATGTTACAAGACAAATCAGAGTTAAAATCTATCATGTTAGAAACCCAACTTTCGGGATATACAGTTTGCAAAGTCTACAGTTGCATTTTCCACCATTCCAGCATCTAATTTGTTTTTTCAAGATAGGAAGGCTGTTTGATTGTTTTATTTCTTGCGGTAAATGCTGCCACCGTTTATTTCCAAGGTAAGTAATGTACTCAACTCCAAAGGACGTAGTTCGTACTTTTGGCAGTTGAGCGTCATCACCATGCCCCAGACAGTACCTAATATTTCGTTGCATGAAAATATCCTTCATAAATGGTGGATTCAGACCGCCTTTTGTTTTATAAATTTCAGTCATGAGCAACTGTAGGTTTCTTACATGGATTGGCACAGTTTTAGATTCCTATTTGATTTCAGGCTTGCGACATGCACCATAATCTAGGGGTTTATGTGCTGCAAACATTTTCAAGATTAGTCAACAGAAAGCGGATACATGATTTTTAAAATTGGGGCCTAAAACAGATCTTTGTTTTCATGACCTGCAGAGGCATGGCACTGTTTTGATCGCAGTTTGCAACTCCTAGTTCCTAAACTCAGACTTCACCGAACAGCTGTAAGCTCAATTCAATTCATACCTGATTCGATTTTGTTTTTGCGATGTGGCACGTGCGACAAAGTTGATCAATGAGTCTTTGTCGCATTGCGGCACTCCATATCTGGAATGCGTCAAGAGAGAGGCTTTGAGTGTGAATTCTGCCTTAAACTTACCTGTTGACAATATGTATCGAAATGTGCAAAAGCATGCCTGTAGATCTTTGCTCCGTAACTTGAAATCAAGATTTCAGGAGAGCGAAGTAGGCCCTCTGCAATTGATAATACATCTTTGTACAAATCAGCAAACGCCTATGGATATACGATAGCAAATTGAATAATTCTGATGAAAACGTGCACGGAGTCTGTCAGAAAGTTGTCTGCTATTTTCGACGACCTAGACTAACGTTGAAAACCATGATACGGCATCGTAAAGGCTGAATGAAGTGTAGGGCGGCGTGCTTGTCATTGCCTATGGTTGAAGCTACGCTGCACAATTTTGTGAGACGTTACAAATAAACCAGGGACCCGCACAAAAAATAATCCCTGCTGGGAATGATGGCAAGTTATTCGCAGTACGGGCAAAAGAAGGTTGAAATAAAGGCTTCACACGGACAAACCTCCTAGCATAAACACTAAGAAGGAATATTTTTGGTAAGTGTATCGAACTTTATCAGTCCCTTGCCAAAAAGATTGTGTCATGTAAATCACTGGTCTTCCTTGATTTAACAAACGAAAACTTTTGAAAGCTGACCATAAAGGGCAGTTTCCGATAGGGCACCATTCGGGTGAAAAAAGTTAACACGTTTGGCGAGGTGTGGAATAAAAAGTATGTGGCTGATACTAAAACTAAAATGTCAATATATCAATCACAGGCTAACTTAGATGCGAAAAGTTTGTTTGGCAAAAGTACACATCTTCTAGACCCAGAACATACAAAAGTGCTGATGAGAGGTTGGTATGGGAACGAGAATTCCATGTTTGATTCTGGTCCATGATTTACTTGCCATTGAAATTTAAATTCAACACAATTGTCTGTTCCAGGAATAGAATTTAAATGACTTTGGGCAACCAGTAGTTGAGTAACAAAAGTTGTATCTTGAAAAGTAATGAAATAAAAACTGTACTGGGTGTCCCAAAATGATGTATTATTGTTTGATTGCTATGCATGTCCATAACCAATTAACTTTGCTTTATTTGATTGCCTAAGGCTAAATTGCATTTTAAGATGTTGGTTGTGGTTTTACCAGTTTTTGAAAATCGGTTCATCAGTTATGGACATATAGGCAATCAAACAATAATACATCATTTTGGGACACCCGGTAGATCGATCTCAAAGAAGTTTATTTAAATCTATGAAAAACGCAAATTTTAAGGTTGTAACCAACTCAGGCATACTGAGCTACACATAATCACGAAAATCGTTCAAAGCATCACAAGACTATTTAACACGCTTGGTATTTATCATGAAACGTACCTGCCAATGTGATGCAAAGGCTTTTTCAATAACCTCCCCAGTGAAGACCTCACTTTTGATCTTCTGCCTAAACATTGCCTCAACAGATTTCTTTCTTGTGCTTATTCCATGTAAGACCATTAAGGAATAAATGTCCGTGATCTAAAATGTAAAAAATTGAAAATATTGCAGAGATGAATGAAAGCAGCTTGAGTCAGGAAATCTTTTAGATGTTCGCCTTGCCAGTCGTTTATCACTTAAGTGTCAGATTCCTTCTAGCTACCAACTAATTAAAAAAACTTCAAATTTTTTGAAAAATCGTCAAAATTTGATAACATTTATACCAATCATGAAAATTCTTTAGGGTCTAGGATCAAACTATTTATTTTGATTTTTAGATTTTTGTACTCTTAGATATATATATAGCAAAGTCTTGAAACGGTTTTTGATTTTATTGGAATTGGTCCTTTAAGAAGCTACCAGGTTTTAACGCATACTCAGAAATCACAAGGAACGATTATCACATTGAATTTCACTGGTACATTACCAATTGAACTGGTTTCGTACGACCTTGATAAAGCTCTATGAAGTGTAAAGCTTGCAACTAATAGATTTCCGCCTCAAAATACCCCGTTTGGAATAACTTTGTTCAGTATCAAATCCTTAAAAAAGATTGCAAGGATGCTTATTGCATTCCAGGAACGTGAGACACTTTGCAACTATTGTTTATTGGTAAGGTTTTGAGGTCCGGATCATTTTAACACTTACAGCGTTCTTTATGCTTCAACCAGTTGTGAAGTTGCAACATCATCGAATTACTAAATCGTAAACTCGAACAGCGACAGATCTCTATTTACTGTCATATATTGCTGGACATACTCATGACTCAATTCAATGTGATTTCATATTTCGCCACAGGAGATCAAATTTAATCTTTGAACACATACCAATATCAAATAGTCATACAAAAATATATGCACAAAAAGTTTCTTTATCGTTTTAGTCAGTCACACTCTGATGATAACATAAAATTGAAAAACCTTATTGTACTAACAAACGTTTCCATTTTCTGCATCTGACTTTCTAGCATCTATATTTAAGAAAAAAAACTTTTGTTGATCAATACCACCATTTTTTTTGTATACAATTCTACCTAGCATCCGAAGGTAGTTTTCTAGGACGCTGAGAAGTTGGGCTTATCGAAGTAGCGTCATGGTCCTTCCTCTCAATGTGACCACACTTCGTGATTCCTTTAGCCTGGAATTAGAGAATTGGCGACTCTCCTCACACTTGTAGCAAGTTCAGCAGGGCGGAGACTCGAACCACCAACCTTCAGATTGGTAGTCAAGCATGCTACGTTGATCTGGCTTTTTTCTACGAAAGCTGCTAATAACGAAATAAACCGCACACACAAACGTGCACTAAGGATCCTCTTCAAGGACTATGACTCTTCCTTTGATGAGTTACTGGAGAAAAGCGAAAGCGTGAAAATACATGTTAAAAATCTCCAGAAACTGATGATCGAAATTTACAAAACAATGAACAACTTGAACCCCTCATATATTTGGGAATTTCATGAAGAAAAGGTTGTGAAATACAACCTACGAACAAAAAATTTATGTCGATTGCCAAAAACACGAACAACAAAATTTGGAATAGAGTCATTATCCTTTAGAGGAAGCCTCCTTTGGAACACCCTTAGTGACCAGATAAAAGCACTTCCAAAAGTTGCAGCTTTCAAAAGAGCGATCAAGCACTGGCTTGGCGATAAGTGTAATTGCCGGATTTGTAAATAGCCAGAATTGTAAATTTGTATATTTTCTATTAAAGTTGTTTTTGTAAATAGTTGGTATAAATTAGTGATTATATTACTATTGTAAATAGACCAACTTTAAATAAGATTATTATCATTATCACTGAGCCATCCCCGCTACAGTACCACCATATTGTAGACTTTCATAAACTATAGTTTTCTTGGAGATTTCATGACTGTTCCCCGTCACTTAGGATCTATGATAATTGCTACAAAATTTCGCATGAGTTTACCAATTTCTCAAATAAGCAGAAAACGCTCTAATTCTGAAAATAAACACGATACTAAATATTGCCAATGTAAGCTAATGGCAAAGTATATGCAGTTCCTTTTATAGGGGCTGTACAAGCTTTTATTACCTGACCGACGCCTCAAAAACGAGGCAATACAAGAATCCCGCCAATCCCATTGGCTAATCGCACATTTCCCGCGGTTTTCCCGTAGCCTTGTATAATACGATACAAGGACGCGTTTTTGTCAACACAGCAACTAATTTAGGCCTGTGAGATTTACAATGAACTCAAACGACATAACAGTAACAAAATGCGTTTGACTATAAACGATATAAATCAAATTTAGAAGCTATCAGGTAATAAAACTCATACTAACCGGTTTTGTAGTTGTACAGGAAAATATAAAGCCCTCGGTCTTATTGCACAGACCTCGCAAGCTCGGTCTGTACTTTTAAGACCTCGGGCTTTATATTTTCCTGCACAACACAAAACCGGTTAGTATGCGCATAAACTTCCAAAAATCCTAAACTTTCTCCCTCTAATGCAGGCAAGTAGCAGCAGATACATTACAAATGAAGATGATTTCTACATATTTGAACCCCGCAAAATTCGCCAGAGCAATCAGATTTTTTATGCCATCAACGATTATAAAGATACAGCTAGATTCTGCGTGACGAGTTTCAGATATGTTTAGCCTAAACACTAGACTTGCTCCAAATCTATTTCTTTTGTTCTAAGAATCATTGACAAAGAAAAGCAAGTCTACCTAAACACAAGAAAGGCGGCAGGCTAAAGAAACTGGACGCCACACGCCAACTAGAGAGGAATTTTTCATTGAATCTGATGATATTGGCCAGCTGATCTTCATCTTTGTTTACAAAAATCTTGTAAGCCATTATACCAAAATGAGGATGCAATAACTATTGAGCTATCTTTGTTATAGATTTGAGATGTATTTACCTTATTATCCGTAGGATCATGAATACTTTCGACGACCTAAAGTAAACATAAAGAAGAATATTTAACAAAATTCCATTAAGGCAGTTTCAAACATATTCTAGATTAAACTGTTTCTTTGCCATCTCAAATAGATTATGTGTTTTGCCTAACGCTAAGCTTTTGAAATTGACAAATAAAATTACAGGGACAGATGTTTACACGCTTTTCGCATGCATTTCCAATGAGTAAGCTGTGAATTTTTCAAGGCATTTGACGTTAACTGGTTTAACCAACAGGCCGAAAAGCCTATGTCTGCAATCGCTAATCACTTTCATTGATGTTAAATAACTGGCAAAATCAACAGCTATTCATTTGCTCTACGTTCGAAGACTCAAGACTCTGTGATACTACTCTGGTCATACCATACAAAAATTGATGATACTGACAATACTCTAATGAAAGAATTCTTACCTTTAGCCAACCACTAGCAACGCATTTTTGAAAACGAAGAGCAAGTCGTATGACGTCCAACGTAAGAAGTTCATGCTCGGTATTTGATTCTCGTCTCTCTCTAAGGAAAATAGATGCTAAATACCGGGTGAGTAAAAACAGTACCGGGCGAATCAGAAAAAACCCGGGGCGTTTAGCAAACCAGATTTTGGTGACAAACAAGTCAAATCGGGTGTGTTAAAGTTTCATTTTGCAGAAGAATGATTGAATTAGTTACCGAAATTTGTTTTGATAAAACGATCATTTTTTTTATATATGTATTTGCGCTTTTGTGATATGGCTATTTTGGTGCAAAGAATCGTTTTTACAAGAACATTTTCCTCCATACAATGAAAATTAAATGAATAGTACCTTAGAGATACAGAATGAATAACAATAGATTTTCCCTTTGGGCGCAAACACAGTCCATGCCTTGTTTCAATTTATGGTCGTGAAACAGTGTGTTCATCATGGTTTAGAAGTTCACATGTGCATGGATGTGAATCTAATTGCAGGCCTATTTCTAGCAATCTTGCTAAACACGACTGTATTTAAATAGGTCATAACTATGGTACAAAAAAGCACATTTCGACCAAATAAATTTTCATATCTAAGTCAGTCTTCGTCCAATGCAATGGAATTGCATCAATAAAAATTGGCAAATGTACCACGTTTTTTCTGATTCACCTGGCATTTTTTCCAAATATTTTCTACCCAGCATCCACAGTCATATCTTAAAAAATGACTCTACCGTTTTCAGAAGATGCCCAAAAGAATACACCTTTAGAGTCATCCGTGCTGCTGATCCAGGTATTTCGCAACCATGATAAGTCGAGCTCGCTTATATTTCCAAGGGCTCATAAAAACAAGAGAAAGATTACAAAATACTTCAATCACTCCGGCTATCAAGTAGAGTTGGACTTATTCCAATCAATCACGTACTCTTAGTGCTACGAATTTTCCAAACTGGGAACTTTTTTCTGGCTCATCCGGTGTTATCAAAGAATCTTCCCTTGCTAATTAAACAATTAAAAATGTGTTTGTTAATACCTCATAGTTGATGTAAAGTTAGGTTCTCCGAAATGCTCCCCATTTCCAAAGTTCATCCTCAGCCGCAGTTCACGAATTACCTAGAAAACAAAGAAGATTCAATGCAAAACAAGCAGAGCTTTCAGGTAGGCAGAGCCTTAGGAAAGCATAAGATACTTGCTTAGTTCCTGCCAGTGCAGAAATTTGGGATAACTAACTCACGACTAACAGGTGGGCCAAGAAAGTAACCCCTAACACAAAAACATTTCTGAGACACTTTCTGAAAGCAAGATTTTGAATTTTGATGAGATTCTTTTGGCACAAAGTCAAGACTGAGTATTTTGCTTAAAAACTATAGCTCAAAATAAGGTTTCTAACGTGTAAATTTCCTACCTTGCTGTATCAAAAGCAAACATTTTATCATCTGTGAATAGTTTTGGATATTTGACAAAGCACTTCAAAGAGAAAAATTTATCAAAGGTTTTATAATCAGTTTTGGTGATTTTTTAAACAGGAGTACTTTTTTGGGACACCCAGTCCATTTCTTGATTTCATTTTTTTCATTTAATCATACTTTAACACAAAAACCCTAGCAGCTAAATTCAATATAAAAAAGAAAGATTATTGCTATACAAATAAAAATCCATTTACATTTCAAAAATGTTAAAAATTTGCAGGTCTTCCTAGGACCGTGCTTCGGAAAGGATGTTAATTTTGCAGGAATCCCTTCAGATTCCTTTTGAACTTGGTAATCGTGACACTCATGAAAGATTATTTGGTAATTTCTGTGCAAATAATGTTTTCCCCAGTTCCTCATAGAAACGCGAAAAATTTGTAAATTGATTTTCGTACTGTTAAAAGAACTAAATGCACCTTTTTGTACCGGGTGTCCCAAAAAAAAGTACTCCCGTTTGAAAAATCACCAAAATTTGATTACGCAACCGATCTTCAATTTTCTTTTTTTGTCAAGTAGATCAAGGGCCAAATTATTTCCCAGACTAGCTGATTTTTTAATTGGCTTGAAAATGAGCAACTTTAAGCTCTTTTTAGGGCTACCTGGTTTTGAATCATACTGCAAAGAAGCACTGATGATTGCCAGATCAATTTCTTTGTGGATGTAAAGCATCTTGTTTGGTCATAAATGACTGAATTAAATGCGCACTATCATTGGAGACTTCAATGATGATAAAAAATCTGAAAATTTTGACTCTTAGGCAAGATTGAGTATTTCATTTTGAAACTATAGCTCAAAATAAGGTTTTTCAACGTGTAAATTTCCTACCTTGCTGTGTCAAAGCAAACATTTTATCATCTGTGAATATTTTTGGGTCTTTGACAAAGCAAGTCAAAGAGAAAAATTTATCAAAGGTTTGGTATTCAATTGTTGGTGATTTTTTAAAAAGGAGTACTTTTTTGGACACCCGGTATTAAAGAACGCAATGCATCTTGGCAAAGAGTTCCTCGCCTCCATCTGTAGTGCAATCTTGTATTGCGATTGTTTCAACGTAAATATACGCGATGAGATGAAGTTGTAACAATATATAAGTCAAAGAAAGCAGTGAAACTACGACGGTTGTAACAAGTACATGGCGATCAGACGTTAACAAATTACTAACCTGTACGCAGTCATCTTCTGTGATAGACTGCAAAATAAACCGTACAGCCATGGGGAAGTCTTCCAAATTTGCTGAATCAAGTATCTCTAGGACTGCTTGTCGTACCTGGAAGTTAAAGTTCTTTAGCCATAGTTCACTGTCACAAAATCAGCTTCCGACAGAACAATGTCGTCTGCTCTCACATTTGGTGCAGTTTCAATTCAGGCCAAAAAGTAAAATACCCTAAAAAGTGATCCAATAACGAGAAATGTAGCACAGCTTTCATCTTCAGATTTGGTTTAATATTCTGCAGGGATAGAAAAAATTTCAGAGCAAAGGACCAACGGTCCCAGAAATTTTTCAAGACGGCAGAAAGGAAAATGATAATTGTTGTTGTTGTAAACTTATTTTAATTCGATTTAATATTATAGCTAACAATATACACACATATACACACATATACACATATATACAAAGTTAATTAATCAAAATCGAATATACCTACGGGAAACAAGTTAAATATTTTTATAAATGATAACATTAAATTACTGACAGGTGGGCACTGACAGGCACTTCATTTGCAAGTTTTTTATATATGACTATGACTATAACTACCCCATGGCATTGTTAAAAAAAAGCTAAACTACATACAATTTACATAATGCTACATACAATTAAAAACAAAAAACAAAAACGATAAATACTGCACTGTAGTCTGTCTTATATTAGATGTCAAGTTGGGGCTGTAATAACCCATAACCCAAAAACTGGTTGCAAGTCGGTCCGTCCCATTGTTTTATTTGATTCTTAAAACTTTTTCAAATTTTCTGCTGATTTCAGCTCGTTTGGTAGGCCGTTCCAAATCTGTGGCCCAATAGACATAAGACTGTTGGACCCAAATGTTGTTTGATTGGGCCTTACGTGGGCCAATAAAGATTTTTTCTATGAATCTGCAACAACAACCACACATCACCGCTCAACAAGGACTCATTCCCAAGGTGTTCAAAGACCAGGACAAAGAATTTTACACGTTAGGAAAGCAAAGCTAAGAATGAGGAGTAAAACGTTTTCCAAGCACCGATTAGGGCCAATGTAATAATGCAATGAAGTCTGTATACAAAGAACTGTATGCAAATCTTTCATCTTTGAATTAGGTTTATCATTGGTAGCATTAACCACTGACTCCATTTTGTTTGAATATCACAGCAAAACATACACACAAATTCAAACTGCTTCTTTGGAGCTGTTATTTACTCCTGTCATCAAGAATAATGATCGTTCTAAAAGGGTGTGGCCGTTTGTCCGGATTTTTGAACGATAAGGTTGTGAGTGGCGGCTTGAGCTAACAGGCAAATTCAATTCAATAAGTCGGAAACAAAAATAATGAATCATGCCATAAGTCTATTGCTTACCTCCGTCAGCACAGTCCCACGAAGATTGAGATTCGAGAAGGCATCTATCACAGTTGTTGTGAGTTGCGAAATATGAAGAAATGATTCTCTGTAGGATTCAAAATGAAAACTTTCAAACCTTTGGAAGACAATCAAGTCCAGCACTCACATAAATCCTAAAAATGACTGTTTCAATAGTTATTGCCATTTCTTTCGAATGAAGTGCTTGCGAGGAATTTCATGTAATTGACTGTAATCCTGTAGTAAACACTGTTCTGTCCCATTAAAATTTTGGAAATTGTTGTATTGTAGCAAATTATGAAGTGATTGCATGAACAGTAATTTACTTTTGTGTCATATGAGCTACTTGAAATAGCTTCAGCTATACTGCTGTGATCCACCCTGAGCTTCTCGATCTTTTGATTATAGTAGAAACCCGTGTATAAGAACCTAATATTTTGCAAGTCAGCCTGGGCTCTTAAACAATAAATACAACGGATAGGTTCTTTTAAAACAATTGAAAATTTGACAATTTCAGCACTAGGTTCTTATATGCAGGCTTTTACTGCAGTTTCAAACTTGCACTCTTCTTTGTAGTTAAGCAGGGTGTGAGTCTGTGACGTAATCAAATTTGATATTTTAAAACAGAAAAGGAACTAACTGCCTTGTGCTTACCCCCCAAACATTGCAAGCAAGCAACTTTGAAACCATGTTTTCTACAGAATTCTCAAATTCTTGCAATGTCTTCAATCTTCCACAAAACTAAAAATAACTTAATATTGAAAACAAGCCAGACGCTTAGATAGTACGCAGTTCCATGGTGAAATAGAAATCCAACTTTATGCTTACTTGAGACGCTGGGCGAGATCTGAATGCTTTGAATCATCAATGACTTCCGGCATGCAAGCTATGATGTCTCTCTTCACTGGCAGTTCTGCAACCGGTATCACTTCGAACATTTTTTCGACCAGTTCCTACAAAAGTAACAAATATTAAATGATAAAGGACAGAAATTATGGTTTGTTTGTGAAGTCTTTTAATTATAACAGCATTTCAGAAATGCAGGATTCAAAAATTAAGTAAACTTGCCTCAAACGTTTCGATCCACCCCTATCAATGAACACGAACAGAAACACATATACTCTTTTGTTAAATCCAAAAACTGCACAGTATTCCCCGCGAAACGAAGTCAAAATTTGCCCAAGAAAGTATTAAAACAAGTCACTTTATGAAAAACAGCAGAGATGGTAGAAACTGGGAGAGGGTAGAAGATATGCTGATGATACCAACAATTACCGCTCATATGGGTTGGTGTCAAACTGCAAAATGTTTTGAACGTGGTCCCTTTTCGCCATATTTTCCATTTACCATGCGTAATGATCCGCTTAAATATAAAAATCGCTAAAAATGGGTATTTCCCTGACAAATGGAGCTGCCGCTTTGCTGCCGGGTGCTGCGGGCTGGGTGTCATTCGGGGCACTTGGTGGGTGGGGCTTGGGCCCTGTGGTGGTTGTTGCCTTTGCGGGGCTCGGCCTCCGCTTGCTCGGCTTATTCGGGTGATGGCTGGTTTGTGGTTTTGGCGGTGGAGGGCTGTTTTGTGGCCGGGGGTGTTTCTGCTCTGTGGGATCTTTGGGAATTCTTCGGAAACTTGATGGAAACCTGACGATTGGCGACCCCTTATTCTTATTTATGTTTAGTCTCGTTTTGAGTAAGCTCTTTGGAACCATGGCACCAGTCATTGGTGACTCACATCCAACCATCTTTGCACAGATTTTGCACCAGTGCATAGTTTTTTGTTTGTTTTTTTTTTTACAAAAATTCACCTAAATCAAGCTGGTGCATGCTAGCGTCTGTCAAAATGGAATGGTGCCATGGTACACAAAGTGCTTAATAAGATTGTTGTTAAAGAAATTGTTAAGTGCCGTTCATAGCCAGAACCAGATGACGTCTTGTCTATTTCTGCTATGGAAGGCACAAAATATTGTATTTTGTTGAGTTTTATCTGTGAAATAAAAAAAAAATGTCCCACAAACATAGGTACCAAAGGAAATGCTAGTTATTAGAAATGGGCAGCTCTGCTAAAACTTTGCTGCAGGGAGGATGGGTGCGAAGCAACCAGGAAAGTTTTTGAGGGCGCGCATTCTACTTTGACTTAAGACACTCCTACTCACTGCTAAAATATGTGCTAAAATACCGGGTGAGTCAGAAAAAAGAATCCCCGTTTGAAAGGTCACGGCTCCCTGGATATCAAGAAAATGATATCGGCAAATATATAGTTTAATGGTAGAAATTTTCAAATCTACTATAAAATTTACCTTACTGAAATCGGCCACTCCATTTTTTTTTATATTCAATATAAAAATTTACAAGAACGAGGTACTTAAGACTATACTTACAAATTACTTAACTACATAACTAAGATGATAACCCGGGAAGCAAGAACCCATGACTATCCCAGGGTCATGACATAGAACACTAAACTAAATTACATCTAAATATACAATTACGAAAAGCTACATATAAACGATGTTTACTTAGACTGATTACATTTCGTCGTAAATTTCGCTCGTTATTTATTTTGACTTCAACCTTTTCGCTGTTTGAGCGAGCATTTACATTCAATAATTAGTTGAAATAACCCTTCTCAATAGATAAAATTGCGAGGGAAAACTTGGGACAAAATGTAATAAGTCTAATATTTACTTAAAAATACAGACAAAACGAAAATGGAAACAAAAATGAAAGGACTTTGTGGCTGCTTTGTAGCTGTATGGCGTGAAACAAAGGTTTGATCTATCTTAAACAATCACTCCATTCCAAAGGCCACTCCATTCTGAAATTATAAGGGATTTTCTCGAGAAAGCCTCTCCAAAAAACCTTCAAAACGTGCCCAAAATCATGAACAAATTTCCCTAACATTTCTGCCTTACTATGCCCTTACAGCAATGACTTGTGGACGCTTTAGCACGTGCTATCCTCTTGGGAGGAAGAACAAGTCCCCCCCCCCCCTGGTATCGATGACCTATTCAGGGAGATTCCATTCTCCCAAGAGGACAAAATACATGAATTTATATTGAGTGTCGTCAATTTTAGGAAGGAAAATTCGCTCATTGTTTTCATTCGTTTTTGCAGGTTTTTTGAAGGGGCTTTCTGCAGAAAATCACCCATATCCACGGGAAGGAATGGCCGATTAAGGCTGGGTAAATAACTGAGCCTAATTGAACATATTGGTAATAAAACAAGACTGTTTTGCATAGTATTGCTTTGATATTTATGGAGCAGTGCCCTTCCAAGCGGCGATTCTTTTTTCTGACTCACCCGGTAGAAAATTTGGAGTACACATCATTTTAAAATCACTTACCCTTCCGTCCACGATGCGATCAAGCCATCTAAATTGATTGATGATCAAACGAGGCAGATTGATCTCTTGTCCTTGGAAATGAGGCTTTAAGGTCCCATCATCTTCACATAATACAGGTAGCTTTTCCAGAAGACATGTGATAACTTTTGGCTACAATTAAGAAAAACACAAATAAGAAAAACAAGAAATTTGTCCCAAGAAATGAACTGAGATATGACAATTGCTGTGAAAACTGAAACCATCATGAAACCTCCCAACGGCTTTTTTCGCCTGGTACCAATAGCAACAAAATGGGGTTCGTATTTAGTTTGGATTTAGTTTGCAGACTAAAGCATCAGAAATAAACCTTAGCTGACTTTCTTTGTCCAAAAAAGACGAAGGAAAATAATTTCCCATTCGTAGAATCAAACCAAAGAGTTTTCATTGTCAAAGTAGGAAAGATAAATATTACAAATACTAATATTACAGAACAACCACCAACCAGAAAAAAACAACCTACAACCAGGGCCGCGGAAAAGATTTACAGACCACGATCCAAGGTCGGAGTGAAGCGTTGGTTCTCTGCAATAAAACAAATGATTGGTGCGACCAAGATGCACTCATTTAGGGGGTATTGGGGAAGGCTTCCCGGCAAAATTCTTGAAACTAAGACCATGTTTACATTGTAGCAGTTTAACAGTACAGTTTAGATCCGTTGCAAAGTTGTTACGGTTCAAGAGCCTTTACATTGCTCCTACGCAAGATTTTTCCATAGATAGCAGGAACAAAACTTCATTTCATTTCAGTTTCATTTCATTCATTTAACATTATCTAAAGTTGGATATTTACATAGCTACAAACATATAAATATAAAGCAACTAATTCAAAGCAACTACAAACTACGATAATTGACCGCCCAGCTCTAGAATATGCTTGTCAAAATTTAGTTTAGAATCAATCGTTACTCCTAAGATTTTAACTTGTTGGCATTGATTGATGATTTGATCATAATCTGCTGATCACTGTTATGCCCTAGGAACATCAGCTGGAATTTTCAAGGATTTGCTACCATCACTTTTTCGGTAAACAATTGTAAAATCGAGCTCAGGTCATTTTCAAAGTTATTCATCACTTCTTTAAAGGGTCTTCATTCTTGCGTAGATTGTATTGTCATCCGCAAAGTTGCAGATTTCTGACTCCAAGGCAACTAAGGACAGGTCATTGATAAAAATATTGAATAGCATCAGTCCAAGGACCGATCCTTGTGGTATTCCTATCTTTATTTTACCAACGGAACTGTAGAAGGAGCCCATTTGAATTATTTGACTACTGCCTGTCAAATAGCCGAACAAGTGTTACGGATTAGCAGGGGCAGAGTAAACGGGAAGCTAATCAGTTACATTTTTGCTACGAATCCAAAGCTTCATGGGTACAGTGCAAACGGGGTCTATGGTCGCTGAGGATGTCATCCCTGTAGTGTTTTAAAGTTGCATCGCATTAATTTGCATAGTACGTAATGCACTGTAAATCTTTTGTCTGTATATAAAAACATATCGGCTATTAGACAAGGAATACGACAATAGCATTGCTTTAATATTCAGGGGAACGAATCCTTTTAAAAAATTGTACGTTTTTCTTACTCACCAGGCATGGATTAAAAGGTTTTTTATATATTTGTTCTGTTAAGTTAAAGTCAAGCTTCGGGGCAAGGTCTCTGAAGCGGGAGCAACGAAACTACCGAATGCGCCAAAATAAACTATGCACTTTTGACAGGCCACGATAAATCGTACATTGAACTAATTTTTAAGATTTATGATTTAATCTTTAGCGAAAAGCCTGAACTAGGTTCAGAATATTTTGCACATTTTTTTTGTTTTCATTTTTAGAGCTAGGAGCTAGTTTCTTACAATTTTCGCTTTCTAAAACCCTAAAAATGAAAAGAAACGTCGATCATATTATCTAAAGACTCGACATGAATGGACAAAGAGAAAACGTTTTTGGGATGATTTGGGGATTTAGAAATTGATTAGTGTCAGCTTCTGCACGAGCGTTATTTCAACGATTTGCCTATTGCGAAAATCCGTAATAGTTGCAAATAAAAAGCCGCCCCAAGCCGTCATAAAATCAAAAATTCAACAAGACTTCATGCTTGCTGGCCTCATGACGCTTCCCTGTTTGTCACAACCTTGACACAGGAACGCAACCAGCATCAATGGATATATTCAATGAAATTACAAGGGAAGACAATTAGTTATTCATTAAAGGGAATCGACATAGTTAAAAGCTGGCCCGGGCCAGGTCAAAAGATAATCTATTGTACTCGACAACTTTGACGCATCCGGTTTCATTGTGTAGATAAAGACACAATGAGTTTGTGGACGTTTCTTCAGCCTATTTATAGTGGCTACGAGATATAGCTATGTCTATTCCCTTTAACGTTACAGTTCGCCCAAGATAGAACCAAGTCTTGTACAGCAGATTACAATTAGTCGATTTCTAAATCCTAAATCACCACGAAAGCATTTTCTTTCTGTCTATTCATGCCTATTCTTTAGAAAGCTTGATCGATATTTTTGATCGTTTTCAGTGTTTTCGAAAATGAAAACTTTAGGATACTCGCTTCCAGCTCTAAAAACTGAAAGCAAAAAAATTTGCAAAATCCTTGCATTTAATTTAGGCTTTTTGCTAAAGATTAAGTCATAAATCTTCAAAATCAGTCCAGTGCACGATTCATTGTGGCCTGCCAAACGTGCATAGTTTATTTTGGCGCACCAGGTAGATCCTCACACATTAGTTATACCTGTAATGCATTGATGCCAAGAAGCAATTTAACCAGGCTATCTTGATTCGAAATTGTGCCAAGCCTGAAAGCAATTGGATAATTTTTCTAATAATCTCCAACATTTTCAATGGTACTTAAAAGTATTGGATGAATAAAACATCGTTATTTCTGTGAATCATTAAAATTTGATTATACTACCAAACTCGAGAATTTTTTCATGTTAAAGCCGGGAACCAGGTTGCCAGGCATTTTGTGATAAGTAGCAAATCTCATACAAGCTAGCCTGTGTTCAGCCTCCACTGTCGTTGCAGAGGAGGAAGACGGGTATTGTGGCGCAGTGGTACCACTTGAGCGCTTGAGCCCACCACTTGAGCGTCCTGACAAGGGGCCGCGGACTCGATTAGGCCTATTCTACTTCTGCGATACCAGCGCTTGGCGCTAAAAACCGCAACTTCACCTTCACTTCACCTTCGGTATTGTTCTCCTCCCCTCTGTCTTCCTCTGCAATGACAGTCGCGGCTGTACGCAGGCTACATCCAGATACATTTAAGAGTTTATTTATTGTGTGGGCTAAAATTCCCAGGGACAAAGTGGTTTCATTGGGCATTTTGGAAACTGGATCTTCATCCCAAGTCATTTCTACACATTTTCAGAAACAGTACACACCAAATCGCACACAACTTTGAAGCAGGTTGTTGATTTTCAGGAACTACCATTTCAGATCTAAATTCGCTTCTTTACAACAAATCAATCTATGTAAGAATCTATGCAATCTATTGATCAATCAATCAATCAATCAATCAGTCAATCAATCAGTCAGTCAATCAATATCAATCAATCAATCAGTCAATCAATCAATCAATCAATCAATCAATCAATATCAATCAATCAATCAATCAATCAATATCAATCAGTCAATTAATCAATCAATCAATCAATCAGTCAATCAATCAGTCAGTCAATCAATATCAATCAATCAATCAATCAATCAATTAAAATGATGAATAATTTGTCATCATTAAGAACAATATCATCAAGTACGTTGCACAGATTGTTCGCTCCATTTTTTCTTCTCACCGTCCGTCGTCCCCTCATCCTACGGTCTGCACCACTGACTAGCTATCGTACTGCGCAGTAAAATAACAAAACTTTCGGTGATCCCAAACGTTCCCAGGTGTTCCAAAAAAAGTTCGCTTTGAATTTCATCATAAAAATATCCGGACTTCAAGCTGACATTCAGCCTCTGGCCTGGCACTTATCCCTTTAATTTCTTCAAAGTATTATTAATAGGTGTCCTTTTTTATAGGAAATTAATGCTGCGTGTAATTGCTGCAAATTCCAAAATTCTCGTGAATCTAAGGTGAATGGATTTGTTTTAGTATTTCTACGGTCAACATTAAATTTCCCTTTCTCATTCCCATTAATTTACGTCACCTATATTGAAAGTCTGTTGCAAATGAGATGTCACATGAGATTTGCAAAAACGCATAATTACTCATTCAAAATACTTCGCTTGTTCTTATTCGCAGGCATTCTCACTTTCACTTGACATCTTATTTGAGACAGACGACAATTCACCTTAATTTCTGCCAGCGTTAATATCTTTAATAAAGGTAATAGATAAAATGGTGACATTTAAGTGGTTTCCCTTGTAGAAAGTAGATGACTTGTTTAGGGTTGTTGAGTATTTCCATGCTCCTTTTGCCGTTGTTTTGTAATGTTGTAATTGTTTGTTATTGTAAATTTTATAAGAATATAAAAAAAGTAGATGACTTAAAGCGTACATTCCAGTTATGGATTGCACAGAGCCATGGAGTTTCGTATTCCTCGATTCACGTTTTAATTTTGATGAAAAAAGGTTATCAACCAAAGTTTGACTTGGGCCATTCTGTACAATACCCCAGGGATACGCATTTCTTTTAAAGCCTTCAGCTAATGTACTTACGTAATATCAGTTCTTGTCTTTGATGTTGGCAAAAGACATGATACGAAACTAAGAAATAAAAATAAAACTTGACTAGCAAGGGAAAATTCAATGAACGTACTTGGTGAGTCAAGAAAATTTAGGGTACTAACATGGCCTATGTGCCAATCTAACTGAATAATAGCTCATTTACAGGAGAATTGCTAACTTACTTTAGCTTTGATGGAAATAATTACGGAACCAAAATCTATAAAGACAAATAACGGACACATGGCGATCTAGTTTAAAAATAGAGCAAACAAAGCTGCTTGCCTCTGTTGTCCAATCATTTTCATCATCTATTGACATCATCAAATACGATGGAATACATTAGGCTACATTTAGATTGCCGAGATCCCTATCTTAAGTAATGTTATAGCTCCATCATTTGTCTTTAAAGAATGGTAATTTTTGTCTAACAGATGTAGTTTTGCAATATTTACTAACATTCATATCTTTCATGATCGATTGTATTCATTTCTGGCATTACGAGTTACGATTGAGTTAGAGTTAGGAGTTCATTGTTGACAGTCAGGTAAATCTGATAATCTGGTTCCACACACCTGTCTGTTTCAACAATAAATGAATCAAATCCTTCAATAAATTCATCCAGGATCTGGAAGGAAATGAAATATGTCATCATGAAGGAACAAAACACGCTATCTTTTGGCAAGGAATGAGAGCTTTCAAGATACCAGATGAGCAAAACTCATAACTACAAAGCAATAACATTGGAAAATATCTCCTTTGATACAGACTAAAATCAGCCACTTCTTTCTGAAGTTATCAGAGAGTAGAGATCTTCCAAAACGTCCTAAGATCATCATCAAATTCCTAATCTTCATCCTTACAGAAATAACTTGAAAACATTTTGGCATGTTTCATCCTTTTGGCTAAATGAATAGTCCTCCCTACCAGGATAACTATTTCATTACTGTTGATTTCACCCTCCAAAGACGATAACCCTTTCCAATACCGGGTGCGCCAAAATGAATCGTACACTGGACCGATTTTGAAGATTAATGACTTAATCTTTAGCACAAAGCCTGAATTAGATTCTCGGATAGTTTCTTAAAATTTTCTTTTTTGAAAACACTGTAAACGATCAAAAACGCTGATCCAATTTTCTAAAAAATCGACACGAATGGACAAAGAGAAAAAATCTTCAGGGTGATTTGGGGATTTAGAAATTCATCAGTGCAAACCTCTGCACGACGAGCGTTGTTTCAACGACTGGCCTGCTGTGAAATTCTGTAGCAGTGACAATAAAGTGCCGCCCCAAAAGCTGTCACAAAATAAAAAAATCAACAAGACTCACATGCCGCTTGCTGCCTCATGACACTTCCCTGTTGGTCATTTTCACCCATGGCTAACACAGGAACGCAACTTGCACCAAAGCATAAATTCAATGAAATTACAAAAGGAATAAGACATTTCTTTATATCCTTGAAAATAATGCAACATTTCTCCCAAGATAGTACAAACTCCAGGAGATTACAATTAATCAATTTCTAAATCCCAAATCACCACAAATGAGTTTTCTCTTTATCCATTCATGTCGATTCTTTAGAAACTTCATCGACGTTTTTTATCGTTTTCAGTGTTGTCGAAAATGAAAATTTTAAGAAACTCGCTGCTAGCTTTAAACATTAAAAATGGAAACATTTGCAAAAAATCCTGGAATTCTAATTCAGGCCTCCTGCAAAAGATCAAGTCATACATCTTCAAAATCGGTCCAGTGTACGATTTATTGTGGCCTGCCAAAAATGCATAGCTTATTTTGGTGCAGCCGGTACATATGTAATTGGTACTATTGTAAAGCAGGAAGACCAAGAGAAATATACTACTGTATATCACCATGTAACACGGTCTTCAAGCTGTGATTCTATGAGCATGATTTTTACTATTGCTGAAAGTAATTTGGCATTTGATAAAACTGAGCAAAAGCATATTTTACAGATAAACTGCAAAACCAAATTTTGTTGACCTTTTCAAATATGAAGAAAGTTTTTGACTCTTCAGGTATGGCTACTAGTTTCTTAATAATTTTCAGAGCAGAAGGTTGCAAATCTATTTGAAGCAATGATTACAAGATGTAAAGATACAGTTTATGGATGCCCAGTTATAAACATTTGTCCTCTATTTGACTGCCAATTAATAAACTTAGCTAAATGATTTACTATAGAATTAGAAACAAGAGTCAGATTTTGCTGTAGAATCAGAACAGATAATTTACATACATGTGGGTAATTCTTGTGTGTCTTCAAAGCTACAAGTAGCTTTTTCTGTAAAGTTGCTTGATCTACATCTGCAAAACAATTCTTTCATGAGCAATGAACTGAGATATTCTAAAGGAAATATAGTACTGCAACAAAATGCCTCAAGCATCGTTTTTTAGTGCACAACTAGAGGAGCATTGCCCTAAATGTTCGGCTAACATTTTTCATCATCTGATCACACTGCAAAAACTCTGTTTCAAAGAGAGTTCGGGCCTAGTATATTTTGCAGGAAAACATGGGAAAACTATTTGCTGATGCCACTTCTGAGATTCTGTCTTGTTTTTTCGTTTTTACCACCTATCCTTGTCATGAAGGATGTTTTAAAAATACCTACCTGAAATGGATAAAGTTGAGAGTATTTGATGTTGCTCAAGCTCAATCTAGCACCTCCGCATGGACTGGAAAGTGCTAGGAGCTCAATAAAGTGAGCACCTTGGTTGATAACCGTTTTGATACAGTGAGTGAGCACATAAAATATACCACAAAGATTCAGTAATATTTAACCTGCTCTTGTCATTTTTTGCTGTTTTTTGCTGTGTCATATACGGTATTAACGATAATGTTTTAATATTCTGGGATTAACTTCTTTTCAAGGTGCTCAATATCAAGCAACTGGAATTTTCAAAGTACTCAAATTCTCAAGCGCCTGCAGTTTCCCTCCTCACAAGGTCTGAGTAAGACTGAGATACGAGTGTCGAGTAATAAAACAAAAGACAACCTTCATCCATGGCAACATTGCCATTCCTAAAAGCAAAGCCAACACTTTTAAGCATTTTTTTGAAGAAGTCATCATCATCATCTCCTTGCTGTTGTGTGCGTCTTGGCTTTGAATTTGAGGTGTTTGAATCTCTACCTCTTTTTGCTAAACAACAAGTGGTAAAAAGTGAACATATGAAAGCATTGTACATTTCAAAAATCATAAACATTTAATAATAATCTATTAATGCAACGGTAAGTCTTTTATGTCTTTTTGCGTTAATCAAGCCAGGTTGGAAAGTTTGTAACAGCACGCCATATTCCAACTGATTTCGCACAATTACAGTACACCATACAAAGAGGAAGAAACTCTACTGTATATGCTTTGAAAATTTGTTATGCAACAAATACAGGAGCTATTAGTATCAGTCGCAAAAGGTTGAAGTATTTAGGATTTCTACACATTTTTGCAAGCATTGAAAATAATATGCTTAGAGAAATAGACGAAAAGTCACAAAAGATACTCAAAGCATTTTGGCTAACAACCAAACTTTGATTTATTCTAATAACTCAAGTAATTTGCACATAACAAACTGTCAAACATTTGATTCTGTTTACGAAGGAGATATTTGGTGGCATGGAGTACAGAGTTTCCAACAAACTGATCTAGTTCATTTTACAATAATAATTTCATACTTAACTCGTTCAAGGACAATTGACTTTCAGCGTAAGCAATGGTTTAGCATATTCATGTTCACATTGGTAAAATGGTATATGGATATACCCATCTTCAACCACGGGGGGAGGGGTTCTTCCATAGTAAAGGGGATGTGCCGTGAGCAAGGGTATACTTTTTCGGACTTCTAGTCTAGCGAAGGGTATACTTTTTTGTAATTTTGGCCTAGCAACGGTCTAGCCAAGGGTATCATTTTTGACAATATTGGTCTAGCGAACAGTCGTAATATCGTATTTGGTAGAAATTTGACAATATTGGTCCAGGAAATGGTCAAAATTGGTCTAGCCGCCAAGGGTACCATTTTGATATAAATTGGTCCAGAGAATGGTCAAATTGGTCTAGCCCAGGGTACCATTTTCGTAAAAATTAGTCTGGCCAACGGTACCATTTTGAATATGCTCGCGGTAGACTCCTACCCAAAATTTGGCTAAGAAACCCCCCCCCCCCCATGTCTTCAACAATAAAATATCAAACAAAACTCTTGGATTTGGAAACATTGCCATATTCTCATGCAATCAAAGTTAAATAAATTCTCTGTGTAATCTTTAAGAAAACCATATAGGACATTTTGTTCTTCTTTTGTTATCATCTGCACACTTTGTCTTTGCTTCGGCCTTCGCAGTGCAAGAAACAAAGAATGCAGGCAGGGTAAAATGGTCCCTTGGTCTGGTAGGATATGAGGGGTGCTCAGGTTACTTTTTGGTTCTGCCAGTCTACCTACTGTACATCTATTATACATACAGATTTAAGATACTGATTTAATAATTTTGGGTATTATGTAAAGGGTCAGAAAAATAATTTTTGGGTTGATGCATTGTACCCTGCCCTGACTGCCTCCTCTCCGTTACGTACGCCAAATAACGGGCCTAAGACTTACTAAATCTGCTGGCAAATTAATCAGATGAGATGTATGCCAAATAAATACCTGCAGAAGCACTTAAGCTTTCGTTTGTCTTTCTTTTCGCTGAACGCACCATCTTTCAAGTCAGCAAACTCTACTGCACAGGAACCTCTGAATGTTATTTTCGTTTTTTTCGTCCATTTTCTGATGCCAATCGCAGCCTCACAGTAAAATTGGCGCCAAAATCGGTAGCCTCGTTAGGATTACATTTTAAAACGTAGCTAGCTGTTAATAAAGTCAAGTAAGTGCTGCTCAAAGCTTTAATGTACAACATACTATTTTCTTCAAATTTGTCAATGAATAAATGTTGGAGCGGTGTTTTTGAAGCATGTGTGTCTTTTCAAGGAAAATTGCAGCCTTTTGAGGTAAACATAATCCCAAAAAATGAGAACTGTTTGCAAAACTTGGCACATTATGGCCACAAACGAAGGGTTTAATACTCAGCTATATATATCTAGAATAACATGTTTTGTATGTCTTTATCCCGGGGGAGGTACTCATATATTTTTCCGTACGGGGACGTGCCGCTGAACAGGGTACCATTTTCAGGATTCCTACTCCCGGACAGGGTATCACTTTCGTACGGTCGGATCCATGACAGGGTCCATATTTTCTATAATTGACTACGTAACCTCGTTGTAAGCCAATTGCACTCCGCAAGTATGATGTAAATCGTTTGGATGGCAACATTTCCGTTTTTCTGGTAGATTTCTTTCAAATTTCCATTGCAGCCTACAATTTTGCACGAAGAAACTCAAGAACAGGGCATCGTTTTAAAAATTTTCCTCCGGGACAGGGTATCATTTTGTGGAATTTTACTCCTGGACAGGGTGCCTTTTCAGATTTTCCAGCGGCACCTCCCCGTATTTTCGTAAACCAAGTCTTTATAGACCAACAGTCATGAGTTTGTTCATAAGGGGTTTATAATGCACAACATTTGGTCACTGCAATCCTTCAAGCGTTCATCCAGTAACAATTTGTGTCCGAGTAACGTCACAGGTGTGAAGGCTGGTGACAAAAGAAATATTGATCTCCTGCTTGCTTGATCTGGTCTTGGCAAGAATGATACAGTAGTGTCCCGCATATAAGAAACAACTTTTTCAATTTCAGGTCTGATGCGTTTCTTATAAAATGAGATAAACTTGCAAATCAGGGTAAAGTTTCTTATTACAAAAATCATATACTATCGACCCAGACATGATCTCTATGAGATTGATTACTATTTTGAATTGTATTTGTAAATTTTCACTTCCAGAAAATGCTACAGTTATTTCAGGAAGGTGCTTTTTGCTTAGTTGCATACAAAATTATTGTTTTCATTTGAATAGGTACAGTTTAATACAACTGGAAAGCTGAAAAATTCCAAAGTTTCAATCCATAGTTTTTAAATAAGTTTGAAAATCGGGGTCTGTGTTTCTTAAATTTGTGTTTCTTTTATGCGGGACACTACTGTACCAGTAAGTAAATATCCTAATAGTGTTCCAATGCTGTGTTGGTCTTTGAATGTCACAAGTGAAATGAATGGTCACAAGTGAAAGCATAAATAATGATCCAATGTTGTGTTGATCTTTACCCGAATCTCACAAATTAAAAAGTTGCCATTTTTCCTGCAACAAGATACAATGAAATAAGCTTGCTGCATTCATGTAAAAGTTGTGTGAAAGCAGGGCTGTCGCTAGAGATATCGAGATATCAAGATTGTTCTTTTTTGCTCACTCCCCCCCCCCTCCCCTTCGTCTCCGGGATGGATCAGAGGAATGTCAGAGGAGTAGACTTGGAGCAAGTCCAACGTTAGGCCTAATCAAACAACATTTGGGTCCAACAGTTTGATCTCTGTTGGGCCACAAATTTGGAACGGCCTACCAAACGAGCTGAAATCAGCAGAAAATTGGGAAAGTTTAAGGATCAAATAGAACAATGGAACAGTGGAACTTGCAAATGTAATGCCTGCAATTGCCTGCCTGTCAATAATTTAATGTTATAATTTAAAAAACTATTTAATTTGTTTGCCCTAGGTATATTCGATTTTGATTAGTTGACTTTGTATATATGTGTATATATAATGTGGCTATAATGTTATATCGAATTAAAATAAATTTACAACAAAACAACACTATTCATATTTTGAAATGCGTCTTTCCAAGTTCAAATGAAAGAATTCCAAAAACTTCCTTCTATCCGCTTTGGCAAAAATAACAGTATGTCGTTCATAATTCAGCCCCATCCTATATGTCGGAGATGTTCTTACCAGTTGGCCAGAGTCGGATTACTCGAAGATCTAAAAACAAATTAAATCAACCTTTTCGAAAGAGCAACATAGGGCAAAGTGGCCTATCTTACCTAGGACCTAAAATCTGAAACAATCTGCACTCTGACCTAAAGTCTGCTGAAAACGTTAACAGTTTAAAACAAAAGATAAAGGACAATTTCTTTAAAGACCTCCAAAATCAAGAAAACAGTCCCTATACCGGGTGTCCCAAAATGATGTATTATTGTTCGATTGCTTACATGTCCCTAACCAATGAGTCGATTTTCAAACAGTTTGCTTTATTTCATTGCATAAAGGCTAAATTTTATCTTAAGATGTTGGTTGTGGTTTTACCAGTTTTTGAAAATTGGTTCATCGGTTATGGACATGTAGGCAATCAAACGATAATACATCATTTTGGGACACCCGGTATATATTATTAAATTTCTAAAAACTGCATAAACAACAGGCCAAACAGGCTGTTTAACTTTCTTAGGAATGAGCCATTACATTCTACTTTTGACACAAAATATTTTTGTCTCGTTTTTTCATGAAAACTTTTCTTTTCTATAATACCCCTGGAGGGACCATTATGGAAACAAGGTTGTACTGACCTTTTAATGCTATCCCTGCCATTTTAAACTAGGGGTGTTTTTATACTAGATCTTAGTTTTTATCATATTGTACGCATGTAAATAGCCTTTCTTTCATTTCGTAAATTTTTAATTTGTATGGCAAAATTGTACATACATACATACATACATACATACATACATACATACATACATACATACATACATACATACATACATACATACATACATACATACATACATACATTAATCAACTTTCCAATCAAACCTTTCCAGTCTTTCCAACAATCAAAATAGCAAAGCAATTTCTTATAAGTTCACTCATTGCCATTTAGTGATACAGAAAATATGTAATCATGCTCTCTTGTCACTGCTGAGCATAATAAGTTCAAAATTTACCTGACACTGAATAGCCCATTCTGCGTTCTTTTTGAGAACATTAAGAAATAGGACTTTTGGCTGAATCCTGATTTGAGAAGGTAATAATGTGAAAGATCTCAAAAATTAAGTTGAAGCTTCAAAAAATAATGGAATCAAACTTTAATAAATTGATTGCATTAAAGGTGGCTGTTCGGTTTTTCAAACAGTGGATAGGTTTTTCTCAATCACCCGGTATGCAATTGGTTAAATTTCCATCTCAAATTAGATGTCACCTGAGATTTGCTATAACACAATATTCCTTTGCAAAACATTTCGCTTGTTGTTATTCGCGGGCATTTGCAGGTGACATTTTATTTGAGACAGACTACTACAGTAAGACCTCGCTTTTAAGAAACCACACCTTAGCCTAAAAGGTTTCTTTATGTATATGATAGCTACTTTTAATTCTTTTAGGCTAAAAGTTTCTAATTTGTTTTCTGGAAAGTCCTGGAAAAATAGGTTACAACAGCATGAGGCTATATATAGATATGGTAGCCATTTGTGCATGTTATCAATGATTGTCAAGAACATCAGTTAAAATTTAGGTAGAAATCTGTTATATCTAAGCACGGGGGGGGGGGGGGGGTCTTCCATATTAAAGGTACCTGGGGATGTGCCGCGAGCAAGGGTATACTTTTTCGGACTTCTAGTCTAGCCAAGGGTATCATTTTTGACAATATTGGTCTAGCGAACGGTCATGACATCATATTTGGCACAAATTTGAGAATATTGGTCGAGTATATGGTCAAAAATATTTTTTCCAATGTTGTCAACAGGGGCGGTCACGCTTTTGTGAGCTGAATCTGGTATTGTGGTGCTGCCCATATAGTTTAATTAGTTGAATGTTTTAACAAAGGCAGCAGCCATTATTATTTTTGCAAAGTTGTCTCTGGGAGTTTTCCGCACTATGAAGTCGTCAGGAAGCGTAACGAAGCCATTCGAAGCCACCCGTTCAAAGCTATCGAAGACTGGTTCGGTAGGCCATGACAGCTCCGTTGCTGGCGTGAGCACAGATCCATCCGTGTCATCACTTGAACGGATGTTGGATGCAAAGCTTGCTACTCTGGCCACTAAGACATGCATCAAGGAGCTAAAAGATGTTATTTTGGAACAGAAAGCTAAAATCGATGAACTTGAGGGCAAAGTGGCAGTGATGGAGAAACTGATTGATAATCTGGAGCAGCGTTCAGATGATTTGGAACAGTACCAAAGAAGATTATGTCTGAGAATCACAGGAGTTGAGTTGAAGTCAGGTGCTCAAGGTGAATCTGGACAGGATTGCTTGAAAAAAGTTAAAGGAGTATTTAAAGAATTAGGCTTGGATGTGCCAGACGTAGTGATCGACAGAGCCCATCGTATTGGTGAAGTAAAAGAAATTAGAGGAAAGCGCTATCGTCAGATTATTGTCCGATTCACCACATGGAGGCACCGTACAATGGTGTATCGTGCCCGTCGCAATAGTAATAAATATAAGATTCATTTGGATCTCACCAAGAAGAAATTGAAGCTGCTTATCAAAGCAAATGATCTGTTGGAAGAGAAGAGCCTTGGAGATTGTTATGCATTCTCTGATGTCAATTGCAGACTTTGTTTAAATCTTGCTGGCAAGTTCCAGTATTTTGAGTCAGAAGAGCAGTTGCTGAAGTTGATCAGGTCCGTCAGTCATGTCCAGCAATCAGAAGAAGTGAGTGAAGCAGAAGAAGAAGCGGAAAAGGAAGGGGAAGCGGAAGAGAAAGGTGAAGAGCAAGATGAAGATGAAGAGCAAGATGAAGATGAAGAGAGTGAAGAAGCGGAAGATCATGACGAGAATAGCGTTGAAATTACGGAGTAGACAGGAATAAGATTGTTTTACAATGGTCTTTTTAACACTTTTCAATTTACGATGCAGATATATGTGGTTGAGATTCTAACTCCCACTTGAAGATGACATTTAAGCCTTACCGCGTTTGGTTTCTCATTTGTTCGTGCTTAAATTTTTCCAAGTCTCTTTTCCAGTTTGTAGGTTGTAAACTTGCCAAAAATTAGAATCCCACAGGACACATGAATCCCACCAGACTGGCATTATTGCAGAAAAGTATTATTTTATTGTTCTGAAACAATCCATGTTTATAAGCAGAGAAAAACATGCCAAAATTAACGATTATTCAATTGAATCCCCATGGAACATCGTCATCTTCATATTCTAAAAAGTCTTTGCTTAAACAATAGTAAATGAAAGAAGCGCAGCACCACCAATCCTATTCAGCCTAGCTGTTACAATGCCCTTGACGAACAATAGGCAACCTCTTGGAAAATTATTTGCATTATTCGTTATTCAATTGCCTCTCAGAATGGAATGAACTAGATCCGGAGGTTAGACTTGCACCATCGGTCGCTATCTTTAAGAGAAAGCTGATTTCAATTATCCGCCCCCCTGCTAAATCTGTCTTTGGGATTCATGATCCAATAGGATTATCCTATCTGACTCAACTTAGAGTGGGTCTTAGTAAGTTATGCTTTCACAAATTCAAGCACAATTTTAGGGATTCCATAAATCCAATGTGTCCTACAAACGATGGTATTGAGACTACGGAACACTTTTTGTTGCTCTGCCCCTCCTTTGAGGTTGAACGTCGAAATCTTCTCGCTAGAGTGTTTGATTTGCTGCGACCATTTGGACATATCGATCTTTCAAATGAGGTTTTGACACAACTTTTATTATATGGTGATAAAGACCTTCCAAAGGACCTCAACAGAAATATACTCGAGCTGACTCTACATTACATCCACGCAACTGGTCGCTTCAGTTGAGATCACCGTAAATCTAGTTAAACGTCGCCAAACCACTAAGTCCATTTTCGTAAAGTTTCTTGTCGTAGAGTCCTGTCCATATTTTCCTTTGCAAGCCTGTTTCACATTGGATGTTAGGCTTATATTAGAAATCCAGACCCGATAGCGGTGTCTCGAGCCATGGGGACCTTGGGTGGGGAGCAGTGACGGGGACGGTTGTTGTCGTTGTTGTTTCCTCGGCCGGCGTTCCGATTGTTCACTATTATATTTGGCCTGACATCTAATGTGAGACCGGCTCAAATATTTATTTGTAAAATGTTTTTATAATTAGCATTTCTATTTGTATTAGTTGTAGCGTATGTATAGTAGTTTGTAGTAGTTGTATTTTAGTTTATATTAATTCCAGGGGGTAGACATGACATTTTGCTCCTCCTGGTCCCCGTCCTTGTAGTGTGGTATAGTAGATTGTAGGTATTGTTTAGGTAATTTTGTTGTAAATTTTTATATTGAATATAAAAAAAAAAAAAAAAAAAAAAAAAAAAAAATTGGTCTAGTCAAGAGTACCATTTTCGTAAAATTGGTCCAGACAATGGTCAAATTGGTCTAGCCAAGGGTACCATCTTTGTAAAAGTTAGTCTAGCCAACGGTACCCTTTTGAAGATACTCGCGGCAGACCCCTGCCCAAAATTTGGCCAAGAACCCCCCCCCCCCGTGTATCTAAGATATCTTTGCAGCAATTTCTTATGGCCCCACATGACGTGGAATACTCCTCAGACCGTCGCAGCTGGACTTAGTGTTGATTAAGATATAAGAAACTTCATTTTGTGTATGAGCCTGGAGAGTTGTTTATAAGTAGGGAGTCTAACTATGTTTCATTAGCCTAAAAGTTTCTTTTAGGTCTTTCAGGTGGTTTCTTAAATGTGGGGCCTTACTGTACTTTGTGTATAGTAGATCAGTTTTCGGTTTCGCAAGCGTCCAAAAAGCGCAGAAGTGCTGGCATATATCGATTTGATTGATTTTGTATTTATGACTCTAATGTCATCAAGATGTTTATCCATAATCTCTTCTTCCACAAAGAACCCGGTGTTACAATTTTTTATCATAGATTATGATTAACGAGGAAATGCTAAACCATGGTAACAGAAGATGGGCAAGAAAATGTCGGCGAGGTGATAAACGTACCAGCGGTGTGAGAATATAATTGCACGATGAAAAACCAAGAAACCTCGTGTATATTATTGTACAAGAAAATCAAGGCTTCTCTACCACGGCGCGATGAACTCATGTGAGGGCGAATGTGTTGAGTAATAGTGGTCAAGGTGAGGTTGCAATTTTAGCACCAGCTGGGATTGCAATGCAGATGTAGCCGAGCGAGCGCTAATCGAGTACCCAGCACCCCTTTGTTATTATGACCCTCAAGCTTTGAGGGTATCTCGACCTATTAGTTAACGGGGACGTACCATTTTGCCAGAAAGATTTGTAAGCATACTTCCATAAATTTTGAAGAATTGTAGAGTCACAATTCCGCAAACAAATAAAATCTTGGGCACAAATCCCGTTAATGATGAAATATTTCTTTCAATTTCTGATTCTTGCAAGATTTTCTCCAGAAAAGGAACCATGATTCCGCAAAATGTCTGAGAAGGCTACGCATAATTCCGTAAAATGTTTGAAAATGATACCCATGTTTCCAAAACTTGAAGAAAAGGTACCCCTAAAAATGGCCTTTCCCCGCATGACAAACATACCAAGCCATCCCTCCCCCAGAGTCCTCAAGTGTTGCAGGTGGGCTCGAACTCCATCCGTCGAAACTGCTCTTAGCAGGAATCAAACATTTCTGCCAATTTTTGCTGGTGGCCCATGGCCTAAAACCTCAGAAGCCTAATTTTCACGGACCAATCAGATGGCGAAGAAGCGAAGAGGACAAAGGAGACCTGTGAAGATTTTTCTAAATTGTACCTACCGTCATAAAACGCAACCAGGGCAAACACCTGCTGGAAATTTCCCGGTTTTTTTTAAGAAATCTACTGTCCAGATGTTTGGTTATACAAATTTGGATGCCGGTTAAAATATATCCAGGTTTCGAAGAGTTAAGGCCTATCCAAGAGACAAATGCCTGTGTGGGAGGAGAAAGAATGTGTGTTAGGAAGGAAACAATTCCTTGAAATAAGTTATGAAACCAAATGTGTCGTATGGATAGAATTGATCAAATTCAGATAAATTTGGCATTCATTGCCTTCTTTCTTTAACATTTTGGAGGTATCGAAAGATGGTTAACCATTAAGCGATCACCTCAATTAAAGAACACCGAATTCAATGGCCTTTAATTGCGTTACTCTTCTGGTGACCATTCCCGTTTACAAAAAAACTGTAAGTCTAAGAATCATTGAGAATATATAGCGTAACTTTTTGAAGAACCTGTCTTATCAGACATCTACGCGCCGCCTCAAAAATAGACTTCTGATTCCAAGGTACAATCTGCAAAAAAAGTATTTTCCTGGAATGAAATCCTTACAAGTATCAGGGAGCTTCCTACCTTGTGCCGATTCAAAAGACAACAACAACTACAATTGATGAGCTGAAAGCTATCTAAAACATGACTTCCTGGAGGAACAGCAATGAAATTAGCCTTCAATGTTTTTCTTATTGTTAATAGATAATGTTGATTGATAGAACTGTATAGTTTCTTTGCAGTATTAATAGGTAGCTGAAGGGATATCGTGTCTATAGCTAATTTAAAATGGAAAAAGAAACTTGCCCGATTTCTCGATCGTTATCCTATTCGGGCCTACTCGGTCAGCTGTGAGTTGCGAAACTGACCAGGTAGGCCCGAATCGATTACAAACGAGACATCGGGCAAGTCTACCTAAACTATGTTCAGGGATACTACACTTTCGGGGAAGAATGTTCATCTGCGTGCAGGCCATCAGAGCAAATTCATTTTAAAACTTACTTTCACGCCATAAAAACGAAAACACTAGTCTTAACCCTAATCCATATGGGCTTTTTTCGAGCTACCATTTATGGGGGGGGGGGGGTGCTTTCCACCCCCCCCCTCTGAAAACTGCCTTAGACGCATCCGAATTCAATACAACTTGGCACAGTTATAGAACAGGTAATTTGCAGCTTGTAGCGGAATTTGGGTGTGGCTGCCACGCCTTGTGACGTCACAGTGACGTCACAAAGCTGAAAATCTGTGAAAATCAGGCTTCCAAGTTGAATTCAAGTTTAATGAAGATTTTGCACGAACTTTATGCAGTTTTTGGTTCAGTTTGTCAACAAAAATGGTGATAAAATATTATTTCATTGAAAATAACGATTTTGGAGTGATATTTTGGCAGAAATTAGCCGATTCTTATGACGTCATTTGTGCGATTAATTTATTCTATGTAAAAAGAGACCAAAAGAACCTGCAAAATGATGATTATCTATGATAAATGTATCATTAGAGTGTTTTTCATTGAAAAAGTTCGAAAAAACTTGAAAAAATTGCTAATTAGTCCAAAATGGCGGCCAAAATGACGTCATTATCAAAAAATGCTGACATCATCAAATTCCAGAAATTCCGATATCAAATTGAAGCCCTTTGTTTGCTGATTCATTTGCTGTATAATACTTCATAATTCAATCAAATAATTCCATTGAAATCATTGAAAACAATGATTTTGTTGCTACCTCCTTCCAAATATGGGCATGTCACGTGACCCGCGAGTCCTATTGTTCAAAATTTTTTCCACCAAAATGTGGCTAATAGATAATTAGTAAAAGTCAGGGAGGCTGGGGGACATAGCAAATGTCGTTTAAAAACGCGGCAAATAAAACCTTGAGGGGGGGTGGAATCCACCCCCCCCATGTGGATTAGGGTTAACACATTCCGTGTGCTTGACAAGCATCCACACTAGACTAACTACTTCAGTCCCAATTTCCGCTTCGTTTATTGAATTGGATGACGGCACTATCAGTCTGTCAATAGCGATAACTACGAACATGTAATCAGTCTACATCCAAACCACGTCAATTTGAGTTTCAACCCAGGTTTCAACAGAAAAGGAAGAGAAAGCCTGCTATATGGTTGTTTTTGGACGTTTGACGTCAGTTGTGCAAGATGGCCTTTTTCTATTTACAGCAATCATTACTCCAGGCCTCCATGTATCACAGTCTTCATGCATCACAGTCTTCAAGATTACAATCCAGTTCTAAAGATTGGGGAAAAGAGTTTTGAACGAGAACATTGTAGTAAATTGCTTGGTGTAACCTTGAACGAGCATCTGTCATGGGACGACCAAAGTAACATCTTCATGCTTCTATACCATGTCCGTACTACGAAAATTCAAAAATCTTATGCCATTCAAATTAAAGAGACAAGTTGCTGAGCTCCTCGTTTTATCAAAGATGGACTATGCAGACGCTGTTTTCCAACCTCTTCCGTTGCGACTCCTAAAACGACTGCAAAAGGTTCAAAATGCTGCTGCAAGTTTTGTATTAGGCCGCTACGCCAAAGAGAAAGACGTGGTGACACTTGGTTGGTTGCCAATGAAAGAACGTAGAGACTGGCATCTGATGAAGCTTTCATTTAAGTACGTTTACAATCAACAAAAGCCGAAATATATTGACATATCGCTGAAAGAAAATACCAGAAACTTAAGATCTAGTTCTGTGCCGCTTATCGCGTCGTCACGGGCTTCCAACACTTTCAGGAACGATGCGGCAGAACAGAACTCTTTAATAAACTGCCCGCAGAAATTAGAAAAGCTAAGACTGCAACGGAATTTTCAACACAAACGCGCAATAACTTATTCATAGAAGCAAAGAGAAGACTCTTAGCTCAACATTAGAATGAATTTCAACACACGTGATATTTTACACCTTGTCGAGATCCATCGTAAGACATCATATAGCATCCTTTTAAGATGTAGATATTGTGAACGATCAGACAATGCAAATAGCCCAAAAGCGATAATGGTTTTTCATGAGATCAATATGAAACCAAACAAGATCATACATTTAAATAGGATGACGGGATGCATGCAATTTTTGCTTTGATGAAGATGTTTTGATGTATCGAATCTGTCACGCTTCTTTTTCAAGACTAATTAGACAGCGAGGAATAATTGGATGTGGCTTTCCTTTACCACATCTGTTTTTCTACTTGTATCACGTGCTGAACAGGGTACACATACTTTTAATAAGAAACTGCTTCAATTTAACTTTCAAATCACCAAAAAATTACTAGCGGTACTTTCACCAAAAAAGATATACCGGTATAACAAAATCGCAAATAAGTACGGAAGAAATGACCGATCTTAACAAACTAAATTTTCTATAGATAATTTGATTATTTTTTTGCAAAATAAAACTTTAACACACCCGACTTGACTTCTTTTCGCCAAAATATGGCTTGTTGAATGCCCCACGTTTGTTCTGAGTCATTCCGTATATGCTTAGATTTCTATAGTCTCTTTGGTTTGTGATAATCTAAATTCGGTGCATTTTCAACATTTTTGTCATTTCATCTTCCATTGACAGGCCCTGCTTCGATAACCACAGTATCAAAGGTGTTAAACTTTTGTAAAGCTTGTGTAAATGGGGATTACACTCTCCAGTACTGTACTTTACCATGTGATCAAAGAGGGATCAAAGTCATCTACCTTGAGAACTTTCGAAATCCTGGAGGTTTTTCATAATTTTTACACTTTCATAGTTAGTGTTTCCATGTCAGGGACCATCATAAGCGTCTATCGAATAGACGATTACGCTAAAGATGGCGGCGAGAAAGTTTTTACCAAGATACACTGCGTTCTTCAGGGGCGGGCAAGTACTGTAAAATATTTGACCCCCTGTTTGTCCAGAGGAACTGGAAAAAATAACCGGTGCTTTTATCAAATAGTACGACTTTCGTGCCACAAAACAACCAGTTTTTTGGGACAAAGGTGAAATTTGAATATCATTCTTCCTATTCCATCAGTTTGTCACAAAAATCAAGTTTCCCAACCTCCTATCTAATTAAAATTCTGAAGTTTACCTGTAAGCTGGTTCTCCCTTTGTCCGCCAAATTTAGGCAGAAAAGACTAGTATTTCAAATTTTTCACATGAGTGGTTCTACCTTTGTCTACCAAATTTACGGAAAAAAGACGAGAAATTACAATTTTTCACTAAAGCGGTTCTACATTTGTCCGGCAAATTAAAAAAAAGGCCAGAATTTCAAATTTTTCACCGAAGCGGTCCTACCGTTGTCCGGCAACCAGTTTTGGGACACTTGTACTTTCATATCTATAATTACTACTTGCTTTGGAAACAGTAGTTGGTCGAAACTACCAGTTTTGGGGACAAACATAGTCAGTGATACATAATGTTAAAAATTGTTCTTCAAATTGAAGAACAATAACAGCGAAAATTTGAAATCATCATCAAAAACGACCAGTTTTTGGGACAAAGGTGGTGCAAAATTTTTTCATGAACTACCGGTTTTCGGACAAAAGTAGGACCATCTTTCCCAGTGTGACATGCCCGCACTTGGTTCTTTAATGGAATTCCTAAAGAATAATTAAAGATTCGTAATTCGAATGCAATGCATCTTGGCAAGGAGTTCCTCGCCGCCATCTTTAGCGTAATCGTCTATTGCAAAGCGACATGAAATAAATGGCCAATCTTCTTCATTCATGTTATTATTAAAGATTTTAATGCCAATGAGCAGTATCAGAATTAGCCAAAAATAAAACTGAAATTGTTACAGTATCTCAGAAATTATTCGTCTCTAAGAAAATAACTACATTTTGCTAATTCAAAGCTCTAATGATTAAGTAATTCAAAACTATATATTTGATACCAAGCTATAAGAATATATTTACATATGCAGCAAAGCAAATGACAATTTATTCATCGTGGAAGTTTCCGTTCAGGAACAAGTGTCTCATCTACATTACCACCAGTGATCAACAATCGTGGCCTGAAGTTACTGGACGATTGATAAAAATCTAGATTCTAAAATCTACATGTTGCTGTCAATGTCAATAAAGTCAATGTTGTTGGGACAGAGTGTCAGTAAAATAAGTTAAACCATAGGCCTTTCTTTGACGGCCGTCCACTAACCTTTTGGCTACGATTGAAGAGGAAAATCTACATGCAGGCAACCTGATCCTTTTGCTGCTACATTTGCCCGAAGTCTAATGTTCCTGACGTCCATATGATCGATCTCTTTCCCACAGTTCAAGGATCCGCTAATCTAATATTCCTTAAAAATGAGACAGGAATATTGGAACGGTGGGAAAGAGATCGGTCAGGTAGACTTCAGGAATATTATAAAGCGAAATTAGCAAGCGAAAGGCTTGTCCTATGCATATTTCCATGGTCTAATGGCTGCCAGTCCTGCTATTACCAGGAACGTGTCCGTCGTGCTATACTATATGCCCTAACATTCACGAAGGTGTTCAAAGGGCAAAATGGGATCTCGGATTGACGTAAAATTAGACATCCTCATAATTTGACTTTTGCGCTTGGAAATGAGACTTTATGATTTGGTATTTTGAATACCATAACAACAGGCTGGAAATGGTTTCGATCACACCCATCCACTCCACATCTACTAAAGTTTGACTGGTATTTCCCCTAAAAGCATCTGAGTTAAGATCCTTTTTCACATTTGGGACACTATGCGCTGCTTGGGTACTACTTGGATGTGCCGTTCTGACAGGTAAATCAAGATAACACAGGACTCTTTCATAGAGAACGGAATGAATTTGAAGGCTCATGGTATAACCAAATCTTGGGGGATTTGATAGAAAGAACAGCCTCTTTGCGTTATTTAATAAAAACTGATCCGATTTGCAAGTAGAATCCTTATTTTGTTAATTTTGAGGATATAAATTTGCAAACTTTGGTACAAAAATATGATGAATTGTTTGCTTAACAAAACACAACCTTTTGGTTCTCCAGATAGTAAGAAGCACCTCAAATAAAATTGAAACAAGACATATTGCTATCTGAAGATTTGCGCTCTCGTCTGCCAATTTTGCTTTTTTGAGCACAGCTCCCACCCGGATCCTTGACCCGGATCCTTGACCCGGATCCTTGATCTTCAGTCCACTTTTTACGCTTGGTGTGTTGACAAAATTTACTGCATTGATGATAATCAAACAATATGCTCACTGTATCTGAAATGTTGTTGACCAAACTGGAAATCATGTGGGCAGACTTTTCAAGACTTTCTGAGAAATGAACAACGCAGCAAAGGATATATGCTGTCTCAAAAACAAGGTTCTTGACCCGGGGGGGGGGGGGGGGGTACTTAGTATATTTGTCCGAAGGGGATGTGCCGTTTTTAAGGGTATCGTTTTCACCAATTTTTTCTAGTACAGGGTATCAAAATGAGGCAATTTTTCTAGAGGAGGTTGTCAAAACATGTCAAAGGGGAATATTTTGCTAGATCTGGTCGTTTTTCGGTGAAATTTCATGTTTTGGAGTATACCGGGTGTCCCAAAATGATGTATTATCGTTTGATTGCTTATATGTCCATAACCGATGAACCAATTTTCAATAACTGGTAAAACCACAACCAACATCTTAAAATACAATTTAGCCTTAGACAATCGAATAAAACAAAGTGTTTGAAAATCCGTTCATTGGTTATGGACATTCAAGCAATCAAACAATGATACATCATTTTGGGACACCCGGTACTTTTCACCAAATTTTTCTAGAACAGGTTATCATTTTGAGCGAAAAATTCTGGAGCAGGGTAAAAAAAAATTGTTTTTCCTGGGCACACCCCCGTACAAATTTAAGTCAAGTACCCCCCCCCCCCGGGTTCTTGAAACGATCTTAAAGTGATTTTCCAACATTTTATGACTGAAGGTATATCTTATGAGTGTGGTATCATAAAAATTAAACAACAAAATAACCATAAAATCAAAGTATTAGATTACAATAAATAGGGTATGTAACAATGCCAATGATGCTGCTTCTGTATAGACAGGCAGCGATGAACACTTCACCAAAGATTACTCGAAAGATTAGGTGGCAAAACTTGAGTTAAAAGGCACTGTTTACGTCTATTGCTTTCAAACAAAAGGTTAGTGTTCCCCCAACATGGATGGCAACAGCACCCCTTTGCCGCCTATTGTCTGTCACTGTAAACAAGTTTTGAAGACTGGCGTATAGGCAGGTTTTTATGGTTCGAATATTCTAAGTAACTGCTTCGAATCACAAAAGCTGACAAAATGCTGATGAAGAAGCTTCTTGCCCATTTGTTCTAAACAAACATGACACCCCCTATAGGGGGTATTTTACCACATTATGGTAGAAAGTTCCATTGTCGTAGCTTGCAGGAAGCAGTAAAAAAATTACATTTTTAAACCAAATAAAATGTTACCCCAATGATAAAAATCTTTACAATCTAATTGTCTTGTCACTCCAAGTAGTAGTAACTTATGTATATGCCAGCCAAATGGTTCCATATTCTTAGAAATAAAATGTTGCGGCCATTTCTCTCACCTTTACTTGATTAAAATCAGCTATAATTGGTCGGATACCATTGCTCATCCTTAGAAAATCATTTCTCTATTTCTTATGTACTCATATTTTAGGCACTTTCAGGTTCAGTTCTTTGTTGCACATCTCCAGCAAAAAATTTAACTGAAAAGAAGGGCCCTTAGAACTTTTGTACGTGAGAGGGCTGTGAAAGCCAAACTCTGGGAAATGAAGACTCAAACTTATCTGTATTCGAGGAAGTTACCAGAATTTATCAACCTATCACTTTTGATAAATATCAAATATATGCAATATATACTCATAAAATTGAAGTCCTAGTTTCAAAATTTTCCTGGAAAGATCCCTATTCATCATGATCCTTTGCTTCTTTAAACACAAATTCTACAAAGTACCCTCAAAGGTTATGAAAACAAACAATTGAATACAATGCCATATGTCCCACAAAATAGCTACCGAGATGAACCATTCTCAAAAGGAATGAAGTGTCTACAAAACAAAGAGCAAAAGTTTGCTACAGCCGCACGATTAAATACAAATACATGTATTTTAATCCTCTATGTGTGAAATATGTCTGAACAAAGGAAACACCAGTTCAATTTCCAGAAATGTGGAAACCGCTGAGGAGACCCATTAGCCAAATCAAGCAAGGCTCTGCCCTTTGTTTTGTAGAACCTTCCATCATTTGGTTAATGCGTCCTTTGTAGGCTGCCTGCAAAAAGGGTCCTTCTTTCCTGTACCAATAAACTAGTAAATATGTAACCCCAGCACCTAACTACCCTGAATAACGGAAAAAGTTTGACACAAATATTCTGCTACGAAAATATCTAAAAATATGCTCACATGCAAGCTTGGGCATAAATACCAAAATATCTGGATGTACTTGCAGGCTAAACATCCTGAGTTTCCATGTTTACATCAAGAGCACTTTTTGCCATGCCAAAAAAGGAAAACTACAACTTGTACAGCATGTCACCATTTATCAATATGTCCAGTTTGCTCTTTTGGATCAGTCATGTAGTATAAGTCTGCTGAATGTGTCTTTCTATGTCTTTATGTATTGTATATAGTGTCTCAATCCTTTAAAATGTATGCATAAAAGTTGGTAGCATAGAAAAACCATGTTACGCTTTGTTTAGTCCACAGCTGCCCCAGTGGTTTCCTCATTGTTGGTTGTATTTTCATCTGCCCTGCTACCATGGGCAGGATTTAGTTGCACATTGATTGTGTACTTGTCATCTTCTCTAGGGTCAGCTGGTGACAAGTTGTGGGTAGAAGGCTGATTTTCCTGGCTTTGTGGTATTTGAATTCCTTTATTCTCCATGATGGTTTTCACGTGGTTGGACACACCCACATGCTCCTCCTCTGACTCGTCTTTGTGTTCTTGCTTGACAATTGCATACTGCGGCATCTGCTGTGCATACTGGGGGAAACCCTGAGGGGCACTTCCATTCAACCCAAAATATGGAAAAGCCTGGAAGGGGTTGTACATAAAGGTTGGATATGCACCCCTGGCCATTGTGAGTGGCACCTCTGTTGTTATTGGTGTGTTTGCGGCAGGTTTCTCGGTTGTAGCTGCTTCTGTAGAGGCAGCGTTATGTGACTGTATCACGGTGGCAACAGATGTCTGCCCATTTGCATCTGTTACAACAGTTGGGGACATCATTGGAAGGCCAAAGCTGAAAAGGGGTCTTGGATTGCCTTGCCCATTCATGAAAGTCTGCAGAAAATTATTATTCATTGGATAGCTAAGAACATTGTTATTCGATGCTGTGGCACCTGTGACCCCCAATTTTGAAGCATCAAAAGAAGGTATTGTACCCCCTGGACTAACGAACAACATCGCCCTGTCAGGTTTCTTTACTGTCAAAGTTGGTTTGTTCCTTCGTCTTGGTTTGTATTTGTAATCAGGGTGCTCTCTCATATGGTCAGCCCGTATGCGTTTCGCTTCATCAACAAATGGCCTTTTCTGCTCATCTGAAAGCTGTTTCCACTCAATCCCAAGTCGTCTACTGATTTCACTGTTGTGCATTTTTGGGTTTTCCTGTGCGAGTTGTTGTCTTTTCATCCTTGACCATACCATGAAAGAGTTCATAGGCCGTTTGACATGGTTGCCTTGCTTGTCATTTTTTGCCGCGTCTTCTTCAAGTTTTTGTGCTGTGTTTGTAATCACAGTTGTCTCGAGTATTTGCTGTGTAGTTGTAGTTGGTTCCATCTTGTCTTGGATTAATGCACGGTTGCCAACATCGCCAGAGAATGGTTTCTTTTGTCTGCGAACAAGGGCCTAGCACAATGGCTTTTGTGAGCGGCGAACCTCGTCTTTTGTGAGTCGAATTCTCTGTTTAGTATACCACAAGTTTCACTGTTTCATTCATAAGATTTCCCGGGTATTATCAACAATAGTCCTGCGTCGAAATCTCTGCTTATATCACGCAAAGCTCCGCGTAAATTGTGATGAAGAACTTGAGGCTTAATTGTGCTCAACATCCAGCGCCGAAACTTCACATCATGCCGAATTAACAAGTTGAACAATTCAACCGTCAATTTATTGCCCATGTGACCTTGAATCACCAAAATGGCGGCAAACAATGATGGCTGACAAAAGAGGAGTACACGTTCTTATACACGTTTCTACACGTTTTTATAAGTAAGAAACTTGTATCAGCCTAAACTACTAAAGATTTCTTAATTATTACATAATTTCAGATGAAAATTTCCGTTTTTAGTATACTAAATGTGGTTCTTCCTTATGTTTTGAGCGCATTCATCAGAAATGTAGCTTTTGACCCTGAAACTTGGACTGGGTCATAGATTGAGTCGTTGCAAAAAATTTCTCGTAAGGGACAGGTCGGTCCATGACAAAATCGGATGGACCGACTTCTAGGACGGACCGACCACGACAAAGCTCGAAAGATCCACGATAGTTTGAATCAAGTTGGTCCGATTTTTAAATGTTTTGGGCAAAGGTCGGGCCATGAATTTTCACGAGAAATGCTTGACAATGATTGCGAGAGTCCAGTGGCGTACCCAAGGGGGGGGGGGGGGGAATGGGGGGTCCGGACCCCCCCCACTTTTCAAAAATATGGTCCTCGAGATTTGTACAAAAATGCAATAAAATTTGTATCTCAGGGGGGGGGGGGTCAGGCAAATCTGTCAGGTGGTGGTCTTCGAGATTCTTGAATGTTGTTTTGGGTTTCTAAGAAATGCTTGAACGATGTTGGGAGAGGCATTCTAAGCCAAAGTAGAATGTCTGTTTTCAAAAATTTCTTGTTTTCAAAAGATTCTTGCAAAAGATGCCATTTACTGACTAAACACTGATGAAGTGGCGACAAGAGGCAGTTCCTGAATATCATAACAACAACTAGAGCCAAATCAATTTTACAGTAAAGAAGAAAAGCGATTTTGTAATTCGTACTTGATATGCTGGGTATAAATTCTCAATGCAAATTCAACAAAACGTCCTGCCTATTTTGTGTTCATTGCAGTCATGTTTACGATGTAAAATATAAGTAAAAAGGGCGTTTCCCTCATTTTCCGAGCGTCTGATGTGCGTGGTCACAAAAATTTTTCTAGGGCTACGCCCCAGACTACGTCACTCCTGAGGTGCTGCGTACGCTAGCCCTGTCCATAAGTTGCTCGAAATATCTCGAAAAGTTGCTAATATTTTCCTGAAAAGTTGCTCAAAAGTTGCCGCTTATTCAAAAAGTTGCTCAAAAAGTTGCCAATTTATTGTCAATTTTTTTAAGGCCACAGTGCTATAGATTTATGAATAATTTACAAGTGTACATAAGATTAGCGCCAAGGATGCTTCGAGAAGTGACTTTTTTATTTCATTTCAAAATTTTCTCTTATTAGGCAACTGCAGCTTCTTGGTAGTTTGAGCCTTTTGACGCTAATACTGTTGGAACCATGCAACACATCTTCAGTATTTCAGCAGGAACCATTTGTTACTTATAGACAACAATAACCACAACAACAACATTAATTGATGATTAATAATAATCATCGTTGTCATCATCATCATCGTCATCACATTGATCATATAGTCACAATTCCAAGACCAGACCAAGACAAAAACAAGACCAGTTCTTCACAATCCAAGACGTTGAATTCCAGCCTGAGCAGAAAACAGATTCTTTCCATGTCTAATTTCATTACTGTTGCAGAGAATAAACAAAATATCATAGAAATTGTTCTAATATTACTAAAATAAGGATAAGTTTCTCAATGTTGCAAAAGTTGCCAAAATTCCTAAAAGTTGCCCAAAATACTTTAAGTTGCCCGAAAGTTGCCGAGCAACTTGTGGACAGGGCTAGCGTACGCCTCTGCGAGAGTCGTTCTAAGCCAAAGCAGAGGATGGCATTAAAAAATTCTTAGACGCATTCCCAGGGGGGGGGGATACTTGACTTAAATTTTTACGGGGGTGTCCCCACGAAAAAATTTTTTTTTACCCTGCTCCAGAATTTTGGTTCAAAATGATAACCCATTCTAGAAAAATTGGTGAAAAGTATACTCCAAAACATGAAAATTTGAGCAAAAAACCACCCGATCTAACAAAATATCCCCTTTTGACATGTTTTGACAACCTGCTCTAGAAAAATTGCCTTATTTTGATACCCTGTGCTAGAAAAAATTGTTGAAAACGATACCCTTAAATACGGCACATCCCCGTCGGACAAATATACTAAGTACCCCCCCCCCCCGGGGGATGTATTGCAATTGCCAAGGCGTTCATTTTAGGGGCAAGCAACCACTGGCTTGTGAGAAGCGTTCTAAGGCAAAGCGAAAGGTGTTTGTCAGTAGCGGAGATAGAGGGGGGGCAGGGGGGGCAGCGGCCCCCCCCACAGCGACTCAAAAGAGGTTTGTCGGAAAATTTGTCGGAAATTTTTCTTGCTTGGAAACGACTGTCGGAAAGCTATCGGAAGATCTGAAATAAAAACTTTCATTGAAATTGCTGCCTGTTGAAAATACCTGTAGAACTACGAGCACAACACAATTCAGCCTGTGTTCCAGACTCTTAGCACAATGATCATGACTTATTTGCGCAGCACAATATCTCAAAAGAGACTCTGACTTATAGCATGCATTTCAATCAACAAAGAAGTAGTTACTAATATTGACATCAGAGAACTGCAAAATACATTTTATAGCAAAAATTGAGAAAGATTTCTGCACGATAAGATTTTCACTTTTGCCTGAAAACGGTGACTGATACACTTTGAAGAGAAAAGACAGGTCTCTCTTTTTGAATGCTTCTCCAGTTGCTGCAGGATATTTGAGCAAATAATTTGCTTTTAAAACCTTTAAAACGGACTCATCGTTATAAATTACAGATGCAACATTAGACACTTAAAGTGACCAGCAGTCGAAGAAGGAAAATTTGTTAGGCTCCTAAAAGAACACCAAACTGACAAGTCGATTTAAAACCACGGGAACAAAAGGAAATACGTGACTTTGGACATCAGACGACGGATGCCCCTTTTTGGAAACTGTTGACTGTTCGTTGCAATTTATTGCAGCTACCAACGCGTATGTTCTCTCCACTAACGGTTGCAGGTAAATCTCTTTCGTTTCTCATGCTCGTGTACAGGGCTTAAAAAACGAAGTAGCATGGTAGCAGCGCTCCGAGGGAGAAATGCTTAAATTTCTCAGGAAGGAAGAAGGGAAAAGGGAAAATGGACAGATAGAAGAGGAAAAAGGGATAGGATTGGAAGGTATACAGGGAAAGAAGAGGAAAGTGCGTGAGAAGAAACGATGGTGTGCTTAGCTTGCTAACTTTTTTTATTTTGAGCCCTCAGAGATGCAAAAACGCTACGCACCCACAAACCTGGTTTGGTGGAAGTTTTGAGCAAAATATCGAGGAAGGTTATTTCAAAAGATAAGAATATGGGAAAATTCAATTTGCAAGGCAAGAAGAGTCCAAGCCAATGTAAAGGTTGATGTCCCAAAAATTTTCTAACTGACGTTGATAATAGAAGAAATATTACAAAATTGTAATATTTCCCATTTTCGCATTAGCAAACATTGGATCAAGAGAGACATTCTGAGCCAACCTAGGTATTGTTTACTCAAAATTTTTCTGAAGATGGTGGTGGTTCATATAAAGCTATTACAAATTGTTCGAAGTTGCCACTCTAGCATTGGCAAAAATGAGATCAGGAGAGCCGCTCTAAGCCAAAGTAAAGACACGTCCTCAAAAATTTTCCCAGGGGTAAAAGACCCCTAATTTCAATGTCCCTAGTTAATCCAAGCTGGCTACGCCAATGGAAAATTCACTGAAATTCTTGAAAAAATCATCAAAAATCGTTATGGATAAAGCTTTAACTGGGTGTGCGAACCACCTCTATCGGGCAAAAAAATGCCCTCAATCGCGCAAAAATTATAGTAAACAATGAAATTTGTGTGGGGCAGACCCCTAGATTTTTTCTTTCCGTACGTGGGAGTGCACATCCCGTCAGCAAAATATGGCAAATTATACCAGGTCCCACCCCCCAGGTACCAAACACAGGCAACTTATGCCCCAACTTACCATGCTCGCCTGTCGGATCATTAATGGGCTTTGCCCCCCCGCCGAAAATTCCTAGCTACGCCTCTGGTGTTTGTTGGGCAAATATCGTCCTAAAGGAACAATACTGTTACAAATACTCTAAATTTTCAATCTGGCACTGGGATGCCGGTGGTGGTAGTTATCTGTTATATGGGGTTGGAAATCAGACAGTGAATGAATCCCAAAAATTAAAGGAAATATCGGCTACAAATAGTATCCATCAAAGGTGGCATACGCTTCTATTAAAAGCTAACACTTCTTCTTTATGTTCCAAATCTTTCGACGTTGGATGACACAGTAGCTCTCCATTTGTCTCGGTCCATTGCAGTTCTTGTTGCCCTCTCATACCGCATCCCAGTCCACTCCTTGATGTTGTCATACCAACTCATCCTTGGGCGACCTCTGGCTCTCTTTCCATCTATATATCCTGCAGACACTAAAATCATGAGGGAAAACCTTCTGAGAGGACAAACACATTGAAACCAGTCGCTTTAGCTATGCTTGGTGGTGAAGAAGTCGTTGTACTGAACAAGGACAGATTTTGTAAGACAATAGCATGAGTTTCTATTGCTGACACCTGAATTCAAAGCGATTTGCGATCGCAGACAAAGGAAATTCCCTCAACCAGTAATTAAAAACAAACAAAGCCGCAAAAGTTTCTCTGAAACCCAGGTAGCTAGCTCGCTTGTTGTGCATCCCAGAAGTCGTTTTCAAGAGCAAATATGAGCATAGATCAAAAGAAAAGGATATATCTACAAATCTACCGCAGGCATTTCATTTATTTTGTTCAAGAGCTGACCAGTAAGTATTTTAATAACAACCAACACTGTAGAACAGAACGTGACCTGCAATAAAGAATAAAACAGCAAAACAGCAAGAAAGGATGGGGAAATTCGAACGTTCTACGCGTTAGAAAGATGGTATTCGATGCAGTATATTTGTCGAATCTCGATCTAACGAACGCTATATAAAAACGCAACCCTCGAACTTTATGCACACTGAGGAGGATGGCAGTAAATTTTGGAAGAAACAAATGATTTGTAAGTGTGCTTATGGTTATGATTTAGAAACTTAGATATTTGTCAGTGTTAGTTATTAGGGCTGAAATAGGGACGAGTGCAGTTTAGCGGGCGGCGCTAAATGTCATATTCAAACCGTAACCCTAAACCTAACGTATTCACATACATATTCACATATTTCAACATATTCACTATTGAATGGTATATTAGCCAACATTATTGTCTTTATATCGAGGGATCTGTGGTCTTTCAAACAGGGATTCTCTTTTCTTGACTCACCCGGAGCATAGGAATCATTCGTCGTACATAGCCGATTGCTCGTGGCCCATGGTCGAAACCTAGACTGATTACGATTGAGTCCTAGTAATCGCTACCACCCACCCACCCTACTCGCTCATACTAGGACTCATGGCTTCCCAGCCAAATGGCTGGCCCTGTAAAGGATTTGCCTCGCTTTCAGAATTGACCAGTGCTAAATTACGGAACAGCGCAGAGCAACAACAGCAACAACAGTTGCCCAGCAACCGCCATCGCGATTCTTCATCAAGTCGGTAATGCACATTTTCAGGGAGTGATCTCTTGATGAAAAAGGTAAGATAAAGTTCTTTTCGCGTCCTACATTTTGTTTAGGAATACATTAAATGGCAATAACACAGCTACGTTGATATCATTCTGCTATGATCTAGTCAAAATGTTGGCATTTATAGTATTTAGACATAGATAAAACCCAGGTCTCGGTAATGAGAAAATGTTTATAATATGGCCTACTCTTGTGGCAAAATGTTTTCGCTACGTTTTCAAACAGTTTGTGATCTCCCTGTCAAACTGACTTGGTCTAGTTTTGTTCAGCTCATGTCAAAAAAATTTACCATTGCTGCAGGTGAGCCAGATGAGGAGAAAATCTTTCAGAATAACTGTCAAAGAGGGTATGAGCAAAAAATTGAGTAACCCAACACGAAAAATCAAAAGTATGAGATTTCATTGTTGATGTAGGGCTAAAGGAATTGAAGAAACAGAATTTTTACTTAGTAAATTCAGTTTTTTATTCTTTCATGTGAAGTTTTCTTTTATTGCATATCTTTTTTATCCACAGATCAAAGTCCAGGCAAATAACAGAAACAAAGCTGCATCTGTGAAACAAACAATCCTATAGTTTTGATCCATGATGGAGAAAGCAGAAAATTCATTATCTTCAAAATGAATCTCTTGTTTGCTCTTGTTTGCCTAAGCTGTAGGAACAAAGGCAGAGACTGTAACAACAAAAATTTTGCATTTTGATATGTGCAATCCAGGATTTAGAATGTTTTTAATATGTACTTTATTTTATTGTGAAAGGAATCAACACTATGTGAATTTTAGAAGATTTTTGTTTTTTTGCATATTGACCTGTGACACCTTGTCAACATATTTCTGCTATCATTGATAACTTTCATGGAAAAGGAAACTTAACTGACAAACTGTTCTCTATTCATAACTGTTGGAACTACTGTATTTCTTCTTGACCCTGCAAATGTTTAATTAACAGTTCAGTCTACTGTACTCCAACAATCAGCATTACTGATTTCATTCCCAGCTATTTCACTCTACACACCCACAAAGTTTAGTTTTTGTCAATCAAAATTGAAAATCATTTGATTCTAAATCTTTTAAATCTAGAGTAAATGAAGATACCAAAAATGACATATAGAGGAGCCATAGACCAAAGTTCCATTCTGACAAGATTTTAGAAATGTACAGTTAATTGTTGACTTACTTGCTCGATGCTCGAGGCATCTTTGGATTTCTTCGCTGAGATTTGGGAGGTCTTCTCGAGTTTGAATATCAAATATTTCGACATAAAATTAATGTCCGGCCTGTTGTTGGCCAATTCTTCCTTTGTTGCCCGACCATTCATAGTCATTTTCTCATCCAGTTCAACATGACATCATCAACTCGTAAATACACATGTGGATGTTGAAAATTCCCAAGAAGCATTCACCTCCACTTGCTTTTTAAATTGCAGTAAAATCAGAACGAGAAATGGCGAATACTGACGAAACTTGGCGCCACAACACCTAACAACGGTCCGATTTGAGGTCTGGGTTAGAAAGAGAAATGGCGCGAAGGGTCCGCTTTCAAAGAAGAGCCTTCGACCCTTCGCCCCTAAGCCCTGAAGAGCTTCGGCCTCGCAGCTTTGCGACGAGTTGCCGCCATCTTTCGGTTGTGTCAATCAGTGGTCCGGGAAATATCATTTCTAGCCTCTTTTTGGCAGCTACTGAAAATAAACCAATCATTGGCAAGAAAAAAATCATGTGACCACGAAACGAGGTCATGTGACCAAAATGAAGCTCTGTGATTGGTAACACAACTTCTTGTGGTACTCGGCCTAAACAGGGCCAGCCATTTGGCTGGGAAGCCATGAGTCCTAGTATGAGCGAGTAGGGTGGGTGGGTGGTAGCGATTACTAGGACTCAATCGTAATCAGTCTAGTCGAAACCGCCAAGGCCTCATTTTCACGGACCAATCAGACGGCTAAAAAGCGAGGGAGACAAAAGAAACCCGTGCAGATTTTTCTAAATTCTACCTACCTTCATAAAACGCAACCAGGACAAAAAACTGCTTGAGATTTCTCGAATTTTTTTAAAGCAATCTACTCTCCAGATGTTTGGGAGTAAAAGTTTGGATGCCGGTTAAAATATCTCCAGGATTGGCGGAGTTATGGTCACAAACAAGCCGATAAGGCACTGAACCTTGAACAATAGAAATTCTGGCCGTGAGACAATAGTAATAACAATAGTGATTGTTGTAAGAACGACCCGAAAACGCCACAATCTGCGTTTTCAATTGTTCTTCACATTGTCTTTCGCTAAATTTTCTTTTATTGAAGATTCAATGCCCCTACGGCTTCTATGTGAATTGAAACAGTCTACAAAGGTTTGTTCGCGCATTTCAAGTCATGTAGCAATACTCTAGGGAAGTTTCTGTATTGTACTACTTATTACATTCATGGCAAAAGTTTGCTCGTTGCGTAATAACTTATAAAATTCAAAAGAGGTTTTATCAAGAGGCTTTATCACCTGACTCGAAGTGGCGTAAACAAGTCTCGACAAGCCTTCGCCGATTTTGTCTATTGGAGAGGCAATAACTCCGCCAATCCTGGAGATATTTTATCCGGCATCCAAACTTGTACTCCCAAACATCTGGAGAGTAGATTGCCTTAAAAAAATTCGGGAAATCTCAAGCAGTTTTTTGTCCTGGTTGCGTTTTATGAATGTAGGTAAAATTTAGAAAAATATTCACGGGTTTCTTTTGTCTCCCTCGCTTTTTAGACGTGTGATTGGTCCGTGAAAATGAGGCTATGGCGGTTTCGACCATGGGCCACGAGCAATCGGCTATGTACGACGAATGATTCCTATGCTCTCACCCGGTATTTCTTAGATCATTGTAAGTAGCATTTATAGCGAGGACCCGGTGACCATGCGTGTTTTTGTAAGTTTTAAATTGATAGAAAAATAAATAGATAAATGAAATAAATATATTTGCAAATACAATATTTGATTGATAGTCGGGCTAGTTTGCACTTTAGCGGACACACTTTTAACGTTTCTCCGTGTGTGAATTTTGTACTGATTTTGGATCGAAAATGCATCAGTACTAAGATTAAAGTATACCAATTGAACTAGCGGGGGCTTGGGGGCGTCAGCCCCTTAAATTTGGAGCGAAACGAATTTATTGATTGCCGGTTCCTGCTGCAGTTTTAGGCCATATTTAAGTCATGTTGACGTTCTCCAGTAATTGTGAATTTGTCGAATTACGTTCGAATCTTGCATCATCCAATCAGATGATAGAATTTACATCACTATTGTTTAGAAAGCCAATCAGCAGTTAGTTCTAACAATACAATTGGAAACTGTGTCCGCCAAAGTGCATTTGTCCCACTCTAATCTCATGGCGTTTTTAAAGGTCATAAATGAGTAGTTGACTTTAATCAAGCAAATTCTAAAATTTTTTCGAACATCTCCACTGTAAAAGAATATATTTGCCAGCATTACTGCCTTGACAACTTGATACCTTTCATCCAGGGTTTGCAGTTCCTTTATTACTCACTCATTGCAAACATGATTTTATCTTTAACGCAGTTCCCGAAAGAACAATTGCTCAAATAACGGACACATTCAGCCAATGCAACGAAAAGGTATTTATTACAATTATTGTCGAAAGATATTCCTTTTATTAAAAAAAGGCAAAATCTTTCTCCAGTTTCTGATTGTTTTTAAACACATTTAAGTCGAAAATGCTGTACTAGAAATTTGCTTGCTCTTTTACAGTACTTTCATCCTTGTAGTTTGCTAGCAATGCACTCAAGTCAAAAAATACACTGTCTAGGGAAGAGATTTTTAATGTTGGAATTCAGCAAAAACCATCTTTCAGATTCATGGATGATAAACAACGATTTCATTGAATTTTTAATGCAAACAAACGATAAGCAGCTGTCATTTGTAATACCAACGTTTATTAGAAATGCCTAGACAACGGCCAGGTGAGAAAAAACTTATTAAATCCAAAGTAGCTTTAATCAACTGCGTATTGTTGTTGTTGTCGTTGCTGTTCATATATAAATACTATTTTCTGTTTTATGTATTTTCGTAAGAGCTGCATTTAGGCATACAATTTCAATTTTGTGTTAGGCTGTTATCAGAAAGAAAATTCTAAATTCAAATGTAATGCTTCATCATTACTTAGCAATACAAATTTCAGAAAGGATACGCACTATCTGTAAGTGAAAAATATTTATCGTGAGTGGGCTACCACAATTGGAGAATTAAAATGTGCCCCTGCCTGGGATCGAACTAGACTGATTACGATTGAGTCCTAGTAATCGCTACCACCCACCCACCCTACTCGCTCATACTAGGACTCATGGCTTCCCAGCCAAATGGCTGGCCCTGTAAAGGATTTGCCTCGCTTTCAGAATTGACCAGTGCTAAATTGCGGAACAGCGCAGAGCAACAACAGCAACAACAGTTGCCCAGCAACCGCCATCGTGATTCTTCATCAAGTCGGGAAAGTCGGGAATACTCATTTTCAGGGAGTCATCTTGATAAAACAAAGGTAAGATAAAGTTCTTTTCGCGTCCTACATTTTGTTTAGGAATACATTAAATGGCAATAACATAGCTACGTTGATATCGTTCTGCTATGATCTAGTCAAAATGTTGGCATTTATAGTATATAGACATAGATAAAACCCAGGTCTCAGTAATGAGAAAATGTTTATAATATGGCCTACTCTTGTGGCAACTTTTATTCTTTCATGTGAAGTTTTCTTTTATTGCATATCTTTTTTATCCACAGATCAAAGTCCAGGCAAATAACAGAAACACAGCTGCATCTGTGAAACAAACAATCCTATAGTTTTGATCCATGATGGAGAAAGCAGAAAATTCATTATCTTCAAAATCTTACTGCAAACAACTCTCGTTTGCCTAAGCTGCAGGAACAAAGGCAGAGACTGTAACAACAAAATTTTTGCATTTTGACATGTGCAATCCAGGCTTTAGAATGTTTTTAATATGTACTTTATTTTATTGTGAAAGGAATCAACACTATCTGAATTTTAGAAGATTTTTTTTTTGCATATTGACCTGTGATGACACCTTGTCAACATATTTCTGCTATCATTTAACCAAATGATTTTCAATTTTGATTGACAAAAACTAAACTTTGTGGGTGTGTAGAGTGAAATAGCTGGGAATGAAATCAGTAATGCTGATTGTTGGAGTACAGTAGACTGAACTGTTAATCAAACATAGGTCAAGGAGGATGACAGCAGTTCCAACAGTTATGAATAGAGAACAGTTTGTCAGTTAAGTTTTCCTTTTCCATGAAAGTTATCAATACATTTTGCTGTACCCATTTTATCCTAAGCTCAACCTTTTGCAATTCTTGGCAGTCTTTTCTTTCATCAAATACTGCAGCAAATACTGCACATTAATTTTGCTATCTTATATCCTTTTTGATCCACAGCTTGATTTACACTGAAAAGGCTTGCTTTTACACTGAAAAGCATCACGATCCCAGGGAAAAAATTTGTAAAAATAGGTTAAAATATTTTGCAAAAGAACAAGATAACCTCTACACAAAATCCTGGAATGCTTTGGAATTAACTGTTCTCAAGTTCCATTGCATTGCCAAACTAAAGCTCCAATTATGTGTGATTTATGTGAAGTATCAACTCATGAAGTCAAGGTATTGTTTTAATTATCATAAAGAGTCAACTTAGGATGCAGATGTAAACAAACAATTTTTGGAATTAGAGAGAACAAATCAGTGAAATTTGACCATGGATAGGGGTCATTAAACAAATTTAATTGAGCAAATGGCCGGCAAATGACAAGGAGATATTCTATGCATAATTTTTGAAATTCAACAGATTGTAGCAAATTGTTGTCCCCTGCCCGTGGATATGCAGCAAAAACTTAACTTGTGGCCTACCTGCATGTAGTAATGCATAAAGCGAAGTGGGCCTGCCTAGACATATTTTTTTATCTAACTGCTTTAATCACCAAAAGGTTAAGAAACTCCTGTGCACAGAAAATGCAAATCACGGAATTGTTTTGCTTAATGAAGGAAATCCTTGTCTATTTCTGATACATTTTTACTTTTTCCGGTATAATATTACTCGGAAGGCACTTGAATGATTCCTAAACATTTTGGATACCGGCTTCAAAACTTTGTTCTGAAAGGTTCACGAGTCGAGGGAACAGACATGAGTTGTTGTGGAACCTTTCAGAAACTTGTAACAAACTCTGGGTACTAAAGATCTGATAATTTTAAGAACTTTTAAGTACTTGCTCGACTTCCTAGGGGATTCCTAGTTTTCTATAAAAATTACGTGCAGAGAACTAGAGAAGTTTTAAATCTAGAGTAAATGAAGATACCAAAACTGACATAGAGGGGCCATAGACCAAAGTTCCATTCTGAAAAGATTTTAGAAATGTACAGTTAATTGTTGACTTACTTGCTCGATGCTCGAGGCATCTTTGGATTTCTTCGCTGAGATTTGGGAGGTCTTCTCAAGTTTGAATATCAAATATTTCAACATAAAATTAATGTCCGGCCTGTTGTTGGCCAATTCTTCCTTTGTTGCCCGACCATTCATCCATACAACTCTTTAACAAACTGATGTCAGAACAGTCATTTTCTCATCCAGTTCAACATGATATCATCAACTCGTAAATACACATGTGGATGTTGAAAATTCCCAAGAAGCATTCACATCCACTTGCTTTTTAAATTGCAGTAAAATCAGAACGAGAAATGACGAATACTGACGAAACTTGGCGCCACAACACCTAACAACGGTCCGATTTGAGGTCTGGGTTAGAAAGAGAAATGGCGCGAAGGTGCCACTTTCAAAGAAGAGCCTTCGACCCTTCGCCCCTAAGCCCCGAAGAGCTTCGGCCTCGCAGCTTTGCGACGAGTTGCCGCCATCTTTCGGTTGTGTCAATCAGTGGTCCGGGAAATATCATTTCTAGCCTCTTTTTGGCAGCTACTGAAAATAAACCAATCATTGGCAAGAAAAAAATCATGTGACCACGAAAAGAGGTCATGTGACCAAAATGAAGCTCTGTGATTGGTAACACAACTTCTTGTGGTACTCGGCCTAAATAGGGCCAGCCATTTGGCTGGGAAGCCATGAGTCCTAGTATGAGCGAGTAAGGTGGGTGGGTGGTAGCGATTACTAGGACTCAATCGTAATCAGTCTAGGATCGAACCCGGGGCTTCGTGCAAAAAGTTTCTCCAACACTCCACTGACCACTCAAGTGCAATGAGTGGCGCAGGTATTTAATTCTCCAAATGTGGCAGCCCACTCACGATAAATATATTTCACCGTGTCAGCTTATGCCTAATGATTTTATGTAAGTGAAACAAATGCTTGTCAATATTTTCTGACTTGCCAGATATTGGAAAATTTGTGCCATGAAAATTGTCATGAATGCACATTGTTATGAATGTCAAAATCATCCATATGTCCTCTTTTATTCTGCAGTGATTTGAGAAATTTGGATAGATTATCAACATGGCCTACCTCGTTTATTCATTGCTGATCTTGATCACATCTCAGTATTACAGTGAGTATCATTACCTCTTTTGTTGTATCATGCCGGGTAACATGCATTTCATTTAGCTAACTTTACAGTGAATGTTTGTTTTTCTTTCTACCGGGTGAGTAAGAAAAAAGAATCCCCGTTTGAAAGGTCACGGCTCTCTGGATATCAAGACAATGGTATCGGCAAATATGTAGTTTAATGGTAGAAATGCTCAAATCTACTATAAAATTTACCTGACTGAAATCGGCCACTCCATTCTGAAATTATGAAGGATTTTCTCGAGAAAGCCTCATAAAAAAACTTCCAATCGTGCCCAAAATCATGAAAAAATTTCCCTTACATTTCTGCCTTACAAAAGATAAGGCTCAAATCCTTACTGGTTGTCAGAGCATGCGGAAATCATCCAATTTCATGCTTGTCAGCCAATGAGATCATCGCTTTCTAGCCCCTGGAGACAAAGTCGGTCATTTGAGGTAAATTTTCTAGTACCCTCACTAAAACTGAAATGGATGCTAGAATACTTCAGTTATTCGCAATTTTTATTGATAAATCAGTTGGGGGGATGTCCGTTCCGAGTTGTTTACATGTTTAGGCACATAGCTTGTTTGGGGCCGGAGCTGCGTTCTTTTTCCGGTGGAAGAATATTTACCTTCGTTGAAATATCTATAGAAATCGCTACAAATGAGATATACAGATAAGAATTTCAGCGATTATGCATACTGACCTGAGCAATATGTATACGATTATGCATACTGACCTGAGATTTGCGAAGAAGCGATTCTCGAGATAATTAAATCTCTGAATACATCGAAATCTCCTTGACCAGATAACATACATCCTAGAGTACTAAAAGAAACTGCGGATGTCATCGCCCATCCATTGCAATTAATTTTCAAAAGTAGCCTTGACACAGGGGTTCTTCCCAACACGTGGAAATTAGCCAAAGTCTCCCCTATATTCAAGAAAGGTAACAAACATGCTAGAGAAAATTATAGACCTATTAGCCTTACCTCGATTATATGTAGAGTGATGGAAAGAATAATAAAAAACGGTATCGTAAATCATTTAGACGAACATAACCTTTTTTCACCTGATCAATTCGGATTCCGTTGCAAAAGATCCTGCGTATTGCAACTGCTCGAATTTTTTGAAGAAGTAACTTCATTGTTAGATCAAGGAAAATGCGTTGACGTTATCTACTTTGATTTTGCGAAAGCATTCGACTCGGTACCACATGAAAGATTATTACTCAAACTGAAATGTTACGGAATTGACGGAAAGATCCTTGCCTGGATATCATCTTTTCTAAGTGATCGGAAACAACGCGTCGTTCTAAACGGTTACAAATCGAATTGGAGTAACGTATTAAGCGGTGTACCACAGGGAAGTGTGCTAGGACCATTACTTTTTGTACTGTACATAAATGATTTACCTGACATCTTAGATGAATGCAAAGTGAAAATGTTTGCTGATGATTTGAAACTCTATTCATCAAGCGCTGGAAATAAAGTCCAAATCCAGTCTGATATTACAAACGTTGGAAAATGGTCGAAACAGTGGCAACTTCCACTTAATACAGACAAATGCCATGTACTCTATCTTGGCAATCAGCTCGACACATCGCCGAGATATCATGTTCAGGACGAAAAGAACAAATGTGAAACGGACATCTCAATATCAGCAGATGTAAAAGACCTTGGTGTTTTTGTAGATAGTAAACTTACGTTTGAAAAACAAGTTGCCGAATGCATTAAGAAAGCAAATGGAGTCCTCGCGTCAATAAAACGAACAATCAAAATTTTTCAATAGAGAAATCTGGTTAACTTTATACCAGAGTTTAGTTAGGCCTTTGGAGTCCGCTGGAGCTATATGGACCCCTTACGTAATCAAGCACGTCAAAAGGCTTGAAAGTGTACAGCGCAGAGCTACGAAACTAGTAAAAACGATTAAGGACAAGTCATACGGTGATCGATTAACAGCATTAGACCTGCCATCGCTCGAATACAGAAGAAATCGCGGAGACATGATTCTGAACTTTAAACTATTAACGGGCTTTATGGACATTGATCCGTCCTTGCTCTTCGAATTGAAACGAAGCAATACAAGAGGACATAAACTAAAGTTATTCAAGAAGAGGTGTAACTTAAACGTTCGTAAACAATTTTTCATGCAACGGATCATTAATGACTGGAATAATTTATCAACCGAAGTTATCAACTGTTCGACAGTGCAACAATTTGAACGAGCATATGATCGACTAAAACACATAGACAGATTCTCGTACACGGTTTAGTCGTGTGACAGAACGTAGCAGGGCTTCATAGGTCTCACGACCTTCCACTCCCTTAATTACTTATATTATTATTATTTAAACTAATAACCGAAACTCTTTCACTGCTATCATATCTCAAAATTGGAGGCAATTTCTAACGATTTCTGGTAGAGACATCATTTGGGTCTAAGCTTGTCCTCGCTTAAAACTCATTCCATTGCACTTAAAAAGTAATGGTAAAATTCTTGAGCTAGATAATGCGCTTACCCATGACTCAGACACCAGTTTGACTTCGTTTGCCTTCTTTAACTTCCCAAATTTTTGTAAGAAACAACCAGTTGTGGGCGAATTGCAAAAACTTTCCTCGGTCCATATTTTTCTCTACACAGATTCTCCGCTTCAAACAACAAACAATGAACTTTGACATTGTATCATAAAAGTCTTGCATCACAGAACATTCCTTTTGAACGATTCCATGCGCTTTAGCGAGGCATTCGTGAATTGTATTCACGCATTTCGTTCTTTTCGCTCTTATTTCAATCAATGCAAAACATAAAAAGAACAAAACGTTGTTTTGGGTTCGCTAAAAAAGATACCCGATTTTGCTCTTTTGTTTGTTTGCATTGACTGATTGAACCAAATGCGTGAAAACAATTCACGAGTGCCTCGCTAAGGCGCATGGAATCGTTCTATAGCTATAGGAATGTTTTGTGATGCAAGACTTTTATGATACAAAGTTCACTGTTTGTTGTTTGAAGCGGAGAGACTGTGCAGATAAAAATATGGACCGACGAAAGTTTTTTTGCAATTCACCCACAACTGGTCGTTTCTTATAAAAATTTGTTAATGTAAAAAAGGCAAACTGGTGCCTGAGTCATGGGTAAGTGCATTATTCAGCTCTAGAATTTTACCATTACCTTTTAAGTGCAATGGAATGAGTTTTAAGCGAGGACAAGCTTAGGCCCAAATGATATCTCTGCTAGAAATCATTAGAAATTGCCTCCAATTTTGAGATATGATAGCAGTAAAGGAGTTTGGGTTATTGCTGAGGTCAGTATGCATAATTGCTGAAATTCCTATCTGTATATCTCATTTGTAGCGATTTCTATAGATATTTCAACGAAGGTCAATATTCTTCCACCGGAAAAAGAACGCAGCTCCGGCCCCAAACAAGCTATGTGCCTAAACATGTAAACAACTTGGGACGGACATCCCCACAACTGATTTATCAATAAAAATTGCGAATAACTGAAGTATTCTAGCATCCATTTCAGTTTTAGTGAGGGTACTAGAAAATTTACCTCAAACGACCGATTTTGTCTCCAGGGGCTAGAAAGCGGTGATCTCATTGGCTGACAAGCATGAAATTGGATGATTTCCGCATGCTCTGGCAACCAGTAAGGATTTGAGCCTTATCTTGCCTTACAATGGCCTCAGCAATGACTTGTGGATTCTTTAGCACGTGCTATCCTCTTGGGAGGATGAAAAAATCCTCCCCCTTGTATCAATGACCTATTCAGAGGGATTCCATTCTCCCAAGAGGACAACTTAAATGAATTTATGTGAATGTCATCAATTTTAGGAAGGAAAATTTGCTCATTGTTATCATTGGTTTTTGCAGGTTTTTGGAAGGGGCACGGGAAGGAATGGCCGATTAAGGCCGGGTAAATTACTGAACCTAATTGAACATATTTGCAATAAAACAAGACTGTTTTGAATATTATTGCTTTGATATTCATGGAGCAGCGGCCTTTCAAGCGGGGATTCTTTTTCCTCACTCATCCGATATATGGTTTGATTTACTGCCAAAAGTCGAAAGAAGCTTTCAATGTAAGATATTGAAACAAAATAAATGCTGTCTAATGATGAATTGATATATACAAATGAGGAGTCAGAATCAGGAATCAGGATACAAAATAGACCTTTTCCCCCAATCGAATTCACATTACTTCTGTTGCCAATTATGCGATTACAAAGAAAATGACCCGCAGCGCAGTCCATGTATTGAAACAGCAAGTTAAAAAAATACCATTTCGTCACTTGCGTTGTAAGCATTTGCTTGTTATTCCCGCATGCATAGCTATTATACTTTGTGTTTGTTTTTGTTAACTATTTCATATGTGTTTGTCTTGTTTGCGAAGGGGAAACGCTGTGTTTTGTCGGACGACGATGCACATCTTTGCACGGCACGGTTGAGAAGGTTTAACTTCCCAAATGCAAACTGTCAGTGGCGGGCAGCAATTGGAACGTTCCGATCTCTCCTAATCACAAAGAGATGGGTGGTACATAACAAAGCCTCAATTTTTTCGACAATTCTTTTGCTATCAAAATTATATCTTTTTTGCTCCATATTTATTCTAATTTCAATCCCTCTTTTACCCATTGCAATGACTTTCCAGGTATTGGCCATCCACTCATTTTACCTGAAATCCCACTTCTTGCACATATTCGCTCAACTATATTCGTTCACTAAAGTCTTGTTTTACATTTCATTCGAGTTGACTAAAAGGCGTCCCCTCGTCCTCAATCAGCCTCACAAACGAAGACTCCTAAAATCAGTTGTCATTAATTATGCATATATAAACGCCATTTGTGTAACGTGTCATATGCTCCATGCGCAATGGACTGTATATAGAACAATCTTGTTAAGTGGTGATATTGAGACAAATCCGGGTCCACCTTTCGGTAGTTTTAACTTTTGCTCCTGGAACTTAAACAGTATTTGTGCACACGATTTTCTCAGGGTTTCTCTGATCGAGGCGTACAATTCAGTATACAATTATGACTTAATAGGTATCGTTGAAACTCACCTTGACAACACTGTTGATGAAACCAAGCTGGCTCTTGATGGCTATTCCTTTCACACAAGTAACCATCCTCAAAACGTAAAACGGGGAGGGGTTGGGCTCTATGTCAAAGAATCTTTTCCAGCTAGGGAGCGAAATGACCTCAACACTCTTTCAGAATGCATTGTATGCGAAATTCAGATCAAAAGGAAAAAATACTTCTTTGCTGTTCTCTATAGAAGCCCTAGCCAAAATTAAGCAGAGTTTGAAGATTTCATGAATAATTTTGACCTAATGGTATCCAAGATGGCTGCCGAAAATCCTTACTGTGTAATCATAACCAGGGATTTCAATGCTCGTTCTGCTCAATGGTGGGAAAATGACTTAGAAAATGATGCGGGCAGACTTTTTGAACCATTTACAGCTGATCTTGGACTAGCCTGTTAGCCAGACCCAATTTCAAAGGAAATAGTGGTCTGTTCAATACCGCCATAAAGCTTGTTCAAACCTCGTTTGAGAATTCCTCAGAATAATTTGCTGACCATTTGTAAAGAAGCCATTTACCCAGGAAGCTCTTTGAAATTTTTCTGCAAAAGAATACTGCAATCTGAATGCGCCTTGATTACTCTTTGTTCCACCTTGTATAGAAATTCAATCTCTGACCTAAGGGTCTAATCATGCAATTGATTAAGTTGTCTTCCTTGCTGCACTGAAGTAGTTCGCCCTTTGTTTTTATGATGATATTTTGAGCTGCGAGATAATTATGCGCATACATTTTCCACAAAACTTGGAAAACAGCCCTCTTGAAATAGAGGCTTTGAACAAGCTTTATGGCGGTATTGAACAGACCACTATTTCCTTTGAAATTGGGTCTGGTTAACAGGCTAATCTTGGACTCGAACAACTAACGTCTGAGCCAACGCACGTCATGGGCGAATCCAAGTCTTGTATCGATTTAACTTTCGACGATCAGCCAAATCTTTTCATTGAATCTGGTGTTCACCCTTCTTTGCATGAGCAATGTCACCATCAAATTATTCATGGCAAGGTATCGATCGATAATTTAGCTCCACCCCCATTTAGTCGAAAAATTTGGTTCTACGACCGAGCTGACATCAGTTCAATTAGGAAAAGTATGGAACTGTTTCGATGGCGCGAAGCATTATCAGAAATCGATTGCCCCAACCTAAAAGTGAAGTTACTTAACGATGTTCTTCTAAACATCTTCTCTAATTTCATTCCAAACAAGCCAATCACAGTAAGGCCACGGCAGGCACCTTGGATAACACAGTCTATCAAAAACTTCATTCGTAAAAAGAATCACATTCATCAAAAATGGTCAACCAGAGGACAGGCGAGAGGCTATAGAGAGCATGATATCTCAAGGTTCAAAGCTTATTGAGGATGCCAAGAATAACTATTTCATAAAAATAGGGGGGAAACTCTCTAGTCCAACAACAGGTATCAAATCCTATTGGTCTTTAATTAATAAAGTTCTCAATAAAAGCAAAATCCCAATAATTCTTCCCCTGTTAGAAAACGACATATTTGTCTTAGATTTTACAGCGAAGGCGCAAATATTTAGCAACTATTTCATACTCCAATGCACAACCCTGGATACTGGTAGTGAAATCCCACGTGATGTGCCAGTGTGTGCTCCTCCGTTGAATTGCTTCCAAATATCAGAGGACAAGATACTGCGGATCATTCGGTCATTAAATCCCAACAAGGCCCATGGATGGGACGAAATTTCAATACGTATGATAAATATATCTGATTGTTCACTTGTAACACCTCTTAAACTGATTTTTGAAGCATGCATGATGCAAGGTACCTTTCCCGACATTTGGAAACGAGCTCATGTATCCCTGCTTCCAATATTTGGGAAAATGCTGGAGAAGCTAATATTTGATACCCTTTATGAACACTTGACATCAAATAATCTACTAAACCCTAATCAGTCGGGTTTTCGCCCTGGTGATTCTACTATAAACCAATGATTATCAATAGTTCATACCATCTTCGAAGCCTTTGATTGTAACCCTCTACTCGATGTTCGCTCAGTGTATCTAGATATATCCAAAGCATTTGACAGAGTGTGGCACGAAGGTCTTATCTTCAAACTTTCGTCGTTGTGGTGTATCAGGTTAACCGGTTTTTTTTAATCAAAAGCTTACTTAGTGATCGCAAACAACGTACAATTTTAAATGGCAAAATGTCAGAGTGGGGAAACATTGCAGCTGGTGTTCCTCAAGGCTCTATTTTAGGTCCCCTATTCTTCTTAATATACATAAATGATCTGACAGATAACCTGAGGTGCAATGTTAAGCTTTTTGCAGATGATACATCACTTTTCACAGTTGTTCACGACCCAAATAGAGCTGCTCTCGACATGAACCATGACCTAGATATCATTACGCGATGGGCACACAATTGGCGAATGTCCTTTAATCCTGATCCGACTAAGCAAGCAGTTGAAGTCATCTTCTCAAGGAAAAGGACCTCAGTAGACCATCCAGTAATCCTTTTCAATGATACCCCAGTTATGAACATTAGTGAGCACAAAAACCTAGGGCAGGTTCTCGACACAAAATTATCTTTCTCTAGTCATATCCAGGCAGCCATTACCAAATCCAGAAAGGCAATCGGAATGCTACGCTTTCTCTCCAAGTACCTGCCCCGGCAAACTCTCATAGAATTGTACAAACTGTACATTCGACCACATCTGGATTATGGCGATGTTATATATCACATTCCACATAAGGCTTGCGATTTCAGTCAACTTATAACATTGAATAATCACATGGAAAAGCTCGAATCCGTTCAATACTCCGCTGCGTTAGCGGTAAGTGGAGCATGGAAAGACACATCACGTGAGAAACTCTACGATGAACTTGGGTGGGAATCGCTCAACCTCCGTCGATGGAGTAGGCGTCTTGCTCTTTTTTATAAGTTTGTTAACAACCTAACACCAGATTATACAAGAGTGCCAATTCCACCTTTGCTAGAATCGTCTTACCCTTTTCGCAAACGCATCGTAGTTGGGCGAATCTGTGCAAGAACAGTCAGTTATGGTGCAAGTTTTTATCCTCGTTGTCCATCTGAGTGGAACATGCTTGATCCTGAAATCAGATCATTACCCACAGTAAGTGCATCCAAGAACAAACTATCATCTCTTATTCGTCCCCCTGTAAAATCGGTTTTCAGTATTCACGATCCAAAAGGTTTAGCAATTCTTACACAGTTACGTGTGGGTCTTAGCAAACTGAATCTCCACAAGTTCAGGCAAAATTTTAAGGATACAATAGATCCAATGTGCTCAATAAACGATGGCATTGAGGATACGGAACATTATTTGCTGTTCTGTCACTTGTATGTTGTTTGCAGACGTGATCTTCTCAACAGTGTCAATGCAATATTGCACCAACATACGGCCTGTCAAACCTTTCTAACAAAATTATGCTTAGAGTTTTGTTGTATGGCGATGAAAGGCTGCCAATTGTCTCGAATACAGAAGTCATCAAGGCAACTCTGAAATACATTCATGCATCAGAACGTTTCCGATAAATCGCTGAAATTGTTTCCTCTCGCAAACAGTTTCCCTTTTTTTTTTCATTACGTGATTTTTCTTTTATAGTCTTGTTATTTGTTTCTTTTATATTTGTTGTCAAAGTCTGTTCCAAAATAGTAACTGGTAAGGCTTTTTCCTCCGACAATCACTATTACTCATGCATATCTCGATATTCATCGAAATTTTCCGAATGTCTGGCCTGGCGTCTATTTTGGGACAAACTTTGAGTTAATTTTAAACGGCCGCAGGGTTGTTGTGAAATTCCATGCTCCCTGTGGCATCGTTGTGTAATCGTATGTGACTGTGTGTATGTAGGTTGTATTTGTAGTTTAGATATATTGTAAATATTATGAGCATATAAAAAAAAGAAAATCAGGAGCCTGTATCGCTTACATATATGGATATGAACTAGAAATAACATTAGTCAGTGAGTGCAGCGTTTTGGGTATTGAACATGAATTGAATCAACATATGGAAAAAAGTTGATAACAGGCCTTTCTCGCTCTGTTGGAATTTCAAGATCCGAAGATCCATGCCTGTCTTGCGATCGCTTCTTCTTGCAATCAAGTTTGTTGATATCAGAAGATCAATGTTCATTACCCCGTCTCAAGAATCATTAAGCTCCTACTTTCATGATTGTTCATTTGGAATTGGCAACTTCAGTCACAAATGAATGTTGGTTTATGACGACAACTGAATTCAGACAAATATACATTTTGCAAACCAAGAGACAGATCAAGAAGGCTTCTTTACCATTCCCTTTGACTTTTCATGATTTTGTGACCACGTTAGGTTGTTTACAAAAAAAATTCTTCTCACCCCCGCAGTAGCCTTGCACCTTAGAGAAGAGTCCTTTTGCCATCTCGACAAATATCGCAAGCCTTGAATTCAACTCGAATAATGTTCCAGCTAACACCGCAATGGTACCTCAATTGACGATGCTCTGGTCGTTGCTAGAGCACAATAACTATTATAATGGAATACAGCATCATGTAACGAAAAGCATGCAAGAAGTTCATTATTGTGTCATTAAACAAATAAAGAAGCAAAATGTTACTTATCAAACGATAACATGAGATAAACATATTTTGCTATGTGTATGGCATCCATTTCAATTGGAAATTGCGCTTTCCTTGAGCCCTCCGCGGTGGTACCGTCCGAAATTCATGCGTGAACTTCCGTGATCGGAACAGGGCGATGGAATGAAGATATTGCGATTTTATCGCTGTGTTTTGCAACAACGATTTTACAGAAGACGGTAGCTAAATGTACAACAACTGGTTTCTATGTTTTAAACTATGAAATAAGGAATAGTTCATTAGCATTAACTTTTCCGATAAAATTTACTTGGGCCAAGTAACTCAAGAATTCTTTTTCAGTGGTCGGAACAGGGCGATGGGGCTCTACATATAATACACTTGGCCAATCTAGAAGTCCGTGGAAGGGCGCCTACCTTGTAGGAACTATTTATTCTCAGTACTGTAGAGTAATTGGTGTCCTGTGACCAAGTGCACAGAGTAATTAGTGACCTGTTAATCTGTGTAAGGATTTTCAAATTCTAATGTCTGTTAGTGTTGACCAATCAAAACTCACGCTGTCTGGTTCCCTGTGGCCAACTCGTGTAACAGATGATCTCGTATTATATCAACACCGGAATTGAAACCACAAAGTTATTCATACGTCATGTTGACTTTGACAGGACTGACTCTGTGTACTGGGTCACGGTAAAGTGCTGGGATACTCTGTGAACTGGGTCACAGGACACCAGTTACTCTACAGTACTAGGAATAAATACAGTTCCTACAAGGTAGGCACCCTTGGTCCGTGTTTACCTATCTGCTTCAACTGAACCAATCCTTGTTGGCAATCGTCTAATGTTAGATCTTCAAGAACAACTCCAACTCCAGAGCAATTAATTAAACGTAGGGTCCCAGGTCTGGATGCGGGAAAACATATGGACCTGAATCAGCTTTGAATAGCTAGAAATCTTTCCAGCCTGAATGTAGTGAAGTAACGAATTGAACAAAACAAAAGATTAAAATATATTCTAAGGTCAAACGCACAGTAGTACAGAGTCATACAGTTCACTCAATAATATGCATGTCTTCCAGTGCCCTCATTTCAGCCAATAAAATGCACAAATCTCAATGTATTCTCTTTATTTTAGGACCACTGGAATGTGCTTACGTGAATGATGAAGTGAATGGAAGCTCAGGTATTAATTTGCTTTGGTTCTATCCTCTTGCTACAAGTCTAGGCTTTAATCTTAAATTCAAATAACCTGGAAATACAGGTCAGGAGATTGCTGAATACCAGAAACGTTTATCTAAAGTTGAAAAAGACCTCCAAAGCCCCATGTAGTCTAGAAGATTGAATATTACCCACACAAGGACCTTATCGTTGTTTACGTTTGCAGATGAAAGAACAAAATACCATTGGGTTTCAAAAAAAAACTTAATGGGAGTTTGAACAATTCTGACTCCATGGGTTTTTGTCAAATCACCCCAAAATTATATTCACCTGCAATGGCTGAATTAAATTTTTGCTACTTTTATTGTCATTTTGGTAACTTGGTTGCAGAGCAGTAGTAAGTATCAAATTTCCTCTTAGGCCCAAAATAGAGTTCCCAGTAGAGTAGAGTTAACAACTCTAGGGAAACATAGGGCTCAAATCTTTAAAAAGCTCGGTGAAAAGTTCTATTACAGTTTTCTTTGAATTAAATGGCTTGGGAGGAACTTAGGGTTTTTTTGCTGTAAATCTGCGGTGGAAATTCATTAATATCTTGATGAGTTTCCAAATAGCAGTATCTATTAAATTTGAGGTTATGACGTCATCAAATTTCTAAATCCTAAGCTTGAAAAGCTTCAGATTTCTGCTTGCCACCATTTTTTAGACCTTCATAAACTATTGTTTCCTTAAAGGTTATATAATATATCCTCTCTTGGTTTGGATTTACGATGATTTACATTTTTTCAAAATTTTCAATTAATTTTTTCAAGAAGATTTAAATTGCCGCCATTTTGAAAAAAGTCATGATATCAAGAAATTTCCACTGCATATTTACATCAAAATACCATAAGCTCCTTTCAAGCCATTTAATTCAAAGAAAAATTTCATAGAATTTTACACCCACCTTTTTAAAGGTTTGAAAGATTTGAGCCCTATGCTCTCTAGGGAAGGCAGAAGCATGTCAGCCCTTGACATTGAAAGCTGACAGGATTCGTAGTTCTTATTGTTAGAAATAGAAAGAAAGACATTTTCCAGGGACAATCACATTACATTACTATTAATCAAGAGATTTCTTCTGTTTACGTTTATTGAAAATTATTTTTAGCGACAATTGGTCCTTTCCAGTACAGAGTACAGGTAAAGAGTTTTCTTGAGCACCAAGAAACGGTGATACGATTTTTCAAATTGAGTCTATCATTTAGTTTTTCAATTAAAAACAGCACCAAATTGCTTGCTGAGCACATAACGGGTTGACACGCTTCATGGTTTTTTGCCTTCTGAAGGGTCTGTAGTCTGTCTCAAATTAGTTGTCACCTGCAAAGGCCCAAGAATAACAACAATAGGAGATAGAAGTGTTATGCAAAGGAATTTTGCGTTATCGCAAATCTTAGGCGACATATAACTTGAGACGGACTTCAATAATGGTGGCTCTGGTTCAACCCTAAGATTAAATTTTGTGTTTGTTGATTGATGTCTCTGCAAACAAGTTACCGATAATAATAAAAATGATATTAAGACAGCGTTCACATGATGCCGGCGCATTTTGAAAACGGTGAAATACGACAGCACATTTTTTGCCGGCAGATTTTGAAAAGGGTACATTTTGAAATGGGTACATTTTGAAAACGGAACTCTAACCGACATTTGAAAACGGCATTTTTCCGTTATCATGTGAACGCTAGCTCAAATTTTGCTACCGTCACATTTTTCACTGTTTTCAAAATGTACCGACATCTTGTGAACGCAGTCTTGACGTAAGTTCAATTTAACAATCGAGGGTTCACGTAAAAGTTTGCTTTGGGTAATTAGGCTTGAAGGTAACCTGAAGTGAAATTTTTTATTGATGCAATTGAACAGTGCAGGGGAATGATAAGGAACCCTGTTTAAATTTGTTTGATACCTCATTTGGTTTTCAAGTTATCCACTGATTTTGAATATCAGCTGATGACGTCATTTTGTTTGCAAATTACAAGGATATGATATGGAAATATAGCTTCATCTTAATTTTGAAAGGTTACAGTTGTCAGAAAAATTTCAGCTTAGCTAAATAAATGTAATATCCATATTGTCTCATGACTTTATATGATGTTTAGAATGGCATCTTCATTGAAAACATTTTTTGATTAAATTTCTCTTTGGGAACACAGTCAAAATTCTATATTTTCTTTATATTTTTGCAACGTTAAACAAAAAAAAAACAAAAAAACAAAAACAAAAAAGCTTTCTGCACCATTTCTACATTTCATCACAGATATGAAGTCAAATATTGGACAATCCTTCATTCAAAGCTGCAGCTATGTTGAATTCACACCAAACACAAGCCGAATTATGATTTTGGAAAACTGACATTGCTGATGATATAGGCGATTATGGCAAGCGGATGCAACCATAAGCAGAAAAACCCACTTTTTCTCAAATAAACTGGGTTTTCTGCAGAAAAATCGATTTTTTCTGAGAAAGAGTGGGTTTTCTGCTTACGGTGACATCCGCTTGCCATGGGCGATTGGTTGTTGATGTGATCACCGATGATCGCCGATGAATTACGACTTAAGGGACCAGTCATTAAGTATTTGCTAGGGTGGGCTGGAGGGAAACTACCGGGTGTCTAAAAAAAGTATAGGCGTTTGAACAGTTCCTATTCAAAAAATTCTATTTTCAGTTTATGGTATAGAAGAGGTCTCAACTTTGATTTTGCAACCTCCCATGGTCAAATTGGAGTTGCATTCCCAGAGTAATTCACACAAACGGGAAAAGTTTCTGAGCTAGCCTGAGAAAGATGGTTAGTAAATCATGCTACTACTATCAATGCGTAATTTGAAGAAACTTTTGTGTCAGCTCAACCATTGAAATTTGTATTCTTAAAAATCTGCTGATCAATCAAACTATTACATACATTAGAGAAAACATTAAAAGATAAGATTTATTTACATTTCAACAGTTCACAGCGCAAGGTTCTAGGACTGAGCGAACTTGAACGGTGTCGAGTAGTTTCTTCTAGAACTAAAGGATCTTTCTCACCCAAGTTTCGTTGCATATCTGATTGTTCAGTCATATTGGGCTTTTGAATAGTGAACAGTAAATTGCACTTTCATAGCTCAACAAACTTCCGAAAATAATGTATTGTTTAGCTGCGCCAAAAGCTTTTTATAAATTACACAGATAGTAACTGTAGAATTGAATAACCATCTGTGTTAGGCTGACTAAGAAATTTTGCCTATTCAAGTGAATTACCCTGCAAATACAAACCCCATTTGGACATGCAAGGTCACAAAGTCTAAGTTGAGATATCATCTATACCAAAAACTGAAAATGAAAAAGTTTTGAATACAAGGCTCCTTCGCAGAAACTGTTCAAATGCCTATACTTTTTTGGGACACCCAGTAGAAATTTTCTGAAAATATTTGACGGCCCAGCCTGAAAGAAATAAATAATTTTCATGGCTCACCTGCCATCATGGAAAACTTTTCATGGCCCATCCTGGCCCTAACAGGGCTGTAGCAAAGAGGTACTGCCAACAATAAAATGAGGATTAACTCTTGTTTTTGTGTGTATGAAACTTCAATGCCAACGGAATTATATAAAGATTATCTTGGAGACTTTGAGTTATTTGAGTTATTTACAGTGTCACAGTTTGGTATTCACCTCTGATACAAATCTGAAGAAGACTAGCTACAAAGAAGATATAATGTTTTTAGCCTTTGTCACCAAACAGGTCTTGTATGATTGTTGAGAGATAGGCATGGCTTGATGAATTTTACAGTATAAATTAGTATATTCGTTTGATTGCCCACTCAAAGCTGCAAAAAATATTTGATAGCTCACCCAACAAGGAAAGATTTTGTAAGACAATAGCATGAGTTGCTTATGACTGACACCGCAATTCAAAGCGATTAGCGATCACAGAAAAAGGAAATTCTCTCAACCAGTAATTCAAAACAAACAAAGCTGCACAAGTCTCTCTGAAACCCAAGTAGCTAGCGCGCTCGTTGTGCATTCCAAAAATTGTTTCCAATAGCAAACATGAGGATATATCGAAAGAAGGAAGATATATCTACACATCTATCTCGGGCATTTTATTTCTTTGGTTCAGAAGCTGAGCAGTGAGTGTTTTAATTACACCCAACAAAGAACAGAATTGAATCGCCTCCCAATTGGCTGTTGAACCAAATAAATTAAATGCCAGTGGCAGATGTGTAGATTTACTCTTCTTCTTTCGTTACGAACCCGTAACGTCTCTTAAAAACCATCTTTCGCTTGCACAAGGCGAGAGTTTGCCCTACTAGTTCCAGAGAAACTTTTGCGGCTTGTTTGTTTTGAATTACTGGTTGAGAGAATTTCCTTTGTCTGTGATGGCTAATCGCTTTGAATGGCGGTGCCAATCAAAAGCAACTCATGCTATTGTCTTAGAGAATCTGTTCTTGTTAGCTCACCCACTTTGTTGGAACATATTTCGTGGCCCATCCATATTCCCTCCGGCCCACCCTAGCAGATATTTGATTACCAGTCCCTAATGAAACCAGAGTTTAGAAATGATAATGGTATCTAGTGAAAAAATCTAGCTGGAGAATGTCCATGGTATGTTACTTCTTGAATGGTAGTAACCGTTGATAGCCACTCATAAGAGTACTATGAGATTTTTGGAAACACAATATTTAGGAACGCTACAAATATGATAAAGCTTCCAGAATTTAACAGATTGCGTCTAAAATATAGAAGAATAACATGGAAACGATCGTTTTGGTAGGATTTTAACATCTTGACGAGTCATAGCTAATTACTCCAAAGGAGGGGAAAGGGCCTTATCTTCATCCCACGATCTGAAGATGGACTGGGCTTTGCCGCGCGATTCTCAGAAAGCTACTTCTTCTAATTGCCTTCGTACCCACTTTTATGGTGAATTTTGGCGGAAGCTACCCATTTTTCAACTGTTTTTGCATATTTCAACCTAACTGAGCCCATGTTTATGGAGAACTTGCGGGAAAATGGCCCTTGTTTAGGGAATTTCGGGCAGAAAAACCGACCTATATGGGCGGCACATACCCATACCTAGAGCATGTAATGTAACTCCCCCCGGCTTCATCCTCAGTAGAATCCCAGTAATCAGCATTGAATCAGTTTCACGGTAATAAGGCAGCGGATTTGATTACCGATATTACTGATTAAACATCGGACTTCTTTCCACTGATTTACAGATGATTGGATGTTGGGGGAAGGGTTTACTCTTGACCTATTGAAAGGTTTGATTTGTATGCTCTACGGTTTAAATAAAAGCATTTTTACTTTACTTTACAGCTCCTCCAGTCATTCACTCCCCTAGACTACCAGCTAAAAGTATAGTAGTAGAAACCATAGCTACAACCATTACTTGCGCGTTTGAAAGTATACCATCATCAAACATCACATGGTCTTATGACTCTGGAGTTATCGGCGTCGCATCTCAGAAAGTGAAAAAAGAGGGAAAATACTTCATCACAATTGGAACATTATATATAGAAACACCAATGGCCAGTATGAATGGCAAGAGCATCAATTGCACTGGCAAGTCAACCATTGGATCCCCAGTCACCCAAAAGACTATCCTGGCTGTCGAAGGTAAGACTTCGTTTCATCATAAGGATTGAGTCCATAGAAATACACATGATAGGTGTTAACGCTATCCTGATTTGCTGCTGAGAGACTGCTGATGGTCCTTTGTTGTCGTTTTTCCCAGAATCTGGGATAACTGTCGTACAAAGAATCTGACTCTCGGTTACACAGACCCTTTCCTTTTCGGAACTGGGGTCTGGAACACAGGCTATCTCCGCACTGAGCCTTATAGCATAGTTAATACTTATAACTCAAATCTTTAGCACCAAGTGAATCATGACTTCAGAGGAGCAAAATCATTGATGTACCCATACAATGGCTTGCAGGACTTGTGTAGACTGATTACATGAGTCAGTCTAGCACTTGTGCTGCACATAACCATCTCTAGCAAAACTGGATGAGTTTTTTCTTCTGGGTTATTGAAAATCTAATTCATGACTACATCTTTTACCCACGGAAATTTGATCACCAGCCTGCGTACTTTTTTCACTGAGTTTCTTTGATTTTGGGATTGATGGATTTGAGGCAAGCAGTAATTTTGACTTTCTTGCTTCATAAATCAGGAAGTACTTATCAGACTTACACGTTTTTTTTATAAGAAACTTGGATCAGCACTTATTAGTACTAAAAGTTTCTTAATTTCGCATGAAAATCTCGGTGTTTTAATAGTAAAAGTTTCTTAATTGGTTTCTTATTTTTTGGGCCTAAAATTGCGGTATTGTTCGAAGTTGAGCCTTCTTCTCGACAAAGGGCTTCCATTTTGCATTGACATTGTCATCAAGAAGAAGCCATGCACATCAAGGCAAAATTTACCAATTTTGCAGTTAAAAGTCAAGAAAAGACGAAGGTACCTTTTTGTTAGAGAGACATAGACTAAAATAGACATACAGAAATAAAGTTTCAGAGTTTCTTAACTGTTCTTGAGCGTCGTACTAGAATTTCTTAAATTTTTGGTCATCGTAGTACTAGTTTCTTATAAACCAGTTTCTTAAAAAAGAACATGTACACAAAGGAGGTTTCAAACTAAGTTTTAAAATCAGAAAAACCAGATTTATGGTAGCCTGTGTTCCAGACCACTTGAGAAGGAAAATGATCTGTGTAACCAAGCACTAATCCATGTTCACAAATTTTCTTCAGAATCTGAAGAAAAATTAATATATGCAACTAATAATTCGCATAATCACTATTTGTTTTGTTATCAAAAGGTAAAGCCTGTCTCATGTGAAGAACTCACATTACAATACAAAGAATAGACAATTTCAATGTCTGCTAATCCTATTGACTTTTTACGATGAAAGAATAGGATATTTGAATGCCTGCTAATCCTACTGAGTTTTTACGCCTGTGCAAAGTGATAACGATCAGCCCTGGTTTGTTTCAAACACACATGTTCACAAAGACGTCCGTTGTGTTGATCACTGACTTAATTGCAGCCAATCAGATCCGTGTAAGAATGCTCTTAATTATTTCGCAATTCAATTCATCGTCTGAACACGGATTAATGCTTGGTCCTCCGCAGCAACCACTCAAAAGGCGCACATGTCTTTGGGACACCATGTAGTCCAGAGGAGATTGTTGAGTAAAACTACCCTATTCTACCCGGGCTCCTAGGGTCAGACCACTGCCCAGGGGGGGGGGGCAAAAAATGCCCCCCTAATTATCTCCAAAACCATAATTAGTATGCCATTGTAACTTCGCACAATAGTAAGTACATCTATTAGGAGTCTAATAATAGATTTTAGTGCTAATTAGTCACGTGGTTCGTTGCCAAGCGACCAAACAATGGGACAATGTCAGATATAAGCTTCAGTACTGAAAACACAAAAAGTGCTAATTAATTCAAATAAAATGTATGAAAACCTCAATAAACTACTTAAAAATGAAGAGAATGTGTTTATCCATCGATTTATATCAAAATTTGAAAATGTTGTCTTTCTTTATTAGAGATATGACGTCATCAATTTGCATGACGTCATGGAATCTATAATTTGCTGATGTCAGCAAATATGAATAATGTATATATCAAATGAAAGTACTTTGCAAGGGGAATCGTTTGGTACCAATCACAACTTCATCAAGGTTAAGACAAAGGAATTATGACTGTTTTTGTGATTTTCTTTGTGACTACTTTCCAAATATGGGTATCTACTGGTCACGTGACTTAAATTATGACAATGAAAAGTCTAAAATTTAATTGCCAATTAAAAATTAGGAAAATTCATGGATGTTTCAGCTCATTTTTCTATTTCCTCTCTGTTTTATAATCAAAAGTTTGGTTTTGCCCCCCCCCCCCCGGTACAATAGGGTTAATCATTGTTTGACAGTATGCTTTGAAGTCATTTCTACTCGAAACTTATATTTTGTTCTTTTTTCTAAGATCACGCCATAGCATTGTCGGTAAATCCTGTACATTTAGCCGTGAATAGTAAAATTCAAATAAACTGCCGTATAATTGGTACGCTGAGGGTCAGAAGTTATGAAATCTACCTAAACGATGTGTTGATTGCCAATCCACGTGATGGGAAGTGGTCCATTGATGTGTCTCCTTCGAACTGTGGCAATTATACCGGTGCATACAAATGTGCGCCAAGCAAAAATGTAGGCGATGGGCACACAAAAACAGTATGGAGGGAATTTACATGTAAGTAAAGGCAATCAGTTTTGTTATCTTTAGCTGCAATTCTTAGCTATTCCGCAAAAGAGCCTTAATCGAGCGTTATTTTTGCACATTTTCATACGAGAGTTTCGATCGAATGGCGTTAGAGGCTCTGTCACTATTGCGCACATTCGAAAATTCTTCACGCTGGAACAGAATATCACTGGATCCAGATTCCCTTTTAGAATTGCTAATCAAATGAGTGAAAGCATCACAAATAGTACATATCAATCTCGTCCTCTCGTCGCCAGAGTGAGTTCGTTGCTCTACCTTTACTCTGAAATACAGGTAGCCGTTCTGCAATTTGAACTATTCTAAAACAATAGCAACATAACGCTTTCCTCGAAAATTTCCTAATTATTCGAATAGCAACAATGTAATCTTGTCACTAAGCAACAACCATGACAAGTTTGCTTTGTTGTTTGGAATCAAGGTCGCATAATTAGCGTTGCCTAGCAAATTGCCAATTCCCATTTCCGCGGCCCCTGCGCTCCGCCCCTGGGGGCAATATTGAACCCCAAATTGCGCGATAAGACTCGCAAACGAGTCATCTCTTGTACATTTTTTTCAGTTTTAAAATTGGTTGAGTAACCATCCAGCATCGGCTCCAAATGCAGCTTCGGGTCAGAAAGTCGGGCCTGGTCGGCTTGCCGTTTATACTGTAATGGAGAGGACTCCCCGGATTTCCGACTGTTACTAGGGCTGTCGGAATTGGCCACGCTCGCGCCAATCCCTTTTTCTTAATTGGCAAATGGTCCAATGAAGGAAAAGAAGGTTATAAAATCTCATGCCTCTTGTTGATGTCAGACCATCCAAATATAGGACTTCGAAAGTATAGACTTTTCTAGCCATTGGCAAAGCTTACTCAAGAATGCAAGTATCCAAAAGTATCAATTGAAAACGTAATCCATGAAAGACTGCATCATTTTCAAACTTTGCTCAGCAGAATTCCTCAAGCCTCCATAAGCTTGAATCAAAGCTAGAGGTATGTTTTCGAAAGTCCTTTCCAATCTCATAGTTGGTTTGCATTGGAATATATAGAAACAAAACAAATGATAGCCTAATAAAAGAAATGATAGCGCTGGTTTCAATACCAATGCTACTGTGCAGCCTCTGGTCTCAGCTTTTGCACCAAATTAGACTTCAATCTTTGTAAATCTATGTAGTGAACGATGAGAAAGAAGAGAGACAACATCTTAATCAGAGAGCAGGCATCGACTTGATCTTTTGCGCTATTCGTTTTCTATTCAGTTATCTGTTAACCCTATTGTACAAGGGGGGGGGGGGGGGGTGGGCAAAAAAAGCCCCCCCAACCAAACTTTTGATTATAAAACAGAGAGGAAATAGAAAAATGAGCTGAAACTTCCATGACTTTTCCTAGTTTTTAATTGGCAAATTAATTTTAGACTTTTCATTGTCATAAATTAAGTCACGTGACCAGTAGATACCCATATTTGGAAAGTAGTCACAAAGAAAATCACAAAAACATTCATAATTCCTTTGTCTTAACCGTGGTGAAGTTGTGATTGGTACCAAACGATTGCCCTTGCAAAGTACTTTCATTTGATATATACATTATTCATATTTGCTGACATCAGCAAATTATAGATTCCATGACGTCATGCAAATTGATGACGTCATATCTCTAATAAAGAAGGACAAAATTTTCAAATTTTCATATAATTCGATGGATAAACATATTCTCTTCATTTCTAAGTAGTTTATTGAGGTTTTCATACATTTTATCTGAATTGATTAGCACTTTTTGTGTTTTCAGTACTGAAGCATATATCTGACATGGTCCCATTGTTTGGTCGCTTGGCAACGAACCACGTGACTAATTAGCATTAAAATGTACAATTAGACTCCTAATAGATGTACTTATTATTGTGCGAAGTTACAATGGCATACTAATTATGGTTTTGGAGATAATTAAGGGGGGCAGTTTTTGCCCCCCCCGGGCAGTGGTCTGACCCTAGGAGCCCGGGTAGAATAGGGTTAACTAGTTTCGGCCATCCAGGCCATCATCAGAGCAACTGAAGAATTTTATAACTACATCGGCTTTTATAGAGAATAATTTAATTAAATCTATTCAATATCCTTTTAACCCTATCCAGACTAGGGGGGGCACAAAGTGCCCCCCTAGTAAACTTTTTCACACAGCTCATCGAGTATCTCTTCAATAGTCTAGCTTTTTTGTGACTTTTAGTTTCTATCTATGAGACATCTTTTCATGTCTATTTCAAAAATTTTGACACTGATTCCGGGGGTCAACACATGACTTTAAATTGAGTGCTCCGCAAAAAAAATACCGTTTAAGTCATAGCTTTGGAACCACTGGCTCTATGACAATGAGACAAACATTTTTGAGCTCGTCTTGAAATAAGCTTTCATTTGATATATAGTTTATTGATTTTTGATGACGTCATCAACAATTGGTTGTTGCGCATGCGTACTGACGAAAAACCATGTTATGGTTCATTTTTAGAAAAATGAGTGACATAATATGATGCAGCAGGTATTTTTATGTATATTTAGCATTTTTTGCTATCTTTAAAAGTAATTTATAATCAATTTTAGACAAAATCGCTCTCTTTTTCGTATAAAATAAATAAATGCTGACATCAGCAAAAATATTAGCGTTACAAAGCAAAAATTTCAAAATAAGAATTACAAGGATATAATCCCTCTATGTTTCAAATATGACATCGATATGTTTTATCAATTTGGAGATACAACGTGACAAAATACATGTGGTTTTACACCCAAATTAGCAACATTTGCTGACGTCAGCACTTAATCACGTGACATAAACAAAAACAAATCACATCATCTTGTTTGCCTTATCATGTTTGTTACTTGTGCCAAGTTTCAAGTCTCTAGCACTTATGATTCTATGAAAAACCAGGGGGGGCACTTTGTGCCCCCCCTAGTCTCCCCAAAGTTTCAAAAAGCCTAGTCTGGATAGGGTTAAGGTAAATGCAATAAGTTCTTGGACCCAGTTCTCTCTGGTCCGTTTGTTTCAATCGTCAGATCTGTTTGCTCAGAAGACAGCCTCCTCCTCAGCTTAGGTTACTACCCTGAAAAGTGTTGCTCTGAAGATGCCCTAGTGGGCGGAACGTCAGCACTGGAAAAGAAAAAGCGCAAAAGACCAAACAGATGCCTGTTTCTTTGAGTAGTTAGGCCCTCTTCTAACCGTACACTATATGTAAATCTATGAATACTCAATGGATTTGCAAGAATCTGGTGTTCAAAATTAATTTCAGATCGTCGAGAAAAGGTTGTTTTATAACAGAGCCTTTAAATGTTGTTGTTATTTTTGATAATTGATCAAATTGGGGTACCCGTTGTATGCAAGCATGATACTGATAGCTAGAGTGTACATCGATGTTCTGAATAGTATACGACCCCCCTAGGGTATTGTGAGGTGACTTAGATTTGTTTCGGAGTGTACTCATGAAATCTTTTTACCCAGCTCCAAAATTTTTACCTCCAAGCAATAGCCGACCCTAGGAAAAATCGGTGACAAGTATACTCCAAAACTTAAAAATCGTACTGAGCAGAACACACTAACAAAATATCCCTTTTTGACGTGTTTTGACAAATGGTTCTATAAAAATTATTTTCTTATCATTTCCCTATTTTTATACCCGGTGCTAACGGCATGTCCCTGTTAGACAAATATGGTAAGAACAAGGGCAGATTTTGCAATACAATAGCACGAGTTGCTTTTGTTGACACCTCAATTCAAAGCGATTAGCGATCACAGACAAAGGAAATTCTCTTAACCAGTAATTCAAAACAAACAAAGCAGCAAAAGCTTTTCTGAAACCTAGTTAGCTAGCTCGCTCGCTGTGCATTCCAGCAATTATTTTTAAGGGCAAACATGAGCACAGATCGAAAGAAGAAGGATATATCGACACATCTGCCGCGAGCATTTTATTTCTTTGGTCCAGAAGCTGAGCAGTAAATGTTTTGATAACACCCAAAGAAAATAAGAGAATTGAATCGCCTCCCAAACGGTTTTTGAACCAAACAAATAAAATGCCCGCGGCAGATGTGTAGATGCATCCTTCTTCTTTCGATCTATACTCATGCTTGCCCTTAGATACAGTTTCTGGAAAGCACAACGAGCGAGCTAGCTACCTGGGTTTCAAAGAAACATTTGCGGCTTTGTTTGTTTTGAATTGCTGGTTGAGAGAATTTCCTTTGTCTGCAATCGCGAATCGCTTTGAATTGAGATGTCAACAAAAGCAACTCATGCCATTGTATTACAAAATCTGCCCTCGTTTATGGTAAGTACTCCCCCTCCGAGAACTTAAGATTTGTTTGAAAAGAGAGCTAGGATCTTTCATTTGATCATGCCAATAAATAGATCGATGCAAACAGTTGTAGTTGCATATTTATACATCAAAAATGCAAACAATATTACAGAATGTAATTTTCGTAACAGCCTCTTTCTTTATTTCAATTTTAGCTTCTGTAACTTTAAATGCGTCAAAAAATGCAAACGAGAGTCAAGAAGCTACGCTTGGTTGTTTAGCAAAAGGCTGCCGAACTTCTGATATCACATGGAAGAAGGATGGAGTAAGCTTTGGAAAAAATGGGGATAGCCTGCACTTTTTATCGGTGACAAGGAATGATACTGGGGAGTACTCATGTCATGCTACTTTCTGGAAAAATAATACTAAATCTGCAAAGATGACTTTCACTGTAAATTGTATGTATTGTTTCTCATGCATGAATAGCGTCCTGGGTGAAACAAGGACTTATAATGTTACAATAGGATCCGCTACTTTTGATTAGCACCCAAGCACAAATAGCCAGATAACCAGACCCGATTTCAAAAGAAATAGTGGTCTGTTAAACACCCCTGCACAGCTTGTTCAAGCCTCATTTCAATATTGCTCAGAATCCAAGGTATTGATGGAAATTTATGCGAATAATTTGTTGATTTTTGTAAACAAACCATTTATCCATGTAGTCCTTTGACATTTATCACTTAACTACTCTTTGTTCTGCCTTGCATAGAAATTTAATCTCTGACCCAAAGGTGTGCACTCCCACTGTCTGCCGAGATTAGATTTCTACGCAAGGCCGAACAAAGAGTAATCAAGTCGTATTCAAACTGCCATATTCCTTTTTCAGAAAATTTTGAAAGAACTCGGGAAAGAACTACATGGATAATTGATTTGTTTACAAAAATCAGCAAATTATTTGCATAAATTTCCACCAGAACCTTGGATTCTGAGCAATATTAAAACGGGGCTTGAACAAGCTTTACGGCGGTGTTTAACAGACCACTATTTCTTTTGAAATCGGGTCTGGTTATCAGGCTAAATACAACGCAATTAGCAATTGTCGATAAAGGGAACTCTATGCTTGGTCAGTCAAGTCGTAAACAAAAACAACGCAGGTAGCTAGCTCACTTGTTGTACATTCCAGAAATGGTTTTTAAGAGAAAAAGGATGCATCTGAACATTCGCTTCAGGAATTTTTTTGCTTGGTTCAGAAGCTGATTGATAGACAATCCAATAGTTGTTGAAATGACCGACCGACCAGCATGGAATTCCTTTGTCCGCAGTAGACAATCACTTTGTATTTGGGTGTCAATCAAAAGCAGCGGGTCCTGTTGTAGTATTATCTGTACTTGTAACTGGTTTGAATAAAAAATACTTCTTCTTGAATTTCAAAGCAAAGACATAAAAGATGTCTTGCTTCATAGCCGATATATTCCATTCATATCTATACATTACCCAGCTTTAGTCGGTCATTCATTCTCGTGGATATGGCAAATTTTACGTAGAAATGTAGGAAGCCCTTTCAAAGCCTGCAAAATGAGTGAAAATGATTCCTTCTTAACAACGGAAAAATTGCATACATAAGCACATGTTATCTTTCATGGAATATGCAATCTCCCTTGCTTGAATAATTTTCTTTCACTGGTTTTAATCAGTGCGAAGCATTTATGCTGAATTTACACTTGAGACTTCATTGCATTCATGCATTCAACGATGACGGACGTTGTAACACAATAGCATCGGTTGCTTTCGATTTACACTGCAAATTCAAAGCGAGTAGCAACTGCAGACAAAGGAAATTCTCACCATAGCAACAACAACCATCACCCGCAAAATTTGCCTTGAAACCAGTAGGGCAAACTATCTCCTTGTGTACGTGAATTGTGTTTTTGAAATTAATTCGCGACTTCATAATGAAAGAAGTAGGATAAATCTAAAAATCTCCCCTAGTGGAGATCTTTTCTTTATTCCTAGACTACTCACAGCCTGAAATAGATAAACAAAATCTGCTTGGTATATCTTTAGGCCTGATTTACACGACGCCGGATTGGGTTCACTGCGGATTGCTTTTCACTTCGGATAGGGGTTTCAGTTACACGACGCCGAGGCTATCCGAAGCACTTCAGTGGATGAAACTCAAGTGAAAGTCACTCCTCTGTGATTTTCACTCCGAAACCTCATTCCTAATCACTTTGCCTCCTCCGCCCTCCACCAAAACACGAAAGAGAGGTTTTCATCTGCGCAGTACAGTAAAATCCGACATCGTGGAATAGCGACGCAAAATTGAGCAAAAGGCAATCCGAAGATGTGTAATTACTTCAAAAGCATAGTGCTATTGCTCCGAAGTGAAAACCAATCCGACGTCGTGTAACTCGGGCCTTAGATTTATCCTTCTTCTTTCATTGTAAACTCATAACTTCTCTTAACAACTACCTTTCGCCTGTGCACAAGGCGACAGTTTCCCCTGCTGGTTTCAGGGAAACATTTGCGGCTATATTTGTTTTGAATTACTGGTTGAGAGAATTTCCTTGGTCTGCAGCCGCTAATTGCTTTGAAGTGCGGTATTAGTCAAAGCAACTGATGCTATTGTGTTACAAAATCTGTTCATGTTTGTCATACCGAAATCCTCAGCGCATGGAAACACTTCTTTATTTCCGAAGCAAGGAACATTCTAATAGCACAAAGGGATTACTTGGGACGTCTTATCTCAGGCGCTCAATTATCCCATGATGATATGCGTATAATGTCGTAGCTCTGCTGCTGATCAAAGCGACCCCCTGTATTAAATGATTCCGATTGGTTTTAACCAGATCTGCCTGGAATCACTAGATTCTAACTTCTAACTTTAAGGGCAAACTTTCTGAAATTTATGGATGTCTATTAGCATAGCAAAATATTAGCCATGCAACGTTGGTTTTTAGCTAACAAACGATGTTTAAAGCCACAATTACACTGTACCAGTACAGTTCCGCTCGGTCACAAAGTTGCTACGGTCCAAAAGCGTTCATCAGGAAGATTTTTCTACAGATAGGAGGAACCCAATTTTACTAATTAGTGAGAACAATGTAAATGAGAGGTTCACCCGTGAAACTTTCGATACGGATCCAAAGTTGAAACATTTACTTAGCCATTATTTAATCTCCCTGGTCAGAACTGACTTTCTAGGTTCACTTTCTTGGGATCTCCCGGCACATCGTTGACCATTTTTTAGCAGAGTTGCTGCATTTTCACAACTTAAATCTAAGCATGTATAAGCCTTTGATAAAAATAGCCATGCAGAGACAATTTGCTACGGCACATGGCGAACGATATTCTGGTAACTGATCTACGTCAACAGGAATTACTGATATCTGATGACCACTGTTATGACCAAATTCATTCATGCAGCAGAACGCTTTTAAATATGCCATTGCTGCAAACTCCCATACATAAGCACCTACTTTTTTCAGTTTCATTGTGTATTGGTAGCCAATACTTATTTTAGTTTAATTAATTTCCCTTGTATTTTTGTTTAAAGTTGTGCATTTTATGTATCGGCCATGGGGTAGTCATTGTCTTTGGCTCCTTATGATATCGTCCCCGTATTGTTGCATAGTAATTAGATAGTATGGTAGGATGTATTGATATCGTGATATTTTATATGAATAAAAAAACCACTGTTATATGCTTACATTCCTTTTGAGCTACGGGGGGTGAGTCAGAAAAAAGAATCCCCGTTTGAAAGGTCACGGCTCCCTGGATATCAAGACAATGATATCGGCAAATATATAGTTTAATGGTAGAAGTGTTCAAATCTACTATGAAATTTACCTGACTGAAATCGGCCACTCCTTTCTGAAATTATGAGGGATTTTCTCCAGAAAGCCTCTTCAAAAAACCTTCAAAACGTGCCCAAAATCATGAACAGATCTCCCTAACATTTCTGCCTTACAATGGCCTTACAGCAATGACTTGTGAACACTTTAGCACGTGCTATCCTCTTGGCCTGTTATCGATGACCTATTTTTGGGGGTATTCCATTTTCCCAAGAGGACAAAATACATGAATTTATGTGAGTGTCATCAATTTTAGGAAGGAAAATGTGCTCATTGTTTTCATTCGTTTTTGCAGGATTTTTGAAGGGGCTTTCTGCAGAAAATCACCCATATCCACGGGAAGGAATAGCCGATTAAAGCCGGATAAATTACTGAACCTAAATGAACATATTGGCAATAAAACAAGACATTTTTCAATATTATTGCTTTGATATTCATGGAGCAGTGGCCTTCCAAGCGGGGATCCTTTTTTCTGACTCACCCGGTACCTTTCTTGTTTTTCTTGCAGATAAGCCTGAAAATATGCAGTTTACGAGTCTGACATTGAAGCCAAAAAATGGAAACAAAGTTACCTTATTCTGTTCTTCCAATGGCATACCTACGCCTACGTTTCGTATCTACAAAATCACTGGCTCAAGCAGTACATTGATAACTAATAGTGGCTCACATTCGATTCCAAGTATCAACCATGTTGATTATACCGCGTACAAGGCAACCTTCAGATGTGAATCCTTTAACATTGTTGGCAAAGCTATCAAGGATATTGAATTTGATATCCAAGGTATCATTTCTAAATTTCTATCCCCATGGTATCATATATAGCCTTTCATGTAAACAAGGGCAGATTTTGTAATAGAATAAACAAGGGCAGATTTTGTAATACAATAGCACGAGTTGCTTTTGATGACACCTCAATTCAAACCGATTAACGATCACAGACAAAGGAAATTCGATCAGCCAGTAATTCAAAACAAACAAAGCCGCAAAATATTCTCTGAAACCCAGGTAGCTATCTCGCTCGCTGTGCATTCCAGAAATAATTTCTAAGGGAAAACATCACCATAGATCGAAAGAAGAAGGATATATCTACACATCTGCCGCGGACATTTTATTTCTTTGGTCCAGGAGCTGAGCAGTAAATGTTTTGATAACACCCAAAAAATAAGAGAATTGAATCGCCTCCTAAACGGCTTTTGAACCAAACAAATAAAATGCCCGCGGCAGATGTGTCGATGCATCCTTCTTCTTTCGATCTACGCTCATGTTTGCCCTTCTTAAAAACAGTTTCTGGAATGCACAACGAGCGAGCTAGCTACCTAGGTTTCAAAGAAACTTTTGCGGCTTTGTTTGTTTTGAATATTGCTGGATGAGAGAATTTCCTTTGTCTGCAATCGCTAATCACTTTGAATTGAGGTGTCAACAAAAGCAACTCATGCTATTGTATTAAAAAATCTACCCTTGTTAATACAATAGCAAAAATTACTTTTGATTAACACCTCAATTCAAAGCAATTAGCTACTGCAGACAAAGGAAATTCTCTCAACAGTAATTCAAAACAAACAAAGGGGATGAAAGGGGGCACCTCCAAAGGGACGATTATGTAAATATGGTCAAATTGACCTTAAATGCTATACCTGTCCCGGTAATTAGGGTATTTATATTTACGCTTTTAACATTAAGTATTATATTGTATCTATTTCTATCTTACAAAACTTGTAAATATTCGTAAATATTGTGGCAAATGATACATACATACATATACAGTAGTGTCCTGCAAATAAGAAATAACTTTTTCAATTTCAGGTCTGATGCGTTTCTTATAAAATGAGATGAACTTACAAATCAGGGAAAAGTTTCTTATTACGAAAATCATGTACTATCGATCAATTGCTCACACATTAGCTCTATGATTGTGATACAAAACATTATATTTTGAATTGTATTTGTAAATTTTCACTTTCAGGTAATGCTACAATTATTCTGGACTTGTCCAAGTTTCACTTTTTTCATCAGTCGATTAAGCCAAAAAAATGCAAAAGGTAAAGGGCGCTGCGGGGGAAGTCTCACTGCTTTCATCAGTCGATTAAGCCACAGCAGCGCCCTTTAACTATTGCATTTTTGTGGCTTAATATCGACTGATGAAAAAAGTGAGACTTGGACAAGTCCACAATTATTCCAGAAAGGTGCTTTTTGCTTAGTCTGCATATAAAATTCTTGTTTTGATTTCATTAGGTACAGTTCAATTCAACTGGAAATCTAGAAAATTCCAAGGTTTCAATACATAGTTTTCAAATAAGAAACAAGCTTTTTTCAGACCTGAACAAGCTTCTTATATAATGGGGTATTATTTTGAAAATCAGGGTTAAATTTGTATTTCTTATATGCGGGACACCACTGTATCATTATCTATTGTTTAGGCTATCTACATTCCTAACACTTTCCTTTAGTTTTGCTCTCCAAGGTGTGACTGTTTTGTAGGAAATTTACAGAATTGCCAATGAATACACCCCCGTCTAAGTGCCCCGGTGAGAGGTCAGATATTCACCGGGGTCCTAGTGACCGAAATATATGGTCAAATTTTCACCGGGGAGTTCCAATTATGCAACGAGGACGGCATAATTATTGGCGGGGTACTGTTTCTACGATGAAATATTTTCTCAAAATTTTCCCCGGGATTCGCCAATTTGAAGCGGAGGTTTCACTTGTGAGGCATTTTTTACCAGGGAGATTCACGTCTTGTCAGGGGACCTATATTGCCCAAATTTTTTCACCGAGGAAATCACCGGGGTAGAATGTACCAGGCATTTAGACGGGGGTGTATGAATAAAAGACCATTTGGTTGGTTGAAATTGACTGTAATTGCTTGTTAAGGGGCATTGCTATTGATATATTTTGCATGCATTTCAATATCTTTCCTTGATATCAGGGCTGTTTTATCAAGAAGAACACAATAGATGACGTTCTAGCCATCAATCTATATTTTCCTTTTCCACAGCTTCATCTGACATTTTAAAAGATGCTTTTTCGTCTAAAGTGATTCATAAATATTTCTGTCTGATGAAAAATACAAATTTCGGAATAGATCTTTTTCTGTAACAAGATGACCAAGACAGTCATAAGACTCGATACTCCAAAACGATAACTTGTGAACTTCAGCACATCATGAAAAGTTAAGAACAAAAACAAGGACAGGAAGAAATCCAATATGAGAGAACTGGACACTAACTACTCAATTCGAGGCAAATTAAAGATGATATCACTACACAATTGCCTTTTAAGTTTCTTAGATAGATAATGTTTTCCAAAGCTTTGAAATCAACGAATTTTCAAATACGTTGGCTCTGTAGGCCTTACGTTCTTTGATTATTAACAATTTGTCCCTGAGAAACGAGAGATTACTTTTATCTGACTTCAATAATGTTCCTTTCGCAGTAAAACCACTTCTAGCTGTGTCTAGTGATCAACAGGTAAAAGAAGGGAGCAATGTAACATTTATTTGCAATATAATAGCAGCAAATCCATTCACAACAATAGTAACATGGAAAGATCCAACAAATACATTGATTCAGCATTCAAATGGAGTTGTAATGCTTAACACTGTATCAGCTAAGCAAGGAGGCATATACAGTTGCTCTGCCAAAAATAGTGCAGGAGAAACAACGAAATCTTTCACACTTACCGTGGGTGAGTAGTTTTATCAAAAGCTGCAATATACACTTGACGAGTCAGATAAGCATCGGGAATTTAACAAGTCATGAGTCTAAAAAGAGTTCAGCAGCTTGCTGGCTATCTTTCGAAGTGCTGCATGATCCCGGGGGGGGGGGGGGGGGGGGGGAAGGGGGTTCTTCATTGCTAAGTGCTATTGGACATGCCGCTCATATGGGTGGGTTTTTTCATCTGAAATTCTCTACATATGGGTCTGTTTTTAATCACAATTAGGGTAGATGGGTGACTCTTTGAGAATTTTCTGATCAATGGGCCCCATCATGATAATCCACACAAAACAACTGCAATTTTCTTTAGTTTCAACTCGACAAACTCATACACATGGGTTTAAAATTTCCTGATATTCATGCAAATGGGCTCGGAATTTTTGAATATTCCGTCATACGAATGGGTCCTTTTCTCAAAGTCCAGATTCAGGTCGAATCATGTTCACAATGAAGTACCCCCGCCGGGCATGACCACACTGAGCTAAGTCATGATTACCGTCCGAAAAGCCAGATTCAAAGAAAATTTCGAATTCTATTTTTCTCATTTAGTTTGAAATAACTGCCATCCTCTTCCAGTCAACATTATTTGAAAATTTAGCATAAGAGATGGATTTAAAGTCGTTTGTTAAAATATATTGCCTGCAAAATGACTGACTGAATTCCTGAGGGGGGAGGGGGGGGGGAGGGGATGCATGACTTGTTGAGGATGATTAGTTGAATTGCCATTGCTAGGAAGCAGAGAGTCCTTGATACAGTGGAAGTTATCACCAATGTAGCACAAAATCGCACATTAATGCAGAAAAAATCGACCGATTTTAACAAACTAAATTTCCATAGCTAATTCAAGATAAAACTTGAACACACCCACTTTGATTCGTTTTTCACCAAATTAATGGTGCTAAAAACAGTTGGCAATAACTTTTTCTCTCAGAGAGCTAGTTAAGATCTATCTCGTGAAATTTTTCATAGGGCACCGAGTGCATAAACCAGAAACAATCTTAGATAAAGTGAAACTTGTTAGATATGACATCTGTGTGTCGTTAAGTTAGGGAGCGGTCATTTTTAAAGCTATGTGTCAGGGAGGAGGATTTTTGGTTTCATGATTTCATTACTTTGTGGGGGTACGAAAATATCAAAATAAATTTTTTATGGGGTGCGACACGATTTTGCTTGAAATATTTTGTATGAAGTCATCAATCATCATTTACAAAAAATACTAACAGACATCTGCAGATGATGAATCACTCACTGTATAAAAATCGCCTAGACAACTTGGTATGTGTCCATATATATACTTCTTATACTCAGAGGTATGGATGGGGTACCAATCCATTTTGCCGAAAGATGGTGGGGTACAAAAACTTTTTGCTATATTTCAGATGGGGTATCAATTTTCTTTAATTGTGTGCAATTATCCTCCGCCCTGGTACCCAGGAGTAAAAATGACCACTCCCTTAACCTCGTGCTTTGATTTTTCCTTGTCAGGCGACAAAGATGGCTGCTTTCCATGGCCAAAGAATCAATCAAGCAAAACAAAGATAATTGACAGGGTCATTGGTGGACTGTTTGTTTTGGTGATGATCTGTGTCCAGTTTTAAATGTTCACCATTAACAAAAAATCCCATTAACATTAGAGAAGGACAATTGCACATGTTTCTTTTTTGCATTCTTTTACAAATGTCTCCATGCATTGATTATTGAACTCACATATGCTGAACCATTCTTTTCATAAAGTCTCTCGCATTTGCCTATTGATAATCAACTGACCAGCATAGGTTTAAAATCTTTAAAAAGGTGGGTGTAAAATTCTATGATCTGTTTCTTTAAACTGAACAGCTTCAAAGAAACTTTATCTATTTTGCTATAATTCTGCCGTTGGACTTTTCAAAAATTTTCAATTTTTTGAGGACAAGAGTGCTTTTTCTTTTCTAACAATTCAAGAAAAACGTTAAAAAAATCTTAAAACCAACGTAATCTCTAACTTTTTCGATGAAAAATGAAACAATTTTTGAAGAAAACCATAGTTTGTGAATGTCTACAATGTGGTACAAAGCACAAGTCTGTCACTCTACTGGTTTACGGTCAAGAAATTTGATAACGTCACATCCTCAAATGAAAAAAAAAAAAAAAGTTGAAATATAAAATACACTGCGATTTCGAAAGAATGGAAGATTTCTGAAAAGTCCAACGGTAGAATCATAGATTAGCTAAAGTTTCTTTCAAGCCATTCAATTAAGAGAAATAGATCATAAAATTTCACACCCACACCTTTTTACACCGATGTAAAGATTTTGAACCTATACTCAACTGACCAGTCTTCTAATGTTTGTTATCAAAAAGGCTACTAACGTTTAGTATCTTATTGCAGTAAATCTAGCCGATCTTCTGTCTCCATATTTGGCATATGTCTTTGTGAATATTTAGTGTCAGTAGTGGCAAAGGAATTTGATTACAATCTTTATTGCTAGAGTGGATAATAAGTTCTTCTACCGGGTGAGTCAAAAAAAAAATCATTGTCTGAAAGACCACATATCCCTCGATATCAAGACAATGTGTTGGAAAATATGTCATTCAATAGTGAGCATGTTCAAATATATTCACAATTTTACCTGCCTGAGATTGGCCACTCTGTTCTGAAATTATAAGAGATCTTCTGGAGGAAGCACCGCCAAGAATCTTCCTGAATTTTCCAAAAACTCAATAAAATCATGACCAAATTTCTTGTCTGTCTATGGCTTTTAGCAATGGCTTGTAAATGCTTTGGCACGTTTTATCCCTTTAGGAGATGAAAATGTCATCCCTGGGGGCAAAAAAGAGCATTCCGGACGATTTCATCTTCCCAAGAGGATAAAACATGCCAGGATGTGTTCAACTCATTGAGATAAGGCAGAAAGCTCGGGAAATGTTGGTCGTTGTTTGAGCCTATTTTGAAGATTTCTCGAAAGGGCTTTCTAGAAAAAATCCCTCATAACTTCAGAATGGAGTGGCCGATTTCAGTCGGGTAAATATTGAGGTCCATTTGAGCATGTCTGCTGTTAAACATTTTGTTTCCCAATACCATCAGCTTTACATTCAGGCAATGGTGGCTTTTCAAACAGGGATTCTTTTTATTGACTCAACCGGTATAGTCTGTAAATATTTCAAAAGAAGCTTTCTGCAAACCTAAGAAAGCAAGCTTAGGAAAGCAAACTGATTGCCAAGAATATGACTGTTTCATATGAAATCTATTCCTTAGTGCACCAAACAGCCAAAAAGTGTTTCATCCCTTTTGTTTCCATTTGAATGAATTTAGAAAGACAGACCTGCCCAGTCTGTTCATGGAGTGCATCAACTGTATCGAATCGGTTTACTTTTGTTTCACAATAACCGTAGCCTGTGTTCCAGACCCCAAACGTAAAGACCTTTACTTTTGGAGTCTGGAACACAGGCTAAATAACCTAGCAATGCGAAATTTGAGCAGGTTACTTGCGCTTGCAGAGAAAGACGGAAGGAAACAAATTTGCAGAAGTTGCTCAAGACTGGATGGTTTCAAACAACATTTGGAGACAATAAATTGAAAATGAAGTCAAATTGATGCTTGAGTCATTGGTAAGCGAATCATTTAGCCCAAGAATATAAACTAAGCCTTATTGTGGCCAACCTCGCAAGGGGGGGGGGGGTACTTGACCAGGTTTTGGTCGGGCACATGCCATCCAAGCTTCAAAAACATACCCGTTCCTTACACCAATTTTCCGAAAATGTATACCCGATCTTACACCAATTTTCCGAAAATGTATATCGGAACTTATGCCAATTTTCGGAAAAAGTATATCCGATCTTATACTTCTACCAAAATAGTGAAAATCGATACCGTTCCTTATACCAAAATCGCGAAAATCGATACCCTTCCCGATGGCACGTCCCCGTACCCACAATATGTGTATCACCCCCCCGGGCCCCCCCGGGCCAACGTATGAGTTTTAAGCGGTGAAAATCGCCAGCGAATTTTATAGAAATGAAATTGTTTAGGTCATTTCCCAGGGCAATATCCATAATCACTGAGATTTCTATCCTTATATCTTATTTACAGCAACTTTTATCAATGTTTGAGCGAAGGTCAATGTTCGTCGACCGGAAATGCGTACCATTTGGGCTCCAAATGAGATATTTATGTGAGCACGCTACAAACTGCAGAGGGGCAGTGGTGCTCCCTATTGAAATCTACCGGGTGTCTAAAAAAAAGTACACCCTTTTGACTGGAAATAGGAACCAAATAATAAGATATCATTGCTTCCCGACTTCACAGCTAAAGTTAGCAATCTTCAACTTAGATGCACATACCTTGCATTTAGAAATCGTCCACCAAACACCGGAGATACAAGTTTGCAAAGTCAAAATTTACAGGTCCCTTGAAAAACAGCCTTTTGCTGAAGGGCAACCCTCCCTCAGTGAACTAAATGAATGACTTTTTGCCATTCTGTCATTTTTGTGCTATGTTCTTGTGCCATTCCGGATAAAAGATAAATGGATATTTGGAATTTTGCAGAATAAATGTACCTATAACGTACCCAGGTAATATGATATGGTTAAAGGAACTTTGTCGTGCAGGTAATTGGTTTATAGAACAAAGCTTAGACAAAGGACAGGAGCTAGATCCCAGATTCTTTGATTTTTTGCATGATGAAAATCCAGTTCAACTCGGAACATTCTCTTTCCAATTCTTTTCTATTAATTCTGCAATACAAATTTACAATCCCTTATTCCGTACAATCTTCAACCAAATATACCTTCTCGCTATTCTGAAAAGAATCAGAATCGAACAGCATTTTGCTACATTTTGTAGAATTTCCGAATGTGCACAATAGCGATAGAAGCTCTAACGCCACTCGATCAAACGTCGCGTATAAAAACGTATAAAAGTAAAGCTCGATCCTGTTTCTTTTGTACAATAGCTAAAAGGTCTAATATGAGTGAAACAGTTAAAAAAGTGAAAGGTTTATACTTACCATCAAATCATTTTGATAAAAGTGACTTCATTTTTAATGAATAGATCAACGCCTTCGACAATCTGCAAGTAACATTCTAATAGTTGTGAGGTGCTGAGGTCCCCAGGTTCTAAAGTTTGGTTTCTACTGCTGCCATTTTAGCTGATGCCAAGAAATGGTCCAGCTGACAGAAAACTCCAGCTAAGTTTGTGGGTTTGAAATCTTTCAAAAATTGTAACTTGGGCAATATTCTGAATAAGGATCAAGCAAGGAATCTAAATTTTGAAATCATTAAATAAGCAAGCAGAAGGCGTGAACAACTACGAGAGAAATCTAACCCCAATCTAACGTGGAAGGGTCTGCCTTCGACCAAACAATCAATATTGTCTGAGAGGGAAGGCGATGCTGTCTCACAATTTTTGTGAAGGATAGGGTAAGAGGGGGTAAAGTGAACTACGGGGTAAAGTAAACTACTCAGAACATTCGCGCTTCTCTCCAAAAGCAAACATGCAATGATAAGACATGATTTACGCCCAATGCTTTGTTATATGTGCTCACAGAAAATGAAAACATTTTTGCAAAATAGTTCTTCCTGTTGTTGCAAAAAATCCCTTTACCCGAGGCAGTAAAAACAACCTCGGGAAATTATGGTTGTTAGGTTTGGGCTCCTATCTTTGGTCTTAATTTTTGACCCCAAGACGAAATTCATTTCTATAATTGTTTTGATCGATTTGAAGCACATAGTCTACCATGATTGCGTTTACTTTTTCCAAAAGGAAAGTGCCAAGAAAGATTTTTTTGTACGTTAACATAATATTTTAAAAGATCTACCGATAGTGCAACCGATGTTGTTGCACCGATATTTTGCTTCGACCGGGGTAAAGTGAACTACCCAAGAATTTTTTATTTTCTCATATGAACATGAAGTCAGATGAAGAAGACCTTTTCAATCTCATTTGGTTCATAGTTCTGCCCTCAGAAAATCATAATTTGCAGGATAATTGTTCGCTCTGATGACACAGAAATATATTCTGATACCAGCTCCCTGAAAAACCTCCAAATATTTGACAGCCGAAGTTTGACCTTCATTCAAAAGTGCGGTTACTGATTTAAGAATTTTGTTGGGATTTGATGAAGCAAGCATACCTTTCGACATGGAAAGGATAAATGGCCCCCGGGGGGGGGGGGTACTTGACCAGGTTTTGGTCGGGGACGTGCCATCGAAGCTTCAAAAACATGCACGTTGCTTATACCAATATTCCGAAAAAGTACACCCGACCTTATACCAATTTTGCGAAAAAGTATACCCGACCTTATAACAATTTTCCGAAAAAGTATACCAAAATCGTTCCTTAAACCAAAATCGCGAAAATCGATACCGTTCCTTATACCAAAATCGTGAAAATCGATACCGTTCCTTATACCAAAATCGCGAAAATTGATACCGTTCCCGATGGCACGTCCCCGTACCCAAAATATGTGAATTCCCCCCCCCCCCCCGGGAAATGGCCATCACTGTGAAATTAGAATATTGATAATTGTTATAGATTTATGACTATTTTTGGTTTTATTTCTGGGCGGAGGTTTCAGGGCAAAGTTAACTACTTTGAAAATATTGTTTCTCTTTATTGTAATTTGGTATTGACATGCAATATAGTATTTTCCAAGTACATTCCCATTATTGTTCATCGACTGGTATTCAGGTCTCGCAAGCTGACTCGAATTTGTGAATTAGACAATAGTTTTTGGTTAACATTTGATCTGCAATGATCGTTCTCAACATAGGACTTAATTTAATTGTTTCAAATATCACTCTTGTGAAATTGTTGGGTTTGTTTCGTTTTGGCATGCGAAGAACTCCTTAGAGTTGCAAAATATATCATGTTTTCGGGTATTATCAGCATCATTTTGGTTTTATCGAACAATTGCTGAGTAGTGCCTGGGGTAAAGTGAACTAGGCAGAGCGGTCGCCAAAGAAAGCTCTTTTGTGAGACAATGGAAAAAGATTTGAAAAATATTTTTGCTGGATAAACTGACCCAAAGACATAATGTCAAAGCAACGTAAAAAAGTTTGCCCTCTGCTACAATCTCTTTAGGATATCCTTGAAAAACCTCCAAAATAGTTCACTTTACCCCATCTTACCCTAGTAGCTTGCAGCAGTTTGCGAACATAATGGCAGTTTTGTAACCAAAAGTTATTTACTCGATAAATTTTTCGGTTACACTTTACAGTCATATGACTAGCTGTTAACGCAGTTAAGTAAGTGCTGCTCATAGCATTATTGATAATAACATTCCGCAGATTGTCAAAAGAATAAATGTCAGAGTGGATATTTTGGAGCATGTGGTTGAAACCAAGTTAAATTTAAGCTTTTTAAGGTAAAACAATTAAGAAAACCATGAGAACTGTTTGTAACTGTCAAGACTGCATCAAACGACTATAATAATCATTAAAACTCAATGCGATATTAATCTCACTGCAAGTCTTCAATTGCAATTTCAAGACTCAGTTAATCAATGTCAGTTCATTTTGTACTTTCTTGGACTGCAAGGCTTTCTTTCTCCTAGGTGGTACCTCAAATAGTGTATGGTTTTCTTTCTCATTTGGCCATAGATCAACACTGCTATTTCAACACACAAAGTGTTCCCTTTTCAATTCTGTGTCAAATAACAGGTTTTGTATGATGCCTCAAATGAAAGCAAGTCTTGAGGGTATATGATGCACAACAGTTGACCACAACAATTCTTCAAAAGTTCATCTGGTGACAGTTTGTATCAAAGTTAAAAGGTCACAAGGTGTGAAGAATGGTCACAGAAGCAATGCTGATCCAATGCTTTTTGGTTTTTGTAAGAATGTGCATCCAGAAACTAATTTGTAAGATAACTTTCTTATGCTGTGTTGGTCTTTGAATGTCAATGGTTAAAGAAGCAAATACTGATCCAATGCTGTGCAAACTGTTACAGGAATATGAACAGCTGATATGCAGAATGTGATCCAATGCTGTGTTAATCTTTACATGGGCTGTCACAAATTAATAACGTTACCTTTCACTTCTGCAACAAAATACATGAGATATTAAGCTTTTGTTTATGAGATGTATATGTGCATGGTCATATGGCAACATTAAAGGACCCTTTGCAAGGAGCATGGTTTGTGAACACACCATTGTTTGGTCTTTTCGTTCTTGCCATTTTTACAGTCCACAAAAATGACCACCAATAAAAAGATGGCACATGCAAGGTATGGTGGCTGGAAAGGTCGATTTAAGTACATATATTCCAACTGAGTAGATAACAGAAATATACTGACAAGAAAAATCTGTGCTAAAGGAGGGGAAAAATTAATCAAGAAGCTAATCAAAATTCTTTCAGGTGCAAAGAATCATGGTTGAAAGATCCTTTCAATTATCTTTCTTTTGCAATCCTCTCTTGTGATTTTCTATGCAATGGGAAATTATCTCTTCTGTTCTAAAAAAATTCATGGAACATTTATGCACTAGATGTTTGCAGTTTTAAGCAAAAAGAAAACTACTGTTCTAAAGTGCAACAATACTCTACTAAAAGATTACATAAAACCCTGAGTTTGTATTGTGAATAATAGATACCATGTACCCATCTAATATGAAAATTGCATGGTTGTTATCTGTGAAAATCTTTTAGTGCTGTATGCAAGGGAATGAATGGTGAATCATTACAATAATGGGCAATTCACTGTTTATAACCACAAATGGGTGATTCGCTTTTTGATTACAAAGTCCACTTTGTAATCTAAGAAGGGGCTTCGATGTCAGTCAGTGAGAAAGAAAGAAAGAAAGAAAGTAAGTAACCCACTTCCGTCACGCTCGTTAAAGCAATTGATTAACGTTTTATCTCTGCTAATTGGCACTGAAATAAAGAAAGCGCACATAAAGCGCACACAAGACAGAAGTTTCCCGCGATCCTATAGCAACATTTGACGTCGGCTTATTTCATGTTAGACAGATTTGACACCATAAGATGGATAAATTGCCATGATGTTTACCCTGGCACAACAACAAATTTACCCAGAATAGGCACGTTCTTGACTTCATTAGCAGCTTAATTATGTTAAAACAATCGATTTCTAGAACGAACGCATCATTAGCCACTTATTGCTAGTGATGGTACTCATTATGCAAATAAGTCAACTGTAGAGGATGATGTAACCGGCGGCCTGCACAGAGGCTAGCATTCGCAGTATCACCGCAGGTAGAAGGACCACGCTCCTACGCAGCTACAGATGCCAACGTCACAGGTGAAGCTGACATGAAAGGTACAGAATCCCAGCAAACAATGGTGCCATTGACTGGGGGAAGGCACGTGACCACACTGAACCAAAACGTCTTTATGACTCTGCACAAAGGTTATCTTGGTGACTGCTTGTCTAAAATTAGATTCCCGTGAATAACAACAATTGAAACGTTCTGCAGCCAGCAACCTCGTCCCCAGGGGCTTTTGTCATATTGGGACGGAGACCTCCGTCCCAATATGACAAAAAGTCCTGGGGACGAGGTTGGTTCTGGAGGGTTCTGCATAAGTAATTTTGCGTTATTGTAAATCTTACATGACATCTAATTTGAGACGGATGCACCAATAGTTTCATGCACGAACTAAGCAAACTAGGGGTAATAACTTTTGATTTTTTGCGTATCATGCTCGTTTGACATAAAGATCAAAATATTGCTTTTCAGGCGATTCTTGTCCTTATGCCAGGGGCTTGACGTTCTATTGAAGGTGAATTTAGCAGCAACACTCATCTCTCTGACTTTAGCTAAAACAGCATCTACGATCATTTGGGGTTATGAAGAAATCAATATTCAGATATTCTTATGCTTGTTTAGCTCAGGACAGACTTTGTAATCATCCAAAAGGATCTTATGTTTCTTTCCACAATGGGAAAGTCACTGTTGTCAGGTGCCTCAGTGGGAATTTCTGATATATTGGCTTTTGTTGCTACAAGTGGCAATACCACAATGGGTTTATACGTTTAATTTGTTGCCACAAAGGGCAGGTCATTGCTGTTTATTTGTGAACGTGTAAGAAATGCTTAGGTAGGCCTAGTCTAGGCCTTCGTTGATGACATCTTCCTGGAACCTGTCCGCTGCAGAAGAACAAATTTTCAACACAACAGAGAGCATAAAGAGAAATCCTCTCTTATTCACTGTGAAATGAGATGTAAAAAATGATTTGATACGTACTAGAGTCCGTGAAAATTCCCTTCTTCTTCTCGCAATGAACGTGAGTCAACTCCTTGCATCCAAAATCAAAGCGGTGGGTGGGGCATCGACACAGGAATTCCAATCAACCCGTCTAAATTCTGCTACGCGCATGCGCTAAGCAGCAATAATCTTTAGACCAATAGTGCAAATATTTCAAATGCTGTTTTATTTGGGTAAAATTACTAAATACTCGTTTGCTCCATGTCGTAGCATCTTAGAGAATAAAAATATCTCCCAGGAAGGGGAGCGGTTGAGAAGGGAGTTAAATGTGTTCCAATTCAAATAAGATGAAGAGAAAGCAACCTTAAATGCACCTCCAGTTACATGATATATGACTACCATAGATGATTGTAGAAACGCAGCCCAAGATACTGACAAATATTGCAATCTGTTGATATAATTATTTCAAACATTTTTAGCAACTGCAAAACACAACCAAACCAAACGCTTCCCTACAACGAGGAGGACTTTATGAATATACACTTGGAACAAGACAAGACACAGAAACGTTCTGCAACAATATCGTTTATGCGAACCTAGACAGCCTACCCTGTATGAATTGTGTTTATTCGTAGTCCTGTTTCGTGACATAGTACAGTACATAGAGCAGTTGCTGTCCTGTTAATCAGCGTATACATACTGTCTCGTTCAATTCCTACCCTGACCACCCCCCCGGACAGCCCGGGGGTCAACAACAATTCCTTGCTCAAATGCCCGGGGGCCGGGGAAAAATTGACGGTCAAATGTCTGGGGGCCGCGCAATGAGAAAATGCCATATTCCCAGTTACTGTATAAGGAAAAGCTCCTGTTCTTGTCAAATGCTTCTTAAATGCCCGGGGGCCGGGTAAAAATTCGCGGCCGAATGCCCGGGGGCTGGGAATATTTTTTTGTGCAAATGCTCGGGGGTGTCCATGAGGGGGGGGGGGTTGTCAGGGTAGGAATTTAACGAGACACAAGAACACTCTCCATAGTTACAGTGATTTTCAAATTCTAGCGTCTGTAAGTGTCGACCAATCAAAATCGCACTATATGGTTACTTGTGGTCATCTCCTATGACAGTTTATATTGTAAAACATCAACAACGGAATTTGAAATCACAAATTTATCCTACGTCATCTTGACAGGGCAGCAATAGCTCTCTGTACTAAGTCACAAAAATGGACTTCTTATAAACGCAAAGCATGCAAGGCAGGTGCCATTGTACGAACCATGTGCCTTCTAGTTGTTCTTTCGAATGCTAAAGGATTTTCTTCTCCAAAATGAACATTCAAACCAGGACACAAATTGTTACTATAGGTAACAGTCCACCAATGATCCCGCGCATCATCCTTGCATTGCTTGCTTGAGTCCTGTTGCCTAACAATGGAATAGAAGTTTGGTTCCTTGTTAATTGACTAATTAATTAATGACAGTTAAATTCAATGCAGAGTTGTTTTTCCTCGATTAGCCTAGCTACTGAGAGAGCTCCTCCTCGAGAAATTCCCCTGTATACAATTCCCTTAAATTGCGTAGTTGATTTATAAATGGGGACAGGTTTTGTGGGGCAGTTTTTGCCTTGCAAAATCTTTCCTTGTCTAATTTGCATTGTTGTTACTTTCTAGTTTTATCAGATTTCTTTGTAATTTCTCTTTGTGTTCATCTATTAATTCTTCTATTTTCAATGTAGTGGATTGTATGTAGTGGAATTTTAAAATGATGATGATGATGATGATGTTTTGCTCAATAACGATGATTAAACACCATTAGTTTCGTATATATCTGATGTCACATATGTAAATGAATTATATATCAAATGAAAGTACCCATTGAGATAAATCGAATGTCATACATATTGTTGCGATTCAGTGGAAAGAAAATAGAGCCATTTTAAAGCCATTTTAAAGATTTTCTCTTTGACTACTTTCTAAATTATGAGCGCCCCTGGAGGCATCTGAATATCCCTTACAAATGGGATTTATTTCATAATTAGGTGCCAAGGGTCCAACAATTTGAATAAAAACGGCTTCTGTGTTTTGTTGGTAGTCGGAAAAAGAGCAGATTTTGTAATACAATAGCACGAGTTGCTTTTGTTGACTGCTCAATTCAAAGCGATTAGCGATTGCAGACAAAGGAAATTCTCTCAACCAGTAATTCAAAACAAACAAAGCCGCAAAAGTTTCTCTGAAATCCAGGTAGCTAGCTCGCTCGCTGTGCATTCCAGAAATTATTTTTAATGGCAAACATGAGCATAGATCGAAAGAAGAAGGATATATCTACACATCTGCCGTGGGCATTTTATTTCTTTGGCCCAGAAGCTGAGCAGTAAATGTTTTGATAACCTAAAAAAAAATAAGAGAATTGAATCGCCTCCCGAACGGTTTTTGAACCAAACAAATAAAATGCCTGCGGCAGATGTGAAGATGCATCCTTCTTCTTTCGATCTATGCTCATGTTTGCCCTTAAAAACAGTTTCTGGAATGCACAACGAACGAGCTAGCTACCTGGGTTTCAGAGAAACTTTTGCGGCTTTGTTTGTTTTGAATTATTGGTTGAGAGAACTTCCTTTGTCTGCAATCGCTAATCGCATTGAATTAAGGTGTCAACAAAAGAAACTCATGCTATTGTATTACAAAATCTGCCCTTGTTGGTAGTCGGTGTTTGTTTGTTTATCGTTGCTTGTTCAGCTGCAGGAGAGATGTGCTTGATCACACCTTTTGTGGTATAGTCGTGTAAATCGTCTTTTGAATCGTCTCATATTTTGTTGTAATCGTATCGTTAATGCAATTTGTGTTACATCAATCATAAGTTTCTTGTAAAATTTTAAGAATTGTATTAGCTTTACTTCTTTGTTGTTAACTTATTTTGTACCGGGTGCGCCAAAATATACTATGCACGTTTGGCAGGCCACAATAAATAGTATGCGACATATTTGGAAGCTTTATGACTTAATCTTTGGCAGAAAGCCTGAATTAGATATTAGGATTTTTTGCAATTTTCTTCTATTTCAGCTTTAGAGCGAGAAGCGAGTTTCCTAAAATTCTAGTTTTCGAAAACACTGAAAACGATAAAGAAACATCGATCAAGTTTTCTAAAGGATCGACATGAATGGAAAAAGAGAAAACTTGTTCGTGGTGATTTGCGATTTAGAAATGAACAAATTGTAATCTGCTATTCGAGAGGTCGTACTAAACTCTTTTTTCATTCATGTTGAATCTTTTAAATTTGATCGTTTTTGGATCGAAAACGAACATTTACGCCCAAAGGAGTAAATGTATTTTAACGACAAGGCAATCAGGTCACCATATTTGTTGTCATTGCCTTATAAGGCGCGGTATCGTCTCAGTCCACCCAATCAAGGCGCGGCCAAACTTCTTCCTGCCTCGTGGAAAATCGATCTCTCAGGTTCAGTCGTCTAAAAAATTTCTGTCGTCAATTTGCGAAGATGTTAAGGATTTTGGTCAACTTATGCCGTTTATTTGGTGTCATTTATCAAGTGTGAGTTATCTGTTCTAAGGCTCAAGGAGTTAAGACCCTCTGTTGTCTGTCACCGCCGGAAGAACTCAGGGACCTTGGAGTGGCCTTCGCTGTAAACGCATCTACACAAAAGGTACGACGATAAAGGTAGCCCCATGCACAATCTCTGTCGTATGTACATGGACCTGTACTGGTTCGTTGAGAGATCTTCCTATCCAAACACGCCATCAATCTACGACTTCACAAGTCAGAATCACCTGCGAGTTGAACCACTCGACGCTGTTCAGAGGACCGTTTGCTCATTTTGCAACAAACTATTTTGCCAATGGGTCTCTCCTCTTGCGCCTGCTTAACAATTTGAAAAAAGCACGAAAGCCACCTCGACAAGTTGACATCATGTTCACTCTCTGGCTAAAGATACCTAGGAAACGACGACGAATCAACTTGATCAATACAATAACTACCAAACTGCTGGTTTGTCCGTCTCTCGTCATACAACAAGTTTGTCAGGACAGTTTCTTGCTGGCAAGATCTTGGTCATACAGCCACTCAGCAAACGCAGATGTGCCCCTCCCATCAGCACAGCAAAGCAATGTTGATGAACAAGCGGTATGTAGAAATATTTTTAGCAGGGTAATATATTCTTCAAGGTCAAAACCAAAACAACACAAAAAACAAGGAAGTAGAAACGAGGTGTGTACAGGTACCACAAATTACTTGTTTAGGTAAGGCGAGAAAAGGATAATGCCCCCCCCGACCCCTTTTTCTTTATTTTCCAAGCATAATCACATTTCACTCTCGCTTGTCACCTGGTTCAACAAGGTGTTGCTCCTTTAATGCTTACATTTTAGGTGTCACTTAGCATCCACTGACATCCCTACAACTATTCTACTAGCTCGTAGGCCATTGAGTTAGCCTATTACCTGGGCATAGCAAGAAGGATTACCTACTGTTTGGGCACCAAATCCATAATTGTGCCTTTCCAGGTTCAGAAGTTTAGCTCCTGCAATGCAACCCAAGACAAGCGACAAACAAGCTTACCAAGCCCCAACCTGGACCCATGTATAAGAAACAAACCAAAGAAACAACACAACAAAATTAGCACAACTTAATCTTTTGCAGAACATGTCTATAATACCTGTAAAATGTAGTTTCATCATTAGTTGCTGTTGCTGTGTAGTGGGTTTACTGGCAAAACTGTTGTCAAAGGTTTTTGTGGTTGAATTAGTATCACATCATGCAGTAATTGCTTGGCATAAGTCTCAGTGACCGTGGATAGTAATGAAATTTTAGAATCCAATACGTTGCATGTAGTATGGGTAACAAACGCGCCTTCCCACACCCTCAATGAGCCAATTGGCCTTGCATCTTTAGATATTTCCCTGCCCGACGATAAGATGGTCAGTTGTTACCTTTTGCAAACTTTCCTAGCGTGAGCTATATGTATTTGCTGACCGCAGTAACATCAATTGAAACCCCCTCTGCCTGGAAAAATCGGCGTAAATCCTTAAACAGCAAGAATCTGCTGCAACGGAGCATAAATTTATAGCAGCTGTGCAGGAATATAGCTCCATGGTTTTACTCACAGTTTGATCATACGCTTCCAAGGCCCGGAACTTTCAAGCACTACCAACAACCTGTCATAAGAAGAGTCTCACTGGGACCAATTAACTTATAACATTCTTGTTAAAGTAGTTGTAGCTCGTCCACTGGTCCATTTACATCTCCGCCATTCAACAAACTTTCAGCTCCACAATCTGGGTAAAATAACTGGCATAATTACAACAACAACTACTACAACAAATTAGAGGAATATCAGTAGTTGACATTCCCAGTAAGAATGCCGTTTAGGTTTGTACAGGCCAAGCATCTGCTCATCAGCCTCTTGGGATATGGTCCAACACTTATGTTTATTTGACTTGACTTCACTACCGGCTATTAGACCCTGGGTGGTTGGTGGTCTTTTGGCAAAAGAATTCAAGGTAACACACCACCACCCTTTACTTAATTGATCATATTCTATTACAGGTTCAAGTAAAACACCAGTCCGTCCGTGTACAATGACAGCAACGGAAATAGCAGGAAGTAAAAAATAAATAAATAAATAAAATTACATGGCAGCCAGGATCTGGCAACCCCCCCCCCCCCCACCTTTTGTTTCTGTTTTCTCTTTTATTACAGGTATTTCTTCAGGCAAATGAAGACAATCACTTTCTCCATCTAGTTGGTGAATATACTGTATATTTACAATTTATAACAAAAATTTGCAAATTCACACCGAAACCTCAAAATCGATATTTTGTTGACATACATCCACACAACTTACAGCTTGAGTTATACGCATGATTTAGCTACTCACTTACATATCACCATTACTATCGTGATAAGCAACTATCTTTGCTACCAAACGGGTCTTATTTATAGAAAGGTAGAAGATACCATGTATCTTGCAGACATGGTGTCTTATATGAATACTACCTGGGTTTGTAAGCTGATTATGGTAATCTTTCCTGGCTAGGAATGAATGTCAAGTTACTACAGTACTTGCACTGATACCACCTCTGCTAGCTGCATTCCCTAGTCTCAGGAAGTTACAACTTATTACTCCCCAGGTAGGGAAATTCTCTATGGGTAGGTCAGAGTTACCACCACTACCGTTACTTCAAACTGAGTCAACAACAACTGACTCATAGGTTTTTACTGGGCTGAGCAACATAGGTAACCCCCTGGACTTACAGATGTGTGCACTAGTAATGTCACAAAAGCATATGTTCACACAAACATGATGAATCACACAAACAAGCGTCATAATTCTTTCTAAGACTAAGCAATCATTCAGTTAACATATTTTGCCTTTCCGCTAGTCAATCACTGAAAGTTGCAAACAGCTTGTGCCAGTCAACCAGCACACAATTCCTTGCTTGTATCAGACTTCTAATGAAGTAGGCCTGTCAATTGCTGAACCCCCCCCCCCCCCCTCCCCACTCCTTTAGTCTTTGCAGTGCAGTCCATCACAAATTTGCGGTCAGTGTGCAGCATATCCCTGGAACAATTGATAGGCTTGCGGCTTTCTTTCTTTTTTTTCCTTGTTTCAGGTACCAAACCCCCGCCAACTGGTCCCAATAGATGTCAACTAACACCTGCAACACTTCAAGCTTGGAATCTTGACTAATTACAATACTCCTGCAGCACATATCGAATCAGCACAATCACCAGGCAAAAAACTCTCAGTAACAAAATGTCAGTGCAGCCATACCAATGAAATATCAATTGAGAAACAACTTCCCAGCATATCAGTCCGACAAGGCCTACAAGTCAAAGCTCTCACATTAGTGCAGATACAACAGCAGTTGCTACTGAAGTTCCAGTTTAGCTCATGAACAACTTTTCGCTGGTTGAGCAGCTGTTATGGACAGAATAATTGTACCCCTGATGGCATCATCAGAAGTATCCCTAATGTTATTATTGGTACTTTAGTTTGTAGCTCGGAACCCTGGCAACCATTACAGGCTTTGGCAATATTGGGGTTGTATTTTGGCAGTAATTTTGGCGGCTGGACCACCCTTATGGTGGTCAATGTTTCGTTCAAACCTCATAATATACATTTTGGCTCAATTACCACTATCCCTGCGGGTGGTCTGTCCAACCTCACTACTGGTCGTCATTTCCCGAGTAGGGAAGTGAGTCTGGTGGTGAGAGAATTACTACTACTACTACTACTTCCCGGGTAGGGAAGAAGGGAATTTCTCTCCGGGTAGGAGAGAGTTACTACTACTACTACTACTACTACTACTTCCCGGGTAGGGAGGGAAGAAGGGAATTTCTCTCCGGGTAGGAGAGAGTTACTCCCGGGTAGGGAGGGAAGAAGGGAATTTTCTCTCCGGGTAGGAGAGAGTTACTACTACTACTACTACTACTACTTCCCGGGTAGGGAAGAAGGGAATACTACTACTACTACTATTACTTCCCGGGTAGGGAAGAAGGGAATGTCTCTCCGGGCTGGAGAGAGTAACTACTATTACTACGTGAGTTGTTGTATTTTTAGAGTACTACTTTATTGAATGCGACCCCAAGTAACTGCCAAAGCTTGTCTACTTTCTCTGTGTTTACCTGGCCGCAGGAGTTAAGTTAACATTTACGCCCAAAGGAGTAAATGTATTTTAACGACAAGGCAATCAGGTCACCATATTTGTTGTCATTGCCTTATAAGGCGCGGTATCGTCTCAGTCCCCTCAATCAAGGCGCGGCCAAACTTCTTCCTGCCTCGTGGAAATTCGATCTCTCAGTTTCAGTCGTCTAAAAATTTCCCCTCCCTCCACCCCTGTCATCTCCCCGAATTGGAGTCAATGGTTTTTTTCTTCCTGGCGCTTCATCCAGCCGGGTCGCACTCAACACAGTGTTATTTATGGTTAGCCATTAGTCTATTTTTAATTTGTTTACTCGTAGGCTGGACCACCCTTATGGTGGTCAATGTTTCGTTCAAACCTCATAATATACATTTTGGCTCAATTACCACTATCCCTGCGGGTGGTCTGTCCAACCTCACTACTGGTCGTCATTTCCCGAGTAGGGAAGTGAGTCTGGTGGTGAGAGAATTACTACTACTACTACTACTTCCCGGGTAGGGAAGAAGGGAATTTCTCTCCGGGTAGGAGAGAGTTACTACTACTACTACTACTACTACTTCCCGGGTAGGGAGGGAAGAAGGGAATTTCTCTCCGGGTAGGAGAGAGTTACTCCCGGGTAGGGAGGGAAGAAGGGAATTTTCTCTCCGGGTAGGAGAGAGTTACTACTACTACTACTACTACTACTTCCCGGGTAGGGAAGAAGGGAATACTACTACTACTACTATTACTTCCCGGGTAGGGAAGAAGGGAATGTCTCTCCGGGCTGGAGAGAGTTACTACTATTACTACTTGAGTTGTTGTATTTTTAGAGTACTACTTTATTGAATGCGACCCCAAGTAACTGCCAAAGCTTGTCTACTTTCTCTGTGTTTACCTGGCCGCAGGAGTTAACGAACATTTTAAGAAACTGGAAAAAGGAAATTTTAGCAAAAATTCATAGAATCTAATTCAGGCTTTCTGCTGAGATTAATTAAGTCATAAATTTTCAAAACCTTCAGCAATAGATTGGCCATTTCTGCAAAATAACAATTGAAATACTATTTTTACAGCTCCTTCATATCAATTTCACATTTTATGCGGGTTTCATGTATTTATACGATGTTTCATGTACTTGCTGATTTCCACTCTTATCATCTCACAACGATGAGAACATAATTGGATAAAGGAATGGTTATCGAAGAGGACATCACAAAATATTTCGTTCTGGCCACGTTGGTTGTTACAGCTCTGGCCACTCTTGAGATAATTGTTATTTGTTCTTTGGTAAAAAGTTCATTGGAATTGTATGTTATTTGATTGACAACTATGGCATGCAGCTGATCCCCGGGGGGGGGGGGGGGGTACTTGACCTAAATTTGTACGGGGGTTGCCCACATTTTTTTTACCCTGCTCCAGAATTTTTCGCTCAAAATGATAACCTGTTCTAGAAAAAATTGGTGACAAGTATACTCAAAAACATGAAATTTGACCGAAAAACGACCCGATCTAGCAGAATATTCCCCTTTGACATGTTTTGACAACCTGCTCTAGAAAACTTGCCTCATTTTGATACCCTGTGCTAGAAAAAATTGGTGAAAACGATACCCTTAAAAACGGCACATCCCCGTTGGACAAATATACTAAGTACCCCCCCCGGGAGCTGATCACTGAAATTTCCGCACCCTTTTTATTGACAATGATGTTGCAAGAGGAAAGTCTGAACGATTTGTTGGAGAAACTAGCTGCAGACTACGGTCAAACCAGTGGGTTTTTGCTATCAAAACCAGTTAAGATACTTTTGGCATTTGTGCTGCTTCATATTTTTAGTTTGTGGTCCTCATTTTGCAAGATAGAAATGTAAGTATCTGTTCATTCGTAGCATAGGTTCCAAATCTTTAAAAAGGCTGGTGTAAAATTGAGTGACCTATTTCTTTGAACTGAATGATTTCAAAGAAACTTTAGCTATTTCTCTATAATTCTACCGTTGGACTTTTCTGAAATCTTCAATATTTTCAGAATTAGAATGTTTTTCTTCTTTTTCAAGAATTCAAGAAAAACTTTCAAAAAAACTTAAAACCATCGTAATTTCTAAAATGTTTGACGCAACATGAAGAAATTTCGAGGAAAACCATAGTTTATGAATGCCTACAATATGGTATCAAGTAAAAGTCTGTCACTCATCTCGTTTATGATTTAGAAATTTGATGACGTCACATCTTCAAATGAGTTGAAATGTAAGAAACGCTGTAATCTCCAAAAATATTCAAAATTTCTCAAAAAGTCCAACGGTAGAATTATAGATAATTATCTAAAGTTTCTTTCAAGCCATTCAACCAGAAGAGATAGGTCATTGAATTTTACACGCACCTTTTTACGCCGAGTTAAAGATTTGGAACCTATGCTTTCATTCGTCCTTATTTAAAACGACAGTGTGATATTTTGTTAGGCTAGTGCA